>JAIOJX010000004.1:24083872-25320122 GCA_022376925.1 Tragulus kanchil
GAATGTGGGTAAAAAATGTTCTGACAGAGAGAATTGGATTCAGAAGTACTGTCCTAAGGGAAATGGTGGAAAATCCGTTACTCAGTACACGTGTAATAGGACAGGACCCAGCTCTGGAAACTGTGTCATAGGTTGTGATTGTGTATCGACTCCCTGGGGAAGAGTGGAGAAGCTTTTGGAGGTATCTGATTTCTGTCACTCTTTTTGACCTGTTCTAAATAACTTGATCATTTTTGAATTGATACACATGGGAAACATGAAGCCCAGGGAACTTCTGATAAAAGAAAGATGGGGGAGGTGTAATATGCAATGCATTTACCATGACTGACGAATCCAGATACAATTATCAGGAGAAAGGGAAGTAGGACACAGCCATAGCCTGAGTCCCATTGAATCAGTCAGTGCTCTAACCCTCAAGGATTGTTTCCAGACATCTCTGATGGGGTTGTCCCTCTTGGCTGGAAAGAAATCATCTCTGAAACAAATTCTGGCTTTTTCATTTGGCGGAGGTTTCCCTGATAGAGGGGAGATCTTATAACTTATAGGAAATAAAGGCAGAGAACCAATTTTCTCTTTACCTCTCTTCCCCATGGACTGATAGGACTAATGTTTCTCTTGAATGATTTAACATATTGTGGTAGAATCAGATATTTGTATTATTAAATGTAACCTGAAGTCCCATTCTTTTTAATTTTTTTTCTTTAGTTGGAGGATAATTGCTTTACACTATTATGTTGGTTTCTGCCATGCAACAATGTGAATCAGCTGTTAAGTATACGTGCATACTTACGTATGCATACTTACGTGCGTATGCATACTTACGTGCATACTTACGAAACACCGTTCTGATTTACCTACTGTAGGTTTCAAAAGAACATGCACTGAAAATGTCCGATCAGATTCAGGGAGACCAGGGCAGACAGACAAGGAGAGGTGAGAATACTTCTTGTTGCTATGTGACACTCAACAAGGGTCTTAATTTCTCTGAGCTGGCTTTGTGAATATTTAAATTTGTTAGTGCCTAAGAGGATATCTAAAAATATTGTGTAAATAAATATTTGACATCATGATTAGCATTTAAACAGATCTTAGTAACTGATATCTCTGCCTTTGGGGACCTGCTCTCACAGGTTTGCTATGGGCTTTATTTGAAGGCCTCTTGAAGCCTATGTCTTATGAGTAATCCCCTCTCTAATCTTCAGTTTTATTTACCTGAAAATCAAGTGTTAGGAAGAAAGAATCTGTGATAGCAAAAATCTGTGATACCAAATTGTTATAAGATCATAATTCTACATTTTGGATGGCAATGTGGTTTAATATAATAAATTTGGAGGATAATTTGTCAGTGATCAAATTTTAAAATGCACATATTCTAAGTGCTGAAAGTTCTGTTTAACCATGATTGACTTTGAGGAGGTCAACTGTACTAGAAATATGCCCGACTGTACTAGAAATAGTGTTAGAGTCTGCCTGCAGTGCAGGAGGCCCAGGTTTGATCCTGGTTTGTGAAGATGCCCTGGAGGAGGGCATGGCAACCTGAGTGGGGTTCTTGCCTAGAGAATCCCATGGACAGAGGAGTCTGGTGGGCTGGAGTCCATGGGATCTCAAAGAGTTGGACATAGCTGAGCACATACACCCACATGTGATCACAGCCTAAAAATGTCTGTGTTTACCAATCCTGTCTTTAGACTGATATAGACATACGTATACCTATTCCACGGGGCTGCAAAGAGTAGGGCATGACTGAGCAACTAACACTTTTACAGCAACATACTAGAAATAAGCAAAGACGGAGTGAATGACATAACATTTCCTAAAGCTAGTTGACTATGGAGCCCTTTTTTGACAACATATTTCCTGTAACAATTCACTGGGACATATTTTGGGCACAACTGATCTGAGGAGTAAGCAAAATTTATGCATAAATTTATGCACACTTACGAATTAGCTTCTATGTGTCAGGTTCCCTGATAGGTGGAAGAAGACAAACCAGTGGTATTCCGTAATAATATGAAAGTATGCGTTGTTATATTTAAAATGGATAACTAACAAGACCTGTTGTATAGCCCAGGGAATTCTGCTTTGTGTTATGTGGCAGCCTGGATAAGAGGGGGTAGTTTGGGGGAGAATGGATACATGAATATGTATGGTTGAATCCCTTTGCTATCCACCTAAAATGATCACAATATTGTTAATCAGCTATACTCCAATACAGAATAAAACATTGAATTAAGAAAAAGAATATGATGAATAAATGAATGAATGATTATGCCTCATTTGATCCTCATAACAACCTTATCAAGTAGGTATTACTTTGCTGTTTTGTAAAGTGAGGCTTCCAGAGGTTTAGTCTTCAGTCCACAGTTCCACAGGTCTAAGTGATAGATCCAGACTTCAATCCCAGGTCTGCTTCTGTCTCTCCTCTATGCTCTTCTCATTATACCATACTGAAGATCTGACTGAGGCAGTGGGAGGCAGGGAGAGAAAAAGATTCTATAATCCTAAGAAACTGCCTAAGAAAAGTTAGGAAAGGAACTTATTTTAAATGGTGAACTTAGAATTAGTCATTAGTATGCTTTGATGGAATATTGTACCTTAACTTTTTTTAATGCATGGGGAAATTTTACATGCCATAACAAGTTATAAAGGCTGGAAAAATCTAAATAGAAAAGACTAAATGTTCTGAACTCATTCAATGAATTTAGATAAATAAATGGATGACTAGCAGTCATTCATCTAGTGGCCTCTCCACCCCAGACAGGTACTTTATCCATGTAATATCAGACAACACACTTACTAATAAATAGTTATACCTCTTCTTTGGTGATAAGCTTAAGTGAGACACAGAGAGGCTGAACAACTCACCCAAAGTTCCTCAGTAAATAAACCGAGACGTGAACTCAGTTCCAATGACTTCCACATTCCTTATGCCTTTTATGATAGTGTGTTGTTATATATGAGGGAAAGACCTTTCAAAGTGATGTTATTATAGATTGAATTATGTTCTCACGATTATGGACTTCCTAGGTTTTCACAGTCTGTGGGGAAGGTGTAGATGTGTGAAAGACAGAGGGGAGGAGAAAGCAAAAAGGGGAAAAGAAAAGAGAGGAAGAAAGAGGAGAGGAGAAAGTTCCATTTTATAAGAGTGTATTTGTCATGCATTGTTAATGTTCATTTTAAAGGGAGATGGCCAATGACCCATCCTGTGAAGGGTAGTAAGTGAGTAGGGGTGGATTTTCTAAGCTGGTATATCTCTTTTGTGATTGTGGGTATTTCTTTCAGAAGTGCCTCATGCATCTCTGCTCCCACAATTTAAATTAAATTTCCTTATTACTTTTTAAGTAGCTTGTCATGGATTATTGAGTATTTACTGTATGTTTATACTGTAATTCTCTGAAATGACATATAGTAATTGCTTTAGCTACTGCATCTGATGTCTAATTACTGTAAATGCATGTAAAGAAGTAATTAAATGGAAAAAATAAACTTTTTTCAAAACTTCATATTACAGATTAAGCAGGGGATGTTTAGCTCTTTCTCTGATTTTTGGTAAAAACAAATAAACGCATGTGCAAGCAGAATGATTAGCAAGCTGCTAAAGATAAATTGATCTGATGTGACTGGCTCATCTGTTCCACTGGAGGTGCAGAAGGATGCTGAACCAAACATGAACTGTGATTTCATGCTGTGCCCTCTATATCCTAAAGACAAGCCAAGATTTTCCCTGTTTTTAAAGACTAAATGTTCTGAACTCATTCAATGAATTTAGATAAATAAATGGATGACTAGCAGTCATTCATCTAGTGGCCTCTCCACCCCAGACAGGTACTTTATCCATGTAATATCAGACAACACACTTACTAATAAATAGTTATACCTCTTCTTTGGTGATAAGCTTAAGTGAGACACAGAGAGGCTGAACAACTCACCCAAAGTTCCTCAGTAAATAAACCGAGACGTGAACTCAGTTCCAATGACTTCCACATTCCTTATGCCTTTTATGATAGTGTGTTGTTATATATGAGGGAAAGACCTTTCAAAGTGATGTTATTATAGATTGAATTATGTTCTCACGATTATGGACTTCCTAGGTTTTCACAGTCTGTGGGGAAGGTGTAGATGTGTGAAAGACAGAGGGGAGGAGAAAGCAAAAAGGGGAAAAGAAAAGAGAGGAAGAAAGAGGAGAGGAGAAAGTTCCATTTTATAAGAGTGTATTTGTCATGCATTGTTAATGTTCATTTTAAAGGGAGATGGCCAATGACCCATCCTGTGAAGGGTAGTAAGTGAGTAGGGGTGGATTTTCTAAGCTGGTATATCTCTTTTGTGATTGTGGGTATTTCTTTCAGAAGTGCCTCATGCATCTCTGCTCCCACAATTTAAATTAAATTTCCTTATTACTTTTTAAGTAGCTTGTCATGGATTATTGAGTATTTACTGTATGTTTATACTGTAATTCTCTGAAATGACATATAGTAATTGCTTTAGCTACTGCATCTGATGTCTAATTACTGTAAATGCATGTAAAGAAGTAATTAAATGGAAAAAATAAACTTTTTTCAAAACTTCATATTACAGATTAAGCAGGGGATGTTTAGCTCTTTCTCTGATTTTTGGTAAAAACAAATAAACGCATGTGCAAGCAGAATGATTAGCAAGCTGCTAAAGATAAATTGATCTGATGTGACTGGCTCATCTGTTCCACTGGAGGTGCAGAAGGATGCTGAACCAAACATGAACTGTGATTTCATGCTGTGCCCTCTATATCCTAAAGACAAGCCAAGATTTTCCCTGTTGAAACATGTTCCTCTTCTACCTGACAATTCGACTCCAGCACACAGAGGGCATCTCAAGACGCTTTGCATTAAACAGGCCTCTACAAACTTCTGGTCCAATTGTGCATGGGAAAAAGTCCATTAAAAAACCATATCCCGGGCTTCCCTGGTGGTCCAGTGGGTAAGGACACCGCCTTGCAGTGCAAGGGACGCCGGTTCCATCCCTGGCCTGGGAAGATCCCACGTGCCGCAGAGCGGCTGGACCGACGTGTCCAATTACCGAGCCGGAGGTCTGGAGCACATGCGCCCAGATCCGGTGCTCTGTGACAACAGAGGCCACCACGATGGGAGGCCCACACGGGCCAAGGAACAAAGATGGATGAAAATATACAAATGAAAGACCAATAGAAGTAGCCCGCCTGCTCCCCTCCCTCCCCCCAAAATAAATAAATAAATAATCTTAAAAAAAACACATATCTCCAAATTTTAACAAATACTTGATTCCATATTGCAAAGTCTGGTTATTTTTAAGTGGTTTGCAAATGAGCAGCCCCCTCATTGTTATGGATCATGTAAACCATTCAGAGCACAGAAATTCGTTCTATGAACCTGGAGTAGGAATAGGAGAGGGATAAGGTCTGTTTAACATCAAACACAGCAGTACTATACTGGGTAGGCAATGCCAAAAGTTGTCAAATGGCCTTTTTCTACAGGAAAAAATCACAGCAGGGTGAACTTAAAGCAAGATCCAAAAAAATTATTTACCCAAACAGGTGAACTGTATATACGTAATTCTCTGAAATGACATATAGTAATTGCTTTAGCTACTGCATCTGATGTCTAATTACTGTAAATGCATGTAAAGAAGTAATTAAATGGAAAAATAAACTTTTCAAAACTTCATATTACAGATTAAGCAGGGGATGTTTAGCTCTTTCTCTGATTTTTGGTAAAAACAAATAAACGCATGTGCAAGCAGAATGATTAGCAAGCTGCTAAAGATAAATTGATCTGATGTGACTGGCTCATCTGTTCCACTGGAGGTGCAGAAGGATGCTGAACCAAACATGAACTGTGATTTCATGCTGTGCCCTCTATATCCTAAAGACAAGCCAAGATTTTCCCTGTTGAAACATGTTCCTCTTCTACCTGACAATTCGACTCCAGCACACAGAGGGCATCTCAAGACGCTTTGCATTAAACAGGCCTCTACAAACTTCTGGTCCAATTGTGCATGGGAAAAAGTCCATTAAAAAACCATATCCCGGGCTTCCCTGGTGGTCCAGTGGGTAAGGACACCGCCTTGCAGTGCAAGGGACGCGGTTCCATCCCTGGCCTGGGAGGATCCCACGTGCCGCAGAGCGGCTGGACCCATGTGTCCAATTACTGAGCCGGAGGTCTGGAGCACATGCGCCCAGATCCGGTGCTCTGTGACAACAGAGGCCACCACGATGGGAGGCCCACACGGGCCAAGGAACAAAGATGGATGAAAATATACAAATGAAAGACCAATAGAAGTAGCCCGCCTGCTCCCCTCCCTCCCCCCAAAATAAATAAATAAATAATCTTAAAAAAAACACATATCTCCAAATTTTAACAAATACTTGATTCCATATTGCAAAGTCTGGTTATTTTTAAGTGGTTTGCAAATGAGCAGCCCCCTCATTGTTATGGATCATGTAAACCATTCAGAGCACAGAAATTCGTTCTATGAACCTGGAGTAGGAATAGGAGAGGGATAAGGTCTGTTTAACATCAAACACAGCAGTACTATACTGGGTAGGCAATGCCAAAAGTTGTCAAATGGCCTTTTTCTACAGGAAAAAAAAATCACAGCAGGGTGGACTTAAAGCAAGATCCGAAATTAAAGACTGCATTATTCCTCTCATCCTTCCAAGAGCAGGTGAACTCAGAGGGGTATTTTCAACCACTGAGATATTAATAAAGGCAGACACAAAGAGCCCATTGCAATCTTGCTGCTGTAAAGTTTAAGTTGATCCAATCTTTCTTCTGACCTTTTGAATTGCCAATTGGAAAAACACACACAAATGGCCCTCAGCTGTGAAGCAGCTCAGTGAGTGTTCTAGACAACCTGTGGTCGTTCCCTTGAGCAAGGAGTTTGAAAAGTGACAAGATCTGTACCCTGCCTCTCAGAGCATACAACTTTCTGTTCAGTAGCTTGGTCTGGAAGTGCATTCTAGCCTTCCCTCAGGTCTAAACCAGACTCCACTATTTACATCCTTTTTGGGGAACCATAGAAATACTCTGTCACTGCCCTCAAGCTGCCATATCTGAGACTGCAAGCAGCCAACAGTCTGAATATGTCAATTGATTTCATTACTGTAAACATAATTGGCTTTTTGCCTCTATTACAACAAGGGTAAAATTAATATCAAGACATCAAGAGAAAGTATCCCTTGGCTCCACTGAAGAATAGAAATGGGGAAGAGGGTTCCTTGGATTCTCCTGCAGTGCTTGACCAACTTTTAGATTTATATATAATCCTTTCTGTTTTTGCAGCTTTCCAATGTATGAATTTCAGTAAGAACCAGCACTGGGGCTTCCCTGGTGGTCTAGTGGGTAAGGACACTGCCTTGCAGTCCAAGGGGCACTGGTTTGATCCCTGGCCTGGGAAGATCCCACGTGCCGCAGAGCGGCTGGACAGATGCATCCAACTACAGAACTGGAGCTCTGGAGCACATGCGCCCAGAGCCGGTGCTCTGCAGCAAGACAGGCCGCTGTGATGGGAGGTCCACACAGGCCAAAGAACAAAGATAAATAAATGAAAGATCCATAGAAGTGGCAAAAAAAAAAAAAAAAGAGCCAGCATCCAAATGGAAAAGACCCTGATGCTGGGAAATATTGAGGACAGGAGGCAGCAGAGGATGACATGGTTGGATAGCATCACTGACTCAGTGGGCATGAATCTAAGCAAACTTCAGGAGATAATGAAGTACAGGGAAGCCTGGCCTGCTGGAGTCCATGAAGTGGAAAATAACTGCGCATGACATAGGCACTGAACAACAACAACAGCACCCAGTCGTTCAATTTTCTCTTCACCAACCCTGTTCTTCTGTTCCCTAAAGTAACCTCTAAGACACATTCTTGGGGAATATAATTTTTAAAATATTGCATTTTTCATTAATGTATTAATTTACTTATTTGTCAGTATATGTGTTTATTTTTTCAATCAAATTCTTTTTTCACAATTTCATTGAGAAATAATTGGCACACATTATTGCACAAGTTAAAGACATATATCATGATGGTTTGATTATGCTAGGCACAGTGATAGGAAGCTAATCATATTTTCTTTAAGGCCAAAAGATGACAGATCACTTTCCCCAAAGACTTTTGGTTCAGAAGGCTGCCTGTGAAAAGAGGAGGTTCTAGTTAATCTAGCTGCATAGACTTCTCTGTGAATTCCTCTTCTGTTTGCTATAATATGAAGCTAATGAAATTTAACATGTAGGTTCAAAGTTAAAAGAGACATGTGAACATTAGGGTAGTCAACATTCTAGCTCATTTTTATCTTTATTTTGTCAGATAAGAAATATGTACCTTGAATTTTTTAAAACTATATGAATGAAATTCAATGCATTCACCTCATGGCAGGAAAAACACAACTATCAAATACTAATAATTGCTGATGTTTGTGCCAAGACCTTTGGTACTTTTCTTGACATATATATCTTCATAATGTGTGTGTGTGTTGAGTTGCTCAGTTGTGTCCAACTCTTTGAGACCCCATGTACTACTGTAGCCCGCCAAGCTCCTCTGTCCATGGGATTTTCCAGCCAACAATACTGGAGTGGGTTGCTATTTCCTCCTCCAGGGGATCTTTGTGACCCAGGGACAGAACCTGAATCTCTTGTGTCTCCTGCATTGGGAGGAGGATTCTTTACCACTACACCACCTGGGAAGCCCATATGTGGCATAAGTTGTGTGTTGTTATGTTACAATACGTCGTATTATTATTGCAATTTTTTTTTTTAAAGATTTATTTATTTTTTTACTTAGGGCGGGGTCGGGTTGGGGAGGAAGGGGAGTGGGCGGGCCACTTCTATTGGTCTTTCATTTCTCTATTTTCATTAGTCTTCGTTCTTTGGCTCCTGTGGGCCTCCCATCGCGGTGGCGTCTGTCGTTGCAGAGCACCGGCTCTGGGCGCATGCGCTCCAGAGCTCCGGCTCGGTGATTGGACACATCAGTCCAGCCGCTCCGCGGCACGTGGGATCTTTCCAGGCCAGGGCTCGAACCGGCGCCCCTTGCACTGCAAGGCGGTGTCCTTACCCACTGGACCACCAGGGGAAGCCCCTTATTGCAATTTTATAGGCATTCCCTGGTGGCTCAGATGGTAAAAAAATCTGCCTGCAAAGCAGGAGACCTGAGTCCATGAAGTCACAAAGAGTCGGCCATGACTGAGTAAGTTACACTTTTTTTTGTTTTCAACTTGAAACAAAGAATGATTAAGAAACTTATGCAAGGTCCCTTTGGTGAGTTCCACTGTTATCTATATGACTTCTCTGTGAATTCCTCTTCTGTTTGCTATAATATGAAGCTAATGAAATTTAACATGTAGGTTCAAAGTTAAAAGAGACATGTGAACATTAGGGTAGTCAACATTCTAGCTCATTTTATCTTTATTTTGTCAGATAAGAAATATGTACCTTGAATTTTTTAAAACTATATGAATGAAATTCAATGCATTCACCTCATGGCAGGAAAAACACAACTATCAAATACTAATAATTGCTGATGTTTGTGCCAAGACCTTTGGTACTTTTCTTGACATATATATCTTCATAATGTGTGTGTGTGTTGAGTTGCTCAGTTGTGTCCAACTCTTTGAGACCCCATGTACTACTGTAGCCCGCCAAGCTCCTCTGTCCATGGGATTTTCCAGCCAACAATACTGGAGTGGGTTGCTATTTCCTCCTCCAGGGGATCTTTGTGACCCAGGGACAGAACCTGAATCTCTTGTGTCTCCTGCATTGGGAGGAGGATTCTTTACCACTACACCACCTGGGAAGCCCATATGTGGCATAAGTTGTGTGTTGTTATGTTACAATACGTCGTATTATTATTGCAATTTTTTTTTTTTAAGGATTTTTTTTTTTTTTTACTTTGGGCGGGGGTCGGGTTGGGGAGGGAGGGGAGTGGGCGGGCCACTTCTATTGGTCTTTCATTTCTCTATTTTCATTCGTCTTCGTTCTTTGGCTCCTGTGGGCCTCCCATCGCGGTGGCGTCTGTCGTTGCAGAGCACCGGCTCTGGGCGCATGCGCTCCAGAGCTCCGGCTCGGTGATTGGACACATCAGTCCAGCCGCTCCGCGGCACGTGGGATCTTTCCAGGCCAGGGCTCAAACCGGCGCCCCTTGCACTGCAAAGCGGTGTCCTTACCCATTGGACCACCAGGGGAAGCCCCTTATTGCAATTTTATAGGCATTCCCTGGTGGCTCAGATGGTAAAAAAATCTGCCTGCAAAGCAGGAGACCTGAGTCCATGAAGTCACAAAGAGTCGGCCATGACTGAGTAAGTTACACTTTTTTTTGTTTTCAACTTGAAACAAAGAATGATTAAGAAACTTATGCAAGGTCACACTAATGGTATAGATGGAATCAGAAACCAGGTGGATTAGTTTCACATCTTGGATTCATAACCACTGTATACTGGATCTGGGGCTAGGACCTAATAAAAGAGACCAACCCTTTTGGATTTAGAATCAATAAAGAACCAGGATTTAGAGTCAATAAAGGTAGAAGCTGCAGATTTCAATGAATTTGAGACTGTAGAGGATAGTTACTTTACCCTTTTCTTCCTCTGACCATCTCTCCTGCTATATCAGCCTGTACAGATCTACACTGAAAAATATTTTCTCCATTTAAACTAAAACTGAACTTTGATCATTAGAGATTAATTTCTGTCTGTTGCACTATAATAGGTTACTGGGAAGAACAATATATTATGCATTTTAATTAGGACAAACTGATTTTGAATTATGTTAATTTGATTGAATGAGCATTATCGAACCTATGAAGATTATAACCAGTATACTAGAATGATTGTGTATGCAGAGGAACTCAGATACACCCATAGAAGACACACAGTCCAAGTTGTACCTTTACAGTTCAAGCTTCTGAGGATTCCACAACCTCACAAAGATACAGGTTTAAAAGTGTATATGATTGAAGAGGAAAAAGTGCTCAAAATACAAGCAACATGCCATGGCATGTGAACAGGGAAAATCTCATTCTGTTTAGAAATAATTAATATTGGTGAGATTTAGAGGGAAGATTCCTAGAGAAGGTAAAATTGCTGAGCTCTGAGAGACAGGTTTTCCTCATGAGAGACAGGTTCAGTGTGAGAATGTATTATCAGGTGTCAGAAGTTCTAGAAGCAAAGCTAAACTGAAGGTAAGGCTGAGACTTCCCAGGGTGGCACTAGTGGTAGAGCACCTGCCAGCCAATGTAGGAGACATAAGGAACATAAGTTCAGTCCCTGGGTGGGGAAGATCCCCTGGAGAATGGAATGGAAACCCACTCCAGTCATCTTGCCTGGAGAAACTCATGGATAGAGCAGCCTGGCAGGCTACAGTCCATGGGGTCACAAAGAGTTGGACACGACTGAAGTGACTTAGCGTGCAGCAAGGCGGGCATAATTCTAGAGTTTCATTGTTTCTCTGTGCATCTCATGGGCATGTTTTCATAATGATGTAATATGCTTCAGTGTGCATCAGCTGGGGGACATTTACGAATAACAGACACATTTTTATCAAGTTTAACAGTCAGCTGTGCTCTCCTGGTGACTCAGCCATAAAGAATCTTCCTACAATGCAGGAGATGCAGGAGATTTGGGTTCAATCCCTGGGTCAGGAAGATCCCTGGAGAAAGAATCAGCAACCCACTCCAGTATTCTTGCCCGGGAGATCCCACTGACATAAGAGCCTGGTGGGCTGCCATCCATAGGGTCGCAAAGTGTCGAACGTGACTTAGCGGCTAAACAACAACAGCCAATTACATGCTTATGGAAAGGATGGGAGACTGAGGATTGAGCTCCAGAGTGGCCCTCCAAGGCTGACACCCTACAATACCGCAGAGCTGGCCTGTCCAGGGTGTTTCTATGAAGATTATAACCAGTATACTAGAATGATTGTGTATGCAGAGGAACTCAGATACACCCATAGAAGACACACAGTCCAAGTTGTACCTTTACAGTTCAAGCTTCTGAGGATTCCACAACCTCACAAAGATACAGGTTTAAAAGTGTATATGATTGAAGAGGAAAAAGTGCTCAAAATACAAGCAACATGCCATGGCATGTGAACAGGGAAAATCTCATTCTGTTTAGAAATAATTAATATTGGTGAGATTTAGAGGGAAGATTCCTAGAGAAGGTAAAATTGCTGAGCTCTGAGAGACAGGTTTTCCTCATGAGAGACAGGTTCAGTGTGAGAATGTATTATCAGGTGTCAGAAGTTCTAGAAGCAAAGCTAAACTGAAGGTAAGGCTGAGACTTCCCAGGGTGGCACTAGTGGTAGAGCACCTGCCAGCCAATGTAGGAGACATAAGGAACATAAGTTCAGTCCCTGGGTGGGGAAGATCCCCTGGAGAATGGAATGGAAACCCACTCCAGTCATCTTGCCTGGAGAAACTCATGGATAGAGCAGCCTGGCAGGCTACAGTCCATGGGGTCACAAAGAGTTGGACACGACTGAAGTGACTTAGCGTGCAGCAAGGCGGGCATAATTCTAGAGTTTCATTGTTTCTCTGTGCATCTCATGGGCATGTTTTCATAATGATGTAATATGCTTCAGTGTGCATCAGCTGGGGGACATTTACGAATAACAGACACATTTTTATCAAGTTTAACAGTCAGCTGTGCTCTCCTGGTGACTCAGCCATAAAGAATCTTCCTACAATGCAGGAGATGCAGGAGATTTGGGTTCAATCCCTGGGTCAGGAAGATCCCCTGGAGAAAGAATCAGCAACCCACTCCAGTATTCTTGCCCGGGAGATCCCACTGACATAAGAGCCTGGTGGGCTGCCATCCATAGGGTCGCAAAGTGTCGAACGTGACTTAGCGGCTAAACAACAACAGCCAATTACATGCTTATGGAAAGGATGGGGAGACTGAGGATTGAGCTCCAGAGTGGCCCTCCAAGGCTGACACCCCTACAATACCACAGAGCTGGCCTGTCCAGGGTGTTTCTCCTGCTTCAGTAAAGAAACTAGACACACGTAAAACTGGTGGCCCCCCATTAGCTGTGACCTGGAATCAGGGAACTGCTTCCATATTTCTTGAATTCATAGTCACGTCTTGCCAGCTACTCTTTACTCAAGCCAATAGGGTTTTCTCCAGCACTGCCTTTCTTCCTAACTCAGTTCTGAAAAATCAAGACTAATAAGAGTGAAAACTAACTGGCAGAACCTAGTCATAGCTGAAATCTGCCATGTAAGGGAATCTGGGAAATGTGGTTTTGTAGCATCTGATTACAGGATGAGTCATGAAAAGGAAAGTGGAATATGTGCAAAGCAAGTCAGTCTGCTCTATTTGCCACCTCCTCCATGTCACTGAGTGAGAAGTCACTGTGGCAGTATATTACCTTAACATAGATGAAGAAGGGCTACTTTGGACCCTCACTTCTAGAGAGTGGAGAGGGAGGATATGACCATAAAACAGAGATGTCTCCTACTGTAGGAGACATGGTCAACTGATCCTTGTGCTTTTCTCACTGAGCTCCAATATGCACCCTCTACATACTTGTCAACCATTTCTGTAGAATTGCTCTCAAAGTTGATAAACATCTGGCATTCCTGGCCAGGGACATGAAATACAGAAAGGTGAGCCAGAAGAGTCAACATATAATTCAGAATAATTGGAGGCAAATGTGAGTGAGTGAAAGTTGCTCAGTTGTGTCTGACTCTTTGCCATGGAATTCTCCAGGCAAGCATACAGGAGTGGATAGCCCTTCTGTTCTCCAGGACCTCTTCCAACCCAGAGATCTAATCCAGGTCTCCTGCATTGCAGGCAGATTTGTTTTTACCATCTGAGCCAACAGGGAAGCCCAAATTGGAGGTGCTGGGGAAAAAAGTAAGACTAAGATGTTCTTTTCACCAATTCTTTTAAGGCTAACCCCAGAAAGAATTGCTAATAGTTTAAACCGCAGCTGGCCTAGTATTCCCAGCCATGGGGCCTGGTGGGCTGCCATCCATAGGGTCGCAAAGTGTCGAACGTGACTTAGCGGCTAAACAACAACAGCCAATTACATGCTTATGGAAAGGATGGGAGACTGAGGATTGAGCTCCAGAGTGGCCCTCAAGGCTGACACCCTACAATACCACAGAGCTGGCCTGTCCAGGGTGTTTCTCCTGCTTCAGTAAAGAAACTAGACACACGTAAAACTGGTGGCCCCCCATTAGCTGTGACCTGGAATCAGGGAACTGCTTCCATATTTCTTGAATTCATAGTCACGTCTTGCCAGCTACTCTTTACTCAAGCCAATAGGGTTTTCTCCAGCACTGCCTTTCTTCCTAACTCAGTTCTGAAAAATCAAGACTAATAAGAGTGAAAACTAACTGGCAGAACCTAGTCATAGCTGAAATCTGCCATGTAAGGGAATCTGGGAAATGTGGTTTTGTAGCATCTGATTACAGGATGAGTCATGAAAAGGAAAGTGGAATATGTGCAAAGCAAGTCAGTCTGCTCTATTTGCCACCTCCTCCATGTCACTGAGTGAGAAGTCACTGTGGCAGTATATTACCTTAACATAGATGAAGAAGGGCTACTTTGGACCCTCACTTCTAGAGAGTGGAGAGGGAGGATATGACCATAAAACAGAGATGTCTCCTACTGTAGGAGACATGGTCAACTGATCCTTGTGCTTTTCTCACTGAGCTCCAATATGCACCCTCTACATACTTGTCAACCATTTCTGTAGAATTGCTCTCAAAGTTGATAAACATCTGGCATTCCTGGCCAGGGACATGAAATACAGAAAGGTGAGCCAGAAGAGTCAACATATAATTCAGAATAATTGGAGGCAAATGTGAGTGAGTGAAAGTTGCTCAGTTGTGTCTGACTCTTTGAGACCCCATGAATGAGCCATGGAATTCTCCAGGCAAGCATACTGGAGTGGGTAGCCCTTCTGTTCTCCAGGACCTCTTCCAACCCAGAGATCTAATCCAGGTCTCCTGCATTGCAGGCAGATTTGTTTTTACCATCTGAGCCAACAGGGAAGCCCAAATTGGAGGTGCTGGGGGAAAAAAAAGTAAGACTAAGATGTTCTTTTCACCAATTCTTTTAAGGCTAACCCCAGAAAGAATTGCTAATAGTTTAAATCACTAAAATTATTTATACATTCTTCAACTGAGAAACATTGTTTCTGAGATCTTGACTAGAACTTTTATCCAGCAAAAAGTATCCTGATGACCTAAACAGAGTGCATGCATCTAACTTGACTGGGCTTGCATAATTGCTGACAGTGAGCTGCATTTCTGCAATTAGGGCTCATCAACCAGGCTGGCAGATTCCCAGTAAGATGCTGGAGCACTCGATCAAGTCTACAGAGAGTGCAGGGGCAGGGTGGCATTGTCAGGCCTTTCTCATTTGAGTTACAAGAGGAGCCATATCTAGTCCACATGACTAATTGTTTGCTTCTTGTCACATTTGGAACCAATGTAAATAAACCCAATCTGTAAATGAGAAAGCAAAAGCCTAAAGCACCTGAAGTCTTTTGATGGAATTCAGTAAACTGAAAGCTTGTTGGCATCCGTGAGAGGGAAAATGACATCTCCTATACCAGTGGGACCAAGGCAATGGATTGAATGGTCACTCCCTGAGGCTGCTTTGTTTGTAATTTTCATGAGAAATAATAAGGACCCACTAAGATACAGTTCCTGGAATGAAAGGAAAAGGTGATTCTGCATTGCAAATGGTATTTAATTGCTCCATCTGAAATACAAAATATCTGCCTTTGAAAAATGAGTTAGCATAAAGTAATTTGTTTCACAGAAGAAATAAATTGAGAGATTTATGTCAATGTGGAATGAAAATTTATAATAAAACAAAACCTTTGCTTGTGAGAATGGAACACAACCTGTCCAGAACAGAGTGCTGTATCCAGAGCTCCTATACAGTGAGTGGGGCCTGGGCTCGGGCCAGGGTGCTGACTGGTGATGAATATAGAGGACTTCCCTAGGAAGAACATTTGCAGAGCTTCCAGCATACATAACCCTGGTGGCCCAGGATGTAAAGACTCCACCTGCGAAATGGGAGATGTGGATTGAATCTCTGGATCAGCAGGATCCCCTGGAGAGGGGAATGGCAACCCACTCCGGTATCCTTGCCTGGAGAATTCCATGGACAGAGGAACCTGGAGGCTACAGTTAATGGGCTTCTCAGAAAGTTGAACACAACTGAGAGACTTAACACTTTATCTGACAAATATAAGATTGAAAAATTTAGAAACCACTTGTCTATATGAATGAAGTAGAAGAGAGAATCATAACTGAGAGAAACATAACTTTTTCTGCCTTTCTTCTCTACAATTTCACATCCTTTTGATACTGTCAATGAGAGCGACTTTTCAGTTTTGCATAGCTGGGGAATTTGGTAAAATTGCAGGTTGTGCCAAATTTGTCTCTATAAACTTTGGCCTTTCATTTTGTTAACTCTTACCTTCTCCATTAGAAGGTCCATACCCCTTAGTCTTTAAAAATACAGTGCCCACTTATTCCCTGTCTTCATCCCTCATAAAATATTCTGTCTTATGGAAATAACCAAATACTACTTATTTGTGCCCTGTTAATAATTTATTTTTAATTTTAAAAATTTATTTATTTTTAATTGAAGGATAATTTCTTTACAATGTTGCATTGGTTTCTACCAAACATCAACATGAGTCAGCCTTATGTTTACCCATGTCTATACTCTGAGGTTACAGTCTAAGTATGGTACACACCTGTCTTCAAGAAGATCATAATATATCAAAGAAGTCCATGGTAAGTGTTACAAATCAGACTGGAGCTGGGTATGAAGAGAGGGTAGTGAAGTAACACTTTATCCTTCTTGAGGCATCTTCCAAAAAGTAATATGTGAACTGGAAGTTATACTGAGCAAGGTGAAGGCAGTGAGGAAGATAAAGATGGTTCCATCAGAAAGAACTTCCTATGTGAAAGGACAGAGACCAGAGGGTACAGTCTGTGGGCAAATAGTACAAACCTGAGTGTTTCACTTTAGCTACAGCCCTGGGTTCTGTGGAGAATGAGGGATGTTCAGGTATTAGATTAGATAAGAGCTGCCTTAGGAAGGACTGCAGGTACTGTTTTGAAAAGTTCTAACTTTGTTTTGTTTTTGCACGTTTTTTTCTTTTTCTTTTTTTTAATTTTCATTTTTACTGAAGTATAGCTGATTTCTAATGATTCAGATGTATACTAAAAAATACATACATCTGAAATACATATATTTTAGATTATTTTCCATTGTAGGTTATTATAAGATAATTGAATATAGTTTACTCTGTTATACAGTAGGTCCTTATGTTTATCTGTTTTATATATAGTAGTGTATATCTGCAAATTCCAAATTCATCCCATTTGTACCTATCCTCTTTGGTAATCATATTTTTTTTTTAAAGATTTATTTATTTATTTATTTTAGGTGGGGGTTGGGTTGAGGAGGGAGGGGAGCGGGCGGGCCACTTCTATTGGTCTTTCATTTCTCCATTTTCATCCATCTTTGTTCTTTGGCTCCTGTGGGCCTCCCATAGCGGTGGCGTCTGTCGTTGCAGAGCGCCGGCTCTGGGCGCATGCGCTCCAAAGCTCCGGCTCGGTAATTGGACACATCGGTCCAGCTGCTCTGCAACATGTGGGATCTTCCTAGGCCAGGGATCGAACCAGCACCCTTTGCACTGCAAGGCATTGTCCTTACCCACTGGACCACCAGGGGAAGCCCTTATTTTTGTTTTCTATGTTTGTAAGTCTGCGTTTTATAAATAAGTTCATTTGTATCTTTTTTTTTTTTTTTAGATTCCTCATATAGATAATATTATATGATATTTGTCTTCCTCTGACTTCACTTAATGCGATAGTCTCTGAGTCCATCCATGTTGTATCACATGTCATTATTTAATGATTTTTCATGTGGGCTTCCTTGGTGGCTCAGATGATAAAGAATCTGCCTGAAATGCAGAAGACACAGATTTGATCCCTGGGTTGGGAAGATTCCATAGTGAAGGGAATGGCAACCCACTCCAGTATTCTTGTCTGGATAATTCCATGGACAGAGGAGCTTGTTGGGCTACATTCCATGGAATGGAATGAGAGTGGGACAAGATGGAGCGTCTAACAGGTGGTGCTAAGAACCCACTTGACAATGCAGGAGATGTAAAGATTAGATGTATGTGTATGTATATACATATGTGTATGTGTGTATACAACATCTTCTCTATCTTATTGATCAATGAATATTTAGGTTGCTTCCATATCTTGGCTATTTTAAATAATACTGACATGAACGTTGGATTGCATGTATATTTTCAAGTTCAAGTTTCCTCTGGATATATCCCCAGGAGTCAAATTGCTGGATCATATGGTAACTCTGTTTGTAATTTTTAAAGGAATCTCCATACTGTTTTTCATAGTGGCTCCATCAATTTACGTTCCTATCAAAAGTGTAGGAGGGTTCTCTTTTCTCTGTATTATCTCCTGCATTTGTTATTTGTAGACCTTTCAATGATGATCATTCTGACCTGTGTGAGGGGATACCTCACTGTATATTTGATGTTCATTTTTCTGATAATTAGTGATACTAAACATCTTTTCTTGTGCCAATTATCCTTCTGTATGTCTTCTTTGGAGAAATGCTTATCTAGGCATTTCTGTTAATTTTTTTCATGGGTTGTTTTCTGTTTTGTTTTTTATTGAGCTACATAAGCTGTTTGTATATTTCGGAAATCAATCCCTTGTTGGTCACTTTATTTGAAACCAGGCATCGTCCAGCGCCCTTGGGGCCCAGGCCAGGGATCGAACCAGCACCCTTTGCACTGCAAGGCATTGTCCTTACCCACTGGACCACCAGGGGAAGCCCTTATTTTTGTTTTCTATGTTTGTAAGTCTGCGTTTTATAAATAAGTTCATTTGTATCTTTTTTTTTTTTTTTAGATTCCTCATATAGATAATATTATATGATATTTGTCTTCCTCTGACTTCACTTAATGCGATAGTCTCTGAGTCCATCCATGTTGTATCACATGTCATTATTTAATGATTTTTCATGTGGGCTTCCTTGGTGGCTCAGATGATAAAGAATCTGCCTGAAATGCAGAAGACACAGATTTGATCCCTGGGTTGGGAAGATTCCATAGTGAAGGGAATGGCAACCCACTCCAGTATTCTTGTCTGGATAATTCCATGGACAGAGGAGCTTGTTGGGCTACATTCCATGGAATGGAATGAGAGTGGGACAAGATGGAGCGTCTAACAGGTGGTGCTAAGAACCCACTTGACAATGCAGGAGATGTAAAGATTAGATGTATGTGTATGTATATACATATGTGTATGTGTGTATACAACATCTTCTCTATCTTATTGATCAATGAATATTTAGGTTGCTTCCATATCTTGGCTATTTTAAATAATACTGACATGAACGTTGGATTGCATGTATATTTTCAAGTTCAAGTTTCCTCTGGATATATCCCCAGGAGTCAAATTGCTGGATCATATGGTAACTCTGTTTGTAATTTTTAAAGGAATCTCCATACTGTTTTTCATAGTGGCTCCATCAATTTACGTTCCTATCAAAAGTGTAGGAGGGTTCTCTTTTCTCTGTATTATCTCCTGCATTTGTTATTTGTAGACCTTTCAATGATGATCATTCTGACCTGTGTGAGGGGATACCTCACTGTATATTTGATGTTCATTTTTCTGATAATTAGTGATACTAAACATCTTTTCTTGTGCCAATTATCCTTCTGTATGTCTTCTTTGGAGAAATGCTTATCTAGGCATTTCTGTTAATTTTTTTCATGGGTTGTTTTCTGTTTTGTTTTTTATTGAGCTACATAAGCTGTTTGTATATTTCGGAAATCAATCCCTTGTTGGTCACTTTATTTGAAAATATTTCCTTAGACTCCATAGGTCGTCTTTTCATTTTGTTTATGATTTCCTTGCTATGGGAAAGCCTTTAGGTTTAATTAAGTCCTATTTGGTTTTGTATATGGTGTTAGAGAATGTTCTAAGTTCATTTTTTTTTTTTTTGCTTTTATATGTAGCTGTCCAGTTTTCCCAGCACCACTTATAGAAGAGATTGTCTTTTCTCTGTTGTATATTCTTGACTTCTTTATCATAGATTGACCATAAGTGAGTAGGTTTATTTCTAGACTTTATACCCTATTCTGTTGATCTGTGTGTCTGTTTTGTTTTTAAAAGGAAAATGTAGAGTTGGGGAATGATTGAAGAACATTATTTTGATTCACTCTCCACTAGTATTGAAATTCCTACCATCACACCCTCTTGCTTATGTAGAGAGGCAGTTCTTTCCTATAGAACAATAGGGAGCACCAGGCCGAAAAAGAAGAGGGCTGGGACCCATTATCTCTGGGACACCTTGGTTAAAACGAAGATAGACAGGTTTCTTTGCTAGAGCTACTCAGAATCTTTATTGTGCCAACGTATATGGAATAACTCCAGAAAGAGAGATTTACAGTGAAATGAAATTAATTTTCTGAGAAAAATACACTGACAGTCATTCTCTCTGGTCTTCTCTTTAGAAATCCAAGTATTTTCTTCATCTAGAATTTTTTAACTTGTTAGATCAGAGAGAAGTGAGATTCTGAAGAAGAATTTTCTGTTTTAGACTTGTAATGGTAAAAAGAAAAAAACTATACAAACCCAAGGAGTAAGGAATTCATGAATTCCTGTATACCCATCTCCACACTCAGTAACTGTCAACATTTTGCCACCATTTCTTCGTTTATCACTCCTTTCTCCACTTCACTTTGTGTAAAGCAATTCACTGCCTGGGAAATGTCTGGTAGTCTCACCTTTAGTGATGCAAAATTGATTCTTGGTTCAGGTGGCTGTTGCCTGATCCTTCTGTTTACAATTTCCCATCAATCTCTTAGTACTACTGTTTCATATAGTTGTGATAGTAACATTTTATTAGTAGTTGAAAAACAGTGATTGTCTCTTTCTATCATTTCTTCTAGACTAAAATCTGGAGCATAAAGTTTTGTAAGGCTTATCTTAATATCGTCTGCTCTAGACTGGGATCAGCCTTTTTTTTTCTATTAGAGTATTGGGTGTAAGCAACAAGAGATTATTGAGTTGCTTATAGGAGTCCTCTACTGCCCATAAACAACCTTTTAACTTTGATATAATTAGCTTTTGGTTAAACACTTTTGTTTCAGCAAAAACGTAAGAAGATATATGTATGTATTTATATTTTCTATCTTTCTGATACAAAGTAGCCTGTGACATTCAGTATTCTACCTTATGCTCTCTTTTCATCACTTAATAACCCATCTCTGATATAGTTTCATATCAGTACATGAAATGCTTCTGTATGCATTTTTCTAGTTTCTTAGTACTCCTTTCTGTGGATAGTTTATTCAGTCATTTCCTTCTCAGTGGACATTTGGTTTTATTCCTCTCTTTTGCTTGAACTAATAACATCACAATATATAACCCTTTAAATGAATGTATTTTTGTTTGGGATGAATTTCAGTTGAGTTCTTAGAAAAAGGACTATTGAGTCCAGTGATATCTGCATATATAATGCTGCTAAATATTTCCGTATTCCCCTTTGGAAACCCATGAGGGTTGTGCCATTTTACATTCCTACTATTAAAGTATCAGCAAGTCTTTTCTCTCACAATCTCCAAGGCAGAACATGTTATTCAGAGCATAATTTGGTGATGTGATGGTTGAGAAATAGTACTTACAGTGAAGTTCGCATTAGCATTTGTTTTTTTATTTTGAGATTTAGCATCTTTTTGGGTATGCATCTGTTTTAATTCCTGTATACCCATCTCCACACTCAGTAACTGTCAACATTTTGCCACCATTTCTTCGTTTATCACTCCTTTCTCCACTTCACTTTGTGTAAAGCAATTCACTGCCTGGGAAATGTCTGGTAGTCTCACCTTTAGTGATGCAAAATTGATTCTTGGTTCAGGTGGCTGTTGCCTGATCCTTCTGTTTACAATTTCCCATCAATCTCTTAGTACTACTGTTTCATATAGTTGTGATAGTAACATTTTATTAGTAGTTGAAAAACAGTGATTGTCTCTTTCTATCATTTCTTCTAGACTAAAATCTGGAGCATAAAGTTTTGTAAGGCTTATCTTAATATCGTCTGCTCTAGACTGGGATCAGCCTTTTTTTTTCTATTAGAGTATTGGGTGTAAGCAACAAGAGATTATTGAGTTGCTTATAGGAGTCCTCTACTGCCCATAAACAACCTTTTAACTTTGATATAATTAGCTTTTGGTTAAACACTTTTGTTTCAGCAAAAACGTAAGAAGATATATGTATGTATTTATATTTTCTATCTTTCTGATACAAAGTAGCCTGTGACATTCAGTATTCTACCTTATGCTCTCTTTTCATCACTTAATAACCCATCTCTGATATAGTTTCATATCAGTACATGAAATGCTTCTGTATGCATTTTTCTAGTTTCTTAGTACTCCTTTCTGTGGATAGTTTATTCAGTCATTTCCTTCTCAGTGGACATTTGGTTTTATTCCTCTCTTTTGCTTGAACTAATAACATCACAATATATAACCCTTTAAATGAATGTATTTTTGTTTGGGATGAATTTCAGTTGAGTTCTTAGAAAAAGGACTATTGAGTCCAGTGATATCTGCATATATAATGCTGCTAAATATTTCCGTATTCCCCTTTGGAAACCCATGAGGGTTGTGCCATTTTACATTCCTACTATTAAAGTATCAGCAAGTCTTTTCTCTCACAATCTCCAAGGCAGAACATGTTATTCAGAGCATAATTTGGTGATGTGATGGTTGAGAAATAGTACTTACAGTGAAGTTCGCATTAGCATTTGTTTTTTTATTTTGAATGAACTTGAGCATCTTTTTAATATAAGGGTTATGTGCATATCCTGTTTCTGAAAAACTGCCTGCTCCTAAGTTTGGGAAAAGAGAAGTTTCATAGAGGGGGAGGAGAGTGTTAAGTCTGAGAGTATGTCACCTTCACCCCTCCCCTGCTGTTTAAGTTGAAGAGAGGGGACAATAGAGGACCCTGACCTCAAGGCTGACCCTTAGTAACCAGGCAATGGATGAAGGAGAGTGCTGTGCTTTAAGAATAAAATCCCACAGATGAACTTGCTCCATTGCTCCTCCTTTTCAATTGTTTTCTCTTTCACAGACCACAGAATTTCAAGACAGGATAGGGTTTTAACGTCCTTAAAATCCAGTTCCTTTACTTTACACATAAGGCTGTGTAGTGAATAGACAGACCTTCTTGATCAGTTCTTTGTGTTTTCCTAGTGCTGACTCCTCCCCTGTCCTCCACAGCTGGGACCACTGGTGGTAATTAACAGCATCATTTAGCTCTTCTTGGGTCCAACAAGATGGAGGAAGCATCAACTCATCTCTTTCCTAGGATGGTAGTAATTCCTATCTATACTCACTTAACTACTCATGCCTACTTATGAGTACAAACTGTTAAAAGTGGCACTCCTCCCAACTCTAAATGCCTAGATATTCCTATCATCTGCCAGTGGTTGCCTCATCATATACTTTACCCTTCATCTAAGAGGAGCAGGCCATTGACATCCACTGTTTTTCATTGCATTGGTTATCACATGCTACTAAATGTCAGGAAGAATGAGCATCTCAACTTCTTTCAGCTATATGAATATAACATCTATTACACTACTTATACCATAGAACAATGTATTGGGGCAGATTAAAGTATCAGTCACTGCAGTCAAGGAGATTATGATCTTGTTGGAAGATGAGATATCTGAAGGGAAATTTCGTAATGCAGCACAAAGGATGCCTGTCATTACAAATGCTGCCAAGTTAATAAAGCTTAATGCTGAGCAATATAAGGGACTGCCAACTGGAGAGTGTAGGCTAAGACGTTAGGCTTGTATTTAAAATGCAACAGCATGGCTTCTCTGTGTGAGCCTAATTCGCAAATGGATATTAAGCAGCATATTCACCTCAATAGTCTTCTGTGAAACTTCAATAAGAGTGTCTCACAGTAAAAATTCAATAAATGTTAGTCACGACTATTAAGGTGGCTTAGAGAAATTTTTAAAAATAAGGGATGGGGATGTGAGGACCTGAGAAAAATTGTTGGAGTCAATCATCAGCAAGTCTCAGGTGACTTTCAAGGGCAGTTGACCCTCCCTGCTGTTTAAGTTGAAGAGAGGGACAATAGAGGACCCTGACTACTGTGCCTTCCAAATTGCTCCTCCTTTTCAATTGTTTTCTCTTTCACAGACCACAGAATTTCAAGACAGGATAGGGTTTTAACGTCCTTAAAATCCAGTTCCTTTACTTTACACATAAGGCTGTGTAGTGAATAGACAGACCTTCTTGATCAGTTCTTTGTGTTTTCCTAGTGCTGACTCCTCCCCTGTCCTCCACAGCTGGGACCACTGGTGGTAATTAACAGCATCATTTAGCTCTTCTTGGGTCCAACAAGATGGAGGAAGCATCAACTCATCTCTTTCCTAGGATGGTAGTAATTCCTATCTATACTCACTTAACTACTCATGCCTACTTATGAGTACAAACTGTTAAAAGTGGCACTCCTCCCAACTCTAAATGCCTAGATATTCCTATCATCTGCCAGTGGTTGCCTCATCATATACTTTACCCTTCATCTAAGAGGAGCAGGCCATTGACATCCACTGTTTTTCATTGCATTGGTTATCACATGCTACTAAATGTCAGGAAGAATGAGCATCTCAACTTCTTTCAGCTATATGAATATAACATCTATTACACTACTTATACCATAGAACAATGTATTGGGGCAGATTAAAGTATCAGTCACTGCAGTCAAGGAGATTATGATCTTGTTGGAAGATGAGATATCTGAAGGGAAATTTCGTAATGCAGCACAAAGGATGCCTGTCATTACAAATGCTGCCAAGTTAATAAAGCTTAATGCTGAGCAATATAAGGGACTGCCAACTGGAGAGTGTAGGCTAAGACGTTAGGCTTGTATTTAAAATGCAACAGCATGGCTTCTCTGTGTGAGCCTAATTCGCAAATGGATATTAAGCAGCATATTCACCTCAATAGTCTTCTGTGAAACTTCAATAAGAGTGTCTCACAGTAAAAATTCAATAAATGTTAGTCACGACTATTAAGGTGGCTTAGAGAAATTTTTAAAAATAAGGGATGGGGATGTGAGGACCTGAGAAAAATTGTTGGAGTCAATCATCAGCAAGTCTCAGGTGACTTTCAAGGGCAGCTTCCCGCCAACTGGAAAGGAAAGGCTGGAAGGCAAAGTGCAGCAGGTTAAAGAGTAAATAGGCAATAAATACTTGCCATGAAGAAATCAATACAAGAAGAAATCAATACAGTTAAGGAAGTTCATCCATTTCAGACTAGAAGGGCAAAAATAAAATAATAATATAAAGTAAAATGGTAATGTGATTAAAAAAAACAGTTATTGTCTCTTAAGAAAAGGGTAACTCTTGAGAGCAGAAGGCATTTAACTGGCAGGGGTGAGAGAGCAGGTTTTGGTGAGACTGAGGTTCCTTAGGTTAATGCCATAACAGTCTTGGGTGAAACTAGAGGGAGGCTCAGTCAAGAACAGCATGTCATCAGATTTATATCCTACAGGATCAAGGATATTTTCTTGCTAGACAGAGTAGCTTCCCACTATGTCTAAAGCTAAAGGATCATAAAGAGTCACATAACCCTGACTAAAGGTTGCACATGGATATGGCATTAATGAATTCAATTGCAGGACCTTAAAATGTATTTAGCTGTCACTCAGGTAAATGGTCCTAAGTAAAGCTTGTGCCCCTTATGGCCTACTGCTGGAAATGTAACTGGGATCATTGTATTTCTTGAGGATTTCCATAGGGAAAAACTAAGTATGGTGGGTATCAAATTTGATTATTTATGCCAAATAGACATATTTGTGAAACATAAGAATAATTATGTTTTATTTCTGGCTTCCATTCACAAAGTGGCCTTTGACAGAAAAGCTCATATTTGCTCTCCAGTAGCATTTTTCTGTCTTTACAAAGAGTTTGAGAGACTTGGAGTATCATTTT
This sequence comes from Tragulus kanchil, assembly GCA_022376925.1. NCBI lineage: Eukaryota > Metazoa > Chordata > Mammalia > Artiodactyla > Tragulidae > Tragulus > Tragulus kanchil. The sequence goes on from JAIOJX010000004.1 coordinate 24,109,913, forward strand.
CTTTCATGTTGAAGACCTATTTTGAAGGCAATTATAAAATATAGTAGCAAGCAGATGTCCAGACTAGAAAAAAAACAGCATGGCTTCTCTGTGTGAGCCTAATTCGCAAATGGATATTAAGCAGCATATTCACCTCAATAGTCTTCTGTGAAACTTCAATAAGAGTGTCTCACAGTAAAAATTCAATAAATGTTAGTCACGACTATTAAGGTGGCTTAGAGAAATTTTTAAAAATAAGGGATGGGGATGTGAGGACCTGAGAAAAATTGTTGGAGTCAATCATCAGCAAGTCTCAGGTGACTTTCAAGGGCAGCTTCCCGCCAACTGGAAAGGAAAGGCTGGAAGGCAAAGTGCAGCAGGTTAAAGAGTAAATAGGCAATAAATACTTGCCATGAAGAAATCAATACAAGAAGAAATCAATACAGTTAAGGAAGTTCATCCATTTCAGACTAGAAGGGCAAAAATAAAATAATAATATAAAGTAAAATGGTAATGTGATTAAAAAAAACAGTTATTGTCTCTTAAGAAAAGGGTAACTCTTGAGAGCAGAAGGCATTTAACTGGCAGGGGTGAGAGAGCAGGTTTTGGTGAGACTGAGGTTCCTTAGGTTAATGCCATAACAGTCTTGGGTGAAACTAGAGGGAGGCTCAGTCAAGAACAGCATGTCATCAGATTTATATCCTACAGGATCAAGGATATTTTCTTGCTAGACAGAGTAGCTTCCCACTATGTCTAAAGCTAAAGGATCATAAAGAGTCACATAACCCTGACTAAAGGTTGCACATGGATATGGCATTAATGAATTCAATTGCAGGACCTTAAAATGTATTTAGCTGTCACTCAGGTAAATGGTCCTAAGTAAAGCTTGTGCCCCTTATGGCCTACTGCTGGAAATGTAACTGGGATCATTGTATTTCTTGAGGATTTCCATAGGGAAAAACTAAGTATGGTGGGTATCAAATTTGATTATTTATGCCAAATAGACATATTTGTGAAACATAAGAATAATTATGTTTTATTTCTGGCTTCCATTCACAAAGTGGCCTTTGACAGAAAAGCTCATATTTGCTCTCCAGTAGCATTTTTCTGTCTTTACAAAGAGTTTGAGAGACTTGGAGTATCATTTTCTTTCATGTTGAAGACCTATTTTGAAGGCAATTATAAAATATAGTAGCAAGCAGATGTCCATTCTTCTAGGCTGTTGTGATGACTCAAAACAAATCCATCATAACAATTGTATTAAACTGTGTAATCTGCTCAGTGAAGCAAGTAAAGTAGATGGATTACAGACAATATCCAGAAGGTCATGATTATAATAGTTATAAAGACAGAGTTATAATAGCTTTGCATAGCTAAAAATGTTAAATCTTTGAAACCATATCATAGATACGATTCTACGTTACCACTGGGGAATTTTGTTAACTTCTAAGATCTTTTGTTTACTTATCTCTGAGATGTAAATAATACTCTCTAGCCTTCAGGATTGATTAGATAATGAAAGAAGATGAATACAAAGTTTCTAACATATGTAGCATAATACTTTTTAAGAACTGCTACAGATCCCTATTAGTACTCTTACTATTTCATTTATTTATTCTGCAAATGTAAACTCAGCTGAGTCTAAGAGTACAAATACTATAGGGTGACATCTAAACTACTTTCTAAAAATGCTTTACAATGGTATATCATTGAGGAGAGGCACAATGGCTCCCAGTGAGTTTAAACCTAGTTCTCTCTCCAGTTCTGGGATAAGTGACTAGTTATCCAGTCAGGTATGGACATCCTGTCTGGAGTAATTGGCTCATAGACAGTATAAAACATGAGCTTCCCTAGTGGCTCAAATGGTAAAGAGTCCACCTGTAATGAGGAAGAGGTTGCACACGGATATGGCATTAATGAATAAAGGACCTTAAAATGTGTTTAGCTGTCCCTCAGGTAAATGGTCCTAAGTAAAGCTTGTGCCCCTTATGGCCTACTGCTGGAAATGTAACTGGGATCATTGTATTTCTTGAGGATTTCCATAGGGAAAAACTAAGTATGGTGGGTATCAAATTTGATTATTTATGCCAAATAGACATATTTGTGAAACATAAGAATAATTATGTTTTATTTCTGGCTTCCATTCACAAAGTGGCCTTTGACAGAAAAGCTCATATTTGCTCTCCAGTAGCATTTTTCTGTCTTTACAAAGAGTTTGAGAGACTTGGAGTATCATTTTCTTTCATGTTGAAGACCTATTTTGAAGGCAATTATAAAATATAGTAGCAAGCAGATGTCCATTCTTCTAGGCTGTTGTGATGACTCAAAACAAATCCATCATAACAATTGTATTAAACTGTGTAATCTGCTCAGTGAAGCAAGTAAAGTAGATGGATTACAGACAATATCCAGAAGGTCATGATTATAATAGTTATAAAGACAGAGTTATAATAGCTTTGCATAGCTAAAAATGTTAAATCTTTGAAACCATATCATAGATACGATTCTACGTTACCACTGGGGAATTTTGTTAACTTCTAAGATCTTTTGTTTACTTATCTCTGAGATGTAAATAATACTCTCTAGCCTTCAGGATTGATTAGATAATGAAAGAAGATGAATACAAAGTTTCTAACATATGTAGCATAATACTTTTTAAGAACTGCTACAGATCCCTATTAGTACTCTTACTATTTCATTTATTTATTCTGCAAATGTAAACTCAGCTGAGTCTAAGAGTACAAATACTATAGGGTGACATCTAAACTACTTTCTAAAAATGCTTTACAATGGTATATCATTGAGGAGAGGCACAATGGCTCCCAGTGAGTTTAAACCTAGTTCTCTCTCCAGTTCTGGGATAAGTGACTAGTTATCCAGTCAGGTATGGACATCCTGTCTGGAGTAATTGGCTCATAGACAGTATAAAAACATGAGCTTCCCTAGTGGCTCAAATGGTAAAGAGTCCACCTGTAATGAGGAAGAGCTGGATTCCATCCCTTAGCAGGGAAGATGCCCTGGAGAAGGAAATGGCAACTCACTCTGGTATTCTTACCTGGAGAATCCCATGGACAAAGGAGCCTGGTGGGTCTATGGGATTGCAAAGAATCATGCTACAGAACTGCACGTAGGAACAGAAACTGACTGAGGAAGGAGTGATTTATTACCACAGTTTATTCATACAGTTAGGTCTTTAATAAACTGGCCCATGAATGCACGTGCATGACAGGATGTCAACTCCCCTTTTTCTTTTCCTCTTTTTTTTTTTAAATTTTGGCCCCTTTTATTTATTTATTTTCATCAGTCTTTATTCTTCGGCCTTTGTGAACCTCCCCACAGAGCACCAGCTCGCAATTGGACACATGGTTACAAGCCGCTCAGCGGCACGCAGGATCTTCCCGGGCCAGGGATCAAACTGGTGCCCCTTGCACTGCAAGGCGGACTCTTTACCCACTGGACCACCAGGAAAGCCCTCCCCTTTTTCTTGTTTGACCATTTGTATTTAAATTGGCAGGTTATTGTGAGAAAATACTCATTTCCAGTGCTTTGGCTGGTTGAAACAAACAGGACTGACAACATCTGACGACTGGGCTCATCATTTCAGAATGGTTGTTTTGTGTATGTTCTGACTTTAAATCATGTTTTGGTTATTATAGACAGGTAAACTTTCTGAAAATTGAACATATACGCAATTTTTAAAATTTCTTGTAGACCTCTTTTTAAGCATGTCTAAATATCAAATCTACATCCCTTAGGTTATAATTGAAACCTTAGCCTCAAAATGCTTCCTCTGAATTCCTAAAATTGCTTTGCTGAATCTCTCTGCCTCCTGAGTATATTCTCGTCCTAGAAACCTCATCTGCCAAAAGACATTCCTGTGGAGATATACTGCCAAGCCAGAAATGAAAAAGAGTAAACATTAGAGGCTTTTTTATTTTTTTTTTAACTGCTAAAGCCTTAGAGGCAACAATGTTATCTCTAGGTCTATGACACAAGCAAATTAATCTGATTTGCATGTCAACTGAACAGAGAAGGAGTTTGGATAGCTCTGAACCATCCCAAGTGAAAATTAGATTAAGCATGTGGCTAAATGTTGGCCAGTAAAAGAGAGAAGAAAGCATGTTTAAATAAGTCTAAATGTTAAAGAGTAAATGTAATGGAAATTATACAGAGCTGTCTTTAAATAAAAGTAGTTACTGTTCTATCACAGAGATATAATACATTATAAAAGTGTACAGCCTATCTTGATAAAATAATGGGGTTAAAAGTCTATTTTTCTGGAACAGAATATAACTTTAGATCTTAAAGACTCATGGATCTATAACAGTCATGAAACTATTCATTGGTCACTGTTCCTAGAGCTTAAAATAAGTCAGGAATGCGGATGAATGATGGAATCCGTACACATTTTACCTTGTGCTGTGCTTGCCTACATGTTTAATTTATGTAGAGCCCTTTGGGGAACTTGACTGTATTTGCCAAAGACACATTTTCAAGTTCATCATGTCTTTTATCAATGTTATCACCTAAGAAAGTGGGATGACTGTTATATCAATATTTTATATAAACATAGGCCATTTCCAGTGATAAAAAAAACTTTATTCTCTGAATCTGAGCTTCATTTTCATTTTATTTATCTGAGGACTGCTTAATAGTCCATTGAGTTTCAAACTAAAGGTTTTTCACATGTAAACATTTTTCTCACCATCTTCTAGATTAACTCCCACTATCAGTACCCCTATCCCTTCCTCCCTAAAAATAAAAGCTGCCATATATCAAGTAAATTGCAATCTGCCTTGGTAAACAAGAGCAATGTTTTTTCCTTTTCCCCATCATGCCTCTTTTATTTATATTTATTTTCATACATCTTTATTCTCTAGCCTGTGTGGGCCTCCCATTGCAGTGGCCTCTCTCACTGCAGAGCATAGGCTCTGGGCATATATGCTCCAGAGGGCTGGGTCATAATTGGACACACCTGTCCAGCTGCTCCATGGCACGTGGTATCTTCTTGGGCCAAGGATTGAACCAGTGCCCCTTGCACTCCAAGGCAGACTCTTTACCCACTGGACCACAAGGGAAGCCCAAACAAAAGCAAATTTAATAATTAAAGCAGATACATACACACATACACCTCCCAAAGTATTCGCTTTGAGAAATAAAATACTAGAGTAAAATCGTATTTCCTTTGATGATCTAATCTCAGAAATCCTGCAGTGTCACCTCTACTTTATTTGATTGTTGAAGACACTGTTAACGTTTGGCCCATATTAGAGGGGAGACAAAATAGGCTCCACCTTTTAAAGGAAGAATGTTGATGTTTTGATTGTGTGACATGCATGTTGGGATGGTTTCCATATTGGTTCAGACATTTTTGGCACAATACTGTCTACAACTCCAGGCTTTCCAGTTTGCTCAATTTAAGCCCCTCATTGCTCCTTGGCTGTTACCCTCATGTAGTGAGGACTCTCCATCATCATGTGTAGTGACTTTGTTTAGGGGGTCACAAAGGTCTTTCTTTGATAACCATCTTCCCACTCTTACCTACATCATTTATGCCAAAGACACATTTTCAAATTCATCATGTCTTTTATCAATGTTATCACCTAAGAAAGTGGGATGACTGTTATATCAATATTTTATATAAACATAGGCCATTTCCAGTGATAAAAAAAACTTTATTCTCTGAATCTGAGCTTCATTTTCATTTTATTTATCTGAGGACTGCTTAATAGTCCATTGAGTTTCAAACTAAAGGTTTTTCACATGTAAACATTTTTCTCACCATCTTCTAGATTAACTCCCACTATCAGTACCCCTATCCCTTCCTCCCTAAAAATAAAAGCTGCCATATATCAAGTAAATTGCAATCTGCCTTGGTAAACAAGAGCAATGTTTTTTCCTTTTCCCCATCATGCCTCTTTTATTTATATTTATTTTCATACATCTTTATTCTCTAGCCTGTGTGGGCCTCCCATTGCAGTGGCCTCTCTCACTGCAGAGCATAGGCTCTGGGCATATATGCTCCAGAGGGCTGGGTCATAATTGGACACACCTGTCCAGCTGCTCCATGGCACGTGGTATCTTCTTGGGCCAAGGATTGAACCAGTGCCCCTTGCACTCCAAGGCAGACTCTTTACCCACTGGACCACAAGGGAAGCCCAAACAAAAGCAAATTTAATAATTAAAGCAGATACATACACACATACACCTCCCAAAGTATTCGCTTTGAGAAATAAAATACTAGAGTAAAATCGTATTTCCTTTGATGATCTAATCTCAGAAATCCTGCAGTGTCACCTCTACTTTATTTGATTGTTGAAGACACTGTTAACGTTTGGCCCATATTAGAGGGGAGACAAAATAGGCTCCACCTTTTAAAGGAAGAATGTTGATGTTTTGATTGTGTGACATGCATGTTGGGATGGTTTCCATATTGGTTCAGACATTTTTGGCACAATACTGTCTACAACTCCAGGCTTTCCAGTTTGCTCAATTTAAGCCCCTCATTGCTCCTTGGCTGTTACCCTCATGTAGTGAGGACTCTCCATCATCATGTGTAGTGACTTTGTTTAGGGGGTCACAAAGGTCTTTCTTTGATAACCATCTTCCCACTCTTACCTACATCATTTAGAAAAGTTACCTGAAATCTCCAAATTTAGTTTCCATATTATATTGTAATGAGGACTGAATGAAGGAATATATTTAATGTGAGAAGCATAAGGGGAAGTACAGAGTTCCTATTACCTTATATGTAAAAATCTATCAGTTTGAACCATGTAAAATTACTATCTTTGAAGTTAAAATGGTCAAATACTGGCCATTTCACATGGTTCAAGCTAATATGTTTTAAATGGAGAAATAATTGCGAGCATATTTTATTCTATTTAATCATAAAATGCCCTCAAATTGTATAGAAATTGTGTCTTTAACTCCTTCTAATTTTAAATACAGGTTACTTATGGATTTAAGTAATAAAAACTGTGGTTGGAGTAGTTGCCCATTGGATTTTTATTTCGCCCATCCATTCCTGATATAGGATGATCCATAATTCAAAAGTGTATATTACAGCCTCTTCTATTCTTATCATTCACTTTTTTAATTGGGCTAAGACTGATAGTTTATATGTTAGGTAGAGAAAGAGAATTCATAAATTAGCTACTTTTCCCCCTTGCTCCTTTTTTCCCCTTCAAATTAAAAAGTTTCCCAACAACTTACTCTTTTCTCTGTTAAAGCTTATGCCTTCTCTACCTTTTTGGAGATCTGCCCCTCAGTGCCTAAAAAGGCCAATCAGCTCAATTTTCCCCATTCTTGGCATCGAGATTTGAACTGGTATCTTCAAAAGTGACAGACCAGCCCATTAATTTGTTGTACCTCTCTGGCTCTCTGCCCAGTTTTGCACATTTGGAGTGATTCATGCAACTGAAATATTCCACATTATTCAGCACTGGCAAATTGTTGTCTCAGCAGATTATACATCTAGTCTCCTGTCAGTCCAAATGAGTTTGGATAATGAGCATCTCCTAACTTTTAGTCTGTAGCCATGTTAAAAAGGTGCAGAATTCACAAAGGTATATTGAAACATACTGTAAAGGCTGGAGTCTCTCCTCCAGAAAACTTTCTTTTCAAGAACAAGAGGAAGAACTAAAACATTAAATCACATAAGTCAATTCCCTCATGTAGTGAGGACTCTCCATCATCATGTGTAGTGACTTTGTTTAGGGGGTCACAAAGGTCTTTCTTTGATAACCATCTTCCCACTCTTACCTACATCATTTAGAAAAGTTACCTGAAATCTCCAAATTTAGTTTCCATATTATATTGTAATGAGGACTGAATGAAGGAATATATTTAATGTGAGAAGCATAAGGGGAAGTACAGAGTTCCTATTACCTTATATGTAAAAATCTATCAGTTTGAACCATGTAAAATTACTATCTTTGAAGTTAAAATGGTCAAATACTGGCCATTTCACATGGTTCAAGCTAATATGTTTTAAATGGAGAAATAATTGCGAGCATATTTTATTCTATTTAATCATAAAATGCCCTCAAATTGTATAGAAATTGTGTCTTTAACTCCTTCTAATTTTAAATACAGGTTACTTATGGATTTAAGTAATAAAAACTGTGGTTGGAGTAGTTGCCCATTGGATTTTTATTTCGCCCATCCATTCCTGATATAGGATGATCCATAATTCAAAAGTGTATATTACAGCCTCTTCTATTCTTATCATTCACTTTTTTAATTGGGCTAAGACTGATAGTTTATATGTTAGGTAGAGAAAGAGAATTCATAAATTAGCTACTTTTCCCCCTTGCTCCTTCTTCCCTTAAAATTTAAAAAAGTTTCCCAACAACTTACTCTTTTCTCTGTTAAAGCTTATGCCTTCTCTACCTTTTTGGAGATCTGCCCCTCAGTGCCTAAAAAGGCCAATCAGCTCAATTTTCCCCATTCTTGGCATCGAGATTTGAACTGGTATCTTCAAAAGTGACAGACCAGCCCATTAATTTGTTGTACCTCTCTGGCTCTCTGCCCAGTTTTGCACATTTGGAGTGATTCATGCAACTGAAATATTCCACATTATTCAGCACTGGCAAATTGTTGTCTCAGCAGATTATACATCTAGTCTCCTGTCAGTCCAAATGAGTTTGGATAATGAGCATCTCCTAACTTTTAGTCTGTAGCCATGTTAAAGAAAGGTGCAGAATTCACAAAGGTATATTGGAAACATACTGTAAAGGCTGGAGTCTCTCCCTCCAGAAAACTTTCCTTTCAAGAACAAGAGGAAGAATTAAAACATTAAATCACATAAGTCAATTCTTAAAAAAAGAAAGATAAGGAAAAAGTAGAAATATGGAAAAATGGGAAAAAATTATATTTTATTATTTTTCGATATTGTGGTATGTTTCTAGTTACATTGAGACATAATTAATTACTTAGGTCATCTCTTTTGTTGCATTGATTTGGTGACCCATCATCAATAAGCAAAAGAGAAATAAATATGATACAAGGATGTAGTGTACATTACAGGGGATATTGCCAAGATTTTAGAGTAATTTTCTATGGACTATAAATTATAAAAATAGAAATCATTATGTTGTACCTCTGAAAGTGATATAATATTGTTTAGTCAGCTATACTTCATTAAAAAAAATTAAAAAGTCACACTGGTGCATTTAGAAATGAACAATCCTCCTGAAAAGATCATTACGACCATTTCTTGGAGAGGTTTGTCATATCCATAGATTTTTTTGACTCAGCACTCATTTCCCACAGAGCTTCCTGAATAATTAGAGAAACAAACTGAATAGTATTAATTTTAGTTGATTACCTTTAGCATGATCACCATTTCAACTTGCCCAGAATGTTCTGATTTACTCTTCTTGTCCCCTAACAGATCTTTGTCAATAATTAGAGAAACAAACTGAACAGTAATAATTTTAGTTAACTGCCTTTAGGATGATCACCATTTCAACTTGCCCTGGATGTCCTGGTTTGCTCTTGTCCCAGTAGCCTCTCTGTTTATGCCCCGCCCCCTTCACTCTCAGCAGTGTCCTGTATGAATAATAATGCATAAGATTCTCCTGTCCTTGAAAATTATCATCTTCCATTTTGGAGCAGAGGCATAGAGAAAAAGAGAGGGATTTGGTTATCACTAAAGTAGATTAGATGCCTCCAATTAAATGGATCTATGTATTGCTAATGGAGAATCATAAAAATAAGTTTACCATACCATGGGTGGATTTACATTTTAACAATCCACTCAAAAATTAATTATGAAGGGACAAGAGGTAATGTTTTCATTTCTTTGATACTTCTAAGATACGATTCATGATAATGCGTATCATAGTCACTAAAGTCAAACCTTTCAGTTAAAACGTTTCCTTTCTTCTAACTACTCATTTGGTGTCTCTGTCCTTTCTCAAATAACCCCAGCAAGTGACCTCAGACACCTCCTATGAAAATTATACACCTCTGGAATTCTCCTGGACAGCTTTGTAAATTGTTGGTTGGAAAGCTATCTCCCCATGTTTATTTTTTATTCCAAATTCTATAGTCTAGTCTCTTTCCTAGAAAGCAGTCCTTAGAAGCTTGAAATATTTCATCATGTCATTTAGGAGTGAACTATTCCAGGTTAAATCTCCTTATGACCTTTTTTTCCTTTAAGTTTCCCATGCTTTTGAATGACATACAGTTTCTTAATGTTTCTCCTATAATTTGGTACTCATATGTATAGATAGTTTGAAGCTTTTTAGCTGTTATGTTTGTTCCCTCCAGGTAGCAAAATCAGTGTGATATATAAAAACAGTTCTAAAGCCCAAGATAACACTGATTTCATACTTATAATACCTTAGCTTCTATGCTGAGAATTTCATATTAATTCATAGTTAACACTAACTCTAAGAGATAGTTAAAGCAATTTCCCTACTAAAAGGGAAAGTTGAACTCAGGGAAATTAGATAAAATGACAAAGATCACTCATAGAAGAAGTTAAATAGAATATAGGACTCAAATCTAGATCTGCCTAATTCTAAAGCTCAGACTCTTATGCATCCTAAAACCTATACACATGCTTTTCTTAGACTGAATGTATTTCCAGTAAATTCCTTATTATTAGAACTATTAAAGAATTTTTAGTCTTTTCATATTTTTGGATTTAAATTCTCTCATTCTGCATAGTGAATATTTTATGAAGCTTTTTATCACCTGTATGTATTTTATGAAGCTTTTTATCACCTGTATGTATTTAGTTCATAACCAATGTCCTTATCCAACCCCCATGAATATATGTGATAACCAGAGCTGGAGAAAAGGGACAGAGTCTCTCCAGTGAGTTTCCTTCATATTGGTGCTAATAAACCCTTTTGTAGATATACCAATTTGTATTTAATCAAGTAACCCTTTAGATCTAACCTATATTTTTCTTATTTATTTCAGATATTATTTTCAAACATTTACTAGGGTACTTATTTATCATCTCCATTGCATTTTGATTATTAGAATAGTAATTCTTTTTTTAATTAATGTATAGTTGATTTTTAATTAGTCACTAAAAAAAGTTAAAACGTTTCCTTTCTTCTACTCATTTGGTGTCTCTGTCCTTTCTCAAATAACCCCAGCAAGTGACCTCAGACACCTCCTATGAAAATTATACACCTCTGGAATTCTCCTGGACAGCTTTGTAAATTGTTGGTTGGAAAGCTATCTCCCCATGTTTATTTTTTATTCCAAATTCTATAGTCTAGTCTCTTTCCTAGAAAGCAGTCCTTAGAAGCTTGAAATATTTCATCATGTCATTTAGGAGTGAACTATTCCAGGTTAAATCTCCTTATGACCTTTTTTCCTTTAAGTTTCCCATGCTTTTGAATGACATACAGTTTCTTAATGTTTCTCCTATAATTTGGTACTCATATGTATAGATAGTTTGAAGCTTTTTAGCTGTTATGTTTGTTCCCTCCAGGTAGCAAAATCAGTGTGATATATAAAAACAGTTCTAAAGCCCAAGATAACACTGATTTCATACTTATAATACCTTAGCTTCTATGCTGAGAATTTCATATTAATTCATAGTTAACACTAACTCTAAGAGATAGTTAAAGCAATTTCCCTACTAAAAGGGAAAGTTGAACTCAGGGAAATTAGATAAAATGACAAAGATCACTCATAGAAGAAGTTAAATAGAATATAGGACTCAAATCTAGATCTGCCTAATTCTAAAGCTCAGACTCTTATGCATCCTAAAACCTATACACATGCTTTTCTTAGACTGAATGTATTTCCAGTAAATTCCTTATTATTAGCACTACTGAAGAATTTTAGTCTTTTCATATTTTTGGATTTAAATTCTCTCATTCTGCATAGTGAATATTTTATGAAGCTTTTTATCACCTGTATGTATTTAGTTCATAACCAATGTCCTTATCCAACCCCCATGAATATATGTGATAACCAGAGCTGGAGAAAAGGGACAGAGTCTCTCCAGTGAGTTTCCTTCATATTGGTGCTAATAAACCCTTTTGTAGATATACCAATTTGTATTTAATCAAGTAACCCTTTAGATCTAACCTATATTTTTCTTATTTATTTCAGATATTATTTTCAAACATTTACTAGGGTACTTATTTATCATCTCCATTGCATTTTGATTATTAGAATAGTAATTCTTTTTTTAATTAATGTATAGTTGACTTACAAGGTTGTATTTGTTTCTGATGTATAGCAAAGTGATTCAGAATCTGAGTGTGTGTATGTGTGTATGTATATATATATATATATATATATATATATATGTATATGTTTTATGTGTGTGTATAAATATATATGTCTATATGGATTCTTTTCCATTATGTTATTATAAGATATTGAATATAGTTCTCCATGCTATTCAGTAGGACCTTGTTATTTATGTTATATATATATATATATATATATAGTAATGTTTATCTGTTCATCCAAGCTCCAAATTTATCCCTTCCCATCATTTTCTATATTGGTAACCATAAGTTTGTGTTCTGTTAGGCCAATAATTCTTATGTTCACACTTCCATTCATTCATCTACTCTCTCTGTAAAACAAATAAGCAAACAAACCAACGAATAATTGCTGTTACTTGGTAATGAGAAAATTGGATGTTTATGTCATATGCTAGTTGTCTATCTTTGGGCAAGTTACTTGTATCCCTAAATCTCAGGTTTCTTATTTAGTGAAAATAGGAAATTTTTGTAGCTGAATTGCAGGGGAACACAATGAAAATAAAGGAAGATCACAGTGAGATGCTGCTTTCTGGTGTCATCTGGAGTCTGTGCATGTCAATGAATGTTTTGATCAAGCAATTCATAAGATATGGTCTATATTTTTTAAACTTAACTCTATGTTGGTTCTTCTCAAACTTCAACATGCACCAGAATCATCTGGTCACTTGTTAAAACATAGAGTTTTTTAAATCAAAGCAAGATCTTCTCTGACCCACCTACTAGAATAGCAGGACTAAAAAGAAAAATAAACATGTGGGACCTAATGAAACTCAAAAGCTTTTGTACAAAAGAAATTATAAAAAAGCTGAACAGACAACCCACAGAATGGGAGAAAATCATAGCAAATGAAACACCAGATAAAGAATTAATCTCCAAAATCTACAAGCAACTCAGACAACTCAGCACAGGAAAAATGAACAACCCAATCAAAAAATGGGAAAAGGACCTAAACAGACATCTCTCCAAAGAGGACATACAGATGGTCCAAAAACACATGAAATGATGCTCAACTTCGCTTATAATTAGAGAAATGCAAATCAAAACCACAATGAGATATCACCTCACACCCGTCAGAATGGCCATCATCAACAAATCAACAGAGAATAAATGCTGAAGAGGGTGCAGAGAAAAGGGAACACTCTTGAATTGCTGGTGGCAATGTAAGCCTCTATGGAAGACAGTCTGGAGATTCCTTTAAAAACTAAAAATAGAAGCACCATAGGACCCAGCAATCCCACTCTTAGGCTTATACCCTGATGAAATCAAATCTGAAAGAAGCACCCGTACCCCAATGTTCATTGCAGCTCTCTATACAGTAGCTAGAACATGGAAGCAATCTAGATGCCTATTGATGAACTAATGGATACAAAAGCTCTGGTACATATATACAATAGAATACTACACAGCGTAAAGAGAAATGCAGAAGAATCGGCCATAATGAGGTGGCTGGATCTAGAACCTATCATAAAAAGTGAAGTCAGTCAGAAAGAAAAGGACAAGTACAATATACTAACACATATACATGGAATCTAGTAGGATGGTGATGATGTCACATGCAGTGAAGCGCGGAAAGACAGGCATGGACAGGCGACGGGAAGACAGGTGGACATAAGGAATAGGCTTTCTGTGCATGGTCAATGAATGTTTTGATCAAGCAATTCATAAGATATGGTCTATATTTTTTAAACTTAACTCTATGTTGGTTCTTCTCAAACTTCAACATGCACCAGAATCATCTGGTCACTTGTTAAAACATAGAGTTTTTTAAATCAAAGCAAGATCTTCTCTGACCCACCTACTAGAATAGCAGGACTAAAAAGAAAAATAAACATGTGGGACCTAATGAAACTCAAAAGCTTTTGTACAAAAGAAATTATAAAAAAGCTGAACAGACAACCCACAGAATGGGAGAAAATCATAGCAAATGAAACACCAGATAAAGAATTAATCTCCAAAATCTACAAGCAACTCAGACAACTCAGCACAGGAAAAATGAACAACCCAATCAAAAAATGGGAAAAGGACCTAAACAGACATCTCTCCAAAGAGGACATACAGATGGTCCAAAAACACATGAAATGATGCTCAACTTCGCTTATAATTAGAGAAATGCAAATCAAAACCACAATGAGATATCACCTCACACCCGTCAGAATGGCCATCATCAACAAATCAACAGAGAATAAATGCTGAAGAGGGTGCAGAGAAAAGGGAACACTCTTGAATTGCTGGTGGCAATGTAAGCCTCTATGGAAGACAGTCTGGAGATTCCTTTAAAAACTAAAAATAGAAGCACCATAGGACCCAGCAATCCCACTCTTAGGCTTATACCCTGATGAAATCAAATCTGAAAGAAGCACCCGTACCCCAATGTTCATTGCAGCTCTCTATACAGTAGCTAGAACATGGAAGCAATCTAGATGCCTATTGATGAACTAATGGATACAAAAGCTCTGGTACATATATACAATAGAATACTACACAGCGTAAAGAGAAATGCAGAAGAATCGGCCATAATGAGGTGGCTGGATCTAGAACCTATCATAAAAAGTGAAGTCAGTCAGAAAGAAAAGGACAAGTACAATATACTAACACATATACATGGAATCTAGTAGGATGGTGATGATGTCACATGCAGTGAAGCGACGGAAAGACAGACATGGACAGTGGACATATGGACACTGTGGGGAAGGAACAATGGATGCGAGGCATAAAGGAAGTAGCATGAAGGTCTGTACTATCATAGGTGAAGAAAATAGCTATAGTCATTGCTCTGTGAGAAATGGAGATCCTTCAGGGGTGTTGTATGACGGTCTGGAGGGGTAGGATGGGGGGAATATACATATGACTAATCTGAGAACATACATATCTGTAAACAACAAAACTCTGTAAAAGTTAAAAGTAAAATAAAAGGTTTTTAAAAATAAATAAATAAATAAAACATAGATTTTTTGATTCAGCAGGTTTGGTATGGCATCAAGAATTTGCATTTCTACAGCTCCGTTTCTGATATTGCGGATGGAGTTATCATACTTGGAGCATTTCTGGGGAGATATGGAGAAAATTACAAGACCATATAGAGTAGTGAGAGATGATGAATACCTGGACTAAGACAGTTACTATGTGAAAGGTTCAAGATATCCGCTGGGTTCATGACTGATGAGATGTGGCAGACAAAGAAGGCAGAGGAGTCACAGCTATCTTCAATATTAATAAGTGAGATGAAGAAATTCTGATGTCAGCCACCACAAGAAACAGAGGAGGGATGGGTGGGAGAAAAGCTCAGATTTGAAAGCACTGAGGTTCAGTGGTTGCAGGATCTCCAGATGGAGGTCTAGAGAATGGAGATGGCTCTGTGGGATGATATGATCTCATTTCTAGTTTTAGGGGTTGAACTGGAGGTAGGTTCATTTTTTCCCTCCAAATAAGTATACATTTACATGTGGAATACAGACTCTGTGGTATGGGTTAAGCACAAAGAAATTTTAATGCCCTTGCTTTTCTATCATGAGGAATAAAGGGTTGCAGTTGCTCCCCATGCCAAACAGAATAGCTCAAACCAATAGAAGAAGAGAATATATTGACACTGGAGTTGGAAGGGTGACTGGATGCTATGGAGTCCTTATTTCCTCTGGTTAGGCAATAAACAGACTTCCTCTTTATGGATCACATCAAGCTCAATTATAGCTGTATGATGGGTACTTCTCCCTTGGTTGTCATCTTCCCTGAATAGAGGACCTCTGTGTCTTATCTTCTATTAAACCCTTGGGTATAGTCCCATTATTGTATGGAGAATGGGCCAGCGTCCCAGACACAAATAGTAAACTAATCTCTTTATATATAAAAAAATTCCATTCTCATATTTTAAATGTCGTGTTGAAGTATACAATTGCTCAGTCATGTCCTACTCTTTGTGATCCATGGAAGAGCCATGTAATTCTCCAGACAAGAATACAGGAATAGGTAGCCTTCCCCTTCTCCAGGAGATCTTCCCAATCCAGGCATCGAACCCAGGTCTCCCACATTGCAGGCAGATTTTTTTACTGTCTGAGTGGCAAGGGAAGCTGGAGAATACTAGAGTGGGTAGCCGATTCCTTCTCCAGAAGATTTTCCCAGCCCAGGAATCAAACCAGGGTCTCTGGCATTGCAAGCAGATTATCAGCTGAGCTACAAGGGGATACCAAATGTAGTGGTACTTGTTCTCTAAAAGTGTTGCATTTGTTGGGCTTCAGTCACTTTAGAGTACAGTATGTTGACCGAAGGGAAAATGTCTCATTCAAAGAAATGTCTGCTTTGAGAGGGAACTGGAGGAGGAGAAGGCTGAGGGTATTTTTTTTTTTTTTTTTTTAAGGCCGAGGTTTGATCCTTAGAGGTAATTGTTCTAGCGTTCTCAAATACTATACAGGGACTGTATACACTATACAGGGACTAGCCAAAAAGATAAAACATCATGGCAAGAGTTAAAGATGCGAAAAATTTTAAGAATATTAAGATTGATTGGTGCTATGGGAACAATAGAAACAAGTGGGACTGGAAGAAAAGATGACTAATAAAATAATTCTGAGGGAGGGAAAATATTAGGAACAGACAAAATAATGGGAATCATTAAAAAAATGGAGAAAGAAAAATTGAAACACCTGAAAAGGAAAATTTATTACTCATTTTTGACAGGCCTTTTTGATCATTGCCTTCCAAGTAATTATAATTTCTTTCTTCGTTTATCTTTTTAATTTATTTCATTTATTTATTTGACTGTGCCGATTCTTAGTTGTGGCATGCAGGATCTTCGAATTTTGTTGCAGCAACTGGGATCTGTAGTTGCAGCATGCAAACCTTTAGTTACAGCATGAAGAATCTAGTTTCCTGTTCAGAGATCAAGCACAGGCCCTATATATTAGAAGCACACAGTCTTAGCTACTGGACCACCAGGGAAGTCCCATCATTTTGTTTTTTATTTGTTTGTTTGTTTTTAGCTAATGAAATATTTCAAACCTTGCACTCCAGTTATTTTTCTTCTATAGTAAAATTTGAACAAAAATGAATTAAAATTTGAACTTGTATGTTGATATCATCCTGCATTTTCATTACTAACTAGTGGATTTTTTTTTCAGTATGTCTAGCATTTTTCACTTTGAAACAAGACTTTGTGATTATGGCAAAATTCTTGATAGACGATACACCCATCGTCCAAAGGAAAAATGCAGACAAAGCAAAGACATCTTGTTTATTTTGACAAACTCCTATTCCTTTCCACTAAATTTCCACTAAAATTTCCAGAAAATTCAGCAAAGGACCTGATGCAGATCTCAGTGTGGTTAGATTAGGGACAAGCCCGAAATTTCACCTTCTGATGTCACAGCTGATTTTATTGTAAGAAGATATAGAAACTTATCTAATCATAAGAGAGAGTTTCATTTTTCAGTAAAGTTGAGAAATATTTTGATATGATAAATATTTAGTGCAAAGAGATGGTTACATAAACAATTAGCTCTTGCTAATGTCCCATACGGAGTGAACAATGAACCCTGCAGTTAAATGGTGAGATTGGAATATTTCACAGCTGCAAATGGCTGTGAGGCAAAACAGCATTCATTGCTATATGTAGTCATGGCTACTGGCAATTCTTGAATTGTCAGAAACCAGGGAATAACAGTAGAGGGCAATGCTTCAGTGTGGTGTGTGTGATTATGGAAATTCTGCTACCAATTAAAGATGGCAGCTCACAACTTTATATCTCTGTGGAAGGAGGCCTGTGCGGGAGGAGATGGAGATTGAGAAATGGAGGGGGAAGGAATAGAGGAGCCTTTCTTAAGACATTAGGTTTTGGTTTTGTGCTATTCTTTTGTGACACTTGCCCTTTTTCACCTGGCATCCCCAGCTGGTGAGGGATTGGGGAACATTAATCTCTAAAATGAATGGTCATTCAGTAAATGTGAGTTATGCATAAATCACCCAGTAGACTCTTAGAAGACAAAAAGCTATTTTCAGAAAGGTCACATTAAATTTTAGCTACCATAGTGTGAAAAAAGCAATCGCAAACAGTATTCTAAGCAAACCAAGGGAATTTATTTGCCAATAATAATTACCTCCTTGGCTTATCACTTGGAGGCAAAATCCTGCAACATGGGCAAAAGAGTTTATTAGGTGAAACATACTAAAATAATTACTCTTTAGAAAAACAAACTAAAACATAGTAGATATATCTTGGAGGGTAGTTAACATCATTGCTATAAAATCATTTTGATTTGATTCTCATCATGGTCACTTCCTTTGAGCCTTAGTTTATATTTGTCCAATGGAATTAATGATATTGCACAGGATTGTTGAGTCTATTACAAAGAATGTGTATGAAATGGCTTGCACATTTTATGCAAGTAGTAAAGTTCCAAGAAGTAAGAAAACATGATGAGTGGATAAAGAAAGAACTAGGAGATGAAATAATATTGATGTGTCTAAGTGGCTATGTGTGATGGTGTGTCTCAGAAAGGACCTGATGCAGATCTCAGTGTGGTTAGATTAGGGACAAGCCGAAATTTCACCTTCTGATGTCACAGCTGATTTTATTGTAAGAAGATATAGAAACTTATCTAATCATAAGAGTTTCATTTTCAGTAAAGTTGAGAAATATTTTGATATGATAAATATTTAGTGCAAAGAGATGGTTACATAAACAATTAGCTCTTGCTAATGTCCCATACGGAGTGAACAATGAACCCTGCAGTTAAATGGTGAGATTGGAATATTTCACAGCTGCAAATGGCTGTGAGGCAAAACAGCATTCATTGCTATATGTAGTCATGGCTACTGGCAATTCTTGAATTGTCAGAAACCAGGGAATAACAGTAGAGGGCAATGCTTCAGTGTGGTGTGTGTGATTATGGAAATTCTGCTACCAATTAAAGATGGCAGCTCACAACTTTATATCTCTGTGGAAGGAGGCCTGTGCGGAGGAGATGGAGATTGAGAAATGGAGGGGGAAGGAATAGAGGAGCCTTTCTTAAGACATTAGGTTTTGGTTTTGTGCTATTCTTTTGTGACACTTGCCCTTTTTCACCTGGCATCCCCAGCTGGTGAGGGATTGGGGAACATTAATCTCTAAAATGAATGGTCATTCAGTAAATGTGAGTTATGCATAAATCACCCAGTAGACTCTTAGAAGACAAAAAGCTATTTTCAGAAAGGTCACATTAAATTTTAGCTACCATAGTGTGAAAAAAGCAATCGCAAACAGTATTCTAAGCAAACCAAGGGAATTTATTTGCCAATAATAATTACCTCCTTGGCTTATCACTTGGAGGCAAAATCCTGCAACATGGGCAAAAGAGTTTATTAGGTGAAACATACTAAAATAATTACTCTTTAGAAAAACAAACTAAAACATAGTAGATATATCTTGGAGGGTAGTTAACATCATTGCTATAAAATCATTTTGATTTGATTCTCATCATGGTCACTTCCTTTGAGCCTTAGTTTATATTTGTCCAATGGAATTAATGATATTGCACAGGATTGTTGAGTCTATTACAAAGAATGTGTATGAAATGGCTTGCACATTTTATGCAAGTAGTAAGGTTCCAAGAAGTAAGAGAAAACATGATGAGTGGATAAAGAAAGAACTAGGAGATGAAATAATATTGATGTGTCTAAGTGGCTATGTGTGATGGTGTGTCTCAGAAAAATAAGATAGATTTTCTTTTTTTTTCCATGTGTTTGTCTGTGTGTGTGTATGTGTTTGATTGTGGGGGTTGGAGGGAGTGCTTCCCTGGTGGCTCAGATGGTAAAGAATCCCCTCAATGCCAGAGACCTGGGTTTGATCCTGGGTTGGGAAGGCATAGTAACCCATTCCAGTATTCTTGCCTGGAAAATCCCATGGACAGAGGAACCTGTCGGGCAAGGCACACACATTCACGTGTGTGTGTGTGTGTGTGTGTGTGTGTGTGTATCACCAAAAAATCTAAAGATTCAGACTATTTTGGGATAAATTGTTATAAAGAATGCACACTAGCTGAAATTTGAAAGATTACAGCAAGCAAAGATTCAAAGGAAAATATTACATCTTGAGAACAGGACAAAACCCATGTGACTGAATGAGAAAATGAAAGGCACAGAAGGAGAATGGCTGTAGGGCACTAATAGATAGTTAGCATAGGAGGAGGAAGATTTAAAACTGCAAAGAGGTCAAAAGAATAAGAAAAAAAGAGTTTGGATGTAATTTGGTACACACAATATAAGGAGGCAGAAAAGGTTTGGGGGTAGGAAAGATCAAAATGACACTATAGAAAAGACTTTGGCCAGAAACTAAAAAATAAATTGCAACAGACCCTGAAAGTAGAAAAAGCCATTTATCATTTCAAGGTCAATGCTCACAATTGTGATGCCTTCGCCAAACCTTGAAATGCCACTCATAAAAAAGGAAAATAAATACAAATATGTATGCTCATAACTGAAAGTTAATCATTTTTGGTTATAAAAAAGCATTTAGGAATCAAATGCACTGAGATCTTTTAAATATGAATGATGGAGATTTGTTTTCTTCTCTCTTTCATTTAAAACTTTTAGGTGGCTCTGTTATACATTTATACTAAATATGTGGTCACAATTTAAGAGAAGATACACAAAAGTCACACTTTAAAATCTGTTTACTAGTAAGTACAGTTATTAACAAATATCAAGTTATATTAATATAGAATTCTGCAACCATCCTCATTGATCTCTAGTGACTTGAACACTTCTGTGTTGGTTTGAGTTTCCTTTATTTTCAAGGCTCATAGAAATAAATGCTGATATATCTTCACATACGCATTCCTTTTTCTTTTGGTTTTATTTTAGTTTTTACCTTATTTTGGTGGTTCTCAAATATTAGGGTACTTAAAATTACTGGAGACAGGGCTTTCCTGGTGGTCCAGTGGGTAGAGAGTCCGCTTTGCAGTGCAAGGGACACTGGTTTGATCCCTGGCCCGGAAAGATCCCACATGCTGTGGAGTGGCTGGACCGTGTGTCCAATTATGAGCCAGCACTCTGGAGCACATGTGCCCAGAGCCAGTGCTCTGTGGTGAGAGAGGCCACTGCAATGGGAGGCCCACTCAGGCCAAAGAATAAAAATGGATGAAAATAAATAAATAAACAAACCAATAAAATAGGTCAAAATTTTTTTTAAAAAGAAGAGGAATATAAAATTACTGGAGACAATTTTGTACATAAGCCCACGTAAATTTTGTAGGAAATTTAGGGAATTTGCAAGGATAATTTTGACCATAATTGGTTTTTAATACTCTAACTTGATAACATAACCAGGAGTCAGCCGTCATTCTCATATCATTTGAAAAGTGTTCAGAAAAACAATATTTTAAAATTCTATGCTTACTTTGTAGGATAATTTGCAAGGTAGAGACCATTTTGTATTAGAGACTACAAGTGAATAATCTCATTGCTCTATAAATGTCCTGTAAGCAGGCTAAATCACTCAGTCGTGTCAACTTTGTACCACAGTATGGACTGTAGCCTTCTAGGCTCCTCTGTCCATGGGATTCTCTAGACAAGAATACTGGAGTGGGTTGCCATGCCCTCTTCCAGGGGATCTTCCTGGCTTAGGGATCAAACTTGTATGTCTTACAACTCCTGCATTGGCAGGTGAGTTTTTTACCACTAGCACCACCTGGGAACCCCTGTAAGTTTTAGTTCATTTATTTAAAAAATGAATCAACTTTTCTTCTTTGAATTAAGTAATATAAATGCAAAGCAGAGTTATCACATAATTCATATCACAACATTGTAGGATGGCTCAATGTTGCCAAAGAGACAAGAATTTAAATATAATGAGTGGACTCTGCTATAGAAAGAAAAAAAGAACATGGGGAACAACCCATACTATAATCTTACTACATGGTTTTGGTCACACAAGCATAAGTTTTCCTGCTTGATGCTGAAATGTCCAATTTGACACAAATGCATGTCACAGCAAGTTAGCAGAGATGGACATCGTATTTCCTTCAAGGAGATCGGTAAAGGACTCAATCCTAAAACAGCAAGTTTGACAACATTGGTTATTTTGTTGTAGACTGTTGTTTTTGTGTAATTCAGTGACAGTTTAGTATTGATGCCCACTGCTGCCCTTATATTCCCGCATCTGCTGTGTGAAGAAAACATTTTTTCTTAGAGTAGCATCTGCCATACTAATTGTTTTCATTTCCAGTTCATGTTAAGTGTTAGATGAGCAATTTGTCTTTCAAGGCATGTACGTGAAATTACTTAGCTAAAAGCAAGGTGTTTTTTTTTTTTTTTCCAGTATGACTCAAAGAGTTTATAGCTCTAGGACACTGTGACCACTTTTCATCATAGTACTTATCTCTGTTAAATTCTAACCCAAATTGTACTTATACAATGAAAATGAAAGTCAAAATGTGAAATTCTCCATCGGTTGACTCTTTTGTCTGTATGACACGAGTGTGACTGGCCGGAATGAAAATTATTACTTGGTTGCATGTTGTTTGTTACTTGTTTGTGTGCCACACCATTATCAAAATATATGTGTCATTCTTTTGAGCACTTTTATATTTTAATCTCCTGAGAAGCATGTTTTAGAATATTTATGAACTATTTCCATTCTAATTTCTCAGTTGACTCATATAGTGTTTTAAGTGTCTTCCTCCATGTACAAACATTTGACAATTTTTTTTCTTTTTTTAAACTTCAGTTCATTAATTTCTAGCTTAATTTGGCAGGTGAGTTTTTACCACTAGCACCACCTGGGAACCCCTGTAAGTTTTAGTTCATTTATTTAAAAAATGAATCAACTTTTCTTCTTTGAATTAAGTAATATAAATGCAAAGCAGAGTTATCACATAATTCATATCACAACATTGTAGGATGGCTCAATGTTGCCAAAGAGACAAGAATTTAAATATAATGAGTGGACTCTGCTATAGAAAGAAAAAAAGAACATGGGGAACAACCCATACTATAATCTTACTACATGGTTTTGGTCACACAAGCATAAGTTTTCCTGCTTGATGCTGAAATGTCCAATTTGACACAAATGCATGTCACAGCAAGTTAGCAGAGATGGACATCGTATTTCCTTCAAGGAGATCGGTAAAGGACTCAATCCTAAAACAGCAAGTTTGACAACATTGGTTATTTTGTTGTAGACTGTTGTTTTTGTGTAATTCAGTGACAGTTTAGTATTGATGCCCACTGCTGCCCTTATATTCCCGCATCTGCTGTGTGAAGAAAACATTTTTTCTTAGAGTAGCATCTGCCATACTAATTGTTTTCATTTCCAGTTCATGTTAAGTGTTAGATGAGCAATTTGTCTTTCAAGGCATGTACGTGAAATTACTTAGCTAAAAGCAAGGTGTTTTTTTTTTTTTTTCCAGTATGACTCAAAGAGTTTATAGCTCTAGGACACTGTGACCACTTTTCATCATAGTACTTATCTCTGTTAAATTCTAACCCAAATTGTACTTATACAATGAAAATGAAAGTCAAAATGTGAAATTCTCCATCGGTTGACTCTTTTGTCTGTATGACACGAGTGTGACTGGCCGGAATGAAAATTATTACTTGGTTGCATGTTGTTTGTTACTTGTTTGTGTGCCACACCATTATCAAAATATATGTGTCATTCTTTTGAGCACTTTTATATTTTAATCTCCTGAGAAGCATGTTTTAGAATATTTATGAACTATTTCCATTCTAATTTCTCAGTTGACTCATATAGTGTTTTAAGTGTCTTCCTCCATGTACAAACATTTGAGAATGTTCTCTTTATCTTGTTATTAATTTCTAGCTTTATTTTGCTATGTTTGGATACTTACTAAATGACTTCAGCCCTGTGACATTTGCTGAGACTTTCTTGATGACACAAATAAAGTCACTTTTGTAAATGTTCTGCATACTCTTGAAAAAAAAAAAGAAGGTGCATTGTGCAATTCTTGGTTGTGTTGTTCTATTTCTGTCAACCAGGTTCATTTGTAAGTTGTGTTGTTCAAATGTTCTGTGTGTCTATTGCCTTTTATTGTTGTTTCAGTTTGTTCTCTTAGAATAGATGTATTCCAAATGGGTTAATATATCTAATTCTTTATTATCTCTTCCCCTACCCTCATCTTTTAAGGTCTCATTGATTTTTAATTCTTCATATATTTTAAAGGTGAGACAGTGTTATTATTATTTTATGCAATTATTTAAATTATGTATATATTTATTCTGTTCTGTTTTAAATAGCTTTTATCAGTTTCCTCCTTACCTCTGGGGTCTTTTCTTTCTTTCTAAAGAATTCTTTTTAGCTTTTTCTTTAATATAGGTTTGTGATTGACAAATTCTCTCAATTTTTCATTTTCTAAGAACATCTTAATTTTACCTTAATTATTTGAAGGATATTTTCACATGATGGCAGTTACTCTCTTTCAGTAGTTTAAATGTGTCACTCATTTGTCTTCTGGTATATATTCAATTTTTGCTAAAAAGGCAGCTGTCTTATTGTTTGCATTTTAAGAGATAATGTGTGACTGTTCCTTTGGCTGCTTTTGAGTTTTAAAATATTCTTTGACTTTCAGAAATTGTATTATGATGTGATTAGATGAGGACTGCTTGGCATTTCCCCAGCTTTAGTTTATAGAGCTTTGACATCATTAAGATCCTTCTTCTGTTTGGGAGATTCTTGGCTAATATTTCTATAAATAATGCTTTGGTCCTAATCTTTTTCTGAAACTGTAATCATACTTCCTTAGAACCTCAGCATTCTAAAATGTCTCATATTCATTTCTGAATGTTTCAAACTATGTTTTCTATTCTTCAATCTAGACATCTATTGACCTGCATCCTAGTTTATTCATCATCTCTTTATAATTTTTCTGTTAAACCCATTTATAAAATTCATGATTTTAGTTATCCTACTTCTTCGCCTAGAATTTTGACTTGATTCATTCTGTAAAGATACCAGTTTGTTAGTATGCATCTTTATCTGTCATTTATGTTTTTACTAAGCACTATTATTTTAAAATCTGTGCTTGATATACAAATATCTGAATCATCTAGCGGCCTGAGTTTTTTTCATCTTTTTTTCTCTCCTTTTTTTTTTTTTTTGCGCGGGGGGGTGGGGGTGGGGGTGTCACTTCTATTGGTTTTTCATTTATTAATTTTCATCCATCTTTGTTCTTTGGCCTGCGTGGGCCTCTCATTGCAGTGATCCTTTCTTGCTGCAAAGCACCAGCTCTGGGCGCATGCACTCCAGAACGCCGGCTCGGTAGTTGGACACATCGGTCCAGCCACTCCAATTATTTAAATTATGTATATATTTATTCTGTTCTGTTTTATATAGCTTTTATCAGTTTCCTCCTTATCTCTGGGGTCTTTTCTTTCTTTCTAAAGAATTCTTTTAGCTTTTTCTTTAATATAGGTTTGTGATTGACAAATTCTCTCAATTTTTCATTTTCTAAGAACATCTTAATTTTACCTTAATTATTTGAAGGATATTTTCACATGATGGCAGTTACTCTCTTTCAGTAGTTTAAATGTGTCACTCATTTGTCTTCTGGTATATATTCAATTTTTGCTAAAAAGGCAGCTGTCTTATTGTTTGCATTTTAAGAGATAATGTGTGACTGTTCCTTTGGCTGCTTTTGAGTTTTAAAATATTCTTTGACTTTCAGAAATTGTATTATGATGTGATTAGATGAGGACTGCTTGGCATTTCCCCAGCTTTAGTTTATAGAGCTTTGACATCATTAAGATCCTTCTTCTGTTTGGGAGATTCTTGGCTAATATTTCTATAAATAATGCTTTGGTCCTAATCTTTTTCTGAAACTGTAATCATACTTCCTTAGAACCTCAGCATTCTAAAATGTCTCATATTCATTTCTGAATGTTTCAAACTATGTTTTCTATTCTTCAATCTAGACATCTATTGACCTGCATCCTAGTTTATTCATCATCTCTTTATAATTTTTCTGTTAAACCCATTTATAAAATTCATGATTTTAGTTATCCTACTTCTTCGCCTAGAATTTTGACTTGATTCATTCTGTAAAGATACCAGTTTGTTAGTATGCATCTTTATCTGTCATTTATGTTTTTACTAAGCACTATTATTTTAAAATCTGTGCTTGATATACAAATATCTGAATCATCTAGCGGCCTGAGTTTTTTTCATCTTTTTTTCTCTCTTTTTTTTTTTTTTTTGCGGCGGGGGGGGTGGGGGTGGGGGTGTCACTTCTATTGGTTTTTCATTTATTAATTTTCATCCATCTTTGTTCTTTGGCCTGCGTGGGCCTCTCATTGCAGTGATCCTTTCTTGCTGCAAAGCACCAGCTCTGGGCGCATGCACTCCAGAACGCCGGCTCGGTAGTTGGACACATCGGTCCAGCCACTCCAAGGCATGTGGGATCTTCCCAGGCCAGGGATCCAGCTGGCACCTCTTGCACTGCAAGGGGGTGTCCTTACCCACTGGACCACCAGGGAAGCCCCCTTTCTCTTGGTTTTTAGTCAATTGTTTCTGTTTAATGGATATATTTCATTGAATGTATGAAAAATGATAGACGTTTTGGATTTTAACTTTCTAGAGATGATCTGCTTTCCTTTTGCAGGCTGTTAAGGCAGAGGCAAATTACCTTGAACCATTGAAGTTCAAGGATTTTCAAGGTTGACTTTCATTCTATGTGAGGCCTGTTGTCTTACCTGTAGAGTAAAACCTATCAGGGGTTTTAACTGAATGTCAATATTGTTTCCCATAGCTGACCGCCTCTTTAATGATTTTTGAATCCCAATATGATCTTTATTTCAACTTAGCTTTCTAGCAATTTAGGAACCATATTTTTGTTTTGATTGTTACTTGTCCTGTAAATCTTAAGAATGAAAAAAATTATTTGAGGTCAAATTAATAAAGAATACCACTGTTGGATTCCTCTAGTCCTATGAAATGACCAAGAACACCCAGCCACTATTTTTGCTTGTTTTTTCTTTTGGCCATTTAGCACCACCAACAAACAAAAGTTCAGAAGAGAAAGCCAGGCTTACTACTATACAATTACCTTCTTTCTAAGATCTTGACACTTTAAGACAGGCTGGCTTGGCTTCTTTCCGATGTGCTCAATTTTTTTTTAATCTAGATTTTACATTTATTCTTAGTAGACAGATACCAGTTTGTTAGTATGCATCTTTATCTGTCATTTATGTTTTTACTAAGCACTATTATTTTAAAATCTGTGCTTGATATACAAATATCTGAATCATCTAGCGGCCTGAGTTTTTTTCATCTTTTTTTCTCTCCTTTTTTTTTTTTTTTGCGGCGGGGGGGGGGGGGGGGGGGGGGTCACTTCTATTGGTTTTTCATTTATTAATTTTCATCCATCTTTGTTCTTTGGCCTGCGTGGGCCTCTCATTGCAGTGATCCTTTCTTGCTGCAAAGCACCAGCTCTGGGCGCATGCACTCCAGAACGCCGGCTCGGTAGTTGGACACATCGGTCCAGCCACTCCAAGGCATGTGGGATCTTCCCAGGCCAGGGATCCAGCTGGCACCTCTTGCACTGCAAGGGGGTGTCCTTACCCACTGGACCACCAGGGAAGCCCCCTTTCTCTTGGTTTTTAGTCAATTGTTTCTGTTTAATGGATATATTTCATTGAATGTATGAAAAATGATAGACGTTTTGGATTTTAACTTTCTAGAGATGATCTGCTTTCCTTTTGCAGGCTGTTAAGGCAGAGGCAAATTACCTTGAACCATTGAAGTTCAAGGATTTTCAAGGTTGACTTTCATTCTATGTGAGGCCTGTTGTCTTACCTGTAGAGTAAAACCTATCAGGGGTTTTAACTGAATGTCAATATTGTTTCCCATAGCTGACCGCCTCTTTAATGATTTTTGAATCCCAATATGATCTTTATTTCAACTTAGCTTTCTAGCAATTTAGGAACCATATTTTTGTTTTGATTGTTACTTGTCCTGTAAATCTTAAGAATGAAAAAAATTATTTGAGGTCAAATTAATAAAGAATACCACTGTTGGATTCCTCTAGTCCTATGAAATGACCAAGAACACCCAGCCACTATTTTTGCTTGTTTTTTCTTTTGGCCATTTAGCACCACCAACAAACAAAAGTTCAGAAGAGAAAGCCAGGCTTACTACTATACAATTACCTTCTTTCTAAGATCTTGACACTTTAAGACAGGCTGGCTTGGCTTCTTTCCGATGTGCTCAATTTTTTTTTAATCTAGATTTTACATTTATTCTTAGTAGACAGATATTGGCCTGTATCGAGCTATTCCATAGTATTAAAGAATGGATTTCCCCCAAGTTCCTGAACAGAATACAGGGTCATAAAAATCATTTTTAAGCCATAGCAAAGAAGGAAAAATTTATTTTTCATTGTCAAACTTAATCCAGGTTAACTTTTGGTGATCCCTTTATGATTATTGTGTATCACCATTTTACAAAAAAGTACGTTTAGTTATGGAGCCAAAGTACTATGTGAAAAAATTGGAAAGAGACTGTTTCAAATCAGGAGGAATGTTCAGCCTAATTCCCAAAGTTTGCAAAAATAAATCCTCCATTTATATGAAATTATTAGGGTCAATTCCTAAGCCTGTTAAACCATTTTGAATAAAATTACTCCTACATTTTCAAGCTATTAAAAAAAAGAAAAAAATCAATTATTAATTTTAGTTTGGTGCAATTTTGAGTCAGAAAAAGGTATTGTTGTCATTCTTTGTAAATAAATTTGTTACATAAGAAATAATGGGAACATTAACTCATTTAACAAAAGAATTAGTTAAATGTTGCCATAAATTCAAGAAAGGTGGTAAGAATTTAAATCATCTGAAACTATGTTGGTTTGAATAAGGTGGAGAAAACATGTATTCTTTCTCCTCAAATGTAATTTAAAAGTGATAATCAGACTGGAATGTAAATACTATTCTCTTCTAAAAGGGTAGGGCTCCTTTGAGAAATGGCTAATTCAAGTGTATGACAGAAAACATCAAAATGAGCCTCAAACTTATTGTGATACCAAGAAGCCAGGAACATTTGATTTACTATAAAGATCTTTCCAAAAGGGATTGAATAGTCTTTCCACTAGTTAAATCTGAGTATATGTAAAAATAACAACTAGAATATGTTTAAATCTACTAGTTCATAATAGTGCTAAATACAAAACCAAACAAATCAAAAACTATCATTCCTTTTTTCAAGATGATAGAAAAGAAACTCACTATTTTGAAAACTGGCAAAAAAAAAAAAAAAGAAAGGAAATAGTGCTTCTACTCCTTTTAGCCTGTAAACTATGCCTCAGGATAAGCACATAGTTGATAAGGGAAAAAATTATCCTTGTTGAAATATTTCTACTAAAAATAGGTTTAAAATGATAGGATTAAAAAATCATTATTTGCAAAATAAATACAATCATTATTCTAGGCAATGATAGTCAATGATGGTTAACATCCATTATATACACGTATACTTTCTGGTGGAAAAAACATCTAGGTAATTTTTAATGTAAGAAAACAAGACTACCTGTGTTGTAGTCTTGCCCTACCACCTCACCACACACCCACACCCACACACCCCCCCACCCACACACCCCAAATCAAACCTGAATCTCATCTGTCCTCTGAAAAGTGCCAGTCGCTCAGTCATGTCAAACTCTTTGCAACCCCATGGATTGTAGCCCACCAGGCTCCTCTGTCCATAGGATTCTCCAGGTAAGAATACTTGATTGGATAGTCATTCCAGGGGATCTTCCTGATCCAGGACTTGAACCTGGGTCTCCTGCATTGCAGGTAGCTTCTTTGCCATCTGAACCACCAGGGAAACCTGTAACTTAATTACCAACTTAGAGAAAATACTAAGGATAGAGTATCTGCAAACTCTACAAGAGAATGTGATAACAATAACCAAAATGTGTAAACTTTATGGGACAAATATTCTGTTTTATTCAATAAAAATGTATAAGATAAAGAGATTGATAATCTTTATGTGTGCATGTGTGCTCAAGCTTGTCCAACTCCTTGTAACCCCACAAATTGTAGTCCTCCAGGCTCCTCTGTCTGTGGGATTTTTCAGGCAAAAGTGCTGGAGTAGGTTGCCATTTCTTTCTCAAGGAGATCTTGAACCTGTGTGTCCTGTGTCTCTTGCATAGGCAGGCAGATTATTTATCACTGAGCCACTTTAGGATTTAATTTAACCACTAAGGGATTGAATAGTCTTTCCACTAGTTAAATCTGAGTATATGTAAAAATAACAACTAGAATATGTTTAAATCTACTAGTTCATAATAGTGCTAAATACAAAACCAAACAAATCAAAAACTATCATTCCTTTTTTCAAGATGATAGAAAAGAAACTCACTATTTTGAAAACTGGCAAAAAAAAAAAAAAAGAAAGGAAATAGTGCTTCTACTCCTTTTAGCCTGTAAACTATGCCTCAGGATAAGCACATAGTTGATAAGGGAAAAAATTATCCTTGTTGAAATATTTCTACTAAAAATAGGTTTAAAATGATAGGATTAAAAAATCATTATTTGCAAAATAAATACAATCATTATTCTAGGCAATGATAGTCAATGATGGTTAACATCCATTATATACACGTATACTTTCTGGTGGAAAAAACATCTAGGTAATTTTTAATGTAAGAAAACAAGACTACCTGTGTTGTAGTCTTGCCCTACCACCTCACCACACACCCACACCCACACACCCCCCCACCCACACACCCCAAATCAAACCTGAATCTCATCTGTCCTCTGAAAAGTGCCAGTCGCTCAGTCATGTCAAACTCTTTGCAACCCCATGGATTGTAGCCCACCAGGCTCCTCTGTCCATAGGATTCTCCAGGTAAGAATACTTGATTGGATAGTCATTCCAGGGGATCTTCCTGATCCAGGACTTGAACCTGGGTCTCCTGCATTGCAGGTAGCTTCTTTGCCATCTGAACCACCAGGGAAACCTGTAACTTAATTACCAACTTAGAGAAAATACTAAGGATAGAGTATCTGCAAACTCTACAAGAGAATGTGATAACAATAACCAAAATGTGTAAACTTTATGGGACAAATATTCTGTTTTATTCAATAAAATGTATAAGATAAAGAGATTGATAATCTTTATGTGTGCATGTGTGCTCAAGCTTGTCCAACTCCTTGTAACCCCACAAATTGTAGTCCTCCAGGCTCCTCTGTCTGTGGGATTTTTCAGGCAAAAGTGCTGGAGTAGGTTGCCATTTCTTTCTCAAGGAGATCTTGAACCTGTGTGTCCTGTGTCTCTTGCATAGGCAGGCAGATTATTTATCACTGAGCCACTTTAGGATTTAATTTAAAAATTTACCTGTAAATGGACCTTATTTAGATCCTAATTCAAATAGTCAGACAGGGTTAAAGTATTTCTGTAAGAAAACTGGAGAACAAGGCAAATTGAACAGATATTTAATGACATCAAGGAATTAAGAAATTCTTGTTAAATCATGTTAGCTATAATATTGGCATGTTATTATATATTTTTGATGAGTCTCTAACTTTATGTATGTAAGTGACATATTTACAGATAAAATAATATATTTTATAATTTCCTCAAAATAATCTGTAATGAAATTGACAGACTATAGATGAAACAAAATTGGCCATAAATCCATAATTATTGAAGGTAGATGATGGGTACATACAGTTTCATTATACATTTCTCTCTATGGTATAGAGACACACAAAGAAATAGAAGAAATGTGACACTATTTATTATTTTAATCACTGGTGGTGCTTAAGCCACTCAATTGTGTCTGACTCTTTTCTTTTTTTTTATTTTTTCGTGCAGTGAAAAGTTGATCAAAGTAAGAAAAAATAGGGAAAAGCTTCCAGCACAGACACTGGAAGAGGGATAGAAGAGTATCCCCCTTGGCCAGTTGAAGCATGACAATTTTGTAGCTTTCAGCTACCAAAACAATAAATCAAAAGAATATCTTAAGGGTGTAAAGGTCCTCTAGGCCCACATGCACAGTCCAAAATTTGCCAGGCTTCAGTTTAAAAAAAGCTATCTGCATAACCCCCTCTAATTACCAACTTAGAGAAAATACTAAGGATAGAGTATCTGCAAACTCTACAAGAGAATGTGATAACAATAACCAAAATGTGTAAACTTTATGGGACAAATGTTCTGTTTTATTCAATAAAATGTATAAGATAAAGAGATTGATAATCTTTATGTGTGCATGTGTGCTCAAGCTTGTCCAACTCCTTGTAACCCCACAAATTGTAGTCCTCCAGGCTCCTCTGTCTGTGGGATTTTTCAGGCAAAAGTGCTGGAGTAGGTTGCCATTTCTTTCTCAAGGAGATCTTGAACCTGTGTGTCCTGTGTCTCTTGCATAGGCAGGCAGATTATTTATCACTGAGCCACTTTAGGATTTAATTTAAAAATTTACCTGTAAATGGACCTTATTTAGATCCTAATTCAAATAGTCAGACAGGGTTAAAGTATTTCTGTAAGAAAACTGGAGAACAAGGCAAATTGAACAGATATTTAATGACATCAAGGAATTAAGAAATTCTTGTTAAATCATGTTAGCTATAATATTGGCATGTTATTATATATTTTTGATGAGTCTCTAACTTTATGTATGTAAGTGACATATTTACAGATAAAATAATATATTTTATAATTTCCTCAAAATAATCTGTAATGAAATTGACAGACTATAGATGAAACAAAATTGGCCATAAATCCATAATTATTGAAGGTAGATGATGGGTACATACAGTTTCATTATACATTTCTCTCTATGGTATAGAGACACACAAAGAAATAGAAGAAATGTGACACTATTTATTATTTTAATCACTGGTGGTGCTTAAGCCACTCAATTGTGTCTGACTCTTTTCTTTTTTTTTATTTTTTCGTGCAGTGAAAAGTTGATCAAAGTAAGAAAAAATAGGGAAAAGCTTCCAGCATAGACACTGGAAGAGGGATAGAAGAGTATCCCACTTTGCCAGTTGAAGCATGACAATTTGTATCTTCCAGTCAGTTACCAAAACAATAAATCAAAAAGAATATCTTAAGGTTGTAAAGGCCCTCTAGGCCCACATGCACAGCAGTCACATGAGATTAACTAGGACAGTCTCCAGGCCTCAGGGCTAGGTCAGACATTCTAACATAAACACCCAGATTAACATAAAACTAGAAGTTTTCAGTTTCAACATTGAAGATCTTTGCCTTTAGTTCTCCTTGTCCTTCCTCTTCTCCTCTTTATCCTTGGGAGCCTCTAGACTCCTAGCTAAATCTACCTATGAACCCCTTTCATTCCCCCCTTTTTCTTTTAGGAGAATAATGTTGCCAGGGGAAGGGGGTGACGACCGATCTAGATGATGGGTATATACAGTTTCATTATACATTTCTCTCTATGGTATAGAGATACACAAAGAAAAAGAAGAAATATGACACTATTTATTATTTTAAGTAATGTGTGGTGCTTAGCCACTCAATTGTGTCTGACTCTTTTTGACCCTGTGAACTGTACCTGCCAGGCTTCTCTGTCCATGGAGTTCTCCAGGCAAGAATGCTGGAGTGTGTTGACAGGCCCTCCTCCAGGGGATCTTCCCCAACCCAGGGATTGAACCCAAGTCTCCTTAATAGAAGGTGGATTCTTTTCCATCTGAGCCACCAGTGAAGCCCAAGAATACTGGACTGTGTATTATATCCTTTCTTCAGGAGATTTTCCTGATCGAGGAATTGAACCAGGGTCTCCTCCATTGCAGGCAGATTGTTTGCTAGCTGAGCAACCAGGGAAGCCGCAAATCCTCCTTACTATTACTTAAAATGGGCTTCCCTAGTGGCTAAGATGGTAAAGAATCCACCTTTAAAATGGAGACAGTCCCTGGCTTGGGAAGATCCCCTGGTTGAGGTCATGGCAACCCACTCTTCTTGCCTGGAGAAACCCATGGACAGAGGAGCCTGGTGGACTGAAGTCACAAAGAGTTGGACAGGACTGAGTGACTAAGCACAGCACAGCCCAAGTGGGGTGAAAATAGAAAGAAAAAGAAACAAAGAAATTTAAGAAAATAGTTTATACAGTCCAATTTTTCTGCACATAATCCATCTCAAAAAAATCTTTAATTTTTTTAAAGTCTGAAAATTGTCATTTCCAAGATTTCCATAAAATAATATTTCATGTTGTTTTGAGTAATCAAGTTCAATAAGCATGGGCAACTTTAATCAGAGGGAGAGAGAACCACTTAGGCTACTATACTACCCACAAATACTCTAATGAGGATCAATCACACCCAATTAAACCTCAAGGAATTATGAATCTTTAATAGGCTTATGAGATAGTTCAGCTGTTAAGTCTTTTTTAGGCTCGTGATATTCAGGCTTTCTCAAGTTAAAGAGACTTTGTCACTTTTGTTTAAAAAGAACACAAATATTGAAAAGAAAAAAAAAAACACAAAAGGGTGAGCTATTTTCATCAGAATTAAAATTTATATGTATTTATTGGAAATTTTCAAGCTCTGCAGTGCTGCTGAGTCCATATTTACATTACATACACTAGTTTTGATATAAGCCCATGTTTAAAGAGTTAAACAGAATGATTTTAATGACACTAAAAATGACTCTAAAGAAACCTAACCACCTGAGCAACTTTTATACACTGTCTTTCAATAGCTTAAACTGGCCCTCTTCCATGGTCCACAATTAATCTGTAGCTCATAGTAGAGTCTTCTGTGTATTTTATTAATAATAAAACTAAACAACATGGAGGGATGAGGAGGGGAGAGACGGGGAAAGGAGGTTCAGGATGAAGGGGACACATACCTATGGCTGATTCATACTGATGTATAGCAAAGGCTATCACAATATTGTGAAATAATTATCCTCCAATTAAAATAAATAAATCAAATGAATACAAAAATTAAAATAAAATTAAACAGAGTAATTGACCTGAGCATTGTCTCCTTTATCTCTGTACCATATGGTCAAGAGAGCTGACTTCAGCATCAGTCCACCTGATGTGACATTTTCTAGGTGAGCAGTATCAGCAATCTGTCCTTGTTTCTTTTTCTGCACTTATAAAATCATTATAGCACCTTCTTTGTATATTTATAGTGAATTCTAAATGAGATATTGTCTATGAATCATTTTAAACAGTGTTTGAAACTTTCAGTAATTTCCTGCTCATGTTAAAAAAAAAAAAACAGTATTTGTTGTGTGGTAAAACAGAAATTTTCTATGACTGAGACACAAAATCTACAAGACCACATTGGAATGGATGCTACCATTTTTCATAGTCTGTCAAGGCAAATAATTTTCTTACCCTGTGTGTGTGTATTTAGTGCATTTGGAGGGGAGGATCATGTGTGGTACTAAAAACATATTTCTTTTTTTTTTTTTGCTTTTATTTTACTTTTAACTTTTACAGCGTTTTGTTGTTTACAGATATGTATGTTCCCAGACTAGTCATATGTATATTCCCCCCACCCCCCGACCATCACACAGCACCCCTGAAGGATCTCCTTACTCACAGAGCAATGACTATAGCTATTTTCTTTACTTATGATAGTACAGGCCTTCATGCGACTTCCTTTACGCCTGCCACCCACTGTTCCTTCCCCACAATGTCCATATGTCCACTGACCATGTCTGTCTTTCCGTCGCTTCACTGCATGTGAAATCGTCACCATCCTACCAGATTCAATATATATGTGTTAATATGTTGTATTTGTCCTTCTCTTTCTGACTGACTTCAATTTTTATGATAGGTTCTAGATCCAACCACCTCATTAGGGCTGATTCTTCTGCATTTCTCTTTACAGCTGTGTAGTATCCTATTGTATATATGTACCAGAGCTTTTGTATCCATTCGTTTGTCAGTGGGCCTCTAGGTTGCTTCCATGTTCTAGCTATTATATAGAGAGCTGCAATGAACATTGGGGTACAGGTGCTTCTTTCAGATTTGATTTCATCAGGGTATAAGCCTAAGAGTGGGATTGCTGGGTCGTATGGTGCTTCTATTTTTAGTTTTTAAAGGAATCTCCATACTGTCTTCCATAGAGGCTGTATCAATTTACATTCCCACCAGCAATGCAGGAGTGTTCCCTTTTCTCCGCACCCTCTCCAGCATTTATTGTATGCAAACACATTGCTTAATTATTACTTTTGAAATGTTCTGAGAGGATGGAATAGGGGAAAGGAAGGTTCAAATTGTTTTTGGCAAGAATATTTTCTTCTGTTTATTTTTAGATCTAGTGAGCATTTAAAAGCAACGTTCTGTAGTGTTAAGAGGAATAGTCAAGGAACCTGTGTAAAACATCTGGCAGAACCCCAGCCAGGCACTACAGCTTCATGAAAGTTTTCTTTGCCTTGCTAATTTTATCCACGCTATCTATTTAGAAAAGATTTTTCTCCAAGTTTTTCTTTCACTCTAGCTATGGCATGTATCTTTTATAAGTGTACTTGCATAATGAGTTTAAATCAATCATTAAGATTCACAAACATAATGCATAATTAATTGATGTGATTACAATAAGAAACAAATACACCAAATGCATATTTGTACATAAGTATATTCAACCATGTATGCACTTCAAACACTAGGTTTAGTTAACATATAGAGTAAAAGGCTTACTTATCAATGTCTACACTCAGATACAAGATGTTAATAATGAAGACCAGGACTTCTCTAGTGGTCCAGTGGGTAAAGAGTCTGCCTTGCAGTGCAAGGGGCACCGGTTTGATCCCTGGCCTGGGAAGATCCCACATGCTGCAGAACAGCTAGATTGGTGTGTCCAATCAGGAGCCAGCGCTGTGGAGCACATGCACCCAGAGCCAGTGCTCTGCAATGAGAGAGGCCACTGCAATGGGTGGCCCACATAGGCCAAAGAATAAAAGATGAATGGGAAAAAAAAAAAAAAACAATAAAAGAGACGAAAATTTTAAAAATAAAATAAAATAATGAAGACCTTTCTCACTTTGGTTCTAAAAATATAAAAAATTAGTAGCTTTTACATGCCTTCTGATTCATGCAACTTTATAAAAAGGTATGCAGATTTTGTGCAATGAGGTAAGATCCTAATTTTACCCTGAGATTACCACCAAATTCCGAAACAGAAATTTTCTCAAGATTTCCCTTCTAATGTTTTCCATCAATACCAAATTGCATTTGTTTCTCAAACAGATATATACATAAGGTAGCTTGTTTATTTCTGAGTAACCCTTTCTTTCTTGGTAATGTAAATAAGCTATATGTGTTTTTTCATTCGTTAATCTGTTCGAATATCTACTAGGCACTGTCTGGTGTATCTTTGTATCTATATCCCCAAGTTCTGGCTTTATGATGGTCAATACGGCTAATATAATGTATGATATAACATATTACTTGTTTTTGCTAAAAGCTGTAAAATATGCCTATTTAATATTTTATATGCATAAATACATTTTGTTTTGTAAGCATAAATAACTGTCTTTTTATCATGTTATACAGTTTTTAGAAGTCTACTAACAAGACTCTTAAGTAATGAAATATTTCTGCAGTGTCCCAAAGTGTAAATGATTTATAGGCATCAAAGATTTTAGGGATCAAACTCAGGTCTCCCACTTTGCAGGTAGATTCTATACCATTTGGAGCCTACTCAGAAAGAAGCCCACAATAAGAAACAAATACACCAAATGCATATTTGTACATAAGTATATTCAACCATGTATGCACTTCAAACACTAGGTTTAGTTAACATATAGAGTAAAAGGCTTACTTATCAATGTCTACACTCAGATACAAGATGTTAATAATGAAGACCAGGACTTCTCTAGTGGTCCAGTGGGTAAAGAGTCTGCCTTGCAGTGCAAGGGGCACCGGTTTGATCCCTGGCCTGGGAAGATCCCACATGCTGCAGAACAGCTAGATTGGTGTGTCCAATCAGGAGCCAGCGCTGTGGAGCACATGCACCCAGAGCCAGTGCTCTGCAATGAGAGAGGCCACTGCAATGGGTGGCCCACATAGGCCAAAGAATAAAAGATGAATGGGAAAAAAAAAAAAAACAATAAAAGAGACGAAAATTTTAAAAATAAAATAAAATAATGAAGACCTTTCTCACTTTGGTTCTAAAAATATAAAAAATTAGTAGCTTTTACATGCCTTCTGATTCATGCAACTTTATAAAAAGGTATGCAGATTTTGTGCAATG
Organism: Tragulus kanchil; assembly: GCA_022376925.1. Lineage (NCBI taxonomy): Eukaryota > Metazoa > Chordata > Mammalia > Artiodactyla > Tragulidae > Tragulus > Tragulus kanchil. Next base: position 24,148,291 of record JAIOJX010000004.1, read on the forward strand.
AGGTAAGATCCTAATTTTACCCTGAGATTACCACCAAATTCCGAAACAGAAATTTTCTCAAGATTTCCCTTCTAATGTTTTCCATCAATACCAAATTGCATTTGTTTCTCAAACAGATATATACATAAGGTAGCTTGTTTATTTCTGAGTAACCCTTTCTTTCTTGGTAATGTAAATAAGCTATATGTGTTTTTTCATTCGTTAATCTGTTCGAATATCTACTAGGCACTGTCTGGTGTATCTTTGTATCTATATCCCCAAGTTCTGGCTTTATGATGGTCAATACGGCTAATATAATGTATGATATAACATATTACTTGTTTTTGCTAAAAGCTGTAAAATATGCCTATTTAATATTTTATATGCATAAATACATTTTGTTTTGTAAGCATAAATAACTGTCTTTTTATCATGTTATACAGTTTTTAGAAGTCTACTAACAAGACTCTTAAGTAATGAAATATTTCTGCAGTGTCCCAAAGTGTAAATGATTTATAGGCATCAAAGATTTTAGGGATCAAACTCAGGTCTCCCACTTTGCAGGTAGATTCTATACCATTTGAGCCACCAGAGAAGCCCCTCCCCACATTCTGCTATAGTCTTACATGTGTAAAAATGGAACAGCTTATCCTGTCAAGATAAACATTTAAATTTCTCATTTAAAATGTTGAGTATTTGAGCCTTTCCAAGTCTCTGCTAAGTTACCCTGACTCATATTCCTCTTCCTCTAAAAGAAGGAAGGATATTTTTAAATTGATAACAGTTCTATCTGGTTGATTTATTTCGGATTGCGTATTGGAGTAGCTAGGCTTCCTAGGTGGCACAGAGGTCAAGAATCCACCTTCTAGTGCAGGAGACACAAGACACTTATTTCTATCCTTGGATGGAGAAGATCCCCTGGAGTAGGAAATGACAACCCACTCCAGTATTCTTGCCTGGAAAATTCCATGGACAGAGGAGCCTGGTGGGCTACAGTCCATGCTCAGACACTGCTGAGCACATACAGCCACTCCCACAGAGATGGGGGTGGCTAGAATAATGTCCTTATATACCTGGCCTTATGACTAGATATCTGGTACAACCTTAGCGAAGAAGGGCCTAAGTGTTCCCCCTTTTTACCAAGGCCCTGCCCGTGCTTGCTGAAATAATTTCCTGTACCCACCCTCGCACTCTTGCCTGCTGCCAGAAATGAGATTTCCATCTGCCTGGTTAGATTCTTTTCTGTGATTACTTCTAAGTGAATTTTAGGTTGTGTGTACCACCTTTAAGATATTTTCCTCTTTCAATCTTACTGAGTCTCTGGTTTTGACTGACATTATCATAAATTAGTTTGTATAAGAAACTTAGGAATGAAAGTGTTCGTCGTTCACTCACGTCACCTGGACAGTCCAGCTCTGCCATATTGTTGGGGCGTCAGCTCTGGAGTTCACGCCAGAGTTCATGCAATCTTCCCATCTTTTCCATAAGGATGTAATTGACTGTTGTTAAGTCGCTAAGTCATGTCTAACACTTTGTGACCCCATGGACTAAAACCTGCCAGGCTCCTCTGTCCATGGAGTTCTCCACACAAGAATACTGGAGTGAGTAGCCATTCCCTCCTCTAGGGATCTTCCCATCCCTTCTTGCTTTAGCATTTTTTGTCTGAGTGACATAGGCATCAAAGATTTTAGGGATCAAACTCAGGTCTCCCACTTTGCAGGTAGATTCTATACCATTTGAGCCACCAGAGAAGCCCCTCCCCACATTCTGCTATAGTCTTACATGTGTAAAAATGGAACAGCTTATCCTGTCAAGATAAACATTTAAATTTCTCATTTAAAATGTTGAGTATTTGAGCCTTTCCAAGTCTCTGCTAAGTTACCCTGACTCATATTCCTCTTCCTCTAAAAGAAGGAAGGATATTTTTAAATTGATAACAGTTCTATCTGGTTGATTTATTTCGGATTGCGTATTGGAGTAGCTAGGCTTCCTAGGTGGCACAGAGGTCAAGAATCCACCTTCTAGTGCAGGAGACACAAGACACTTATTTCTATCCTTGGATGGAGAAGATCCCCTGGAGTAGGAAATGACAACCCACTCCAGTATTCTTGCCTGGAAAATTCCATGGACAGAGGAGCCTGGTGGGCTACAGTCCATGCTCAGACACTGCTGAGCACATACAGCCACTCCCACAGAGATGGGGGTGGCTAGAATAATGTCCTTATATACCTGGCCTTATGACTAGATATCTGGTACAACCTTAGCGAAGAAGGGCCTAAGTGTTCCCCCTTTTTACCAAGGCCCTGCCCGTGCTTGCTGAAATAATTTCCTGTACCCACCCTCGCACTCTTGCCTGCTGCCAGAAATGAGATTTCCATCTGCCTGGTTAGATTCTTTTCTGTGATTACTTCTAAGTGAATTTTAGGTTGTGTGTACCACCTTTAAGATATTTTCCTCTTTCAATCTTACTGAGTCTCTGGTTTTGACTGACATTATCATAAATTAGTTTGTATAAGAAACTTAGGAATGAAAGTGTTCGTCGTTCACTCACGTCACCTGGACAGTCCAGCTCTGCCATATTGTTGGGGCGTCAGCTCTGGAGTTCACGCCAGAGTTCATGCAATCTTCCCATCTTTTCCATAAGGATGTAATTGACTGTTGTTAAGTCGCTAAGTCATGTCTAACACTTTGTGACCCCATGGACTAAAACCTGCCAGGCTCCTCTGTCCATGGAGTTCTCCACACAAGAATACTGGAGTGAGTAGCCATTCCCTCCTCTAGGGCATCTTCCCAATGCAGGGATTGAACCCATTCTCCTGCTTTGTAGGCATACTCTTTATTGTCTGAGTGACTGGGGAAGCCCAAAACTTGGAAGGATCAAAAGTAAAATATTACCATATCCTATGCAACTCTGAAATAAATGTCTGGGGGTCAGATAAGGCTTATGCTATGGTTCCAGTCTGCCAAGTTGAAGACCTAGCAACCCTTCTTTGTAGCAGGAGGACTTTAGGGAAATTCCCTAAATATTTTGTATTTCAGTTTTCATCATCCATAAAAGAGATGGGTGATAATAAAAGCAGAAAAGATTAGATCTGCTTAATATAGTACCTATGCATGATAGACTCAAGTAACTCAAGGATTATTATTATGTCCAGGGGTAATATGTGGAATATTTAAAAAACTGCTATGGACAGGAATTTGCTTTCTAGAATTCCAAGGTCACTGTCAAGGGCACTGTCTCCTCCTCTGGAATCCATACCTGCTCATTAGGAGGAAACTTGGGGTAAGGGCTGAAGTGTGAGTCACAGTGAGAGCCCAGGCCCCTGAGTGATTCCAGAGGTGTGCATAGTAGCTGAGTGGGGATCATGGATGGGGTTAGGTCAGGCTCCTGCATACCTTGAGGAAACAAGGAGAAATACGCTATTAAAGGCAAGAATTTAGGAAGATACTGATGGAAACAGGTATGTACCAGTTAGAATGGTCATAGTGCTGGCTCCTGGAGGCTCCTTTGTTGTTGTTGTTCAGTTGCTAAGTCATGTCTGACTCTTTGTGACCCCTTGGACTGCAGCACACCAAGCCTCCCTGTCCCTCACTGTATCTTGGAGTTTGCCCAAGTTTCTTGTCTGTTGAGTCAGAGATGCTTCCAACCTTATTAAACTTTCAGTTGCTGGATTGAGAGGATTTCTCACTGACTTGGGAAGATGTCTAAGGAGAAGGTGAAGCCCTAGGGAAGAAGCACCTGTTTACTAATCAATCTGACTATACCCCAATATGCATGTTTCACCAATCTTGCTTATTTCCCAAATTTTATTCATTAATTACTTCAAAACAGACTTTGGACATCGAAGTATAAAATAAGAATCAGATATATAGAATGGGAAACACTTGACAATATATTAACCCTTTGTTATTTGTAACTTGGTATTTCAAATTCTCCTTGAAAGTATATGCTTTGAATCTTTTTCCCTTAGGTAAAATAGCAGTGATATAGTACTATGTGTGGTTAGAGCATTTCTTTTTCAATATTGCAGAAAGTGTATTTAATCTTAACTAGAATAATGTGATATTCAACTCAGACAGCACATATTTGGTTATACGGTCCTGAGGCACACACAAACTCAGAACAAGCATTCATACATAACTTCTGGCAGTGATAAGAGATGATCTAGGAACAAAAACTCTGAATGAAAATGCATTGTTTTCTGCTTCAATGCATCTGTGCCCTGGGATAACCAGAAATAATTATTGAAACAAGCCTCTTGTTAATAATAATTACACTTCATTCTATGAAAACAAGAACAGACAGCAATTATCTATAATTTCTCATTTGCAAAACACTCTCATTATGCTAAGACTTCTTGTCTGTGTTTGATAATATTATGTTATGTGTGTTGGAAAATCTCGACAGGTTTTTTTTTTTTTTAATTTTTCAAATTATACTGGGCAATGCATGATCAATACAATTCAGGCTTAAATGATTTCTGTTTTAAGACAAAACAGCTTATTTGGTGACAACAAGGAGAAATACGCTATTAAAGGCAAGAATTTAGGAAGATACTGATGGAAACAGGTATGTACCAGTTAGAATGGTCATAGTGCTGGCTCCTGGAGGCTCCTTTGTTGTTGTTGTTCAGTTGCTAAGTCATGTCTGACTCTTTGTGACCCCTTGGACTGCAGCACACCAAGCCTCCCTGTCCCTCACTGTATCTTGGAGTTTGCCCAAGTTTCTTGTCTGTTGAGTCAGAGATGCTTCCAACCTTATTAAACTTTCAGTTGCTGGATTGAGAGGATTTCTCACTGACTTGGGAAGATGTCTAAGGAGAAGGTGAAGCCCTAGGGAAGAAGCACCTGTTTACTAATCAATCTGACTATACCCCAATATGCATGTTTCACCAATCTTGCTTATTTCCCAAATTTTATTCATTAATTACTTCAAAACAGACTTTGGACATCGAAGTATAAAATAAGAATCAGATATATAGAATGGGAAACACTTGACAATATATTAACCCTTTGTTATTTGTAACTTGGTATTTCAAATTCTCCTTGAAAGTATATGCTTTGAATCTTTTTCCCCCCTTAGGTAAAATAGCAGTGATATAGTACTATGTGTGGTTAGAGCATTTCTTTTTCAATATTGCAGAAAGTGTATTTAATCTTAACTAGAATAATGTGATATTCAACTCAGACAGCACATATTTGGTTATACGGTCCTGAGGCACACACAAACTCAGAACAAGCATTCATACATAACTTCTGGCAGTGATAAGAGATGATCTAGGAACAAAAACTCTGAATGAAAATGCATTGTTTTCTGCTTCAATGCATCTGTGCCCTGGGATAACCAGAAATAATTATTGAAACAAGCCTCTTGTTAATAATAATTACACTTCATTCTATGAAAACAAGAACAGACAGCAATTATCTATAATTTCTCATTTGCAAAACACTCTCATTATGCTAAGACTTCTTGTCTGTGTTTGATAATATTATGTTATGTGTGTTGGAAAATCTCGACAGGTTTTTTTTTTTTTTTAATTTTTCAAATTATACTGGGCAATGCATGATCAATACAATTCAGGCTTAAATGATTTCTGTTTTAAGACAAAACAGCTTATTTGGGCAGCATAAGTTATCAAAAAAATAATGTCTTTTGAATTCCTTCAAAGGCATGTTCACTAACCAAAACAAATGCACATTTTTCTTGTATTAACAAAAATTAGATTAGGTAAAGAGAAATAGAAATCAGCCAGACTGTCATTACAAACAGATTCTAAAGGTAACATATTATCTCTCTCTCTCTGTCTCTCTCTCTATATATATGTATATATATATGTAGCAACGTATATATAAATAAGGAAGTACTTACATTTTGATACCTTTTTACATACTAATATGTTACCTTTTGGGCTTCCCAAGTGGCACACCCACCTGCCAATGTAGAAACATAAGAGACGCAGCTTCAATCTTGGGGTTGGGAAGATCCTCTGGAGGAGGGCAAGACAACCCACTCCAGTATTCTTGCCCGGAGAAAACCATGGACAGAGGAGCCTGATGGCCTACGGTCCACAGGGTTGCAAAGAGCTGGACACTTGGCACACAAACTCAACCATTTTGCCTTAGATTCCTACTTTAAATACTCCCGAGTCTGTAGTGTCTCAACACCATGTGCTTAAGTTGAACATAATAATTTTGTATTTTTTCATATTTCTTCTTTTACATTATTGCATTTATCTTGACAGATTATAAGCTCTTTGAGGGAAGAAATTATTTCCTTTTGCTTCACTCCTCTGCTGTATCATTCAAATTAATGGTTTGAATAACAGTTTTAAATTTGTGTAGCATGTAGCTGCTTATCAAATAATCAGCTCACTCAATGGGCTAATAATTTTCTCCATAGTGAGCATAACTTCCTCATCCATAAGAATGTGATAAAGAGGCCAAAGTTTTGAAATTTGATCTACTTTCCTTTCCTCTCTTCTAACATAGTCTGCCAAGGGGCTTGGCAAAATTGTAGTGCTCCAGGAATACTTTAAATTTTTGAATAATGTTTTTAAAATTCTATAGGGTCTTTGTTGCTGTGTCGGCACCATTCTCTGGTTGTGGGTACATGGGAGCTACTCCCAAGTTGTGGTGCCTGGACATCTCATTTAGGTGACTTCTCTTGTTGTAGAGCATGGGTGCTAGGGAACGAGGGCTTCAGTAGTTGCTGTTCCCAAGCTCTAGAGCATAGGCTTAACAGCTGTGATGCACAGTCTCGTTGCTCTATGGAATATTTCTGAACTAGGAATTAAACCTGTGTCTCCCACTTGGCAGGCAGAGTCTTTACCATTGAACCACCAGGGAAGCTCAACCACTGGGACTAGAAATAGGAATATCCTGCAAGTATTTTATTCCTGTAAAATGTTTTCAAGGTTTTTAGACATAAATAATATTCTTTCCTTAGAAACTTTATAGGACCATAAGAGAAATTATGTGGTGAGCCAAGAAGGCAAAGTTGAAGACCTTTTACATACTAATATGTAGGCTTCCCAAGTGGCACACCCACCTGCCAATGTAGAAACATAAGAGACAGCTTCAATCTTGGGGTTGGGAAGATCCTCTGGAGGAGGGCAAGACAACCCACTCCAGTATTCTTGCCCGGAGAAAACCATGGACAGAGGAGCCTGATGGCCTACGGTCCACAGGGTTGCAAAGAGCTGGACACTTGGCACACAAACTCAACCATTTTGCCTTAGATTCCTACTTTAAATACTCCCGAGTCTGTAGTGTCTCAACACCATGTGCTTAAGTTGAACATAATAATTTTGTATTTTTTCATATTTCTTCTTTTACATTATTGCATTTATCTTGACAGATTATAAGCTCTTTGAGGGAAGAAATTATTTCCTTTTGCTTCACTCCTCTGCTGTATCATTCAAATTAATGGTTTGAATAACAGTTTTAAATTTGTGTAGCATGTAGCTGCTTATCAAATAATCAGCTCACTCAATGGGCTAATAATTTTCTCCATAGTGAGCATAACTTCCTCATCCATAAGAATGTGATAAAGAGGCCAAAGTTTTGAAATTTGATCTACTTTCCTTTCCTCTCTTCTAACATAGTCTGCCAAGGGGCTTGGCAAAATTGTAGTGCTCCAGGAATACTTTAAATTTTTGAATAATGTTTTTAAAATTCTATAGGGTCTTTGTTGCTGTGTCGGCACCATTCTCTGGTTGTGGGTACATGGGAGCTACTCCCAAGTTGTGGTGCCTGGACATCTCATTTAGGTGACTTCTCTTGTTGTAGAGCATGGGTGCTAGGGAACGAGGGCTTCAGTAGTTGCTGTTCCCAAGCTCTAGAGCATAGGCTTAACAGCTGTGATGCACAGTCTCGTTGCTCTATGGAATATTTCTGAACTAGGAATTAAACCTGTGTCTCCCACTTGGCAGGCAGAGTCTTTACCATTGAACCACCAGGGAAGCTCAACCACTGGGACTAGAAATAGGAATATCCTGCAAGTATTTTATTCCTGTAAAATGTTTTCAAGGTTTTTAGACATAAATAATATTCTTTCCTTAGAAACTTTATAGGACCATAAGAGAAATTATGTGGTGAGCCAAGAAGGCAAAGTTGAAGACATGATTTTTCTTTTTAAATAGAGTAGCTAGTCTTTAGAAATAAACACAAGTGAATTTGAAAATTGCCATGCTGGTGCTCGTAATTATTATTATTATTTTTTTTTTTTGAGGGAAGCTTGCGTATTTTATTTTATTTTTTTTATTCTTTATTTTAAAGGTTTTACAGAGTTTTGTTGTTCACAGACATGCATGTTCCCAGATCAGTCATATGCATTTCCCTGGTCCCCACCCCCCCAGTTCCCCCCATCCCACCCCTCCAGACCATCACCCCATGCCATTGTGAGCACTCCTATTCCCTTAGCACAGTGACAATAGCTATCTTTTCCACACATGACAGTATAGGTTTCCATGTTACTCCCTCCATGCCTCCCCCTCCCTATTTCTTCCCTGCAATGTCCCATGTCTGTGCTCTGTCTGTTTTTCAATGAGTTCCCTGCGTGTGTTATCAAGACTGCCCTACTAGGTTCCATATATGTGTGTTAGTATACTGTATTTGTCTTTCTCTTTTTGACTTACTTCACTTTTTATGACAGGTTCTAGAACCAGCCACCTCATTAGGACTGAGTCTTCTGCATTTCTTTTAAGAGCTGAGTAGTATTCCATTGTATATATGTACCAGAGCTTCTGTATCCATTCATTTGTTGATGGACATCAAGGTTGCTTCCATGTTCTGGCTATTGTATAGAGAGTTGCAAGAACATTGGGGTACAGGTGCTTCTTTCAGTTTTGATTTCACCCAGATATAAGCCTAATAGTGGGATTGCTGGGTCGTATGGTGCTTCTATTTTTAGTTCTTTAAGGAATCTCCATACTGTCTTCCATAGAGCCTGTATCAATTGACATTCCCACCAGCAATGCAAGAGGGTTCCCTTTTCTCCGCACCCTCTCCAGCATTTATTGTACGTCAATTTATTGATGATGGCCATTCTGACAGGTGTGAGGTGGTATCTCATTCTGGTTTTAATTTGCATTTCTCTAATAATAAGCGAGGTTGAGCATCGTTTCATGTGTTTTGGGGCCATCTGTATGTCCTCTTTGGAGAGGCATCTCTTTAGATCTTTTTCCCATTTTTTGATTGGGTTGTTCATTTTTCCTGTTGTCTGAGTTGCTTGTAGATTTTGGAGATTAATTCTTTATCTGTTGTTTCATTTGCTATGATTTTCTCCCACTTGGTGGAGTGTCTGTTCAGCTTTTTTGTAATTTCTTTTGCTCTACAAAAGCTTTTAAGTTTCATGAGGTTTCACGTGTTCATTTTCATTTTTCTTTTCAATTCTGCTATTTTAGTAGGTGAATCAGAGAAGACCTTGCTTTGATTGATGTCCTTGAGGGTTTTGCCTATATTCTCCTCTAAGAGTTTGATGGTTTCTGAGAGCCTTACATTTAGGTCTTTAATCCATTTTGAGTTGATCTTAGTGTATGGGGTCAGGGAATGTTCCAACTTCATTTTTTTTTGCATGTAGCTGCCCAATTTCCCCAGCACCACTTGTTGGAAGAGGCTGTCTTTGTCCCATTTTATATGTTTGCCTCCTTTGTCACAAATAAGGTACCCATAGGTGCGTGGGTTTATCTCTGGGTTCTCTATCTTGTTCCATTGATCTATAGTTCTGTTTTTGTGCCAGTACCATACTGTCTTGATGACTGTTGCTTTGTAGTAGAGTCTGAAGTTAGGGAGGCTGATTCCTCCAGCTCCGTTTTTCTTTCTCAGGATTGCTTTGGCTATTTGAGGTCTTTTGTGTTTTCATATGAACTGTGTTATTATTTGGTCTAGTTCTGTGAAAAATGTCAATGGTAGTTGGATAGGTATTGCATTGAATCTGTAGATGACATTTGGTAGTATGGTCATTTTCACAATATTGATTCTTCCGATCCAGGAACATGGAATATCTTGCCATCTGTTTAAGTCTTCTTTAATTTCTCTCATGAATGTCTTGTAATTTTCTGTGTACAGTTCTTTTGTTTCTTTGGGTAGGTTTATTCCTAGATACTTGATTCTTTTGGTTGAAATGGTGGAGGGGATTGCCTCTTTGATTTCATTTTCTGATTTTTCATTGTTTGTGTATAGGAATGCCAGTGATTTCTGTGTGTTGACTTTGTATCCTGCGACTTTGCTGATTTCTTTGATTAGCTCTAGTAGCTTTGTAATAGAGTCTTTGGGGTTTTCTATGTATAATATCATGTCGTCTGCAAAGAGAGAGAGCTTGACTTCTTCCTTTCCAGTCTGGATTCCTTTGATTTCTTTCTCTTCTCTTATTGCTGTTGCAAGAACTTCCAGGACTATGTTGAATAGTAGTGGTGAAAGTGGGCACCAATGTCTTGTTCCTGATCTTAGAGGGAATGCTTTCAGTTTTTCACCGTTAAGGATAATGTTCGCTGTAAGCTTCTCATAGATGGCTTTTATTATGTTGAGATAGGTTCCTTCTATGCCCATTTTCTGAAGAGTTTTGATCATAAATGGATGTTGTACTTTGTCGAAGGCTTTTTCTGCATCTATTGAGATGATCATGTGATTTTTGTCTCTCAATTTGTTGATACGGTGTATCATACTGATTGATTTGCGGATGTTGAAGAATACTTGCATGCCTGGGATGAACCCAACTTGATCATGATGTATGAGTTTTCTGACGTGTCGTTGAATTCTGTTTGCTAGGATTTTGTTGAGGATCTTGGCATCTAAGTTCATCAGAGAAATTGGCCTGTAATTTTCCTTTTTTGTGTTGTCTTTGCCTGGTTTGGGTATCAGGGTGATGGTGGCCTCATAGAATGTGTTTGGAAGTTTTCCTTCCTGTGCAATTGTTTGGAAGAGTTTTAGAAGGGCAGGCATTAGCTCTTCTTTAAATGTTTGGTAGAATTCGGCTGTGAAGCCATCTGGCCCTGGGCTTTTATTTTTGGGTAGGTTTTTAATCACAAAGTCGATTTCTGAGCTTGTGATTGGGTTGTTCAAAGTTTCTGTTTCTTCCTGGCTCAGTCTTGGGAGATTAATCTTCCCCAAGAAACTGTCCATTTCTTCCAGGTTGTCCAGTTTGTTGCCATAGAGTTGCTCATAATAGTCTCTTAGAAACTTTGGATTTCTGCATTATCTGTTGTAATCTCTCCTTTTTCGTTTTTGATTTTGTTGATCTGGTTCTTCTCTCTCTTTTTCTTAATGATTCTGGCCAGTGGCTTGTCAATTTTGTTTACCTTTTCGAATAACCAGCTTTTTGTTTTATTTATCTTTACTATTGTTTCTTTCATTTCTTTCTCATTTATTTCTGCTCTGATCCTTATGATTTCTCTTCTTCTGCTGGCTTTTGGGTGTTTTTGTTCTTCTTTCTCCAATTGTTTTAAGTGGAGGGTTAAGTCGTCTGCTTCATATTTTCCTAGTTTCTTGAGGTGGGATTGTATTGCTATAAATTTCCCTCTTAGAACTGCTTTTGCAGTATCCCATAGGTTTTGCACTGTCGTGTGTTCATTGTCATTTTCTTCTAGAAACTGTTTAATTTCTCCTTTGATTTCCTCAGTAACCAGTTGGTTTTTTAGGTATGTACTGTTTAATCTCCATGTGTTTGTGTTTTTAGGGTTTTTTTTTTTCCGGTTGTTGATCTCTAGTCTCGTTGCATTGTGGTCCGAGAAGATAGTTGATACAATTTCGGTTTTCTTGAACTGACTGAGGTTTGATTTGTGGCCCAAGATGTGGTCTATCCTGGAGAATGTTCCGTGAGCACTTGAGAAGAAAGTGTATTCTTCTGCTTTTGAATGGAATGTCCTAAAGATATCGATGAGGTCTATCATTTCTAATGTGGCATTTAAGGCTTGTGTTTCTTTATTAATTTTCTGTTTGGATGATCTATCCATTGGTGTGAGAGCAGTGTTAAAGTCTCCTACTATTACTGTGTTATTGTTGATTTCTTCTTTTCTGTCTGAAAGTACCTGTCTTATGTATTGAGGTGCCCATGTTGGGTGCGTAGATATTCATGACTGTTATGTCTTCCTCTTGGATAGACCCCTTAATCATGATGTAGTTACCTGCCTTGTCTCTTAGAAAATCTATTTTCTTTAAAGTCTACTTCCTGGCTCAGTCTTGGGAGATTAATCTTCCCCAAGAAACTGTCCATTTCTTCCAGGTTGTCCAGTTTGTTGCCATAGAGTTGCTCATAATAGTCTCTTAGAAACTTTGGATTTCTGCATTATCTGTTGTAATCTCTCCTTTTTCGTTTTTGATTTTGTTGATCTGGTTCTTCTCTCTCTTTTTCTTAATGATTCTGGCCAGTGGCTTGTCAATTTTGTTTACCTTTTCGAATAACCAGCTTTTTGTTTTATTTATCTTTACTATTGTTTCTTTCATTTCTTTCTCATTTATTTCTGCTCTGATCCTTATGATTTCTCTTCTTCTGCTGGCTTTTGGGTGTTTTTGTTCTTCTTTCTCCAATTGTTTTAAGTGGAGGGTTAAGTCGTCTGCTTCATATTTTCCTAGTTTCTTGAGGTGGGATTGTATTGCTATAAATTTCCCTCTTAGAACTGCTTTTGCAGTATCCCATAGGTTTTGCACTGTCGTGTGTTCATTGTCATTTTCTTCTAGAAACTGTTTAATTTCTCCTTTGATTTCCTCAGTAACCAGTTGGTTTTTTAGGTATGTACTGTTTAATCTCCATGTGTTTGTGTTTTTAGGGTTTTTTTTTTTCCGGTTGTTGATCTCTAGTCTCGTTGCATTGTGGTCCGAGAAGATAGTTGATACAATTTCGGTTTTCTTGAACTGACTGAGGTTTGATTTGTGGCCCAAGATGTGGTCTATCCTGGAGAATGTTCCGTGAGCACTTGAGAAGAAAGTGTATTCTTCTGCTTTTGAATGGAATGTCCTAAAGATATCGATGAGGTCTATCATTTCTAATGTGGCATTTAAGGCTTGTGTTTCTTTATTAATTTTCTGTTTGGATGATCTATCCATTGGTGTGAGAGCAGTGTTAAAGTCTCCTACTATTACTGTGTTATTGTTGATTTCTTCTTTTCTGTCTGAAAGTACCTGTCTTATGTATTGAGGTGCCCATGTTGGGTGCGTAGATATTCATGACTGTTATGTCTTCCTCTTGGATAGACCCCTTAATCATGATGTAGTTACCTGCCTTGTCTCTTAGAATCTTCTTTACTTTAAAGTCTATTTTGTCTGATATGAGGATTGCTGTCCCAGCTTTCTTTTGATTTCCATTTGCATGGAATATCTTTTTCCAGACTCTCACTTTCAGTCTATGAGTGTCTCTAGGTCTGAAGTGGGTCTCTTGTAAACAGCATGTATATGGGTCATGTTTCTGAATCCATTCAGCCAGCCTGTGTCGTTTGGTTGGAGCATTTAATCCATTTATATTCTGAGTAATTATTGATACAAATGTTCCTATTATCATCTTCTTAGAAGTTTGGGATTTGATTTGTAGGACTTCTCCTACTCTTGTATTTATTGGCTATATCAGGCCCTTTAACGCTTGTTGTAGGGCTGGTTTTGTGGTACCGAATTCTTTTAGTTTTTGTCTGTCTGAGAAGCTTTTGACTTCTCCATCGATTCTGAATGAGATTCTTGCTGGGTAGAGAATTCTTGGTTTGAGGTTATTGTTTTTTAGCTGTTTAAATGTGTCCTGCCATTCTTTTCTGGCCTGCAGGGTTTCTGTTGAGAGATCCACAGTTAGACGTATGGGGTTTCCTTTATATGTTATTTGTTGTTTGCTTCTAGCTGCTTTTAGTAATCTCTTTATATTTAGTCTGCATTAGTTCGATTAGAATGTGCCTTGGTGTGTTCTTCTGGGGTTTCTCCTGTATGGAACTCTTTGTGCTTCTTGAACTTGGTTGACTATTTCCTTTCCCATGCTGGGGAAGTTTTCAACTTTAATGTCTTCAAGAATTTTTTCATAGCCTTTCTTCCCCTCTTCTTTCTCTGGAACTCCTATAATTCTAATGTTGGTGCGTTTGATATTGTCCCATAGGTCTCTGAGGCTATCCTCAGTTCTTTCAATTCTTTCAGTTTTGCTGTGTTCTTCAGCACCCATTTCCACCATTCTGTCTTCCAGCTCACTTATCCGTTCTTCAGCCTCCGATACTCTACTGTTGAGACCTTCTATAGTATTTTTCAGTTCAACAATTGAGTTGGTGGTCTCTATTTGCTTATTTTTCACTTCCTGCATATCTTTTTTCAATGCACTAATTTCCTCTAATATTCTGTTTTCGGTGTTTTGCATCCTCATTAGTATAGTTTTTCTGAATTCTCTTTCGGATAATTTGTCTATCTCCTCCTCTGTCATTTGAAGCTGTGTTTCTCTAGCTTGGTCCTTCATTTGTGCAGTGTTTCTCTGTTGTTTCATTATTAGGTTAGTTTTTGTTTTTTTGTGTGTGTATGTGTGTATGGAGTTCTTTTCTCCACCAGGCTTCTTGGTTGAATTCTCCCTTCCTTTGGGTTTCTGTCCTTCTAGAAGGGTTCAGTGGTTTGTGTCTTGGGTGGTGTTAGGTGTTGTTTACAGGTGAATAATCTCTAGTGTTGTATATTCTTTGATAGTGTGGAGTCTTGGAATCAGGGCTTCCACTCTGAGGATCCTTGGTTTGATGATTGGTCAGGCGGTGTAGGCTCTATGTCTGGTTTGCTATGGTGTTCCATGATATTAGTTCAAATACTAGCATCTGAGGAACAAGAGGTGTATCCCTGATGGGTGACAGTCATAAAAGCATTCAGATGTTTTCTAACATAGTCATAAGATATACAAATATTCACTGCAATAACCACATCTAACCAGTCTTACAGAGATAAAGCATAGGAAATTTTTCTGGCAAACGACGCAATCTAAGATGATTCCTGCCCGTTAAGCTCTGAATTAATTAAAATAGTGCCTGGCTGAAAATAAAATTTCCGGGGGGGGGGGGAAAAAAGGGCCTGTGCTTCTTGAACTTTATTTTCCTTCCCATGCTGGAAGTTTTCAACTTTAATGTCTTCAAGAATTTTTTCATAGCCTTTCTTCCCCTCTTCTTTCTCTGGAACTCCTATAATTCTAATGTTGGTGCGTTTGATATTGTCCCATAGGTCTCTGAGGCTATCCTCAGTTCTTTCAATTCTTTCAGTTTTGCTGTGTTCTTCAGCACCCATTTCCACCATTCTGTCTTCCAGCTCACTTATCCGTTCTTCAGCCTCCGATACTCTACTGTTGAGACCTTCTATAGTATTTTTCAGTTCAACAATTGAGTTGGTGGTCTCTATTTGCTTATTTTTCACTTCCTGCATATCTTTTTTCAATGCACTAATTTCCTCTAATATTCTGTTTTCGGTGTTTTGCATCCTCATTAGTATAGTTTTTCTGAATTCTCTTTCGGATAATTTGTCTATCTCCTCCTCTGTCATTTGAAGCTGTGTTTCTCTAGCTTGGTCCTTCATTTGTGCAGTGTTTCTCTGTTGTTTCATTATTAGGTTAGTTTTTGTTTTTTTGTGTGTGTATGTGTGTATGGAGTTCTTTTCTCCACCAGGCTTCTTGGTTGAATTCTCCCTTCCTTTGGGTTTCTGTCCTTCTAGAAGGGTTCAGTGGTTTGTGTCTTGGGTGGTGTTAGGTGTTGTTTACAGGTGAATAATCTCTAGTGTTGTATATTCTTTGATAGTGTGGAGTCTTGGAATCAGGGCTTCCACTCTGAGGATCCTTGGTTTGATGATTGGTCAGGCGGTGTAGGCTCTATGTCTGGTTTGCTATGGTGTTCCATGATATTAGTTCAAATACTAGCATCTGAGGAACAAGAGGTGTATCCCTGATGGGTGACAGTCATAAAAGCATTCAGATGTTTTCTAACATAGTCATAAGATATACAAATATTCACTGCAATAACCACATCTAACCAGTCTTACAGAGATAAAGCATAGGAAATTTTTCTGGCAAACGACGCAATCTAAGATGATTCCTGCCCGTTAAGCTCTGAATTAATTAAAATAGTGCCTGGTAAAATAGATCCGGGGCAAGGTCCTGGCTTGAACTATTTCATTGAAAGCAATTTTTAGCTAAGACATGTGTTGGGGGTGAGGAGGCGGAGAGTGTATGGGTAATGAGAAGGAATAGATTCATCCTGGAAGGATTTTATAGGGTTACGTAGCCAAGATTAGTGTGTTGTATTGTTTAGTGCAGCTGGAAGAGAATAGTGGAGACAGGAAGGTAGGAAATATTTATCTAGAGGATAGTGGTAGTTTGGAGAAAGTTTTAGATTTTGAACATAGAGGGAGGAAGCAGTGGTAAAGAGGAAAGCAAATTAGAAGTTTCCAAGGAGTAAAATTAAAAAAAAAAATTAAAAATTAAAAATCAAAAAAAAAAGAAATTAAAAATTTTTAATTAAAAAATTAAAAACTTAATAAGAAGAGACAAACACACACACACACACACACACACAAAAACAAAAAAAAAAACACAAACCTGACCGATCAAACAAATGAACAGAACCGTCCACAACAAATAAACAAACAAAAAAAAGCTAAATACTGTCCCTGGTTTTTATCCTCTCATCTGTCTGGTGGAAGCCAATCTGTTCTCCATGGTGTTGTCTTGATGATGTAGCCTTTCCCTTAAGGCACCGGTTGCTATGGTTTGTTTTCAGCCAAATAATGGCTTTGCTGCAAGCTCAGGTGTTGGCCGTCGGCGGGCTGATCCCAGTCCGTCGGGCGGGGGGCTGCAGTGCGAGCAGTCCCCTGTTGGAGGGGGGCGCCCCGGCTCTGCTGTGCACCCGCCTGTAGTCTCCAATACCTGCCCTTCTCCCGGCTTCGTCCGCTGCGGGTGTAGCTATGGGGGTGCACGGGCTGCTCCACCACGGATGCACGCACACTGCTAGTTACACGTCCAAGTCCCAGAGGCAGGCACAAGTTTCCCCGTCCAGCTCGAGCCTGGTCCCTGGTTAGCAATCCGTTGGCGACTTCCCCTCTCCGTTCAGTAAGTCCCCCACTAGGAGTGTTTGAACTTACCCGATGCCAGGTGGAAAGTCGCGATTTTCGTCCAGCCTCGCGGCATGATTTTCGCACTGAGCGCTCCCTTCTGCCTCCAGGTCTCTAGGCAGCACTCTGTTGGGAACTTCCCAATTGCGTTCTGCCTGGCCCTGCTCCAGTATCCTATCTTCACAGTGTCTTAATTTCTGCTGGCGATCCAGGAGGACTCTTGAAGTTTTCACGCTGAGCGCAGCCCTCTCTCCTCCGAGGCTCCGCTCAGGCCCCCTTTTAGGGCACTTGCTGGTGCGCTCTCAGTCATTGCAGTCCGGCATGGGGATTAGGATAGAGGGTTCTCAGAACAGTAGCTCCCGGAAAGTTCTGACTGTTCACGCTTCTACTCTCGCGGACCTATGGAGTTCTTCTGTCATCTAGCGGCTGGTTTGTTGGTGGTGTTTCATTTCTTGATTAGTTCTGGTGATTCTGTCGGGGAGCTGGTGAAATCTTCCCCTCATTCCTCCGCCATCTTGGCTCTGCCTCCTCTCATAATTATTAAGTATGGTGTGAGGATGAAGACGTTTCCACTAATAAACACAAGTTTTAGACAGATGTAGAGATGTGGCTCTGCTCCCATGCCATAACATACCAATCATATGGCCATAGGGGTACCTTTTTTTTTTTTTAAGATTTATTTATTTATTTATTTTGGTGGGGGTGGGGTAGGGAGGGAGGGGTACGTTTACTGGTCTTTCATCTGTCTATTTTCATCCATCTTTATTATTTGGCTCCTGTGAGCCTCCCATCGCAGTGGCCTCTGTTGTCGCAGAGCGCCGGCTCTGGGCGCATGCCCTCCAGAGCTCTGGCTCGGTAATTAGACACATTGGTCCAGCCGCTCCACGGCACGTGAGATCCTCCCAGGCCAGGGATCAAACCAGCGCCCCCTGCACTGCAAGGCTGTGTCCTTACCCACTGGACCACCAGGGAAGCACGGGGTACCACTTTTAAGGACAGTAGAACTCTCTTGCACACACTGGTATCTGAAGAGCAGTGAACCCACTGAAATGTCATGGCTGATGGTCCAGTAAAGAGTTTAGGCGTTTTCAGTGCTTAGATGGCCTTGCCCAATCCTTTGCGGCACAAGATGTTTGGAGACCCCAGCCGGGAAGGAGGCAGCTCTGGGGAATTGTTATTGATGCAAATCTAGCTATTGCCCGCAAAGTGCTGAAGGCTAGCTTTGTGCACTTATCATACACAAGGCATACAGAAACCCTATGACATCATAATCAGCCTCAGGGGCTGTCGTCAGCCCCCTTTTACAGAACACAGTGCTTCTGTTAAATTGATCACTGCAGGGTGGACCAGACTAGTAATGTTACTAGTCACTCTGCCTTTGGTTCCAGAACCTCAACTCATAAGGCAAGGCAGGGTCCTCCTTCAACTGCCTGAAAAAAAAAAAAAAATCCAAGCCTAAGTGTAATACTAATGCCTTTTTCCCCAGGGTGGAAATAAAACAGAACAAAAACAAACCCAGGGACTCCGGCATGGGGATTAGGATGGGGTTCTCAGAACAGTAGCTCCCGGAAAGTTCTGACTGTTCACGCTTCTACTCGCGGACCTATGGAGTTCTTCTGTCATCTAGCGGCTGGTTTGTTGGTGGTGTTTCATTTCTTGATTAGTTCTGGTGATTCTGTCGGGGAGCTGGTGAAATCTTCCCCTCATTCCTCCGCCATCTTGGCTCTGCCTCCTCTCATAATTATTAAGTATGGTGTGAGGATGAAGACGTTTCCACTAATAAACACAAGTTTTAGACAGATGTAGAGATGTGGCTCTGCTCCCATGCCATAACATACCAATCATATGGCCATAGGGGTACCTTTTTTTTTTTTTAAGATTTATTTATTTATTTATTTGGGGGGGGGTGGGGTAGGGAGGGAGGGGTACGTTTACTGGTCTTTCATCTGTCTATTTTCATCCATCTTTATTATTTGGCTCCTGTGAGCCTCCCATCGCAGTGGCCTCTGTTGTCGCAGAGCGCCGGCTCTGGGCGCATGCCCTCCAGAGCTCTGGCTCGGTAATTAGACACATTGGTCCAGCCGCTCCACGGCACGTGAGATCCTCCCAGGCCAGGGATCAAACCAGCGCCCCCTGCACTGCAAGGCTGTGTCCTTACCCACTGGACCACCAGGGAAGCACGGGGTACCACTTTTAAGGACAGTAGAACTCTCTTGCACACACTGGTATCTGAAGAGCAGTGAACCCACTGAAATGTCATGGCTGATGGTCCAGTAAAGAGTTTAGGCGTTTTCAGTGCTTAGATGGCCTTGCCCAATCCTTTGCGGCACAAGATGTTTGGAGACCCCAGCCGGGAAGGAGGCAGCTCTGGGGAATTGTTATTGATGCAAATCTAGCTATTGCCCGCAAAGTGCTGAAGGCTAGCTTTGTGCACTTATCATACACAAGGCATACAGAAACCCTATGACATCATAATCAGCCTCAGGGGCTGTCGTCAGCCCCCTTTTACAGAACACAGTGCTTCTGTTAAATTGATCACTGCAGGGTGGACCAGACTAGTAATGTTACTAGTCACTCTGCCTTTGGTTCCAGAACCTCAACTCATAAGGCAAGGCAGGGTCCTCCTTCAACTGCCTGAAAAAAAAAAAAAAATTCCAGGCATAAGTGTATTACTAATGCATTTGTCCCTAGGGTGAAAATAAACTAGAACAAAAACAAACCCAGGGACCTCAAGATTCTATTTCTGTTTCCTACTTTCTTCCTCTTGGCTCTGTTTTCGGTCCCAGACTTTAAGCTGTCAAATTAAATCTTGAAAATTTGGAAAGCAGAGGACAGTGCTGCAACTGGAGATTAGTTTAAAATTTTTGAGAAGTTATCTTCTATTTCATTTTGATAAATTTTAAAAAATTGAATATAAATTGAAGTTAATATATAGTTTTTAGTCATGATTTTATGGTATTCATCTAGGAAAAGTTTTTCATAAATTGAGAAAAGATATTTTTACTCCAATTCATAGTCCTGCTCATGACATATTATAATAACTCTCAAACTTGTTCTCTGAGTAAAACTACTGATGGGGAAGTTTTATAAAGTGTTTTGAGGAATGACATCTTTGTCATGTCTCACATCCATTTGTCTTTCTTTTCTTTGATCACAAATCAGCCCAATTTTTGGTAGTCAGTCATCGTGAGACCTGGAACGAATAATCCCCATGGAACAACAGCAAACAACTAAGGATTAATTGAAACTCAAATTCATTACATGAATTATGTCAATAACCAACATCCCTCAGTAAATCTATGACTATATGTCTCTACTTTCAAACTAGAGTTAACATGATTGTACAATCATATAAATAATAGATACAGGGTTTGAATTTATACCTAGGCAGATAAGAATCCATGATCTTAACCTTTATGTCACCTCTCCCTGATAGGATGAAGGTGTTGGGTGCTTATCTAGCTACTGAATATGAGTTCATTCTCTCCATGGATCTTACAGTGATCTGTTCATTGGGTGTCAAGGTCAACCTTGCCTGTGTTCCTCAAGTCATCTCATTCTAACTGTAACACATGCTATTCAGATTTCTAAAAAACAAATAGTTATTTATGAGTATATATATGACACACATATATACACATTGACATATATATTCATCCAATATCATACATCATATATTGTCTATACCATGTGTTGTGTTTATCTCTATTCAAATATGTGTATATCTTTCTCACTTGCTCATAATATCTTACTCATTTAATACTTGTTTTAAAAAAAATCACAAAAGTATATTTTTACTCTCATTTGAAAGGTTAAAAAAACTGACACACAGACGAGATGTATGACTTACCCAACCATTTTGCAGAGTTACATTGTCAAATGGTGATTTTTCCCTTGAAAAATATACACATGTATGTATATACAAACACATAAAAATATGGAGTCTTCCACATGCTTTCTAATTTTTATAACCAGGAAGTATTGCTTTGCTATTTTCTTAGACTTTGTGTGGGACTAGACAACAAGGACAGAAAATGCCCTGCATAAAGCAAAGGTCTGTTTTCTTAGAGTAGGGTGAACACAATTTCAATTACCTTCTTTTTCAGGAATTATAGGATGTCACTAATTGTTTACTGGTGTGTATAGGCTAACAACTATCTAATGTATAATGATTGATTATTTCCCCAGTGATTAGACTGTCAACCAGCCTTACTTAAATCTGTCCTTAATCCTTTGTCAAAATATAGATTAGAATTGAGATTATTTCAAATAAGTAAAATGCACCTTACATGTGATAGTAAAATATACTGACAAATCAACTTGGCTGAAAGCATACTCTCAAAATTTCCACTCAGTTAAAAAGCTAAATATCTTATTCCTGATTCAAAAGAAAAAAAAAAAAAAAAACATCTGAAATATTTAAAATTCCTGAGATGAGATTCAGAGTCACATCATCATGTCTAAGAATTAATAATACAGGGTTTGAATTTATACCTAGGCAGATAAGAATCCATGATCTTAACCTTTATGTCACCTCTCCTGATAGGATGAAGGTGTTGGGTGCTTATCTAGCTACTGAATATGAGTTCATTCTCTCCATGGATCTTACAGTGATCTGTTCATTGGGTGTCAAGGTCAACCTTGCCTGTGTTCCTCAAGTCATCTCATTCTAACTGTAACACATGCTATTCAGATTTCTAAAAAACAAATAGTTATTTATGAGTATATATATGACACACATATATACACATTGACATATATATTCATCCAATATCATACATCATATATTGTCTATACCATGTGTTGTGTTTATCTCTATTCAAATATGTGTATATCTTTCTCACTTGCTCATAATATCTTACTCATTTAATACTTGTTTTAAAAAAAATCACAAAAGTATATTTTTACTCTCATTTGAAAGGTTAAAAAAACTGACACACAGACGAGATGTATGACTTACCCAACCATTTTGCAGAGTTACATTGTCAAATGGTGATTTTTCCCTTGAAAAATATACACATGTATGTATATACAAACACATAAAAATATGGAGTCTTCCACATGCTTTCTAATTTTTATAACCAGGAAGTATTGCTTTGCTATTTTCTTAGACTTTGTGTGGGACTAGACAACAAGGACAGAAAATGCCCTGCATAAAGCAAAGGTCTGTTTTCTTAGAGTAGGGTGAACACAATTTCAATTACCTTCTTTTTCAGGAATTATAGGATGTCACTAATTGTTTACTGGTGTGTATAGGCTAACAACTATCTAATGTATAATGATTGATTATTTCCCCAGTGATTAGACTGTCAACCAGCCTTACTTAAATCTGTCCTTAATCCTTTGTCAAAATATAGATTAGAATTGAGATTATTTCAAATAAGTAAAATGCACCTTACATGTGATAGTAAAATATACTGACAAATCAACTTGGCTGAAAGCATACTCTCAAAATTTCCACTCAGTTAAAAAGCTAAATATCTTATTCCTGATTCAAAAGAAAAAAAAAAAAAAAACATCTGAAATATTTAAAATTCCTGAGATGAGATTCAGAGTCACATCATCATGTCTAAGAATTAATAATAAAGGATTTTGTACTTGTTGCTGTCGTACTCTAACAGAGTATTTTATAGAGCTGTAATTTGGAGGAAATTAAAGTTTGAGGTTTTCTCTTTAAAAAGATAAAGACTCACACTTCTAACATTTTACTCTAAAAAAAATGTTTTCTTTAAAGTATTTCTTATTGATAGAAATACTTTATATTAATTGATATTATTACTTATAGCAGGTTATTTCATTATAGGAAAGTAACTTTCACATATAGGTAATTGGTATCATTACTTATACCAGTTTCTTTCCTTTCCAATTAGTACACACATAGCTATCATTTCAGTCCTTGTGCATCTTCTGTTTTTTCATTTTTTTTAAAAGTTAGGTCTTTTTTTTTTTTTTTTTTTTTCTGGCCTCTTCTACTGGTTTTTTATTTATTTTGTTTTCATCCTTCTTTGTTCTCTGGCCCATGTGGGCCTCCCATCGCGGTGGCCTCTGTTGTTGCAGAGTGCCGGCTCTGGGCGCATGCGCTCCAGAGCTCCGGCTCGGTAATTGGACACATCGGTCCAGCCGCTCCGCGGCACGTGGGGTCTTCCCAGGCCAGGGATCAAACCAGCGCCCCTTGCACTGCAAGACTGTGTCATTGCCCACTGGACCACCAGGGAAGCCCCTATTGATGTTTTTATTAATGCATTTTTTTTTTAACCTAAGCAACCTTTCCTTGTTTAAATAAAAAAAATAGCAACAATGAACTACCTGGTCGATAAGTAAAAATTAAGGACCTTCTTATTTTGTGTTATTATTCTAAGAGTCCGTTGTAAAGATGGAGACATTTAACATTTAATTTAAAATATACAGTGATGGGCTTGTGAACAACAAAATATTTTTCACAGCAGCAATTATCCTGCAACTAATTTGCTTTCAGAGCATCATGCCTTTAGGCCAAAAATATAGTAAAATTTTAAAGCACCTTACATGTGATAGTAAAATATACTGACAAATCAACTTGGCTGAAAGCATACTCTCAAAATTTCCACTCAGTTAAAAAGCTAAATATCTTATTCCTGATTCAAAAGAAAAAAAAAAACATCTGAAATATTTAAAATTCCTGAGATGAGATTCAGAGTCACATCATCATGTCTAAGAATTAATAATAAAGGATTTTGTACTTGTTGCTGTCGTACTCTAACAGAGTATTTTATAGAGCTGTAATTTGGAGGAAATTAAAGTTTGAGGTTTTCTCTTTAAAAAGATAAAGACTCACACTTCTAACATTTTACTCTAAAAAAAATGTTTTCTTTAAAGTATTTCTTATTGATAGAAATACTTTATATTAATTGATATTATTACTTATAGCAGGTTATTTCATTATAGGAAAGTAACTTTCACATATAGGTAATTGGTATCATTACTTATACCAGTTTCTTTCCTTTCCAATTAGTACACACATAGCTATCATTTCAGTCCTTGTGCATCTTCTGTTTTTTCATTTTTTTTAAAAGTTAGGTCTTTTTTTTTTTTTTTTTTTTCTGGCCTCTTCTACTGGTTTTTTATTTATTTTGTTTTCATCCTTCTTTGTTCTCTGGCCCATGTGGGCCTCCCATCGCGGTGGCCTCTGTTGTTGCAGAGTGCCGGCTCTGGGCGCATGCGCTCCAGAGCTCCGGCTCGGTAATTGGACACATCGGTCCAGCCGCTCCGCGGCACGTGGGGTCTTCCCAGGCCAGGGATCAAACCAGCGCCCCTTGCACTGCAAGACTGTGTCATTGCCCACTGGACCACCAGGGAAGCCCCTATTGATGTTTTTATTAATGCATTTTTTTTTTAACCTAAGCAACCTTTCCTTGTTTAAATAAAAAAAATAGCAACAATGAACTACCTGGTCGATAAGTAAAAATTAAGGACCTTCTTATTTTGTGTTATTATTCTAAGAGTCCGTTGTAAAGATGGAGACATTTAACATTTAATTTAAAATATACAGTGATGGGCTTGTGAACAACAAAATATTTTTCACAGCAGCAATTATCCTGCAACTAATTTGCTTTCAGAGCATCATGCCTTTAGGCTAACACACAATCTAAATTTGTTTAATCTTAATTAAACTTTTCTCTCAGAATTAACTTGCTCGACTGGCAAATGAAAAATGTTTTCCCTTTGGACTCATACATATATGAATTAAAATGCAGGATGATTTGAACCCCTAAAAGAGAAAAACACTTAAGTATTTATTCTGGAAGCAGGCAGCTTAAGTGCACATTGATGTTCAGCTGTCTAGGTTTTTCCTAGAGTAAGATGTTTCTATTAATTAGTAATATCTGAATAGAAACACAATAGCCTGTTGATAGTTAAGAAGGAAAGCTGCGGGTTATGTTGACCAAAGCATATTCATTGCATTGATAATAATTTACATTTCTGGTTTAGTTCTTTTACTATATGTGCTATATAACTTTACTGTTGTCAAGATGTTGGTAGTTGTGAAAGGGGAAAGGGCAGAACAATAAGACAGCAGTTATAAGTGCTTAACACCAGTGATTGAGCCTGAAGGGTGTATTGTCCTTTAGTTTCTTTAAAACTGAAACTATAACTTCTAGAATTGTATTGGATAAATCTCTGGTACAGACCCACTGTTCAGCATCAGTTCATATGTCTGACTGTCATTTTGACTCTTCTCTATCTCTGTGCCCCTAAAATTTAGCTCAGTAAGATTGCAAAATTGGGATTAATATTAAATGTTACTTGAATGAACAAACGAGTTAGCCTTTCTGTATATTTTGGAGAATTTAATAAAGTTATACTTGTTAATTTTAACTCATGGCTTTGCCATAATACTGGTTATCAAAACAAAGCATGTTACATCTCTCCAGATATGGTTTAATAAATGATGATAAAGAAAGGTGATGAGACTCCCATGACTTATGGCATTTTTCCCTTTGTTCTCGAAAAATCAGCTAGAATAACCAACAGAATTACTAGGTAAGATTCCAGTAATAGATATGGGTAAGTCCCTTCACTATTCACCTGAAACTATTGCAACAGGGTTTGTCAGCTATACCTCAGTTCAAAAAAAAAGAAAATCAAAAATTGTAAAAATTTACACAGCAGCAATTATCCTGCAACTAATTTGCTTTCAGAGCATCATGCCTTTAGGCTAACACACAATCTAAATTTGTTTAATCTTAATTAAACTTTTCTCTCAGAATTAACTTGCTCGACTGGCAAATGAAAAATGTTTTCCCTTTGGACTCATACATATATGAATTAAAATGCAGGATGATTTGAACCCCTAAAAGAGAAAAACACTTAAGTATTTATTCTGGAAGCAGGCAGCTTAAGTGCACATTGATGTTCAGCTGTCTAGGTTTTTCCTAGAGTAAGATGTTTCTATTAATTAGTAATATCTGAATAGAAACACAATAGCCTGTTGATAGTTAAGAAGGAAAGCTGCGGGTTATGTTGACCAAAGCATATTCATTGCATTGATAATAATTTACATTTCTGGTTTAGTTCTTTTACTATATGTGCTATATAACTTTACTGTTGTCAAGATGTTGGTAGTTGTGAAAGGGGAAAGGGCAGAACAATAAGACAGCAGTTATAAGTGCTTAACACCAGTGATTGAGCCTGAAGGGTGTATTGTCCTTTAGTTTCTTTAAAACTGAAACTATAACTTCTAGAATTGTATTGGATAAATCTCTGGTACAGACCCACTGTTCAGCATCAGTTCATATGTCTGACTGTCATTTTGACTCTTCTCTATCTCTGTGCCCCTAAAATTTAGCTCAGTAAGATTGCAAAATTGGGATTAATATTAAATGTTACTTGAATGAACAAACGAGTTAGCCTTTCTGTATATTTTGGAGAATTTAATAAAGTTATACTTGTTAATTTTAACTCATGGCTTTGCCATAATACTGGTTATCAAAACAAAGCATGTTACATCTCTCCAGATATGGTTTAATAAATGATGATAAAGAAAGGTGATGAGACTCCCATGACTTATGGCATTTTTTCCCTTTGTTCTCGAAAAATCAGCTAGAATAACCAACAGAATTACTAGGTAAGATTCCAGTAATAGATATGGGTAAGTCCCTTCACTATTCACCTGAAACTATTGCAACAGGGTTTGTCAGCTATACCTCAGTTCAAAAGAAAAAGTTGTAAAACAATTCTGATAATACTTCCAAAGAGATTGTAAAAAATTTAATTAAATCACTTTAAAATTCACTTGGAAGTTTAAAAAGTATATAGGAACAGAAAAATATATCTTGTTGATATTGCATCATATATCTAAATCTGTTTCTCAGGATTGATGGTGGACAGTATCATGTTTGATTATCCTGGAATATTACTGCCTCCCAATTTATTTTTTTAAATATCATTTGTGTTTGCCTCCATATAGACCTTAGATACTTAATATTTTGTCAAAGGTATTTTGTGCAATTTGTTTTGCTGTGTTGATAGTCTTTTACTGCATTGCTAGTATATAAAAGGGAAATTATTTTTATATAGATACTTTTTTATATTTTAAGCTTTTATTTCACTTTTAACTTTTACAGAGTTTTGTTGTTTATAGATATGTATGTTCCCAGATTAGTCATATGTATATCCCCCTGTTCCACCCCTCCAGACCATCACACAGCACCCCTGCAGGGTCCCCTTTTCTCACAGAGCAATGACTATTGTGGGGAAGGAACAGTGGGTGGGAGGCATAAAGGAAGTCGTGTGAAGGCCTGTACTATCGTATGTGAAGAAAATAGCTATAATCAGATATCTTACTAATCTTTTTTCCCAGATATCTTATACTTTAGGTATCTAATAGCATATGCAAGTATAGGTTTTTGTTCCCTTCTCTCAAAGAGTGAAGTCTTTTGTCCCTGATTCTGTCATGTAACGTGGGCTAGAAATTTGGAAATATTTTTAAATAATGGAGTTGAAAGGCAACCTTTTTGTCTGTTACTTGACTTTAATGAAATTGCTGCTGCTCTTTCACTGCTAGGTGTGATATTGAATATGAGTTTGGTTAGAATATCCCTAGAATAATTAAGGTACATTTATGTTAAAAATTTTATAAAATTAAAAAGATTATCAAATATTATTTTAAAAGTCAGCTCAAATAAATGGTCAGGCAATTTTTTCCTTAAAGTATATTGGGATCCATTATGTTACAAATCTTGAAATTAAATATTCTTGCGTTTTAGTGCAAACTCTTCTTAGAAATGATGAATTCTTTTAATACACTTTTTAATTCAATATGCTAGACTTTTTGTTTATCATTTTTGTTTCCATGTTTATAATCATTATTGGCTTGAAGTCCTCTGATTTTGTGCTCTCTCAGATTTTCTTACTAGTATTGTGCTCAGTGTATAAAGTATATTAGAAACCTTTTCTTTTTTTTAATGCTCCAGAGGGTTTAAATATAAAAAAAAGACATTATTTGTGTTCTGAAAGCTGGAAAGAACTGGGCTATAAAACTGCCTGATCCTGAGGCTATTTTGGGAGGCAATTCTTTTACTACTTTTTTTTCCATTTCTTCTCTGTTTGTTAGCCTATTCCATTTTCTACTTCTTGAATATGTTTTAGTTATTTATGTGTTTGAGATTTTCACATTTGTCAGCTCACCATTTTCCTAGACATTCTCAAAATTAAGAAATGTTTAACTTTTACAGAGTTTTGTTGTTTATAGATATGTATGTTCCCAGATTAGTCATATGTATATCCCCCTGTTCCACCCCTCCAGACCATCACACAGCACCCCTGCAGGGTCCCCTTTTCTCACAGAGCAATGACTATTGTGGGGAAGGAACAGTGGGTGGGAGGCATAAAGGAAGTCGTGTGAAGGCCTGTACTATCGTATGTGAAGAAAATAGCTATAATCAGATATCTTACTAATCTTTTTTCCCAGATATCTTATACTTTAGGTATCTAATAGCATATGCAAGTATAGGTTTTTGTTCCCTTCTCTCAAAGAGTGAAGTCTTTTGTCCCTGATTCTGTCATGTAACGTGGGCTAGAAATTTGGAAATATTTTTAAATAATGGAGTTGAAAGGCAACCTTTTTGTCTGTTACTTGACTTTAATGAAATTGCTGCTGCTCTTTCACTGCTAGGTGTGATATTGAATATGAGTTTGGTTAGAATATCCCTAGAATAATTAAGGTACATTTATGTTAAAAATTTTAAAAAAAATTAAAAAGATTATCAAATATTATTTTAAAAGTCAGCTCAAATAAATGGTCAGGCAATTTTTTCCTTAAAGTATATTGGGATCCATTATGTTACAAATCTTGAAATTAAATATTCTTGCGTTTTAGTGCAAACTCTTCTTAGAAATGATGAATTCTTTTAATACACTTTTTAATTCAATATGCTAGACTTTTTGTTTATCATTTTTGTTTCCATGTTTATAATCATTATTGGCTTGAAGTCCTCTGATTTTGTGCTCTCTCAGATTTTCTTACTAGTATTGTGCTCAGTGTATAAAGTATATTAGAAACCTTTTCTTTTTTTTAATGCTCCAGAGGGTTTAAATATAAAAAAAAGACATTATTTGTGTTCTGAAAGCTGGAAAGAACTGGGCTATAAAACTGCCTGATCCTGAGGCTATTTTGGGAGGCAATTCTTTTACTACTTTTTTTTCCATTTCTTCTCTGTTTGTTAGCCTATTCCATTTTCTACTTCTTGAATATGTTTTAGTTATTTATGTGTTTGAGATTTTCACATTTGTCAGCTCACCATTTTCCCTAGACATTCTCAAAATTAAGAAATGCATCTTGCAATCTGATAGCATCTTCTTTTTTCTTTTGTCTCGCCCCTCATCATCGTATAACACAGTTATTAAAATTACAGATTCTTCTTCACCACAGTTGTCAGCAAAAACTAACTTTGGGATCTCTGCCAGCCATGAGGCACCATAAAGAAATATTTCAAATCTATAAATCACAAGTATATAGGCCTATCACATATGCATGATAAGATGCCAGCTAAAATGTTATTAATTTAGTCAACACTTAGTGAGTTTTTTGCATATCTGTAAACATCTGCTCATTTCAAACCATTTTAAATTGATTGGATATTTATCATTATGTGTAGGTATTCCACATAAGAGGCAAAGTCATTGAAGTAGAGCATACCAATGATTAAGAATTCCAAATATACTAGGAAATTATATTAAACAGCAACTAAAATGATTTAAATAATTATCCCTTAAGAGACATGAAGGCATTTCTTTTAAAATATATAGACAATGAATAGGGCTTCCCTGGTGGTCCAGTGGGTAAGGACACCGCCTTGACGTGCAAGGGGCGCCAGTTTGATCCCTGGCCTGGGAAGATCCTGAATGCCGCAGAGCGACTGGACCGATGTGTCCAACTACTGAGCCGGAACTCTAGAGTGCATGCGCCCAGAGTCGGTGCTCTGTGATGAGAAAGGCCACTGTGATGGGAGGCCCACATGGGTCAAAGAACAAAGATGGATGAAAACAGATAAATGAAAGACCAATAGAAGTGCTCCCACCCCCCAAAAAAAAGTTAAAAAAAAATATATATTTATATATATAGACAATGAATAGAATACTCATGGTAGAATTTCTCCTTGGGGGTTAAATAAAAAATCTATAGTTATTAAGGATTATATTAAAAGATGAATCATCTTTCTTTGAAAGTTTTTCTCTTCTTCTTCCATGTGCCAATCCCTGTTCTACCTGTTGAGAATAAACAGAAGATAGTATACAACAAAGTCCCCCTTGCCAAGAGTTTAAAGTAGAGGGAAACAGAAATTAAGTTTAAAAACTGTGTCAAGGAAACTAGCTTAAAGCAGCAAAGTGATAAGGTGCAAAGGGATCTTGTTTTTGATCAGGTGGTCAAATGTATCTTTCCAGAGAAAAGACATTTGAGGACAGGTCTGGATCAAGAGAAGGAGAAAATCATGTACCTATTTGGACGGAGCACTTTCTAGGCAGATGAAGCATGACATTGATTTTGGAAGTTTCTTCTAGTTAAGAAGTAGCTTGATAGGAAGTCAGAGTGCTGGAAGCAGAGTGAGTGAGGACTGAAAAGCGGTTACCTGGAGTCATTTAGTACCTATCTAGGGTTTAAATGTACACTTGTGTGCATGCCTCAGAGATAATCATCTGCCTTTATATATTTCCCATGTTAATGCAAATAATAACCAAAAAATTTCCTTTCTCTAGAGATTATCTTATGATAAGGTGGATCATCATCTGTCAAGGAGCATGGAAATGCGTTAAGTAAATTCTTTGAATAAAATGGGCTCAAAGAGTATTTCCTACTGTAAGATCTTATGATGAGACGAGCCCAGGGGACACACACTTCATGTCTCACTAACAAGATTTGCCTTTATATCTTCTGGAGTTTTGCAAGTGGAAAGAAAATTTTTCACTGTGGTGTACAGGCATAAAAAATGTTGGTTCACCCTGTGGTTTGATCCCTGGCCTGGGAAGATCCTGAATGCCGCAGAGCGACTGGACCGATGTGTCCAACTACTGAGCCGGAACTCTAGAGTGCATGCGCCCAGAGTCGGTGCTCTGTGATGAGAAAGGCCACTGTGATGGGAGGCCCACATGGGTCAAAGAACAAAGATGGATGAAAACAGATAAATGAAAGACCAATAGAAGTGCTCCCACCCCCCAAAAAAAAGTTAAAAAAAAATATATATTTATATATATAGACAATGAATAGAATACTCATGGTAGAATTTCTCCTTGGGGGTTAAATAAAAAATCTATAGTTATTAAGGATTATATTAAAAGATGAATCATCTTTCTTTGAAAGTTTTTCTCTTCTTCTTCCATGTGCCAATCCCTGTTCTACCTGTTGCGAATAAACAGAAGATAGTAAACAACAAAGGCCCCCGTGCCAAGAGTTTAAAGTAGAGGGAAACAGAAATTAAGTTTAAAAACTGTGTCAAGGAAACTAGCTTAAAGCAGCAAAGTGATAAGGTGCAAAGGGATCTTGTTTTTGATCAGGTGGTCAAATGTATCTTTCCAGAGAAAAGACATTTGAGGACAGGTCTGGATCAAGAGAAGGAGAAAATCATGTACCTATTTGGACGGAGCACTTTCTAGGCAGATGAAGCATGACATTGATTTTGGAAGTTTCTTCTAGTTAAGAAGTAGCTTGATAGGAAGTCAGAGTGCTGGAAGCAGAGTGAGTGAGGACTGAAAAGCGGTTACCTGGAGTCATTTAGTACCTATCTAGGGTTTAAATGTACACTTGTGTGCATGCCTCAGAGATAATCATCTGCCTTTATATATTTCCCATGTTAATGCAAATAATAACCAAAAAATTTCCTTTCTCTAGAGATTATCTTATGATAAGGTGGATCATCATCTGTCAAGGAGCATGGAAATGCGTTAAGTAAATTCTTTGAATAAAATGGGCTCAAAGAGTATTTCCTACTGTAAGATCTTATGATGAGACGAGCCCAGGGGACACACACTTCATGTCTCACTAACAAGATTTGCCTTTATATCTTCTGGAGTTTTGCAAGTGGAAAGAAAATTTTTCACTGTGGTGTACAGGCATAAAAAAAGGATGTTGGGCTCAAACTCTGGAGACTCTCGTTCAAATTGTGCTTCACACTGGCTGTGAGACATTGGATGTGACTCATTAACATTTCCAGTCTTCTGCTTCCAAACAAGAAGTCTTGAACTGGTTTAATTTAGGATTTTTAATGATGTCAGAATTCCTATAGCAATGCACATATTCACCTGTACTTGTTTCTCATTCCCTTTTCCTCACAGGATTTGTATCTCCTGCTTGTTTTCCCTATAAACCTGAGAAAAAGCTTATTTCTAAGATACTTTATTTAAAGAAGAGTCAACAATTGAATTATTTTTATTTTACTGCAAACATCAAAATGATACAATCTTATTTCCATATCAAAATAATTCCATATCATAGTAGGACAGGTATTGCTATTATTTTTAATAGATGAGCAATTTAATATATCAATACTGATAATTTATTCACTACAACCTATCTATATATGTTAAGTAATAGAGCCTGGTTTATATTTCAGCTTTTTTATTAAGTTCCAGATCTAGCTGAAGTAGAATTATCCAACCTTGAATAGTTACCCCTAGGCATCTCGTCAGTGATTTCATTGGGGGAAGTCCTGACTTTTTTGTGTCTAACTGGTAAAAGCATGGTAGACTGAGGCCAGAGAAGTATTCTCAGATTCCTTATCTTTTTAAACAATGATTACCTCACTTGATCAGTTCTTTCAAGTTAGATTTCTTCTATATTTACATATATATGCATGCGTGCTAAGTAGCTTCGGTTGTATTCATCTCTTGCGACCCTATGGGCTTGTATCCCGCCAGGATCCTCTGTCCATGGGATTCTTCAGGCAGCAATGCTGGAATGGATTGCTATTTCCTCCTCCAGAGGATCTTCCCAACCCAGGAACTGAACCTGTCCTGTGCATTGGCAGGTGGGTTCTTTATCACTAACACCACTTGGGAAGCCCCATATTTATGTATACTTATGGCTAATTCATGTTGATGTTTGACACAAACCAATGTAATTTTTTGAAGCAATTATCCCTCAATTAATAAATACATTTTAAAAATTTGTTTTTTGCACTAGGCATTTTTTGCCCTAGATTTTACCCCCTCCAATTTAATACCTTGATCAGAGAAAGCAGCATGTGACTATTATAGAAGTAAGTTATGAATTTAACTATTAATTATGGCATCAAGACAAACTTTATAGTATCAGGTTTCTTCTGTTTCCCAGAACATAGCATTCTTATTCTTTCCTGTCTTAAGTGTGTTCTTTATTTTCCATCAATGTGAAAGTTAATGCACTGTCTTTGTCTGATAAAACAAAATCATTCAAGATCAGATGAAGCTGTAATTACAATCAAAGTTCAACTTGTAGGAGATGAAATAAAATTAAATGTGCTAACTTTATGACATTTTGATTGTCTGGAAATTCTCCCAGTCTGAAAGATGACTGTAGGGTCACATGGTTACATTTAAACATACAATCTTATTTCCATATCAAAATAATTCCATATCATAGTAGGACAGGTATTGCTATTATTGTTAATAGATGAGCAATTTAATATATCAATACTGATAATTTATTCACTACAACCTATCTATATATGTTAAGTAATAGAGCCTGGTTTATATTTCAGCTTTTTTATTAAGTTCCAGATCTAGCTGAAGTAGAATTATCCAACCTTGAATAGTTACCCCTAGGCATCTCGTCAGTGATTTCATTGGGGGAAGTCCTGACTTTTTTGTGTCTAACTGGTAAAAGCATGGTAGACTGAGGCCAGAGAAGTATTCTCAGATTCCTTATCTTTTTAAACAATGATTACCTCACTTGATCAGTTCTTTCAAGTTAGATTTCTTCTATATTTACATATATATGCATGCGTGCTAAGTAGCTTCGGTTGTATTCATCTCTTGCGACCCTATGGGCTTGTATCCCGCCAGGATCCTCTGTCCATGGGATTCTTCAGGCAGCAATGCTGGAATGGATTGCTATTTCCTCCTCCAGAGGATCTTCCCAACCCAGGAACTGAACCTGTCCTGTGCATTGGCAGGTGGGTTCTTTATCACTAACACCACTTGGGAAGCCCCATATTTATGTATACTTATGGCTAATTCATGTTGATGTTTGACACAAACCAATGTAATTTTTTGAAGCAATTATCCTCAATTAATAAATACATTTTAAAAATTTGTTTTTTGCACTAGGCATTTTTTGCCCTAGATTTTACCCCCTCCAATTTAATACCTTGATCAGAGAAAGCAGCATGTGACTATTATAGAAGTAAGTTATGAATTTAACTATTAATTATGGCATCAAGACAAACTTTATAGTATCAGGTTTCTTCTGTTTCCCAGAACATAGCATTCTTATTCTTTCCTGTCTTAAGTGTGTTCTTTATTTTCCATCAATGTGAAAGTTAATGCACTGTCTTTGTCTGATAAAACAAAATCATTCAAGATCAGATGAAGCTGTAATTACAATCAAAGTTCAACTTGTAGGAGATGAAATAAAAATTAAATGTGCTAACTTTATGACATTTTGATTGTCTGGAAATTCTCCCAGTCTGAAAGATGACTGTAGGGTCACATGGTTACATTTAAACATAGGGACAAGAGACTCTTTATAAATCAGACAAGATTGTTCCAGACTGGGTTTTGCATGTATTTGCCAATTTTCTAGTTCTTGTGAAATTCTAGGTTTTGATTAAAGATTTAGCTATAAATTATGGACATTTTTCCCCTTGAACCGTGATTTGATAAAATGAAGAAAATAATTTGCATGTATTTTACATTGAAAAAAGAAGAAACAAGTCTGTTTTCTTGGGAGGAAGGGAAGTAGTACATGTTTCCAGGTTAAACTCTTTTACCAGTTCTTGTTTATTTTTTAAAAAAACAAGGTAAACCTAATAGGAAAGTCCTTCTGCTACACAGGTGACTCTTCAATTAAGACACCATTGTGTTCAGCAATAAATCCGTGTTCATGGAATTGTATTCACTTTGCTCACATCTTCTAACTTACACAGCAGGGTCTTCCTACATTTTTCAAACAGAAATAATACAACTACCAGTTTAATCACTCCAAGAGCCACCCACAGTATCCAAACCTTTTATAAAAGAGCAAAGTCCAGCACAACTTTTCTCCTGCAATTTCTTTTTCATGTCAGCTTTAATGGATGAGTGATAACATGGTCTGGAGAGAAAGAACCAGAAATCTAAGAACTTCCCCTTTATGGCTGCTGCATAAGAGAATGGGGCAGTTGTACTGATTTCCTCCTAGGTCAGTATCTTCTTTCCTAATGTCTGCATAAAGTTAATCAATCAATCTAAGACAGTGTAAAATTTTGTTAGAGTCAAAGGATTATAATTCGGAAAAAGCATCTCAGAAAGCTCTGAGACCTGTTATGCCTATTAGAAGTCAAGAAACAATTATGTAAGCTTTTTAATTTTTTTTGGTTAGAGGACTATACATATTAAATGGTATGTAATTTGCCAGTTTACATAATCCAGATCTATGTGCCATGTGAATCCTTATGAGATCAGGGAAGAATGTTATCTTTAAGGAGTTGTCTTACTGATGCTAGAGAATATTACGCTTTATGTTGAGAAGGTATTTCTGCTGATGGGGCAGATATGTTCCATGCATAGTGTTGATACACAATGCACAGTTAGGGGACAGAAGCAACCAACGGAAGAGAAGGATTTTTTTGTTTGTTTAAACTTGCTTGTCTTGCCATAAAATATGAATTTCATTTCACAGTAATATGATGAATTGTTTCCCACTCAGTGATGAGGAATAAAAAATAACTGTTAATTAGGATAACAAACTAAAGTGTATAATAGCTTTATACAACTATAACATGAAGCTTAAATCATCCATACTAGTTCTATTGGATTTTTTAAGGCTTTTTGTAATATTTCTATTGTCTGACAAATGCATAGCCATAGTAAATCTTTTCTACTGTACTCAGAAAAGAAAGTAACATTTATAGGAGACGTGATTCTTTTTTTTCTGTTTTACTCTTCACACTTTGAATGATACTATTTTATTATGAATGTTCATTGAGAAATAAGATTTCAATTTCAGTGCAACTGTTTTCTGTTTGTACAGCCGAGAAAAAACCTAATTTTTTGTGGGATCATTTTCCTTATCTTTAAAATGGGGAAAATATTTAGTATTTGCCGCCTGAACTCCAAGGGAATTATGGGGAGAAAACAAACTCTGTGACAAGACTTGATGAAAGAAAGAGAAAGTGTGTTGCAGTTATCTGTAGAGAAATGAAAAAGCTCTGGTAAAAGCATGATTGTGAGTCACCTGGCACTCAGAAATGCAATAAAAACAGTAGTTGTTATTTATTTAGGGATCAGTCCATATTGGACTCTATGCTAGCTGCCTTCCGTGTATTTCTTGAAATTAGTTTATGAAGCAGATTTTAAAGTTAAAGAAGGTTAAATGACTTAATGAATGTCTTGCTTCTCAGAACCAAGTTTGTCTCTGTCCAGAATCCTTTAAATCACCACCATTAACCTGTTTTAATACCTTTGCTTGGTCTGTTTTTCCAGGTGATCAGTGTTTCATAAGGCTTGTGTACAAGTGGCTGAGGTGGCACTTTTATTTGTATCGAAACCCACGAAAATTTGAATTACATAATCCAGATCTATGTGCCATGTGAATCCTTATGTGGAAGAATGTTATCTTTAAGGAGTTGTCTTACTGATGCTAGAGAATATTACGCTTTATGTTGAGAAGGTATTTCTGCTGATGGGGCAGATATGTTCCATGCATAGTGTTGATACACAATGCACAGTTAGGGGACAGAAGCAACCAACGGAAGAGAAGGATTTTTTTGTTTGTTTAAACTTGCTTGTCTTGCCATAAAATATGAATTTCATTTCACAGTAATATGATGAATTGTTTCCCACTCAGTGATGAGGAATAAAAAATAACTGTTAATTAGGATAACAAACTAAAGTGTATAATAGCTTTATACAACTATAACATGAAGCTTAAATCATCCATACTAGTTCTATTGGATTTTTTAAGGCTTTTTGTAATATTTCTATTGTCTGACAAATGCATAGCCATAGTAAATCTTTTCTACTGTACTCAGAAAAGAAAGTAACATTTATAGGAGACGTGATTCTTTTTTTTCTGTTTTACTCTTCACACTTTGAATGATACTATTTTATTATGAATGTTCATTGAGAAATAAGATTTCAATTTCAGTGCAACTGTTTTCTGTTTGTACAGCCGAGAAAAAACCTAATTTTTTGTGGGATCATTTTCCTTATCTTTAAAATGGGGAAAATATTTAGTATTTGCCGCCTGAACTCCAAGGGAATTATGGGGAGAAAACAAACTCTGTGACAAGACTTGATGAAAGAAAGAGAAAGTGTGTTGCAGTTATCTGTAGAGAAATGAAAAAGCTCTGGTAAAAGCATGATTGTGAGTCACCTGGCACTCAGAAATGCAATAAAAACAGTAGTTGTTATTTATTTAGGGATCAGTCCATATTGGACTCTATGCTAGCTGCCTTCCGTGTATTTCTTGAAATTAGTTTATGAAGCAGATTTTAAAGTTAAAGAAGGTTAAATGACTTAATGAATGTCTTGCTTCTCAGAACCAAGTTTGTCTCTGTCCAGAATCCTTTAAATCACCACCATTAACCTGTTTTAATACCTTTGCTTGGTCTGTTTTTCCAGGTGATCAGTGTTTCATAAGGCTTGTGTACAAGTGGCTGAGGTGGCACTTTTATTTGTATCGATAAATCACCTACTAGAAAATTTGAATAAATAAGCATTTGTTTGTGTCTGAAAAGAGAAGATGGCTAAAATTTTAAGGACTAGTTATTTAAATCAAATGAAACCATACTTCACTTTTAAAATGTGAATGGTTAGGAAGAAACAGTGTTTTAGGTTATTGGTCAAAGCTGCTGCTACTTATTGCCCTTGCAGAAATGGTTACAGGACAAGGAGATTTTTTGTTTGTTTGTTTGTTTGTTTATTTTTGGGCGGGGGTCGGGTTGGGGAGGGACGGGGGCGCGCGGGTCACTTCTATTGGTCTTTCATTTCTCTGTTTTCATCCTTCTTTGTTCTTTGGCTCCTGCGGGCCTCCCATCGCGGTGGCATTTGTTGTGGCAGAGCGCCAGCTCTGGGTGCATGCTCTCCAGAGCTCCGGCTCAGTGATTGGACACATCAGTCCAGCTGCTCCGCGGGCACGTGGGATCTTCCCAGGCCAGGGATCAAACCGGCGTCCCTTGCACTGCAAGGCAGTGTCCTTATCCACTGGACCACCAGGGGAAGCCCAGACAAGGAGTTTTTTAAAATGAAAGCAGAAATAACAGTAATGCATCTTCAAGAACAGAATAATCTTTGCTATAAAATACAATTATCTATGTTAATTTTTTACTGATTGATCAAAAAAAATTCATTGGATGTAATTTTAAAATCTTGCAGATTGTTTCTCATGGAGAAAAGTCAATTTTTACTGATCTGAAAACAAAAATTCATTGGATGAAAGAAAGAGAAAGTGTGTTGCAGTTATCTGTAGAGAAATGAAAAAGCTCTGGTAAAAGCATGATTGTGAGTCACCTGGCACTCAGAAATGCAATAAAAACAGTAGTTGTTATTTATTTAGGGATCAGTCCATATTGGACTCTATGCTAGCTGCCTTCCGTGTATTTCTTGAAATTAGTTTATGAAGCAGATTTTAAAGTTAAAGAAGGTTAAATGACTTAATGAATGTCTTGCTTCTCAGAACCAAGTTTGTCTCTGTCCAGAATCCTTTAAATCACCACCATTAACCTGTTTTAATACCTTTGCTTGGTCTGTTTTTCCAGGTGATCAGTGTTTCATAAGGCTTGTGTACAAGTGGCTGAGGTGGCACTTTTATTTGTATCGATAAATCACCTACTAGAAAATTTGAATAAATAAGCATTTGTTTGTGTCTGAAAAGAGAAGATGGCTAAAATTTTAAGGACTAGTTATTTAAATCAAATGAAACCATACTTCACTTTTAAAATGTGAATGGTTAGGAAGAAACAGTGTTTTAGGTTATTGGTCAAAGCTGCTGCTACTTATTGCCCTTGCAGAAATGGTTACAGGACAAGGAGATTTTTTGTTTGTTTGTTTGTTTGTTTATTTTGGGGGGGGGGCGGGTTGGGGAGGGAGGGGAGCGGGCGGGCCACTTCTATTGGTCTTTCATTTCTCTATTTTCATCCTTCTTTGTTCTTTGGCTCCTGCGGGCCTCCCATCGCGGTGGCATTTGTTGTGGCAGAGCGCCAGCTCTGGGTGCATGCTCTCCAGAGCTCCGGCTCAGTGATTGGACACATCAGTCCAGCTGCTCCGCGGGCACGTGGGATCTTCCCAGGCCAGGGATCAAACCGGCGTCCCTTGCACTGCAAGGCAGTGTCCTTATCCACTGGACCACCAGGGGAAGCCCAGACAAGGAGTTTTTTAAAATGAAAGCAGAAATAACAGTAATGCATCTTCAAGAACAGAATAATCTTTGCTATAAAATACAATTATCTATGTTAATTTTTTACTGATTGATCAAAAAAAATTCATTGGATGTAATTTTAAAATCTTGCAGATTGTTTCTCATGGAGAAAAGTCAATATCCTATGTTGGACTGAAGGTCTAGGCAACTTTTCTTTTTAACCTAATCTAGTGAGTGAAGAATTTGACTTGTTTCATTAAGGGAAACAAAGAAAGCTTTGAGAGTTGTAGTGCTTTAGACTTTCATAATTGATTCAGTGAATGGTGCTTAATTAATTTAAGGTCTGCACTACTCATAGTTGGACTACAGAGTTGCAACAGACAACACATTGAGAGTTAAGCACAGAGCAAAAGGCTTTATCTGGAAGGCTAAGTATTTTATTGCAAAGCCTGAGGAGGAGATACTTTCAAAGAAAGGATTAGAGTTCATTTTTCTAGGAATATCTTTTATAAACAAATTATTATTATTGAAAGTGGTTTGTCTGATAGTTGTGCAACTTCTGAGTATATTTTACAACTTAATTCAGACCCCGATAAAAATAAATTATCCCTGTTGTCCTTGAAAGTAAGTTTTCATTATGAAGGTTTTTGTTCTTGGTTGTTTTTTCCCTACTACTGTTTATACAACCTCTTAATGAATTATTCCACCACACTGTTTATTAGTCTTACATTATGATAATGAGCCATAGATTCACAAATTTGTAGGAGACATACTTAGTATTTTCACTTAGTGCCAACAACTCAAATTGGAAGACACTGAGCCTATTCTGCTTCACACATTTACTTTTCCTCAAAAAAAATCTCTCAATAGCAATATGATTTTTTTAAAGGTATAGAAGCAGTGTCAGACAATCATGTCCCCGAATCCACTTGGTCATGGGTTTACACATTTCTTCATCTCACAATTAAATTGAGGACATTATGACCTTTCCTTAGAAACTCTTCTGAAATTTATTTCCCTTAGAAGAGCATCTGGCTAAGGTATAGCTCCAATCAGGTCACTGCTTTTCGAAAACAGTGTCCTTATCCACTGGACCACCAGGGGAAGCCCAGACAAGGAGTTTTTTAAAATGAAAGCAGAAATAACAGTAATGCATCTTCAAGAACAGAATAATCTTTGCTATAAAATACAATTATCTATGTTAATTTTTTACTGATTGATCAAAAAAAATTCATTGGATGTAATTTTAAAATCTTGCAGATTGTTTCTCATGGAGAAAAGTCAATATCCTATGTTGGACTGAAGGTCTAGGCAACTTTTCTTTTTAACCTAATCTAGTGAGTGAAGAATTTGACTTGTTTCATTAAGGGAAACAAAGAAAGCTTTGAGAGTTGTAGTGCTTTAGACTTTCATAATTGATTCAGTGAATGGTGCTTAATTAATTTAAGGTCTGCACTACTCATAGTTGGACTACAGAGTTGCAACAGACAACACATTGAGAGTTAAGCACAGAGCAAAAGGCTTTATCTGGAAGGCTAAGTATTTTATTGCAAAGCCTGAGGAGGAGATACTTTCAAAGAAAGGATTAGAGTTCATTTTTCTAGGAATATCTTTTATAAACAAATTATTATTATTGAAAGTGGTTTGTCTGATAGTTGTGCAACTTCTGAGTATATTTTACAACTTAATTCAGACCCCGATAAAAATAAATTATCCCTGTTGTCCTTGAAAGTAAGTTTTCATTATGAAGGTTTTTGTTCTTGGTTGTTTTTTCCCTACTACTGTTTATACAACCTCTTAATGAATTATTCCACCACACTGTTTATTAGTCTTACATTATGATAATGAGCCATAGATTCACAAATTTGTAGGAGACATACTTAGTATTTTCACTTAGTGCCAACAACTCAAATTGGAAGACACTGAGCCTATTCTGCTTCACACATTTACTTTTCCTCAAAAAAAATCTCTCAATAGCAATATGATTTTTTTAAAGGTATAGAAGCAGTGTCAGACAATCATGTCCCCGAATCCACTTGGTCATGGGTTTACACATTTCTTCATCTCACAATTAAATTGAGGACATTATGACCTTTCCTTAGAAACTCTTCTGAAATTTATTTCCCTTAGAAGAGCATCTGGCTAAGGTATAGCTCCAATCAGGTCACTGCTGTGTGAAAACAAATCAAAAGACAAGTCACTCCTAGCAGGTACATCTATTTCCTGCTGAGTAATTGCCAAAAGTACTGGTACTCAATACAGTCTACAGTCCACTAACAAAAGTGAAAGTGCTAGTCGCTCAGCAGTGTCCGACCCTATGCAGCTTCATGGACTGTAGTTCACCAGGCTCCTCTCTCCATGGAATTCCCCAGGCAAGAGTGCTGAAGTAGGTAGTCACTCCCTTCTACAAGAATCTTCCCAACCCAGGAATCAATCCTGAATCTCCTGCATTGCAGGCAGACTCTTTACCATCTGAACCAATGGGAAAGCCTCCAATTCACTATAACCTCATATTTTTCTCATTCAGCTTTCTTTCTCACTCTCTTTCCTGAGCACATACTTACTCACCACGTATGAAAAAACAGTGTGTGTAGGGGTCCTCAGCAGTCACAGGATGGGTAATTAATGAAAGTACTAGTGATGGTTCAGATAGAAGTTAAGAGAGTTCTGGGTCTCCTCCTCATCAATCAAAATAGCTTCATACTTATCTGACTTAGAAACTGAACTACCATTGATATTTTTGTTTGGAGAACTGAAGTTTTAAAGATTCCTGCCCTTTACAATTATTTGCACCTAATACCTTCAAATTTGATGCCTGTTGCTTTGTTGCTCCTAGTGTTGGTGTGGCTTATTCTTGTTCTCAGAAATTCCTTCCACTCTAATTTAAAAACATGGTCAGTATCCTTTCAGTTCAGACTCAAGTGCACTTTGATTTTTCTAATATGTTTTCTTGAATTTTTCCCAGTGAACTATGACTTATTCCCACCCTGAACTTTCAAAACACTTTGGATATATCTCCATCTGTCTTATACTGTAAACTCCTGTGTGTTCTTGAGGGATTGGAAGGAGCTATTTGCAGGACAAAGATAAGGTCTTAATTTGTTTTCATAGTTTCCCAGTAAGTTTAGCGTAGAGCTTTGAACTTGGTACATA
This sequence comes from Tragulus kanchil, assembly GCA_022376925.1. Taxonomy (NCBI): domain Eukaryota; kingdom Metazoa; phylum Chordata; class Mammalia; order Artiodactyla; family Tragulidae; genus Tragulus; species Tragulus kanchil. Next base: position 24,190,955 of record JAIOJX010000004.1, read on the forward strand.
CTCAAATTTATTGGCTGAATACACAACAGAAAGTATGCTGAGACATTAGAACATATTTTTCAAGGAAGTCATAGAAGCTCATTCCCTAAGAATATTTATTTCAGCATGTGACACAGCCCCTGAAGCATTTATGAATAGTTATGCTCGGAGAATCAATAGAGTTTCTATGAAAAGTGAAAAAAATGTTAGTCACTCAGTCATGTCTGACACTTTGTGATCCCATGGACGGTAGCCCACCAGCCTCCTCTCTCCATGGGATTCTACAGGCAGGAATACTGGAGTGGGTAGCCATCCTTTTCCAGGGGATTTTCCTGATTTACAGACAAAGCCTAGATCTCCTGCATTACAGGCAGATTCTTTATCATCTGAATCACCAGGGAAGCTCCCAGAGTTTCTATATGGTGTTCTTTTTTAAAAATAATTCATTTATTAAAAAAATTACAAAAATAGATGTATATATCAATATCTTATATAATTTTCAAAATAAAGACAATAAGGCTTAACCTAACATCAGAGTAAATAAGAGACTTTAAAAAGGGTTATATTTTCTGTTATTAATTTACTCTATTTAAAATAGAAAACTGGAATATATTTATTACAGTGGTCAACATTTTCTTTTACTCTCCCCTTATGCTTTTTTAGAGTAATGTAGTTGTTTTTTCTGTCTAAGCTGCTGGCTCTAGTAGTATATGCCTTCTACGTTGAATGGACCAGTGTATCCTCCAAATGCTCCATGGAACTGTTCCTTTTGACATTCTTGTACTATTCTTGTTACTTTATGCTTTAATCAATTCACACTGGCCAAAACTGCAATTACAGTTAATCAATGTTCATATCGACAGCAACAGAGCAATAATGAGAAACTGCTGATCAGTGATAAACGTGTTTGGGCCACATTTTATAAATAACTTGCAATAAGGGAAGGCTGGTCTTATTGATTAACTCATAAATGACTTACAATCTATTTTTGAGCCTTAACCAGGCAAGAGTATCTCAGAACAAACAGTAGAATGACTATATTTCTAGTGAGAAAAGCAAAGCTTATCATTGAGACTGTGGGTGCAACAGGGATGGAGTGGAGTTCAAAGAATGGACATAAGGATAAATCAAGGTTTCTGCAGCAATAACACAAGGGTATTTTATTCAGATTTATATTTTCAAAGTCATCCTCTAAATATCGCATGACTTTAATTTCCTATCCAGCAGATAGACCTCAATTACTTCCAAGACAGTCAGCCTTTTATATTAACTGGTTGACTTAGTCCTTCTGCTTGTTCTTAAAATCAGAGTAGTTTCAAATCTGCAAACAATGCTTAATGTATTCTTCTTCCCACATAGAAATCCAATGAAAGTGTTAATTGCACCCATATATGGTCTCTGTTTGCCTGAGAGTTACTGTCTGCTGTGCAAACAATCTGTTACGATACACATGCCTATTTTCTAAACACTTCATTGGTATTTAAGATCCTCAGCAAGATAGAAAGGTAGTTAAGGCACAGAACTAGGTTTCAAACTTCATTCACTTGCTTAGAATTCTCAGAAATATACTAAGCACAAAATCATATTCTAAATTAATTACTGAATGAATGGCTTTGTAGGTAAGACTGTAAATTCAGTGCTAACAGAAATAAAGTAGTCAACATCAACAAGTGAAATTATTAGATGCAAGAAGGCAACTTAAAAACTGGAAAATATTTGCAAGTGAATGGAGGTTTTAGTGAAATGGATGATATACAGCCTGTTCTAAAATACTGGATGCTATTCATCTTCAGCTCTACATTACTAGAAGAAAACTTGTACCCAATATTGCGAAATGTACTAGTTTTTCCAGAAACTTTATTGTCAAAAGTTGCACATTATGGACAGTTAATTCCTATGTTCGACATTCTTGTACTATTCTTGTTACTTTATGCTTTAATCAATTCACACTGGCCAAAACTGCAATTACAGTTAATCAATGTTCATATCGACAGCAACAGAGCAATAATGAGAAACTGCTGATCAGTGATAAACGTGTTTGGGCCACATTTTATAAATAACTTGCAATAAGGGAAGGCTGGTCTTATTGATTAACTCATAAATGACTTACAATCTATTTTTGAGCCTTAACCAGGCAAGAGTATCTCAGAACAAACAGTAGAATGACTATATTTCTAGTGAGAAAAGCAAAGCTTATCATTGAGACTGTGGGTGCAACAGGGATGGAGTGGAGTTCAAAGAATGGACATAAGGATAAATCAAGGTTTCTGCAGCAATAACACAAGGGTATTTTATTCAGATTTATATTTTCAAAGTCATCCTCTAAATATCGCATGACTTTAATTTCCTATCCAGCAGATAGACCTCAATTACTTCCAAGACAGTCAGCCTTTTATATTAACTGGTTGACTTAGTCCTTCTGCTTGTTCTTAAAATCAGAGTAGTTTCAAATCTGCAAACAATGCTTAATGTATTCTTCTTCCCACATAGAAATCCAATGAAAGTGTTAATTGCACCCATATATGGTCTCTGTTTGCCTGAGAGTTACTGTCTGCTGTGCAAACAATCTGTTACGATACACATGCCTATTTTCTAAACACTTCATTGGTATTTAAGATCCTCAGCAAGATAGAAAGGTAGTTAAGGCACAGAACTAGGTTTCAAACTTCATTCACTTGCTTAGAATTCTCAGAAATATACTAAGCACAAAATCATATTCTAAATTAATTACTGAATGAATGGCTTTGTAGGTAAGACTGTAAATTCAGTGCTAACAGAAATAAAGTAGTCAACATCAACAAGTGAAATTATTAGATGCAAGAAGGCAACTTAAAAACTGGAAAATATTTGCAAGTGAATGGAGGTTTTAGTGAAATGGATGATATACAGCCTGTTCTAAAATACTGGATGCTATTCATCTTCAGCTCTACATTACTAGAAGAAAACTTGTACCCAATATTGCGAAATGTACTAGTTTTTCCAGAAACTTTATTGTCAAAATTCTAGTAGAATTTCTTAATTTTAAATTTGAACATTTTTCTGAATTTCAGCCAGTCATGAGAAAATGAACAATTAAATGATTCATGCTACCAATTATAAATATGCACGTATCCACCATGTCCACGTGCTATCAATTATGAATACATCTTAATACATTGGTGTAGTGGCTCAAAGGGCAAAGAATCTACCTGCAATGCAGGAGACCCAGGTTGCATCCCTGGATCACGAAAATCCCCTAAAGAAGGAAATGACTACCCACTACAGTATTCTTGCCTGGAGAATCCCATGGACAGAGGAGCCTGGTGGGTTACAGTCCATGGGGTCACTAAAGAGTTGGACATGACTTAATGACTAAACAACAACAATATTAGTGAGTTTAGCTTCTAGAAGATTATATGTCTATCTAGTTGATAACTCAGCAGGTGAATGGGCCAATTCCTTAAGTGAAAGCAAATTAATCTGGGTACTTCCAATTTTCATTGTTGTTGTTCAGTAACTAAGTCATGTACAACTCTTTGTAAGCCCTTAAACTGCAGCATGCTAGGCTCTTGTATCCCCCACCATCTTCCAGAGTTTGCTCAAATTCATGTCCATTGAGACAGTGATACTATATAACAATCTCACCCTCTGCTGGCTCCTTCTCCTTTCCAAGGGACTTTCAAGAGTCTTCTCCAGCACCACAATCCAAAAACATCAGTTCCTTGGCGCTCTACCTTCTTTATGATCCAACTCTTAGATCCATACATGACTACTGGAAAAACCATAGCTTTAACTACATGGACCTATGCTAGCAAATTGATGGCTGGGGAAATATACAGGCAAAAAGATGACTCCAACTCTGTGCTACCCCAGTAGTTCCTATCAACTGATTAAACAAGCAAAAAATAAATATATAAAACAACAAAAAGCTATCACATTTAACAGAACAGAAAAATAATGAGATCCAATTGGCTCACTGTTAAGCTCTTTAATATAATAGAGCCTAATGGAACTAGTTAAAAGTATTAAGTTATTTTAAGCATCCTCAAATGCTTCCTTCTTGTTTGGGTATTATTTTCTTAGAAACATTTCTTAAAGTTATAGTTAAAAGAAGTCTAAATGAATAAGTCTGTACTGTATCAAAAGGAACCCATTTGAAAGAATTAGGTGGCAAAAGGCATATCTTTCTCCTAATAAATGATGCCTTTACCTGATATATGCTGTCTGGTGATGCACTATATTTACTTTAAATGAAATTCTTTGATGCAATATTGCTTTGATTTATAGGGTGGTTTTTTGATTTAGTAGGATATGGTTTTAAATCAGATGGTGAGGTTGATTTACTAGAAAAGGTATTTGATTTGATAGATGATATATCTTCTTCAGTATTCAATAAGTAATGATTCAATAGTGGATGTCTGATTTGGTAAGTGAACTATTAGATTTGATTTTGATCTATTTTCTCAGTAAGAGATACATTTATTTTAATAGTTGATGTATCTATTTTAATGTAAAATGTGTCAAATTTATGACTCCATGTTCTTTTTTTCTGCGTTAGTGATTTATGAATTTTACTACTAATATATATGTTTCAATTAAAGGTAATACGGAACATTCATTACATCAAACCACAGAGATAGAGTATTCCAAACCTACCTGAAAGTTTTTCCTCGTTTCTGATAAAAATGTTTGCAGTAGTTAAAATGAAAAAGTAAATCTCAGCTCAAAGAAATCCAAACATATCTTGGCCAAAACAAAGGTTTGGGTATATGTATGTATGTGTTTTGAAATCAACGTTAAATTATGTTATAAATTTAGGTTAATAAATATAGAACCTTCTCTTTTTCCTTTCACACAAAAGTGGCTACTCAAGTTACTATTCTGTTTCCATCAACAGCAAAGAGTTTGCTGAGAATATTCTTTTTTTACTTAGAAATGCTGATTCGTCCAAACTTCTGCCTTTGTTTGGATTTACATTCCATTTTTTTCTTTTTCTAGCATGATGGCTTACTTGTCTGAACTTCAGAGATTGATAAATGAATCACTTTAAACTTCAGACAGTAATTCTACCTGACATGTTTTTGAACAAACATTCATATTTGCTTAAAATATAAATCTCTGGGTCTGTGATTAGAAAAGCTATGCACCATTACCACAGAAGTTGAAATATAAAATATGTCTAAGATTTGAAAGAAGCAAATGGCCTGACATATGCCGTCCTAGTATAGAGTTTCCTTTAAGTTTGTTGTTATAAATTTGCTGCCTAAGAGGAAGTTTGACTGGAGTTTGTAGCATCAAGGTAATTAGTCTTCTGCTTCTTTTTTTTTTTCTTTTGTCGTTGTTAACCAACAAAATTAATTCGGGAAAAAACTAGAGAGTACATACTCAGCTTCAGTAATATCACCCCAGAGACTGATTCTTGACAGTGGAGGTGGGAGGAGTCTTGTTCTCTCTCGTACTTTTTATGTCTAAAGAGTGGGTATGTGTACAACATATAGATAGATCGTGTGTCTGTGATGTTGACATTTCGTTGGTAGATATAGAGACTATGGACCATATCAGCAAAGGCTCGTTAGCAGGGCAGTGGTGAAGAAAAGGTTGAGAAGGCGTGTACTCAGTTGCGCAGTCATGTCTGATTCTTTGCAGCCCTATGGACTGTAGCCAGCCAGGCTCTTCTGTACATGGGACTCTCCAGTCAAGAATACTGGAGTGGGTTCTTCTCCAGGGGATCTTGCTAACCCACGTAATGAACCTACATCTGCATCTCCTACATTGGGAGGCAGATTCTTTACTTCTGCACCACTTGGGAAGCCAGGTGCTCTTTTACCTGTATGCTAATATCACCAGCATGATAAAAACTCTGATGCAGAACAAAAAAAAGAATCTGTCTCTGGAAGCTAGAGAAGGAAAAGGGATGAATATTTATTTTTTTAAATGTCAAAATGATTCAAGATTTTTCAACTTTTTCAATGTCAAATGAACATACCCACAACCGATAAAATATATTAAAAAGCCATCACCATACATAGTAATTCAGCATGTGGTAGGCATCCTCAAATCCTTGAAACCTTTCTTTAGGTTGTGAGAAGGTCTTCAAGAGGGCATCCATCAAACTTATACCTATCTAAATCACACCTCTCCTTATAGACCTCCCCTAGCTCTGTCTCAACTAAGATACCTGCAGTGACTAACTTTTTAGCTTCTTGTTTCTCTGAATTCCTATTGCACTTACACAGAATCTAATGTAATTCCATTTCATCAGACTTCTAAGTTTTTTATGTATAGTTTCTTTTCCTCATTGTTTATAGATTGTTTCCCAGGGAAAGATCATGTGCTAAAGGTATAAGTTAATTTCACAAATGTGGTCAGAATATTTGAAAACATATATTAGGAAATCATTAAGCAAGACACTTTGCAGCTAAGTGTCTGACTGCTATTCCCATTGACTATATTCTTAACATTTTCTAGAAATGAAATAAGGAGATAATGAAAGAAAATCTTGTGAGAAAAGATATATGTGAAAAAGGTTTGTTTGAAAAGCAAAAGGAGATCATTAAAACAAGTAAAACTTAAACTCAGACTAAATTATAATACATACAGTCTTGCTACGGTTTTGACTTCCTTCCTGCGCTCACTTTTTAATAGTCTGACAATTTACTGGTTTCAGTAGCAGTACTAAAATGTTGTACTACTGAAATGCAACCACAAATGTGGTCTAGAAGTTGGAGGAACTTTGAATTGTCAGGTAGTACATGGATCATTAACCATTTTCAGGAAGAAACTGGAGTGGGTTCTTCTGTCAGGGATTTTCTCCCAGTAATGACTTGCTAACCCACGTACATCTGCATCTCCTACATTGGGAGGCAGATTCTTTACTTCTGCACCACTTGGGAAGCCAGGTGCTCTTTTACCTGTATGCTAATATCACCAGCATGATAAAAACTCTGATGCAGAACAAAAAAAAGAATCTGTCTCTGGAAGCTAGAGAAGGAAAAGGGATGAATATTTATTTTTTTAAATGTCAAAATGATTCAAGATTTTTCAACTTTTTCAATGTCAAATGAACATACCCACAACCGATAAAATATATTAAAAAGCCATCACCATACATAGTAATTCAGCATGTGGTAGGCATCCTCAAATCCTTGAAACCTTTCTTTAGGTTGTGAGAAGGTCTTCAAGAGGGCATCCATCAAACTTATACCTATCTAAATCACACCTCTCCTTATAGACCTCCCCTAGCTCTGTCTCAACTAAGATACCTGCAGTGACTAACTTTTTAGCTTCTTGTTTCTCTGAATTCCTATTGCACTTACACAGAATCTAATGTAATTCCATTTCATCAGACTTCTAAGTTTTTTATGTATAGTTTCTTTTCCTCATTGTTTATAGATTGTTTCCCAGGGAAAGATCATGTGCTAAAGGTATAAGTTAATTTCACAAATGTGGTCAGAATATTTGAAAACATATATTAGGAAATCATTAAGCAAGACACTTTGCAGCTAAGTGTCTGACTGCTTTTCCCCATTGACTATATTCTTAACATTTTCTAGAAATGAAATAAGGAGATAATGAAAGAAAATCTTGTGAGAAAAGATATATGTGAAAAAGGTTTGTTTGAAAAGCAAAAGGAGATCATTAAAACAAGTAAAACTTAAACTCAGACTAAATTATAATACATACAGTCTTGCTACGGTTTTGACTTCCTTCCTGCGCTCACTTTTTAATAGTCTGACAATTTACTGGTTTCAGTAGCAGTACTAAAATGTTGTACTACTGAAATGCAACCACAAATGTGGTCTAGAAGTTGGAGGAACTTTGAATTGTCAGGTAGTACATGGATCATTAACCATTTTCAGGAAGAAAGGGTCCAAAAAATGGATTTTGACATAAGTAAAGTCAAGAACATGATTCATGAGCTGGTTCTAAAAGACTGTCTCTGGGTTGAAGTATCCAGATGGAATACATTTTACAAGTTCGTTTTTCTAAGCAAAGTCGCATTTCTTGAAGGACAGGAACAGGAAAGGGATGCAGAGACCAAAACACCAGTTTTATATTACAGCAGATTATTAAAGCATGCCATTTTCCACTTTAAAATATTTTTTTAAAAAAGGACTATTATAGGGCTTCCCTGGTGGTCCAGTGGGTAAGGACACCACCTTGCAGTGCAGGGGGCGCTGATTCGATCCCTGGCCTGGGAAGATCCCATGTGCCGTGGAGCAGCTGGACCAATGTGTCCAACTACCGAACTGGAGAGAGGCCACTGTGATGGGAGGCCCACACAGGCCAAAGAACAAAAAGGGAAATGAAAGACCAATAGAAGTGGCCAAAAAAAAAAAGAAAAAATGGACTGTTATATGCTGAATTGTATCCTTCTAAAATTCATACGTAGAATCCCTTACTATCAGAATGTGACCAAGAGGAGACTTTAAGGAGGGAATTAAGTTAAAATAATGTCCTTAGGGTGGGCCCTAATCTGATATGACTGGAATCCTTTTATGATTAGAATGTACAGAGAGACGCCAGGGGCGCATGAGCACTGAGGGACAACTGTGCCAAGAGGCAGGGAGAGTGTGGCCATCTACAAACCAGAGATGGGTCTCAGAGGAAACCAGCCCGGTTGACGCCATTTTTTTGTTTGTTTAAGTCAACCATTCTGTGAGAAGTGTGTGTGCAGACATGCGTGGTTTTTGTGTGTGTTTGTGGAGAGGGCGTATGGCAAACCTACTGGACTAATACAGCGATCTAGAAAAAATTCTATTGTAAGCCTTTTATAAATACTAAATGAATTTTCAAAGTAATTTTCTAAGACCTTGTGAACATTTGGGGCTGATATTGTCATTTTGTTATTAATGTACATTGTATTTATCAATTTTCTCTTTGCAAGATTTTGAATATTATGTAGAATATATAAAAAAAAATTGACCATTGTCCTTAAGGAACTTATAGTTTAAATAGAAAATTTGTATTAATGTTGTTGCTTCTTGCCCTGTGATCATCAAAAAAGATTCATTTGCAGAAACCACTGTAAATTGAAACATCAAATTCTTTTATATGTAAGTGATGCTATGTTCTGAATATTTGTATGCCCCTAAAATTCATGTTCTGGAATTCTAACACTCAAGACAGTGGTATCAAGAGGTAGGGCCTTTGAGTGGTGATAGATCATGAGGACAGGGGCTCATAAATGTAGTTAGTGCCCTTACGAAAGAGGCCCCAAGAGTGATTCATCACTCTATTCACCTTGTGTGGACATAGTGCAGAGATGTCTGTGAACCAGAAAATGAGCTCTCACCAGACGCAGAATATGCTGGTTTATTGACCTTGAACTTTTCAACCTTCAGGACTGTAAGAAATAGATCTCTGTGTTTGTAGGCTACCCAGTAAATGGGAGTTTGTTATAGCAGCCTAAAAGTAAAAACTTTTTTTTAATAAGTACAGGGGCGCTGATTCGATCCCTGGCCTGGGAAGATCCCATGTGCCGTGGAGCAGCTGGACCAATGTGTCCAACTACCGAACTGAGAGATGCCGCTGGGATGGGAGGCCCACACAGGCCAAAGAACAAAAAGGGAAATGAAAGACCAATAGAAGTGGCCAAAAAAAAAAAGAAAAAATGGACTGTTATATGCTGAATTGTATCCTTCTAAAATTCATACGTAGAATCCCTTACTATCAGAATGTGACCAAGAGGAGACTTTAAGGAGGGAATTAAGTTAAAATAATGTCCTTAGGGTGGGCCCTAATCTGATATGACTGGAATCCTTTTATGATTAGAATGTACAGAGAGACGCCAGGGGCGCATGAGCACTGAGGGACAACTGTGCCAAGAGGCAGGGAGAGTGTGGCCATCTACAAACCAGAGATGGGTCTCAGAGGAAACCAGCCCGGTTGACGCCATTTTTTTGTTTGTTTAAGTCAACCATTCTGTGAGAAGTGTGTGTGCAGACATGCGTGGTTTTTGTGTGTGTTTGTGGAGAGGGCGTATGGCAAACCTACTGGACTAATACAGCGATCTAGAAAAAATTCTATTGTAAGCCTTTTATAAATACTAAATGAATTTTCAAAGTAATTTTCTAAGACCTTGTGAACATTTGGGGCTGATATTGTCATTTTGTTATTAATGTACATTGTATTTATCAATTTTCTCTTTGCAAGATTTTGAATATTATGTAGAATATAAAAAAAAAAATGACCATTGTCCTTAAGGAACTTATAGTTTAAATAGAAAATTTGTATTAATGTTGTTGCTTCTTGCCCTGTGATCATCAAAAAAGATTCATTTGCAGAAACCACTGTAAATTGAAACATCAAATTCTTTTATATGTAAGTGATGCTATGTTCTGAATATTTGTATGCCCCTAAAATTCATGTTCTGGAATTCTAACACTCAAGACAGTGGTATCAAGAGGTAGGGCCTTTGAGTGGTGATAGATCATGAGGACAGGGGCTCATAAATGTAGTTAGTGCCCTTACGAAAGAGGCCCCAAGAGTGATTCATCACTCTATTCACCTTGTGTGGACATAGTGCAGAGATGTCTGTGAACCAGAAAATGAGCTCTCACCAGACGCAGAATATGCTGGTTTATTGACCTTGAACTTTTCAACCTTCAGGACTGTAAGAAATAGATCTCTGTGTTTGTAGGCTACCCAGTAAATGGGAGTTTGTTATAGCAGCCTAAAAGTAAAAACTTAATTATGTGATTTTTTTGGTATAATTAAAAAGTGAGTTTTATATATGTTTTCAATTTGCAAACATTTGCCTTGAAATTGATTTAAACTGTGTAGTTTAGATAATTTTCTACCCATGTCTATATCCTTATAATCATAGGAATGATTGAAATGCAGCAAAGCACTGAAGTTGGAAAGTATTATATATGGATATGAAATTTTAACTTTTTTACCAAAAAAATAATCATTTTATGTGGGAGTAGAGGTCTGGATTAAGAGTAGAAATTATTTCACTATTGTAAGAAAATTTCCTTGTCATCCTAAACCTGTTCTTTCATCAATAAGCAAAGGACTGTATAAACTTATCTAGACTGTATAAACTTATCCTAGAATGTGTAGGAAAGTACATTTCTTTATGTATCTTTTCCAAAATTTTTTAGCTCTTTTGAAGACAGGATAACAATCAAGATGATTATCAAGTGATGATAGCTAACATTGATTACACACATCCTATATAGAGTGAATAACCACATAGTTACTATTGTTTCCACTTTACATATGAGATAATTGAGACACAGAGAAATTAATTCACCTAAGAGGTCAGCTTACAGGAAAGGATTTGACCATAAATAATCACACTCCGAAGTCCAAATTCTTAGTGTCTATGCTTTTTTGAATAAAATTTAAAATGTTTTATTTTTTAAGAAGCAATTGAAATAATTTATTTGTGTAGAAACTTCAGATACTATGGGTCTGACTTACCCCTCAGAATCTTATAAATAGCACATTGTAAACTCCAGATTTGGTTGGTCAGTATATAGAGCTAAGACAAGTACATCATGAAGGTCTCCTCGATAAATTATATTTATGAGAAATAACATATTTAGTATTCTTTTCTTTTGATGTTCTTTCATCCTCTTTCTATCCAATTCAAATCATTCTTCTCATATTCATTAGCTCAAAGGTAGAGAATTTTGTCCCTTCTCCAACTCATATGTATTAAGTCCTAATTTTTTTGATGCTGTTTTCACTTTATGCTAATTTAATTGGTTTCTCTCTTTCTTACATTAAAATTTGAAACTCTGTTTTCTCACTAGTTTCCCTGAGGTTCAGAGCCAATCTTTCCATGTTTGTGAGATTCCAGTCTTAAGGCAACAGTTCCCTCTCTGGCTCCTCAGTCAATCTATATTACCTATCACTTCCTTTTATAACATTTGCAATTTAGCTTAAATGTTGATAATCCTCTCTCCAAGCTTCATGCAAGGAGCTTGTCTCAAATTACCCAGATTCTGCTATTTACCACAAGTTATGAATTTCCTGGATACTGGGATTTTAAACTGTGAAATTTACACTCCAGGGTGCTTAAAAGAAACCCAATAAATGTCTCGTAAAAGCACATTATTCTCTATTCTAAGAGTATGATTTAGGTATGGATTTTTCTAGAAAATATGATTGCTTCTTTATATGAGTGTCCCTTCATTAGGACATTTTTTATTTCATATTTCATACTTTTTTAATCTCTTAAAAACTGACATATTCTTAATCCAAATGTGACCTTTTGAACTTCTGGGGGCTGATACTATCATTGTGTGATTAATGTGCATTTTATTTATAAACTTTCTCTTTGCAACATATTGACTATTGATCAGGGTATATAAAGTAATTGAATATTTCCCTAGTGGCTCAGATGCTAAAGAATCTGCCTGCAGTGCAGGAGACCTGAGTTTGATCCCCGGATTGGGAAGATCTCCTGAAGAAGGGAATGACAACCCACTCCAGTATTCTTGCCTGGAGAATCCCATGGACAGAGGAGCCCTGTGGGCTACAGTTCATGGGGTCACAAAGGGTCAGACACGACTGAGTGACTGACTCTTTCATAAAATATTTGACCACTGTCCTTCCTCAAGGAATTTATAGTTAAAGTAGAAAATTTGTATTAATATTGAAGTTGTTTATTGCCCTGTGATAATCAAAAAAGTATTCATTTACAGGAACCAGAAAATAGATCTTAAAAATCAATTTGTTATTTTAAAGCAGATGTCTTCTTAATTCATACTAGAAACTTTTTAGTGTTCTTAACATAATTAGAAGCCTGGTAGACTGCAATACTACTTTGCAATGGTTTATCCTGCATCTGTCTGCCTTCTGCAGAAAAACTTTTTCTATTACTGGCCTGGTAGTACCAGTCATGATCAAAAAGTCAGCATCTCACAAAAGCCACAAAAGCCAAAACAAAAGACCCAATTTGACATGGTCTGAAACTTGCCCACTTACCCTGCTCTTTCATTCATTCAACATGTGTTTTTCTGAGGCAGGCTCACTATGTGCCAGTTATAAAGGTTTATGAAAGTTCGGGCTGCTGGGTCGATGAACAAAATAAATTTCTGCCCTCTTAATGCCGACTTTCTGAAAAGGGTAGAAAAAAAATTAAAAAAAAAAAAATGACGTTTGGTCTGTTATGAGATGATAAAGGCTATCAAAGTATTTTTTAAATAGAGCAGTTATAAATCTATTAATTTTAAAAATAGGCCAGAATGATAAAGAGAGAGTACGGGGGACTGGCATTTTGCAAATTTAAAGAGTGTAATCAAGGTCAGCTTCTGTATAGTGAGATATTTGAGTGAAAAGGGAAAAAAGGAGGCAGGTATGTGGCCATGTTGGACAAAGAATTCCAGGCAGAGGTAATAGCCAGTGAACAGACTCAATGGAGAGAAGAATGCAATGTTGGTAAAAAAGTAAAAGGGCCGCTGTAGCTAGAACAAAATAAACCAAGGAAATAGAGGTGTGAAAGTGACTCAACGAGGTGAAAGGGGAGGGTTAGGGTAGGGAAAGCACATAGAGCCTTATAGGACACTGTAAGAAATTGGACTCAAATCAGAATAAAGTGGATGAGCCATTGCAGAGTGTTGAATGAAGGGGTGCACTCCAGTATTCTTGGTGGGAAAATTCCATGGACAGAGGAGCCTGACAGGTGACACTCTGTGGGGTTGGAAAGAGTCCAATGCGACTGGGTGACTGAGCAAGCTCACGCATGATCTTACATGTTTAGTTTGGTTTTGCAGTGGACAAACAGTTGCTGGTGGTGACAAGCAGAGCAACAGGGACACTAAGGAGAAGATGACTTAACGTGAGATGAAAGGTGGTGATGACAAGGATCAGGAGCTAACAGTCAAGGTGGTAGAAAGTGCTCAGTTTGTGGAGAAGGGTACATAGAAAGATAGCACATACATACACACTAACCTTCTTTCTTCTACATTTTATTATGAAATAGTTAAATGTAAAGAAAAGTTAAGATAGTGCAATAAATGTTTATTACTCTAGACCTAATAGTGCTTAATATTTTTTCATAATTATCTTTGAAAAGTATTTGTAAGTGGCAAATATCATACGTCTTCATCTTGTAATACTTCATCTTCTGAAAATGAAGGATTCTGTTATATCACTCACATATCCAGTATATTTTCAAAGTTTAGAAATTACTTTGAAAATATCCTTTATAAGATATAGGATGCATATGCATATGTGATTCCAAGTCAGGGTTTAATCCAGTTTTATGCACTGTATTTGAGTGTTAACTCTCTTTTAATTTAGAACTATTGTTTATTTATCTGCTATTGCATTTCATTTAAAATGTAGAACATTTGTCTTGTAGAAAATTATACCCATTAGACTTTCCTGATTATTAATACTGGTATTATTTAACCTTAACTATATTTCCTGTAGATTGGGAGCAAAATTTAAGTCTTGATTAGATTCATATTGTTGACTAGGAGAGTTAATTTATGCAGCTATGAACCTGATAATATAACATATCAAGAAGCTATAATATCCAAATATGAGAGAAGCTAGAATGATATGCAGTCAGAATTCACTTGAAACATTTCTCTATGCTATTTTTTCAGCTTGGCATAGTTAGGTGTTTTCTATTTGTTTTCAGTTTTAATTTTTTTTAATTTTTAGTTTTTGAATACATGAAAGAGTTTCATGTTTATAAAGTCAAAACTGTCCTAATAAATAAGTTTGCAATGGTCTTGCTTTCATCTCTAGTTTCTCTGCTCTGTACTCTTCATCTCTATAGACTGGGATTGACAAAATTTCAGAAGGGCCAGAAGAACTTCAGGCATTATAAGTCGTGTGATCTCTTGAAACTACTAAACTGTGCTACTATAATGTGGAAGTGACAAGGGGGGCAGAGCAACAGGGACACTAAGGAGAAGATGACTTAACGTGAGATGAAAGGTGGTGATGACAAGGATCAGGAGCTAACAGTCAAGGTGGTAGAAAGTGCTCAGTTTGTGGAGAAGGGTACATAGAAAGATAGCACATACATACACACTAACCTTCTTTCTTCTACATTTTATTATGAAATAGTTAAATGTAAAGAAAAGTTAAGATAGTGCAATAAATGTTTATTACTCTAGACCTAATAGTGCTTAATATTTTTTCATAATTATCTTTGAAAAGTATTTGTAAGTGGCAAATATCATACGTCTTCATCTTGTAATACTTCATCTTCTGAAAATGAAGGATTCTGTTATATCACTCACATATCCAGTATATTTTCAAAGTTTAGAAATTACTTTGAAAATATCCTTTATAAGATATAGGATGCATATGCATATGTGATTCCAAGTCAGGGTTTAATCCAGTTTTATGCACTGTATTTGAGTGTTAACTCTCTTTTAATTTAGAACTATTGTTTATTTATCTGCTATTGCATTTCATTTAAAATGTAGAACATTTGTCTTGTAGAAAATTATACCCATTAGACTTTCCTGATTATTAATACTGGTATTATTTAACCTTAACTATATTTCCTGTAGATTGGGAGCAAAATTTAAGTCTTGATTAGATTCATATTGTTGACTAGGAGAGTTAATTTATGCAGCTATGAACCTGATAATATAACATATCAAGAAGCTATAATATCCAAATATGAGAGAAGCTAGAATGATATGCAGTCAGAATTCACTTGAAACATTTCTCTATGCTATTTTTTCAGCTTGGCATAGTTAGGTGTTTTCTATTTGTTTTCAGTTTTAATTTTTTTTAATTTTTAGTTTTTGAATACATGAAAGAGTTTCATGTTTATAAAGTCAAAACTGTCCTAATAAATAAGTTTGCAATGGTCTTGCTTTCATCTCTAGTTTCTCTGCTCTGTACTCTTCATCTCTATAGACTGGGATTGACAAAATTTCAGAAGGGCCAGAAGAACTTCAGGCATTATAAGTCGTGTGATCTCTTTGGAAACTACTAAACTGTGCTACTGTAATGTGGAAGCACTCACACACTATGGCAAAAAATGGGTGAGACCGTGTTACAGTAAAGCTTAATTTACTAAAGCATGCAGCGGACTGTATTTGGCCTCTGGGTACAATTTGCTGACCCCTGCCAGAGACAACTAAGTTTTTCTTTAATTTTTAAATTATTGTAACACCAAAAGAACCATTTTGTATTAGGATATAGCCAATTGACAATGTCATGATAGTTTCAGGTGAACAGTGAAGGGACTCAGTCATGCATATACAGACAACTATTTTTAAAATTCAGTTTCTACCTTGTTCTTCCTATGTTTCTTTTTTTATTTTTTTTAAAGATTTATTTATTTATTTTGGGCGGGGGTCGGGTTGGGGAGGGAGGGGAGCAGGCGGGCCACGTCTATTGGTTTTCATTTCTCTATTTTCATGCGTCTTTGTTCTTTGGCTCCTGTGGGCCTCCCATCGCGGTGGCGTCTGTTGTCGCAGAGCACAGGCTCTGGGCGCATGCGCACCAGAGCTCCGGCTCTGTAATTGGACACATCAGTCCAGCTGCTCCGGGGCACGTGGGATCTTCCCAGGTCAGGGATTGAACCGGCGCCCCTTGTACTGCAAGGCGGTGTCCCTACCCACTGGACCACCAGGGGAAGCCCCCTATGTTTCTTCTTAGATCTTATTTTCTTCCTTAAAAGTGACAGTATATATATATATATATCATATATATATATGTGTATATATACACACACCCACACGCACATATATATATATATATATATATATATATATATGCACTTTTTCAGTTTTATTTCAACCATACTGAGCACACACACACATGCACACACACACATGCCATATTCATGCATGATATCTTCCTTTTTATTTTTAATTTCTATATAGTACTTCATTGTGTGGATGTATCATGATTTGCCTAAACCAGCCTTTACTGGACATTTGGATTGTTTTTAATCTTTTGCTGTTATAAATAACAATTGAGTGACCTTGGCACGAGATATGATAAAATATCATTAATCTCTATTTATATCTCTATGTCCAGATCTATCCTGGAAGTAAAATTATTGAGTCAAAAAGGAAATATGTAGTTCTGTTCAGTATTGCAAAATACCTCTTCATATGAGTTTACCACTTAATACTCTCAATGTCATATATATGAGCATGGCAGTTATTCCATAGCATTCAAACAGACTGCAATGTCAAGCTTTTGAACTTTTGCCCACATGATATATGAGAAATAGTATCTCACTATAGTTATAATTTTCATTTGTTTTAGTCTAAGTGAAATTGAACATCTTTCCATACATTTCAGGGCCAGTAGCTTTCTACTTCTGTCATGATAGTTTCAGGTGAACAGTGAAGGGACTCAGTCATGCATATACAGACAACTATTTTTAAAATTCAGTTTCTACCTTGTTCTTCCTATGTTTCTTTTTTTATTTTTTTTAAAGATTTATTTATTTATTTTGGGCGGGGGTCGGGTTGGGGAGGGAGGGGAGCAGGCGGGCCACGTCTATTGGTTTTCATTTCTCTATTTTCATGCGTCTTTGTTCTTTGGCTCCTGTGGGCCTCCCATCGCGGTGGCGTCTGTTGTCGCAGAGCACAGGCTCTGGGCGCATGCGCACCAGAGCTCCGGCTCTGTAATTGGACACATCAGTCCAGCTGCTCCGGGGCACGTGGGATCTTCCCAGGTCAGGGATTGAACCGGCGCCCCTTGTACTGCAAGGCGGTGTCCCTACCCACTGGACCACCAGGGGAAGCCCCCTATGTTTCTTCTTAGATCTTATTTTCTTCCTTAAAAGTGACAGTATATATATATATATATATATATATACATATATATATGTGTATATATACACACACCCACACGCACATATATATATATATATATATATATATATATATATATGCACTTTTTCAGTTTTATTTCAACCATACTGAGCACACACACACATGCACACACACACATGCCATATTCATGCATGATATCTTCCTTTTTATTTT
Source organism: Tragulus kanchil (assembly GCA_022376925.1). Classification (NCBI taxonomy): domain Eukaryota; kingdom Metazoa; phylum Chordata; class Mammalia; order Artiodactyla; family Tragulidae; genus Tragulus; species Tragulus kanchil. The sequence goes on from JAIOJX010000004.1 coordinate 24,208,852, forward strand.
TAATTTCTATATAGTACTTCATTGTGTGGATGTATCATGATTTGCCTAAACCAGCCTTTACTGGACATTTGGATTGTTTTTAATCTTTTGCTGTTATAAATAACAATTGAGTGACCTTGGCACGAGATATGATAAAATATCATTAATCTCTATTTATATCTCTATGTCCAGATCTATCCTGGAAGTAAAATTATTGAGTCAAAAAGGAAATATGTAGTTCTGTTCAGTATTGCAAAATACCTCTTCATATGAGTTTACCACTTAATACTCTCAATGTCATATATATGAGCATGGCAGTTATTCCATAGCATTCAAACAGACTGCAATGTCAAGCTTTTGAACTTTTGCCCACATGATATATGAGAAATAGTATCTCACTATAGTTATAATTTTCATTTGTTTTAGTCTAAGTGAAATTGAACATCTTTCCATACATTTCAGGGCCAGTAGCTTTTCTACTTCTGTGACCTGTCTGTTCTTTTGACTATTTTTTTTTTCTGAGTTTCAGGGTATACTTTTAAGTTAGAGCCAACTGAGCTTCCTAACAAATAGCATGTGGTAAGTGAAAAAATAGATAAATCATCAAGTATAACTCTTAAGGCCTTTGTATTCAACAACTGGAAAGATGAAACTGCTTTAAAGTGGATCGGAAATGGTGTGATTAGAGCAGGGTCAAGTCATCAGGTCAAGGGATTGTGATTTCTGTTTCGGACACTGTTGAATTAAAGTCATCAATGAGACATCTAAATGGAGACATGTAGAGGTGTTTGCATATGTGAGCCTGGATTATGGGAAAGAGACCTGTGCTATAAATGCAAAGCTAAGTATCATTGGAACAGAAATGCTGATGAATGCCATGAGACCAGTGAGGTCACAAAAGAATGAATACGGGTAGAGAGGAGAAGAAAACAAAGGATTCAGTCCTTAGTCTTTCACAGCTAGAAAACAAAGCTCCAGTAAAGAAAGCTCCAGTAAAGTATTAGTACAATAGAAGAAAAAAAAAAAAACACGGACAGGGGAATGTGGTGCCCTGAAGCCAGACAGGGGAACTTGTATCAAAGAGAAATGAGCAAGGCTGGTGATAAATCTAAGAAAATAAAGACTAATAATTTGACATTGACAAAAGTTCTGCTCTCTTGGAACTCACTCTGGAGCTTCAATTCAGAGTCTTCTCTCACTCCCAACTTTGTCTGGCTGGCTCTTTGCCACCCTTAAAATTTATTTGTACAAGGAAATTTTTGGTAGACTACCAGACAAGCATATGACCATTATTTGCTCTCTCTGCCCTCAGAATTCTGCCCTCAGAATTCTGCCTTTACATAGAATGTAAAATATCTCTCTTAAAGCATGTTTTCTTTCTCTTACACTGATATAGAAGCTCCCTGAGGGTAGGAGTCATTCCTATCTTTTTTATAGCTGAACTACAAGACAGCTTTGTAGCTAGAAAGAACTCAGCAAATATTTATTAACTAAGCACCATTATATCTCTGTGTCCCTTTGTATACTATTCACACACATGACTTACTTAAGCACCCACTCTTTATTCATTTAGTACTGTCAAGTCCTGTTTTTCATAAATAAATTACTGGACATAAATACTACATTTAATTCTAAAAGTGATACTTTTAAGGAAACATATGAAGAAGGAAAATATATTGAAAATATATGAAGAAGGAAAGTTGTATCTCCAGTATTATGGTATAGTAGAAATATCAACAAATTTGAGTCAGAAACTAGAGTTTTGATTCTATCCTTGTATCTTATTAAGCTTTTGCATGAGTTGAGTCTATTAACTTTCTGATCTTTGGTTTCCAGTTGCACAAAAAGATACATAGTGACCTAGAGAGGTTTTCTAGGAAGAAAGAGCCAGGGAGTTCAGAATAGACCTCATGGAGAATTTATCCCGCCTAGAAATTTGCCTTATAGGCTCAGAAAAATGAAAATATGGTCAATGGCTCCTCTGAGAATCATGTGGAAATGCATATAGCCTCTTTATCATTTAGAAAAGGAAATAATCATCTACAGGTAGGAACATTCAAAGTTGTTATGACAGCCCATTTTCTTACTGAAGAAGAAAACATCATTCTCAGAAAGATCCTTGGAAGATATGCTCTTAAGCAAACCAAAGACAGTTCAACAAGTTGAAAATATAACAGTGTCAGGAAAAATGTCTTTGATCTTCCATTTAACTACTAAGCACACTCTTTCCATGGGATCATTTACTCAAGGCCAGTTAGCTAAAGGAGCACCCCAGGTTACTGTGTGACCATGTCTGTGCTTACTCTGCAATCATCTTTTCCCTATACTTCCGTACCTCTTCAAACCTCCTCTTGAATAATACCTTATTTCTATAGTTTGATGACCATATCTTTAATCAGGAGGAAAGCTTGCCTCTTGTAGGGATATTTTGTGTCTCCAGGCTCTTATAGATTTTGTGCTGATAGAATTGTGTGTTAACTACATGTTCCTCTATTTGACTCCTTGTGTACAATTCTCCACATTCAGGCCACTTACATCTCCTATCTACTTGACCTTAGGCAATTTACTTAACTTTCCAAGCCTCCGTTTCCTTGTATTAAATGATGCTAGTAACAATAACTATTTTGTGTTAACATTTATAAAGACTGAATGTTATTATTTAAACACAGCATATAACTCAGTTTCTGATAACAATAAAACATTCAGTACATTGTTATTTTTACTATAAAGAGCAAGTGTACTTCTAATTTTGGGGGAATACCTTACCTTTCCTCTTCAAAAAATGAATCACATATACAACTATCGTCATTTTCAGTGTTTTGATCCATACTCCTTTGTTTTCTTGGAATCAGCATCTATGCTTTGGAGTGACAAGAATCTCCCTTGAAGATTTTATGGTTTAGGTGGTGTTCAGTTCCAGCTTATAAAGTGGAAGACATGTTGATTCATACACTGTGAAATATCAATCAAGTCATACATCACAATGCCCTTGGCTGCAGTGAATAAATGCATAACTTAGGTACCATACTATAGTAGTAAGATGGGCTAGATGACACAGTCAAAGTGAAAGTGCATAGGGGAGGGTGAGTTTGAGAATGAAACCGGTGGAAAGTAGAAGTGAGTATTGACCACCATCTTAGCCGTTGGATCAAGCCATGCTCCCCAGGTGGCACTAATGGTGAAGAACATGCCCGTCAGTGCAGGAGATGTAAGAGACATGGGTTTTTTCCCTGGGTTGGGAAAATCTTCTGGACAAGGGCATGATAGCCTACTCCAGTATTCTTGCCTGGAGAATTCCATGCGCAGAGGAGCCTGGCAAGCTACAGACCATGGACTCACAAAGAGCTAGACACAACCGAATTGACTGAGCATGCACACACACACACGCACACACATACACACACACACACACACACACTCTTTTCTATTGTGCTTTACTACAAGATTTTTGAATATAGTTTCCTGTGTTGTCAAATAAGACCTTGTTGTTTATCTATATTATATACAGTAGTATGTATCTATTAATCCCAAACTCTTAATTTATTCCTTTCTCTACCCCATTTCCGGTTTGGTAAACATACATTTGTTTTCATATCTGTAAGTCTGTTGGCACAGAGCTTTTTTGAGATTCAAATGAGAGAAAGTTTAACAGTTAACTGGTAAAAATGGAATGAAATATATAACAATGTGACACTTCAGCTACCCATTTTGTGCCATCATTATTTTAAAGTAAAATTCTTTACCAGCAGAATATTTACCCATCTCCTATCTACTTGACCTCTTAAAGCCTCCGTTTCCTTGTATTAAATGATGCTAGTAACAATAACTATTTTGTGTTAACATTTATAAAGACTGAATGTTATTATTTAAACACAGCATATAACTCAGTTTCTGATAACAATAAAACATTCAGTACATTGTTATTTTTACTATAAAGAGCAAGTGTACTTCTAATTTTGGGGGAATACCTTACCTTTCCTCTTCAAAAAATGAATCACATATACAACTATCGTCATTTTCAGTGTTTTGATCCATACTCCTTTGTTTTCTTGGAATCAGCATCTATGCTTTGGAGTGACAAGAATCTCCCTTGAAGATTTTATGGTTTAGGTGGTGTTCAGTTCCAGCTTATAAAGTGGAAGACATGTTGATTCATACACTGTGAAATATCAATCAAGTCATACATCACAATGCCCTTGGCTGCAGTGAATAAATGCATAACTTAGGTACCATACTATAGTAGTAAGATGGGCTAGATGACACAGTCAAAGTGAAAGTGCATAGGGGAGGGTGAGTTTGAGAATGAAACCGGTGGAAAGTAGAAGTGAGTATTGACCACCATCTTAGCCGTTGGATCAAGCCATGCTCCCCAGGTGGCACTAATGGTGAAGAACATGCCCGTCAGTGCAGGAGATGTAAGAGACATGGGTTTTTTCCCTGGGTTGGGAAAATCTTCTGGACAAGGGCATGATAGCCTACTCCAGTATTCTTGCCTGGAGAATTCCATGCGCAGAGGAGCCTGGCAAGCTACAGACCATGGACTCACAAAGAGCTAGACACAACCGAATTGACTGAGCATGCACACACACACACGCACACACATACACACACACACACACACACACTCTTTTCTATTGTGCTTTACTACAAGATTTTTGAATATAGTTTCCTGTGTTGTCAAATAAGACCTTGTTGTTTATCTATATTATATACAGTAGTATGTATCTATTAATCCCAAACTCTTAATTTATTCCTTTCTCTACCCCATTTCCGGTTTGGTAAACATACATTTGTTTTCATATCTGTAAGTCTGTTGGCACAGAGCTTTTTTGAGATTCAAATGAGAGAAAGTTTAACAGTTAACTGGTAAAAATGGAATGAAATATATAACAATGTGACACTTCAGCTACCCATTTTGTGCCATCATTATTTTAAAGTAAAATTCTTTACCAGCAGAATATTTTTAATTAAATAAAGGGGAAGACCTGTAACTGTGGCTGATTCTCACAAAGTGACTATTCAGTTGCTTTTCTCCTCCTTGAGAAGCTGCTAATGTAGTTAGTTCCAATTCAGCTTAAGAAAGAAGTCTCTTGAATGTGGGCAGAGGATAAGAGGCAGGGCTACATGGTAGCAGAGTTCTTGTAGCTGAGAACCTTGTACCTCTGTCTCCTGGTATATTGGTCTATTTGTATATTTCAGATCCTTGAGATAATGGGTGGATAAATCATGTACACAGCTTTGAGAAATGAAAGCCACCTTAAGTAAAACCTCAACTGACTAATGTTTCTTACATAAAAAAAAAAAGCTCTAATAGGATCTTGTTGCCCAATAAGCAAGAGACACTAAGGGAATAGGAGTGCTTACAATGGCTTGGGGCGATGGTCTGGAGGGGTGGGATGGGGGAACTGAGGGGGTGGGGACCATGGATATGCATATGACTGATCTGGGAACATACATGTCTGTGAACAACAAAACTCTATAAAACCTTTAAAATAAAGAATAACAAAAAATAAGCAAGAGACAGTGTGTTTATATTTCAATAAAGAAGCTTCAACCAATATTTTGGTATTATATGATTCACATGGAAAAGAAAAATGGCAACCCACTCCAGTATTCTTGCCTGGAAAATTCCATAGACAGAGAAACCTGGCAAGCTACAAGTCCATGGGGTCACAAAGAGTTGGCCATGGCTGTGTGCCTGATTACATATGATTCACAAGAATTATTTTTGTGGTTTTGACTAAATCTATATGGAAATTTCAAATAATCAATAATAGTACCTGTAAATATTAACAGAAGTCTCACTCTAGCAAAGATAGGGAAAAAATATATGTGTACATGATATTTCTAGGTGCACTTATACCTAGTCTCTTCAATGTGAACAAATTTAATAATAGTATTACTAGTATTATTTGTATTGAAATAATACACTAAAAATATTAAATATAGTACTTTTAAAAGTTGTGGAATACTTTCTAGTCAATGATGTTGTCTTCATTTGTTTATCTACAAAGAAAGAATGTGTAGAGAACCCATTATGAATCTGAGTAATATTATTCCATGGCTCATTTTTACTTTACAATACCAATGCTGTGTTTACAATTTTTGAACAGGATAATGTTTTGACCTTAACAGCCTTTCTTTAAGGAAAATTAAATAAATATAAAAATTTAAGTATATGTATAAAATTTCATCATTTCTTTCAATAAGTTTATGACTGTATATATTATACTGTGCTCAATTACTCAGTTGTGTCCAACTCTTTGCCACCCGATGGACTGTACTCTGCCAGGTTCCTCTGTCCATGAGATTTTCCAAGCAAGAATATTGATGTGGGTTGTCATTTCATACTCCAGGGCTGTATATATTAACCCCAGTTAAACAAACTTTCTTATCTAGTTTACTTCTATTAAACATTTCTGACCTAAATATATTGAAGTTTGAACCTAAAAAGTACCATGATAAATTAACATATTCCAATAAAACTAGTGTCAAGGAGAGGATCAGATAAGGATTTAGTAAACAAACAGTTAATTCTAAAATATTTCTCACACTTTTTAGGGGAAATAAATATGTAGGGCTGACAGGAAAATTTTTGAATAAGAAAACTGTCTCTGTTTCTGTTTTATTTTTCTAGTTCCTGTCCATGTCTCTTTCCTCCTTGCCACCAAGGTCATCATGCTGGTTGTTTAGAAAGCATGATACAGTAGTACCTCATGCTTCAGCCTTTTGTATCTCTTTTTGTATTAAAATTTAGTTTTCCCTGCTTCCTTCTCTAAAAACCTTGCAAGAAAACACATGTGATAATATCTCCAATTAATTACTTCAAATTTTCTTTTTTTTTTATATTTCAATAAAAAAGTACCTGTAAATATTAACAGAAGTCTCACTCTAGCAAAGATAGGGAAAAAATATATGTGTACATGATATTTCTAGGTGCACTTATACCTAGTCTCTTCAATGTGAACAAATTTAATAATAGTATTACTAGTATTATTTGTATTGAAATAATACACTAAAAATATTAAATATAGTACTTTTAAAAGTTGTGGAATACTTTCTAGTCAATGATGTTGTCTTCATTTGTTTATCTACAAAGAAAGAATGTGTAGAGAACCCATTATGAATCTGAGTAATATTATTCCATGGCTCATTTTTACTTTACAATACCAATGCTGTGTTTACAATTTTTGAACAGGATAATGTTTTGACCTTAACAGCCTTTCTTTAAGGAAAATTAAATAAATATAAAAATTTAAGTATATGTATAAAATTTCATCATTTCTTTCAATAAGTTTATGACTGTATATATTATACTGTGCTCAATTACTCAGTTGTGTCCAACTCTTTGCCACCCGATGGACTGTACTCTGCCAGGTTCCTCTGTCCATGAGATTTTCCAAGCAAGAATATTGATGTGGGTTGTCATTTCATACTCCAGGGCTGTATATATTAACCCCAGTTAAACAAACTTTCTTATCTAGTTTACTTCTATTAAACATTTCTGACCTAAATATATTGAAGTTTGAACCTAAAAAGTACCATGATAAATTAACATATTCCAATAAAACTAGTGTCAAGGAGAGGATCAGATAAGGATTTAGTAAACAAACAGTTAATTCTAAAATATTTCTCACACTTTTTAGGGGAAATAAATATGTAGGGCTGACAGGAAAATTTTTGAATAAGAAAACTGTCTCTGTTTCTGTTTTATTTTTCTAGTTCCTGTCCATGTCTCTTTCCTCCTTGCCACCAAGGTCATCATGCTGGTTGTTTAGAAAGCATGATACAGTAGTACCTCATGCTTCAGCCTTTTGTATCTCTTTTTGTATTAAAATTTAGTTTTCCCTGCTTCCTTCTCTAAAAACCTTGCAAGAAAACACATGTGATAATATCTCCAATTAATTACTTCACATAATTATGTTCAGAGCTTAGGATTTTGTTTGTTTAGATTTTTTTGCCTATTTTAAATATTGTCTGCTGGGAGTATTTGTTTTTTTTGAAAGAAGACTTGTACAGACTTGAAGACAATAGCATAGATTAAATCATGACTGGTAGGAATTTATGAGTCCTGGGAGAGTGTTATGTTGTGAAAGCTTATGGAGAAGAAATCTTTTATAACATTTCTCAAATTGCCTAGATAGACAAGCTCCTCTCTATTCACATATAATATAGATCCTAATTCAAAACCACTAAACTTTTTTGATGGCATTACTTAGATCATGAAGTCTCCGTGATGTAAGAATAAAAAGAGAAACAAACTCAAAGGGAGAAATCGAATCTGAAGAGATGAGTAATATCTATCTTTCAGAAGAATTCATGACTCAGACACAGGGTCACTGAGATTTCAAACTGGGTACATTAGTAACAGCACAAGACAAACACAATACAAAATGGACATGACAAATTTGATTTATTCCAGTCAGAAACTTACCAACTGAGGGACAGCTATTGTGATATGAAATTATAAATGCTACCATCACATGCTGGAGAAGATAAACAATCTTTTATTCACTTTGAATTTCCATGTCTAAATTTAAACTGGAAAAATGCTTTCCATTTATGCGCATTTAAAGGTTAAATCCTGTGACCAAAGTAAAAATCAGCACATAAAATAGAGTTTGATTTAAGTAGTGCTGCTAAACCTCCTCCTTGTCACTCCAGTCGAAGTGATTCATTGCTTGGTTTGGAGTCAAGACATTTGATCATTATCAGATTATTTATTAAATTATTTTTTTGATTAAACTGTTTTTTGCCTCGTTCAAGTCCTAGCTTATTTAAATGAGGTCAAGACCTTAGCTGGTTTCTGGATGTGTTATACATTTTTCTCCTTCAGATAACTTCTCTTCCTTAGGTGCTTACCCTTGGAGACATTTTTGCACATTCCCCTAGGAAATGGGAGGAGGGACTTGCTAAAAAATTAGATACCTTCTCTTCCTTAGGTGCTTACCCTTGGAGACAAAATTTAGTTTTCCCTGCTTCCTTCTCTAAAAACCTTGCAAGAAAACACATGTGATAATATCTCCAATTAATTACTTCACATAATTATGTTCAGAGCTTAGGATTTTGTTTGTTTAGATTTTTTTGCCTATTTTAAATATTGTCTGCTGGGAGTATTTGTTTTTTTTGAAAGAAGACTTGTACAGACTTGAAGACAATAGCATAGATTAAATCATGACTGGTAGGAATTTATGAGTCCTGGGAGAGTGTTATGTTGTGAAAGCTTATGGAGAAGAAATCTTTTATAACATTTCTCAAATTGCCTAGATAGACAAGCTCCTCTCTATTCACATATAATATAGATCCTAATTCAAAACCACTAAACTTTTTTGATGGCATTACTTAGATCATGAAGTCTCCGTGATGTAAGAATAAAAAGAGAAACAAACTCAAAGGGAGAAATCGAATCTGAAGAGATGAGTAATATCTATCTTTCAGAAGAATTCATGACTCAGACACAGGGTCACTGAGATTTCAAACTGGGTACATTAGTAACAGCACAAGACAAACACAATACAAAATGGACATGACAAATTTGATTTATTCCAGTCAGAAACTTACCAACTGAGGGACAGCTATTGTGATATGAAATTATAAATGCTACCATCACATGCTGGAGAAGATAAACAATCTTTTATTCACTTTGAATTTCCATGTCTAAATTTAAACTGGAAAAATGCTTTCCATTTATGCGCATTTAAAGGTTAAATCCTGTGACCAAAGTAAAAATCAGCACATAAAATAGAGTTTGATTTAAGTAGTGCTGCTAAACCTCCTCCTTGTCACTCCAGTCGAAGTGATTCATTGCTTGGTTTGGAGTCAAGACATTTGATCATTATCAGATTATTTATTAAATTATTTTTTTGATTAAACTGTTTTTTGCCTCGTTCAAGTCCTAGCTTATTTAAATGAGGTCAAGACCTTAGCTGGTTTCTGGATGTGTTATACATTTTTCTCCTTCAGATAACTTCTCTTCCTTAGGTGCTTACCCTTGGAGACATTTTTGCACATTCCCCTAGGAAATGGGAGGAGGGACTTGCTAAAAAATTAGTGGATGAATCAGCAGTTGAACTATCTTCAAATATTTAGTAACCCTCTAAGGTATTATAGTTTGCTGTGGATCTGTTTAACTATTATTATCAATTCTTGGTAGCTAATTTTCTTCATGATGGAAATGAAATCTTTCCTGGAATATGCAAAATGTGCTTAGACTTTCATTGCTGATATTTTCACTGGTGGAATAATCAATGCAATTATTACGGTTATCCTTTAATATGGCTAAATAGAATCAAAGTTTATAAGATGACTGGGATTTTCTTCAAAAGTTCAAAATTCTTAGAAGCATTTATATAAAATGTTTATTAAGGCCAATTATAGTAAATCAATAATATCCTAAAAGCTGATCCTCAATATATGTATTATTGAGCAAAGAAGAGCAAAGAAACTCAAATAAACCTTTTGGGTTTAGGCATTTATATGATTATCAACAATAAAAACATCTTAAGTCAATATGGGTTTTTTGTTGTTGTTTTTGGCCACTTCTATTGATTTTTCATTTATTTATCTTTGTTCTTTGGCCTGTGTGGTCCTCCCATCGCAGTGGCCTCTCTAGCTACAGAGCACCGGCTCTGGGCGCACACACTGCAGAGCTCCAGCTCCGTAGTTGGGCACATCGCTCCAGCCGTTCCACGGCATGTGGAATCTTCTCAGGCCAGGGATCGAACCGGCACCCCTTGCACTGCAAGACAGTGTCCTTACCCACTGGACCACCAGGGAAGCCCCAGTCAATATGGTTTTAATCATGAAATATATTTAGCATGCATACTACACATTAAGGTACATGTATGTCTCTTTGTGACAGGGAGTTCGATGATGTTGGTAAAGTACCTTATATTAGTTTTGATGTTCAGCGTTAAAATGATAGGAATCAAACTTAAGTTTATTTAAAAGGAGCATGTATAATTTAATGACTGATACAATCCAGAAACATATTGAATAATCAGTCCAAGAAGAAATGCAGGCATGTTGCTTTGCACTGAATATACCTGGACTCAGAAAACTAAATGTCATTCTTGTGACTTCCCAGCTTTTTTCTCTGTTCTACTCTTTCACTACAGAATAGCTTTGCCCAATGGGCAATGTTGGAGAAGAACTGCCCTAGCTAGTTTCAACAGAAAGATATTTACCACCTTTATTAAGTAGCTTACAGATCAATGTAGAGCCTATTAAAAGAGAAAAAGAAAGTTAGTCGCTCAGTCGTGTATGACTCTTTCTAATCCCATGGATCAGAGTTCCCATAGCCCACCAGGCTACTCTCTAGGAGGAATTCTTCAGGCAAGAATACTGGAATAACTTGCCATTTCCTTCTCCAGGGGACCCTCCCAACCCAGGGATCAAACCCACATCTCTTGGATTATAGGCAGATTCTTTACCAAATGAGTCACCAAGAGAAGCCCAATAAAAGAGAACCTAGGCTGAGTTTCCAGGAACAACTTCCAAAGGTGCCTTGCAGAGCTGCACCACCAAAGAAAAACTGCCTCCACCTGCCTGGGAAGTTCCCCACAAAACTAGCAGTCACCACTATAGATGCTGGCGGGGAACCTTCTGTTTTTGCTCCAGTCTGCATTAGTAAACCCTATGCTTCACTGTGTGGTTCTTTTCCTTGAAATTCAATTTTGAACTCAAGTTTCATCTAGATACACTTGATAAGCAGAGTCTAAACCCCACCCAGAGCCTTAGCTGAGAGGAAGCCTGAAAAACATAGTTTTAGACCTTCAGCTTTAGCAGAAGGAGAAGGCATGCCAAAAGGAGGGTAAATTGGATAAAAGATATTGCATAATCCAAAAATCACATTATAGTCAGGAAATATGCCTGGAATGCACTGTGTTTACAACACAGAGTTTGTACTATTGGAAAGAGACTGACTCTGTGCTCTTGAGTTTTAAAATTCCCAGGAAAAGTCTTGAGAATTCATCTCTTCTGCTAACATGAGCTTTAAGAACAATCAACTCTGGTCAGTAAAAATGGTCATTCTGTATCAAATGCCCATTGTAAATGGTAATGACCCTGAGAGGGGCCATGGTGTGCTGGAAAAGAAGCACTGAGGGTCAGCAGTTCCCATAGGGTTTCATTGTGTGTTTATGTGTATGTATGTATATATGTATGAATTTATAATTTATATCTGATATGTACATGTATATTTAGATAAACATATATCTAAAATCAGATATATTGCCGTAGAAAATGCTAAGTAAATGATAGTATGGTTACAGGAATTTGGAGTTTAGAGTTGGCATAAAAATTATACAGATATATTATTTACTGCTGATCCTTCAAGTTGTATATTTCTCAGTCAAGGATCAGGATATAAGCAAAGTGTGATTTGAAGATCAGAACTGACTTCTTCCAGAAGCAGAAACAAATGAGAGAAATTGTAGAAAGGAAAATCTGAAGCCAGATTTTACTAGCCCTTGATCTACTAGAAAACTTGATGTTCTCTAGAAAACTCAGTGTTCCCTTCTAAGTAATGTATTATTCATGAAGCCTTTAAACACTGTTTTTGAAGATGAATATATGGGTGTTAGAAAAGACGAGTGTGGGAGAGAACAGATGCAGAAAGAGTAGAAAAGAGAACAATACAAATATTCTAGGGATGAACCAGGATGCTGGTAAGAAGAGCACAGAAGATGAAACAAATACACTGTATTTTCATCAAGCAAGGTTAAAATGTGTAACATTTCTTATTTATTTCACATGTATTGGAAAATAAAGATAAGATAAAGAAATATAAAAACATCAAAACCAAAAGGATTTTTAATATAGTAAATACTCTATATTGCTTAATAAAATTATGTATGTAAGTTTGGAAAGCTATGCAGAATTAGATAGGCTTAATTTTCCAAAGCAAAAATATGCAAGTTAAATTATTGAACAGGAAGGAAAGAGTTTCCAATTAGAGAAGAGGGAAAGTAGAGGCCCTAGAAATTGGTTAGGTAATCAGTATTCCAGCTTTCTCTTTCCAAGGAAAGCAGACTTAGGAATACATGAAATGTCATCATTTGTGACTTAAAGTATTTCGCCTGGCAGCAGAAGAAAGATTTGAAATGCTCAAGTTTCCTGAGGAGAAAAAAGGGTAAACTAATTAGATATGGAAAACATGAAAGTAAATAGCAGTGTTCCAAAAATCTTGGCAACAGCTCCCAGCTCCTTGCTTTCCATTTCTGCAAAAGTGGACTTGTTTCAAGATAGCTTTATTCTCCCATAAGTTCTAAACGTAATTTATCCTTGCTGTTCACCATTCAGTGGTTGTGTGTGTTTTACCACCATTCAGTGGTAGATGTGAACCTGAGATGGCAGTCAGAAAAGTGATTCTCCTTTCTTGCTTGCCTACACCTTACCTGATTAGAGGAATTAAAATTCAAGATGAGTTTTAATAGTCGTTTTAATTATGTTTTACCACTTTTGTTTTTTAAACTAGAGTATTGGTTGACCTTAAGAGGATTTTTAACAGTCATGTTTCTCAGCTTTCTTAGAAGGATACACATGAGCAATCAATACACAGCAATGAAATGGAACAGTTGAGTTGTGGATTTTTCAGATTCAAATTTCACTGGGAGCAAAGGCAACAATAAAAATGTCCTATCCAAGCCTGTCTATGAATCAGACTTGGTGATATATTTTGTAGCAATCTTTCTAAATTCACAAGGGCCAAGACTTTGCCTTGTTTACCAGTGATTGCTCTTCCAGTTAATTTTACAGCTTTGTGTTTTTCTCATTGACTTAATTTTGATGAAACTTATGCCCTATAAAGGGGCTTCCCGGGTGGCTTAGTTTGTAAAGAGTCTACCTGCAATACAGAAAACCATCTGTAATGCAGGATACATGGGTTTCTTGGATCAGGAAGATCAAAAATATAAAATACTCTTTATATTTTGCTTAATAAAATTATGTATGTAAGTTTGGAAAGCTATGCAGAATTAGATAGGCTTAATTTTCCAAAGCAAAAATATGCAAGTTAAATTATTGAACAGGAAGGAAAGAGTTTCCAATTAGAGAAGAGGGAAAGTAGAGGCCCTAGAAATTGGTTAGGTAATCAGTATTCCAGCTTTCTCTTTCCAAGGAAAGCAGACTTAGGAATACATGAAATGTCATCATTTGTGACTTAAAGTATTTCGCCTGGCAGCAGAAGAAAGATTTGAAATGCTCAAGTTTCCTGAGGAGAAAAAGGCTAAACTAATTAGATATGGAAAACATGAAAGTAAATAGCAGTGTTCCAAAAATCTTGGCAACAGCTCCCAGCTCCTTGCTTTCCATTTCTGCAAAAGTGGACTTGTTTCAAGATAGCTTTATTCTCCCATAAGTTCTAAACGTAATTTATCCTTGCTGTTCACCATTCAGTGGTTGTGTGTGTTTTACCACCATTCAGTGGTAGATGTGAACCTGAGATGGCAGTCAGAAAAGTGATTCTCCTTTCTTGCTTGCCTACACCTTACCTGATTAGAGGAATTAAAATTCAAGATGAGTTTTAATAGTCGTTTTAATTATGTTTTACCACTTTTGTTTTTTAAACTAGAGTATTGGTTGACCTTAAGAGGATTTTTAACAGTCATGTTTCTCAGCTTTCTTAGAAGGATACACATGAGCAATCAATACACAGCAATGAAATGGAACAGTTGAGTTGTGGATTTTTCAGATTCAAATTTCACTGGGAGCAAAGGCAACAATAAAAATGTCCTATCCAAGCCTGTCTATGAATCAGACTTGGTGATATATTTTGTAGCAATCTTTCTAAATTCACAAGGGCCAAGACTTTGCCTTGTTTACCAGTGATTGCTCTTCCAGTTAATTTTACAGCTTTGTGTTTTTATCATTGACTTAATTTTGATGAAACTTATGCCCTATACAGGGGCTTCCCGGGTGGCTTAGTTTGTAAAGAGTCTACCTGCAATACAGAAAACCATCTGTAATGCAGGATACATGGGTTTCTTGGATCAGGAAGATCTCCTGTAAAAGAAAATGGCAACCCATTCCAGTATTCTTGCCTGGGAAATGCCATGAACAGAGGAGTCTGGTGGGCTACAGTCCATGAGGTCATAAGAGTAGGACACGACTTAGGGACTAAAGCACCATACTACCATGCCCTATCCAAACTGATTATTTCCAATTTTTTTTCTAAGATCTTAACAATTTGGCTCTAATGCCATGATCTTTAAAAGAGTATCTAGAAAAGTTAACATGCCTATTTTTTCATATTACTCCCATAAAAAAGATGTTTGAAATCTTTTCAATAAAAAAATGATTCTCCTTTATCTGAAATGTTAATTAAGGTATATAAAACAATAGTCCCATATGCTTATGACTTGCTACTTTAAAAGATTCATTGATGAGAAATTGCCCTTTATTTATGCTGAATGATATCCTTTTCTTGTGTCCCCTCCTCCAATAAATTTAGAAATATGATCATGACCTCTAATATCAAATGGATTCAACAGCAGAAAGGATAATTCTGATTCTTTTCTTTATTTAGCTTGGTTCAGAATATAAATTGAATGAAGCTTAGAGCCTCTATTTCATTTGGCCTTGCTTATTCTCAGTGCAACCTTGAAATAAATTTATTGTTTTTCATTTATATTTAAGGTCAGATGAAAGATAAGTTAGGATCTATAGCACTGGCTGTAACAACCAATAAAACACTTCACTGCAGTCTGGGGAATAAATACTTAGTACCTAATCAGAAACAGTGAGAAACACAGTGTCTTATAGAGGTTGCCATTTTACACCAACATATAAGCCCTGCATAAGAAAAATTTACAGCTAAAATTTGTATGATAGAAGATATCAGACTTGGTGATATATTTTGTAGCAATCTTTCTAAATTCACAAGGGCCAAGACTTTGCCTTGTTTACCAGTGGTTGCTCTTCCAGTTAATTTTACAGCTTTGTGTTTTATCATTGACTTAATTTTGATGAAACTTATGCCCTATACAGGGGCTTCCCGGGTGGCTTAGTTTGTAAAGAGTCTACCTGCAATACAGAAAACCATCTGTAATGCAGGATACATGGGTTTCTTGGATCAGGAAGATCTCCTGTAAAAGAAAATGGCAACCCATTCCAGTATTCTTGCCTGGGAAATGCCATGAACAGAGGAGTCTGGTGGGCTACAGTCCATGAGGTCATAAGAGTAGGACACGACTTAGGGACTAAAGCACCATACTACCATGCCCTATCCAAACTGATTATTTCCAATTTTTTTTCTAAGATCTTAACAATTTGGCTCTAATGCCATGATCTTTAAAAGAGTATCTAGAAAAGTTAACATGCCTATTTTTTCATATTACTCCCATAAAAAAGATGTTTGAAATCTTTTCAATAAAAAAATGATTCTCCTTTATCTGAAATGTTAATTAAGGTATATAAAACAATAGTCCCATATGCTTATGACTTGCTACTTTAAAAGATTCATTGATGAGAAATTGCCCTTTATTTATGCTGAATGATATCCTTTTCTTGTGTCCCCTCCTCCAATAAATTTAGAAATATGATCATGACCTCTAATATCAAATGGATTCAACAGCAGAAAGGATAATTCTGATTCTTTTCTTTATTTAGCTTGGTTCAGAATATAAATTGAATGAAGCTTAGAGCCTCTATTTCATTTGGCCTTGCTTATTCTCAGTGCAACCTTGAAATAAATTTATTGTTTTTCATTTATATTTAAGGTCAGATGAAAGATAAGTTAGGATCTATAGCACTGGCTGTAACAACCAATAAAACACTTCACTGCAGTCTGGGGAATAAATACTTAGTACCTAATCAGAAACAGTGAGAAACACAGTGTCTTATAGAGGTTGCCATTTTACACCAACATATAAGCCCTACATAAGAAAATTAACTTGTGTTCTTATTTGTACAGCTAAAATTTGTATGATAGAAGATAATAAAATGAAAGTTTAGGAATTCTGTTAGCTGGGCTACTTTATATGTGTAAGAATTCCAGCATTTGAATGAATAATGTTCATTAAATGAACACTTAAGTTAAAAGTATAACTGTTTTTTTATTAATGTAAGTGCCAGTATAATTCTTTTTATCTACACCATCATTATAAATATTTTTAGACCCCAATTGTCTAAAAGGAGTGAGGCAAAATCAATGGCTAAATAACTCCCAAATGATGCTATTTTAGTATTACTATGTAGCACATCAATCACTTAATAAATCCAATACATTTTAAGAAAATTTTCTACCTTTGTAGTTATGTTTTTTACATGTAATTTACTTACAAAAACTTCACCAGGGCTTCCCTTGTGGTCCAGTGTGTAAAGAGTCTGCCTTGCAGTACAAGGGGCACTGGTTCTATCCCTGGCCTGGGAGGATCCCACGTGCTGAGGAGCAGCTGGACCAATGTGTCCAATTATGAGTCAGTGCTCTGGGCCGCCTGCCCAGAGCCGGTGCTCTGCTGTGAAAGAGGCCACTGCAATGGGAAGCCCACACAGGCCAAAGAATAGAGATGAATGAAAAATAAATAAATAAATAAAAAATAAAAAAGACCAAAAATTTAAAAAAAATCACCAATTTTAATTCTACAATTTGATATGTTTTAACAAATGTATACAATGATGTGACTCCTATCCGAGTCATGATATCCTATATTTCTTTTCTGTTTTTCTGTTTGTTTGTTTGTTTGTTTCATTTTGCTGAACCAGGTCTTAGTTTTGTCACACAGGATCTTCCTTGAGGCATCCAGGCTCGCATTCCATGAGTAGAATCAAGCCTGGACCCCCGCATTTGAAGCATGGAGTCCTAATCACTGGACCAACATCTGGATATATTTTTTAATGCTCCCCAAGTTTCCATGTGCTCTTTTGTACCAGTTTATCCTCTCATTTCCTACCCTGGCAACTACTTACCTACTTTTTTAGCCCTCCAGTGTTAGTTTTGCTTTTCTTAGAATGTCGTATATAAATAGAATCAATCATATATGGTCTTTTGTTTCTGTCTTCTTTTAATCAGCATAACCCTTTTGAAGCTTATCTATGTTATTGTGTATTTCACTAGTTTGTTACTGTAATTTTTTTTCCCTTGAGTGTTATTCCATTGTTCAGGCCTATATTTTCATTTCATTGTTGAATAGAAGTGGTGATTATGGACATTCTTGCCTTTTCCTGGTCTTAGTTTCAGGCTGACTATAGGCTTTTAGATGTTCTTTATCAGGTTGAGGAAATTCCATTCTATTTCTATGGTACTGAGGGTTTCTGTCATGAATGGATATTGAATTTTGACAAATATTTGTTTTGTACCTATTGAGGTGATCATAATCATTTTCTTCTTTGTACTTTTGATGTGGTGAATTACTTTTATTTCCAGAGTAAATCCTACTTGCTTAAGATTTCTTATTCTCCTCAGATATAGCTGGATATACTTTCCTAAAATATTTTTATGGACTTTTATGTCTCTGCTTATGATGTATATTTCTAGCTGTCTTTTCTTATAACACCTTTGGTTTTGTCATCAGAGGAATGTTGGCCCCCAGATTATAAACTGGAACAAAAATAACTGTTCTGACAACTTATTAGGTTTTCATTTTATTTCCATATTAAGCATAGGTATAGTAGAAAGAAGTGGTCTCCTGTTCTAGATTTTGAAAGAATTAGTGAAAAGTTGCTATTATTTCTAGTATTGTGCTAAGGTTTTTAACTATAAATTCTATTTCTTGAGTGACCTTTCGTAGTTTATGCTTGCAAAGAATTTATACATTTTATCCAGAGTTGTCATATCTGTTGGTCTCAAGTTGTTCATAGACCCTCTAGTCATCCTCTTAGCATCATTGTTGCTTGCCCCTCTGTTCCTCTTTTATTCCTAAAACTGGTCATCTGTGCTTTCTCATTCCTTTCCTTATCAGTCAGACTGTTTGTTTGTTCATTTTGCTCCAGTGAACTAGCTTTTTGTTTTTCTGATTTTCTCATTTTTTGCTAACTATTTTACTGATATCTATTATTATTTCCTTTGGTCTGATTATTGGGCTTAATTCAGTCTTTGGACTGTGTTTAATTTGCCCATTGGTCATAAGTTTTAAAGTTGGAACCTTAAATTATTAACAGAATCCTTTGATCTGTCCTAATACGTGTACAATAAATACTATGCATTTCCCTTTCAGCATTGCTTCTACTGCACTGTACAAATTCTGATATTTTATGATTTATTTCAAAATATTTTCTCATTTTCCTTTTGATTTCTTCTTTAATGAGTTATTTAGAAAGTGTTGTTTTGCAAATATTTTCGAGATTTCCAGAATATCTTTTTATTATTGAATTTTAATTTAAATCCAATGTAGCCCTAGAACATATTTTCTATTGTTTCAGTTTTCCTGAACATATTACCATTTGTCTCGTGACCGAGATTATGTTCTATCTGGGTGGATATTCTAGGTACACTTGAAAAGAATGTGTCAACTAGATGTCATTGGGAGAAGATGGTTTATAGTGTTGTTTAAGTCTTTCATATATTTAGTGATATCCATCCAGTGTTCTATCCATTGCTAAGAAAAGAGTGTTAAAATTTTCAACTGTAATTCCCAAGAAAGTCAAGGAAGTTTTCACATTTGATATGACAGACAAGAGAACCTTCAAGATGTGAATGAGAATTCAATAGACTGCTTACTACATAAAGAGAATCCCTTAGTAAAAGATAAAATTTATATATATTAACAGATAGACAACATAAGGAAATTTTACTCATTTTCTAATTGCAACTGTCTTTTTAAAAAGGCTTTGTTCATAGATACGAATAAGAAGAAATTAGAAAAATGGCATTTGGAATATTTAAACAGACTTTTTACTTTGTTATTTTGTTAGCACTGCTTTAGTGTACCTTGTGTAATAGAGGAAAAAATTTTATTATTAAATTAGGTTCAGTATATTGGGCATGAGTGCTAAGTCATTTCAGTAGTGTCCCATTCTTTACAACCCTATAGACTGTAGCCCACCAGGCTCCTCTGTCCATGGGATTCTCCAGGCAAGAATAGTGGAGTGAGTTGTCATGCCCTCCTCCAGAGGATCTTCCCATCTCAGGGATCAACCAGCATCTCTTATGTCTCCTGCATTGGTAGGCAGAGGTTCTTTATCACCAGCACCAGAGGTAATAATTATCTTGAGGTGTTCAGAATTTAATTACCTAAACAAGCAAACAAAAAACCTTTCTGGAAAATGAAAAGTAGGTATGAAGAAGGAGAAATTGTGAGATTTGACAGCTTAAAATTATGGCCACTTTATGAAGAACCTTACAGTCGTGGTAGAAGAGATTGACACTTTACCCAAGTAGCAAAGAGAATCACTGAAATATTTTAGGGGTTGAATGATTGATGGAGTAACATACAGGATTGGTAAAACAACCTTGGGAGGAAAGTAGAGCATCAAGGAGGAGAGAAACAATTAAGCATTTAGAAATTCCTACAATTGTCAGTAAAAAGTCAATAAAAACCTTTATGCGGGGGAGCAGTGGGGATTGCTGAACTCAGGGAAGACTTTCTGAAGAAATTTCGTTTGGGTATCATTTGTAAATAATTAGAGAGAAGAGTTCTAACAAATTTAGGCTTGATGAAAAATTTCAGTCAAAATTAACCTAAAAGGCACAAGATAATCCATAATAAAGAATTGGTTGGTAGATTGTAGGTTTTAAATATATGAAGTTTGAGTTGACTCTGGAACTCAAACAAAGTGGAAATAGGTAACAGTGGAAACAGGGGGAAACAGCTGCAAATAGGTTTTAAAGGCTTAGCATTGGATCCTTGAAACAGGTGACAATCTTTCAAAGAGGGAGATAGAGGTTAGGGAGAGTAATTTGGACACCGGGATTCAAACAAAAATGGAAAGGAATAGGTTAGGCAGAAGACACAAGTCTATACCAAACTTGGTCACACCATTGTGTTTATTTTCTGAACAGATTAAATGGTTTTATTCAATGAGAAGCAAAATTTTACCCTATCATCTCATGTTCTTTCTGACTAAGATGAAATAAAATGAAAAACCCTAGGGTTATATTTCTGGAATCATTTCTAGTTTGAAATTGTTTGGCTTATGTTTGGGTTAAATCTCAAAGAGCTTTCTTTTTTTACGTTTCTAATTACAGGGCATGATATAATATAATTTTTCTCTAAATTAAATTTATTAAGCTTGATAGAAGCACTTTTGCTGTGCCCTCTCCTCCTCAAAAAACACAATTTTACAACAAATGTAGGTATGAACCTGAGAGTTTTGCTTCTTTGAACAGTTGAATGATCTAATTGGATAAGCATCATTAAGTTTAAAATTTTATAATTATTGTGGTTTTTCTGCTGAGTGACTTTCTTTTTTCAAGGCTTATTAGAGAACCCAAGCTCATTCTCATATCCTCCTGATTTCCATTACCACATCAGCTCAGATAAACCATTGTTGAGAATGCTGAAGTCAAGAGTACATTGATCTTTCATAGTGGAAGCAATTTCCTGTTTTCAAAAACTTGTAATGAGATTTAAAAAATACAAACAAATCTAATATATCCACAGTAGAGATTACAGTGTTGGATAAATGCAGACAAACTGATGTTTAAACTGTTATAACCTTCTTGAACATTCTATTGTTAACTTGCCAATACAATTCTCTACTCGTGGGGTGGAGAAGGTCTGGGATAACAGTGGTTTCCTAAATGATATAACTTAGGGCTGAAATGCATACAGAATGTACAGTCATTTGAAAACATAACACCCTGTATTTTAAATATTTTAGTGGCTAACTTTTATTTTAAAATGTGAGAAAAAAATAATCTGTTATCTCAAGGGGAATGATTTTCTAATATTACAAGCTGTGCTATGAAAATGCTGTTGTTTAGTCGCTACGTCATGTCCAACTCATTTGTGACCCCATGAACTGTAGCCCACCAGGTTCCTCTTTCCATGGGATTTTAGGCAAGAATACTGTACCAGGTGGTCATTTCCTTATGTAGGGAATCTTTGAGAGCCAGGGAACAAACCCACATCTCCTGCATTGTATTCTTTACCATTGAGACAACAGGGAAGACCCATGACCAGTTTTTTCCCTTCCACATAGAAAAACATTTTTTGTTATTTAATTACTGAAAATATTCTGGTATAATAAAACTTAAGGAACATTTTAGGTTTTTAACTTTGAAGATTTTCTTACAGAAATTCAGCAACCTCACTACTGTCTACTAATAATAACGTAGCTGTAATCACATTAAAGTTGTTAAAACACGTCATCCTTACTTCAAGTTTATCTTGTGCTTTTCAGTGAGCTGTGAAAGAAAATGAGGAAGCATGTTTTAGATTTCTTTAAATTAAAATTGCATAGAAGCACTTTTGCTGTGCCCTCTCCTCCTCAAAAAACACAATTTTACAACAAATGTAGGTATGAACCTGAGAGTTTTGCTTCTTTGAACAGTTGAATGATCTAATTGGATAAGCATCATTAAGTTTAAAATTTTATAATTATTGTGGTTTTTCTGCTGAGTGACTTTCTTTTTTCAAGGCTTATTAGAGAACCCAAGCTCATTCTCATATCCTCCTGATTTCCATTACCACATCAGCTCAGATAAACCATTGTTGAGAATGCTGAAGTCAAGAGTACATTGATCTTTCATAGTGGAAGCAATTTCCTGTTTTCAAAAACTTGTAATGAGATTTAAAAAATACAAACAAATCTAATATATCCACAGTAGAGATTACAGTGTTGGATAAATGCAGACAAACTGATGTTTAAACTGTTATAACCTTCTTGAACATTCTATTGTTAACTTGCCAATACAATTCTCTACTCGTGGGGTGGAGAAGGTCTGGGATAACAGTGGTTTCCTAAATGATATAACTTAGGGCTGAAATGCATACAGAATGTACAGTCATTTGAAAACATAACACCCTGTATTTTAAATATTTTAGTGGCTAACTTTTATTTTAAAATGTGAGAAAAAAATAATCTGTTATCTCAAGGGGAATGATTTTCTAATATTACAAGCTGTGCTATGAAAATGCTGTTGTTTAGTCGCTACGTCATGTCCAACTCATTTGTGACCCCATGAACTGTAGCCCACCAGGTTCCTCTTTCCATGGGATTTTAGGCAAGAATACTGTACCAGGTGGTCATTTCCTTATGTAGGGAATCTTTGAGAGCCAGGGAACAAACCCACATCTCCTGCATTGTATTCTTTACCATTGAGACAACAGGGAAGACCCATGACCAGTTTTTTCCCTTCCACATAGAAAAACATTTTTTGTTATTTAATTACTGAAAATATTCTGGTATAATAAAAACTTAAGGAACATTTTTAGGTTTTTTAACTTTGAAGATTTTCTTACAGAAATTCAGCAACCTCACTACTGTCTACTAATAATAACGTAGCTGTAATCACATTAAAGTTGTTAAAACACGGCATCCTTACTTCAAGTTTATCTTGTGCTTTTCAATGAGCTGTGAAAGAAAATGAGGAAGCATGTTTTTACTTTGCAATATTTAGTTACCTCTTGTTACCCCCAAATAATCTGTTTCATTTAATTTTCTGTGAAATCAGCATGCTTGCTGAAGCCTTTGCCACTTAACCCGTGGGCTAATAAATTTGTTTCCTTAAGCGACTCTTTTTTTTTTTTTTGCTTCTAATCTATTTATTTCACCTGGCATATCTGCCAGATTAATACTCCCAAAATGGCTTCCTTGAATCATTTTATCAGAACAAGTGGTCTGCCTTTCATGGCCTTTGTATCTAGAATCTAGGAGAGATAAACAAATATTCTAAGAGATAAGAGTGCAAATTGACCCAGAATAAAATAGCAAAGTAATGATTATTGATAGCCAAAAGAGAAATGTGCTTCCTTGGTGATCTTTGTGATCTTTGTGTTTCATTCAAACTTGGTGAATTCTCCCCCTGAAAATGAAATTTAGATTCTACTTTATTTACCATGGTGTTCTAGGAAGCATTTATTACTTAGAAATGATAGTTAAACCTTATTTCTTACCTCTCCTGCTACTCTAACCCTCTTCTGTACTCACTAACACATTCTTTCATTTAAGCAACCATCATCTTGAAGTCCTCTGAAGAAACCTTACACTTCCACTGCTCTGTGTTTTTGTTCATGGAGTGTGGTTCTTTCACAAGCATTCTGTTTCACAATAACATGTACATCTCATAGGGTAACTCATGCGTTTCCATGAGGACTCTCCTGATGTTAGATGGAAATAGCAGATTCATATTTGAGTGCCTTATAAAGTCTGTGCAAACCTACAAATGATAGCAAACTCTTCTAAACTAAAACAAAATAAACCCCTCCTTTTAGTCAACATTTTCTTTGAGAGCCAGGAACAAACCCACATCTCCTGCATTGTATTCTTTACCATTGAGACAACAGGGAAGACCCATGACCAGTTTTTTCCCTTCCACATAGAAAAACATTTTTTGTTATTTAATTACTGAAAATATTCTGGTATAATAAAAACTTAAGGAACATTTTTAGGTTTTTTAACTTTGAAGATTTTCTTACAGAAATTCAGCAACCTCACTACTGTCTACTAATAATAACGTAGCTGTAATCACATTAAAGTTGTTAAAACACGGCATCCTTACTTCAAGTTTATCTTGTGCTTTTCAATGAGCTGTGAAAGAAAATGAGGAAGCATGTTTTTACTTTGCAATATTTAGTTACCTCTTGTTACCCCCAAATAATCTGTTTCATTTAATTTTCTGTGAAATCAGCATGCTTGCTGAAGCCTTTGCCACTTAACCCGTGGGCTAATAAATTTGTTTCCTTAAGCGACTCTTTTTTTTTTTTTTTTTGCTTCTAATCTATTTATTTCACCTGGCATATCTGCCAGATTAATACTCCCAAAATGGCTTCCTTGAATCATTTTATCAGAACAAGTGGTCTGCCTTTCATGGCCTTTGTATCTAGAATCTAGGAGAGATAAACAAATATTCTAAGAGATAAGAGTGCAAATTGACCCAGAATAAAATAGCAAAGTAATGATTATTGATAGCCAAAAGAGAAATGTGCTTCCTTGGTGATCTTTGTGATCTTTGTGTTTCATTCAAACTTGGTGAATTCTCCCCCTGAAAATGAAATTTAGATTCTACTTTATTTACCATGGTGTTCTAGGAAGCATTTATTACTTAGAAATGATAGTTAAACCTTATTTCTTACCTCTCCTGCTACTCTAACCCTCTTCTGTACTCACTAACACATTCTTTCATTTAAGCAACCATCATCTTGAAGTCCTCTGAAGAAACCTTACACTTCCACTGCTCTGTGTTTTTGTTCATGGAGTGTGGTTCTTTCACAAGCATTCTGTTTCACAATAACATGTACATCTCATAGGGTAACTCATGCGTTTCCATGAGGACTCTCCTGATGTTAGATGGAAATAGCAGATTCATATTTGAGTGCCTTATAAAGTCTGTGCAAACCTACAAATGATAGCAAACTCTTCTAAACTAAAAACTAATAAAGATCTAGTAGAACCTCTGACCATCCTTAATTTCTTAATTCAGTCAACATTTACTGAAGTTTTATCCTGTTTTATGATCTACAGTAAATGTAAAATGCAAACAGTCATGGAACTCATGTTCTCTAAGGGGCAGTACTCAGATCTTCACATGAAGCACACTATTTTCATTTACCCTCAAAAAGTTTTCAATTATCCTCATTCACAAGGGGGCGGAAACTATGGTACATACAGTCTAAAAAGTTTCGTCAGTGCCGCTCAACTAGAGACTGGAGGGCACCACCAAAGACAAAGTAATACTGCCTCTCTCTTACATGTATTTCAATTTTAATTCCTGAATCTGAAGCAGCAAGGGCTGGTTGAGCTATCTACAAGCCATTACCTGCCTCCTGCAAAACCTGCATGCAGGTCAAGAAGCAACAGTTAGAACTGAACATGCTTCCAAATTGGGAAAGGAGTATGTCAAGGCTGTATATTGTCTCCCTGCTTATTTAACTTAGATGCAGAATACATAATGCAAAATATTGGTCTGGATGAAGCACAAGCTGAAATCAAGACTGCTGAGAGAAAGATCAATAACCTCAGATACACAGAGGACCTCTTGATAAAGGTGAAAGAGGAGAGTGAAAAATCTGGTTTAAAACTCAACATTCTAATAATGAAGATCATGGTATCCAGTGTAATCACTTTATGCAAATAGATGGGGAAACAATGGAAACAGTGACAGACTATTTTCTTGGGCTGCAAAATCACTGTGAATGGTGAATGCCAATAAAGATAATAACACTGCCTTTGAAAACTTTTTGTGTTCCATGTCAAGATCTGAGTACTATATCTTAGAGAATGTAAGAGTTGTATAAAAGACACTTGCTCCTTGGAAGAAAAACTATGAGAAGACTAGACAGCATATTAAAAAGCAAAGACATTACTCTGCCAACAAAAAGACATTGCTCGGGGGCTTCCCCGGGGGCTTCCCCGGGGGCTTTCCCGGGAGCTTCCCCTGGTGGTCCAGTGGGTAAGGACATCGCCTTGCAGTGCAAGGGGCGCCGGTTCGATCCCTGGCCTGGGAAGATCCCACGTGCCGTGGAGCGGCTGGACTGATGTGTCCAATTACCGAGCCGGAGCTCTGGAGCGCATGAGCCCAGAGCTGGTGCTCTGCGACAACGGAGGCCACTGCGATGGGAGGCCCACACAGGCCAAAGAGCAAAGATGGACGAAAATAGAGAAACGAAAGACCAATAAGTGGCCCGCCCGCTCCCCTCCCTCCCCAACCCGACCCCCGCCGAAAATAAATAAATAAATCAATAAATCTTAAAAAAAAAAGAACATTACTCAGCCATTAGTAAAAACTATGATTTATCCAGTAATCATATATAGATGTGAGAGTTGGACATTAAAAAAAGGCTGAGGGCTGAAAAACTGTGGTGCTGCAGAAGATTCTTGAGAGTCTTGAACAGCAAGGAGATCAAACCAGTCAATCCTAAGGGAAATCAACCCTAAATATTCATTGGAAGGACTGATGCTGAAGCTGAAGCTCCAGTACTTTGGCTACCTGATGCAAACAGCCAACATGCTGGAAAATATCCTGATGCTGGAAAAGATTGAGGGCAGGAGGAGAAGGGGGAGAAAGGATAAGATGATTGGATAGCATCACTGACGCAATGGACATGAGTTTGAACAAACTCAGGAAGATGTGGAAGGACAGGGAAGCCTGGTGTGCTGTAGTCCATGGGGTCGCAAAGAGTTGAACAGGACTGAGCGACTAAATGGCAACAACAACAACCCTTAGGGAAAAATGTAACTTGCCCAAGACCACTAGAGTTTAGGACAGCTGAAACTGATTTGTATTCTATTCATGATCCCTCATTGTCACAGTATGGTCCTTCAGTTAGTGATTTTAACTTTGCAATGGAAAGTTTCAGATAAAACAAACAACAAAAACAAAAACCTGTGCAGTTTTGGATGTTTTTTAAAATAATTTCATTCTACTTTTATGTTTTTACTCAAGTAAGCACAAAAAGAACCCCTCTAGGTGTGTAAATTCCCCACTGCAGGTATAGAAAATCTAGCTCCACAGTAACAAAAATCTGTATCCACAGCTCCAGTTGTCCAGAGCAGGTCACTTTGTCTGAGTATTGTTACACATTTTAAGCTAAGTGAAACACAGAAAGCAATGATTTAGTGAGTGTCACTGGTTTGCCAGCACTAGTTCAAATTAGACCTGCCAGCTAGCCTCTATTTCTCACCTGTGAGTCCAACAAATAAATTATAATTGTTGGCACAATGTTTATATTATTTTTTTTATAACTCACAATTTACAACCCTGGCTGTCCTTGAGAGACTTCATGTGTTTGTTACAGTCTCCTCCAGGGAGGATTCATCGAATGGCAACTCGACATTTGTGCTCAGGGAAAATTCAGGCTCATTCTACTATATTCTATTTCCCAAGGAACGTTACTATTCCTCATTGATTGTGTACAGAGGATTAACTATCCTGTCACTTGGTGTATTTACGTCCTTGGTGGTTGTATTGGATCACTGACTTTAAAATGGCGAGGATGTGTCCTGCAGCTGGACATATTTGTTTTGTAAGCTGTCTCATTGCTGGATGCTGCTACCCAAACAGGAGCAGTGTCCATATGTCAGGAACAACCAATAGAACAGGAAAAGTCTTCATCAGCTGGTTATTTTTAATCACCAAGAGAAACTGGATTGGTATGTTTTTCATTAAATTAGCCGCTAGTAGTGCATAGTGATTAAAAGCAAAAACACGGAGGCTCAATTCCCAATTTTACCAGTTATTGGCACTGTGAGTTGGGGGCGAGGGGCAGAAATTGCTTACACGTTCTGTGCTTGAATGTCTTCAACTTTAGACCTGTGGGTAATAATAATGTTCACATCACAGATTTCAGAGAGAAGCAAATGCCCCCAGAAATTCTTCAGTATGCTTGACCACTAATTAACATAAACTTTTCATGATCCCTCATTGTCACAGTATGGTCCTTCAGTTAGTGATTTTAACTTTGCAATGGAAAGTTTCAGATAAAACAAACAACAAAAACAAAAACCTGTGCAGTTTTGGATGTTTTTTAAAATAATTTCATTCTACTTTTATGTTTTTACTCAAGTAAGCACAAAAAGAACCCCTCTAGGTGTGTAAATTCCCCACTGCAGGTATAGAAAATCTAGCTCCACAGTAACAAAAATCTGTATCCACAGCTCCAGTTGTCCAGAGCAGGTCACTTTGTCTGAGTATTGTTACACATTTTTAAGCTAAGTGAAACACAGAAAGCAATGATTTAGTGAGTGTCACTGGTTTGCCAGCACTAGTTCAAATTAGACCTGCCAGCTAGCCTCTATTTCTCACCTGTGAGTCCAACAAATAAATTATAATTGTTGGCACAATGTTTATATTATTTTTTTTATAACTCACAATTTACAACCCTGGCTGTCCTTGAGAGACTTCATGTGTTTGTTACAGTCTCCTCCAGGGAGGATTCATCGAATGGCAACTCGACATTTGTGCTCAGGGAAAATTCAGGCTCATTCTACTATATTCTATTTCCCAAGGAACGTTACTATTCCTCATTGATTGTGTACAGAGGATTAACTATCCTGTCACTTGGTGTATTTACGTCCTTGGTGGTTGTATTGGATCACTGACTTTAAAATGGCGAGGATGTGTCCTGCAGCTGGACATATTTGTTTTGTAAGCTGTCTCATTGCTGGATGCTGCTACCCAAACAGGAGCAGTGTCCATATGTCAGGAACAACCAATAGAACAGGAAAAGTCTTCATCAGCTGGTTATTTTTAATCACCAAGAGAAACTGGATTGGTATGTTTTCATTAAATTAGCCGCTAGTAGTGCATAGTGATTAAAAGCAAAAACACGGAGGCTCAATTCCCAATTTTACCAGTTATTGGCACTGTGAGTTGGGGGCGAGGGGCAGAAATTGCTTACACGTTCTGTGCTTGAATGTCTTCAACTTTAGACCTGTGGGTAATAATAATGTTCACATCACAGATTTCAGAGAGAAGCAAATGAAATACACCAAATCACCTAACAAGATATTTAGTATCTGGCACTCAAAAATATACCCATATTTTTTGCCATTATTGTAGCATAAAGCCTAGTTAAGGGAAGCCATGAATATATATAACTAAGGCAGTGATTACAAGCTTTTCTGTTTTAATGATATATCTAGAAGCTCTTAATCTCTGCTTAGCTCGTTTTACAGTGTATCTATTTTTCCCTCAGATAGTAGAAAGAAATGAGCACCATTCAATATATTCCTTCTTGGACATATTTTTTTCCTTCTTAGCGCCTGATATAGAGACTACTATACTCAAGTATTAGTAATTGCTAGTTTTCCAACTGTCTAGAAGTAGGCTAGTGATTAACCTTTAAATATGATTATTTATTTTTATCCATGTCTTAAATTTAAATGTGATTTTCTTTTGACATAACCAATGTCATCAAACAAATTTGTCTCTATCTCCTTCCAATACTGAAACAAACACTGGGATTTCTAAGCAACATAATAATGTAATATATCTTAATTGCCCCCCAGCATGTGGGATCTTAATTCCCAGATTAAGGATTGAATCCATACCCCCTGAATTGGAAAGTGCATTCTTAACCACTGGACTACTGGAAAGTCCATGCCAAGTTAGTGTATTTATGTCCTTGGTGGTTGCATTCTTGACCCAGAATCTTTGTATTTGCTTTTTTCTCAGAAAGTTTTTTCTCAGATTTTCAAATATCTTTCAAAGTGACATCTGGGTTTCTGCCAAAACATCATCTCAGATGAAATACCTTCCTTGATTTCCCTTAAAATACCACCTACCTTTTTCATCACTTCTGTTTCTCTTCGAGGCACTTAATGCTACTCGAATTTTTTATTAATTTATGTATTTATTTATCTACTATCTGTCTCTACCAGTAAATACTAACTGTTGGAAGACAGAACTTTTTTTGTTTTACCATTTGTCAATGATTATATTCCTACAGCCCAGACCCTAGAACAGCTTCTGGCTCAGA
Organism: Tragulus kanchil; assembly: GCA_022376925.1. Lineage (NCBI taxonomy): Eukaryota > Metazoa > Chordata > Mammalia > Artiodactyla > Tragulidae > Tragulus > Tragulus kanchil. Next base: position 24,239,349 of record JAIOJX010000004.1, read on the forward strand.
GCAAATAGTCAAGAATACGGATGAACTGAAAAAAGAACCTATCATGTGTTAACTTAGGAGTAACCCTTAAATTTGTTATTTCAAATGTAGAAAGCTTTGGTTTTTTCTTATAGTTAGATTTTTTTTTTATGAGAATTCCACCTATTCCATTTATCATAATTTGCCTAATTAATCATGCAAATACCATATTATTAATACATATATTGTCATAATAATATATTTTATTGTAGCATAAAGCCTAGTTAAGGGAAGCCATGAATATATATAACTAAGGCAGTGATTACAAGCTTTTCTGTTTTAATGATATATCTAGAAGCTCTTAATCTCTGCTTAGCTCGTTTTACAGTGTATCTATTTTTCCCTCAGATAGTAGAAAGAAATGAGCACCATTCAATATATTCCTTCTTGGACATATTTTTTTCCTTCTTAGCGCCTGATATAGAGACTACTATACTCAAGTATTAGTAATTGCTAGTTTTCCAACTGTCTAGAAGTAGGCTAGTGATTAACCTTTAAATATGATTATTTATTTTTATCCATGTCTTAAATTTAAATGTGATTTTCTTTTGACATAACCAATGTCATCAAACAAATTTGTCTCTATCTCCTTCCAATACTGAAACAAACACTGGGATTTCTAAGCAACATAATAATGTAATATATCTTAATTGCCCCGCAGCATGTGGGATCTTAATTCCCAGATTAAGGATTGAATCCATACCCCCTGAATTGGAAAGTGCATTCTTAACCACTGGACTACTGGAAAGTCCATGCCAAGTTAGTGTATTTATGTCCTTGGTGGTTGCATTCTTGACCCAGAATCTTTGTATTTGCTTTTTTCTCAGAAAGTTTTTTCTCAGATTTTCAAATATCTTTCAAAGTGACATCTGGGTTTCTGCCAAAACATCATCTCAGATGAAATACCTTCCTTGATTTCCCTTAAAATACCACCTACCTTTTTCATCACTTCTGTTTCTCTTCGAGGCACTTAATGCTACTCGAATTTTTTATTAATTTATGTATTTATTTATCTACTATCTGTCTCTACCAGTAAATACTAACTGTTGGAAGACAGAACTTTTTTTGTTTTACCATTTGTCAATGATTATATTCCTACAGCCCAGACCCTAGAACAGCTTCTGGCTCAGAGCAAATAGTCAAGAATACGGATGAACTGAAAAAAGAACCTATCATGTGTTAACTTAGGAGTAACCCTTAAATTTGTTATTTCAAATGTAGAAAGCTTTGGTTTTTTCTTATAGTTAGATTTTTTTTTTATGAGAATTCCACCTATTCCATTTATCATAATTTGCCTAATTAATCATGCAAATACCATATTATTAATACATATATTGTCATAATAATATATTTTATTGTGAAATCTTTTTAAAAGCTGCTACATGGAAATTAAGAATCATGAATCATGTAAATCATTTCCATATTCGGAAAGTAGTATGTCCAAAAATATGACCTACCATTTTGGTAAAATATCAATGCAATTTCTCTCATCAGAACAGTATTTTTCACTCTACTTGAGTCTTAAGTATACCATTGTGAGAGTATGACCTGTTGTGACTATGGTGTCTTATTAATGTGACCGAATTTCATTAGAACCTGGAGATATGTCAGGTAAAAGGGTAATTTGTATCTGATTCAACATAGCCAGCTATGATACAGATAATTAGAGCATAGTATCCAAATGTGTAGATTCAGCATAAGCAAAATTAAGGTAGTTTTTGAGAACAAACCAAACAAAATGAAATTTGTACTAAACCTGAGACCTTGAGCTAAAATATTAGGCCAATTACTCTCTACTGTCCTGTTTATGCAATCATCCAGTAATGTAGAACAGCTTCGTACTCTTTCTTACAAGTTATTTTCCTTCAAGGTTAAATTACAGATCTCTTCCTTTATAATATAGTCATTACAGTGCACTTCAACAAAAAACAATTGTCTCCAGCAAGACCTTAAAGAAAAAGCTCCTTTTAGTAGATTAGATTTTGAATACCATACTCAGTAATCTGGAAGAATTTTGAAATAGATTGGTCAATGTATGAGCAGAGTTTTATAGAAGTAACATTTTTAGAAATAATTATTATCTGCAAAGAATAAGGAGCACCACCTTATAAAAGCTCTCTGCTGCCCCAGATAACATGGATTGAAGGAATGTAAGAGTCACTCCTTTATCCTGTTACCTTGTATTGATTGTATTATATGTTCTCATATCCGAGACAAGGTATTGGGAAGAAAAGATAAACAATCCCTAGAGATTCTAAGTATTTACTTGATAATACACATACACACATTACACACATACACAGACACACCCCTTATTATAGCATGTCTATCTGGCTAATTTTAGGAAGAGATGAGCCTACCTCAGTCTGTTGCGAATTGTCCATCTTCTCTTAACATGGTCTACACTTAGGTCTTTATCGGGAAGTTTAGCATTTAATGAAATATTTTTTCCAAGGCCTTCATATGTATTGCTTTTTATTCTCAAACCAGATAATGCACATTCTTAATGTAGAACTGTAATATATATATAATATATATATATATATATATATATATTAATATATATATATTTAAAATTTTATTTTTTACAAAGCTTTGATGTTTGCTGCCATACATCAACCCAAATCCTATTTAGGTATACACACGTCTTCCCTCCACCAAACCTCCCCTGCATCCCACCCCTCTGGGTCGCCTCAGAGCCTCTGTTTTAGATCCCCTAGTTCCACAGCAGATTCCCCTCCCTCACCCCAGTGCCCATGACTGTTCTCCATGTCTGCCTCTCCATTGCTGCTCGGCATATTCATTTATCAGTACCATCTTTATAGGTTCCTATAGGATTTTATTAATGTACTCATACTCTACATTATGTATAAGAGATTATATATATATACATACATATATATATATATCCTCTTAAGTGAGCAAATAATGATCAAATTTTGTGGGAAGGGTATAATGCCAATGAAACAATTCAATATACTTAGTACCAACATGCACATAAAATATTTTTATATTTTATAAGTCATACTGTATCATAAAATTCACACACATGTACACACACACTCACACACACATACACACATACTGATTTGGTGTTTTAATTATTTTTCTCTTCATTAAAAGACTGTTAGGGGGCTTCCCTGGTGGTCCAGTGTGCAAAAAGTCCGCCTTGAAGTGCAAGGGGTACCAGTTTGACCCCTGGCCGAGGGAGATCCCACGTGCTGTGGAGCAGCTGGGCCACGTGTGTCCAATTAGAAGTCAGCACTCTGGAGTGCATGCACTTAGAGCCAGTGCTTTGCAACGAGAGAGGCCACTGCAAAGGGAGGCCCACACATGTCAAAAAGAATAAAGATGGATGAAAATAAATAACAAAAAATAAATGTTTTTTTTTTAAAGACTGTTTGTCAATTTGTGCTTTTGTATGCTACAACTCTTTATATTAGGGCTGGAAAAATCATTTGCTGTGTTTTAATTGCCGTATTTTGGTACTTAACACTATTCTCTTAGATGGTTGCTATTTTTTAATCCCTATTGTTCTTTATAATTATTATTTTAAATTTATTTCATTGAAGTATAGTTACTTTAAAATGTTGTATTAATTTCTGCTATACAGCAAAGTGATTTAGGTTTTTCTTTTTTTAATATTTTTTCCATTGTGGCTTATCACAGGATATTGAATATAATTGCCTGTAGGCAATAGTAGGTCTTTGTTATTTATCCATTCTATGTACAATAGTTGACATGTGTTAATCCCAACCTTTCAACACATGTCTCCCCTATCCACCCTTGGCAGCCACAAGTTTGTTCTTAACATGTGTGACTTTGTTTCTGTTTCATAGACAAGTTCATTTGTGTCATATTTGGGGATCCACATATAAGTCATATCATCTGATGTTTGTCTTTCTCTTTCTAACTTACTTTACTTAGTATGATCATCTCTAGGTCTATCCATATTGCTGAAAATGGCATTATTTCATTCTTTTTATGGCAGAGTAGTATCTCATTTTATATATGTGCTACATCTTCGTTATGCATTCATCTATTGATGAATATTTAGGTTGTTTCTGAGCCTTGGTCACTGTAAATAGTGCTGCTGTGAACACTGCAGTACATGCATCTTTTCTGAAGTATAGTTTTGTCTGTATATATACCACAAATGTTGCCAGATCATATGGCACCTCTACTGTTAGTTTTTTGAGGAACCTCCATACTGTTTTCCATACTGGCTACACCAATTTACATTCCCAATGAAGGTGTAGAAAAGTTCCCTTTTCTCTGCATCTTCTCTAGCACCTGTTATTTGTAGACTTTTTAATGATGGCCACTCTTACTGGTGTGGAGTGGTATCTCATTGTAGTTTTTATTTGCATTTTTCTAATAATTAGTGATGCTGAGCACCTTCTCATGTGCATATTGACCATCTATATATCCTCTTTGGGGAATTGTCTATTTAGGTCTTCCTGAACAAAAATAAATGTTTTTTTTTTAAAGACTGTTTGTCAATTTGTGCTTTTGTATGCTACAACTCTTTATATTAGGGCTGGAAAAATCATTTGCTGTGTTTTAATTGCCGTATTTTGGTACTTAACACTATTCTCTTAGATGGTTGCTATTTTTTAATCCCTATTGTTCTTTATAATTATTATTTTAAATTTATTTCATTGAAGTATAGTTACTTTAAAATGTTGTATTAATTTCTGCTATACAGCAAAGTGATTTAGGTTTTTCTTTTTTTAATATTTTTTCCATTGTGGCTTATCACAGGATATTGAATATAATTGCCTGTAGGCAATAGTAGGTCTTTGTTATTTATCCATTCTATGTACAATAGTTGACATGTGTTAATCCCAACCTTTCAACACATGTCTCCCCTATCCACCCTTGGCAGCCACAAGTTTGTTCTTAACATGTGTGACTTTGTTTCTGTTTCATAGACAAGTTCATTTGTGTCATATTTGGGGATCCACATATAAGTCATATCATCTGATGTTTGTCTTTCTCTTTCTAACTTACTTTACTTAGTATGATCATCTCTAGGTCTATCCATATTGCTGAAAATGGCATTATTTCATTCTTTTTATGGCAGAGTAGTATCTCATTTTATATATGTGCTACATCTTCGTTATGCATTCATCTATTGATGAATATTTAGGTTGTTTCTGAGCCTTGGTCACTGTAAATAGTGCTGCTGTGAACACTGCAGTACATGCATCTTTTCTGAAGTATAGTTTTGTCTGTATATATACCACAAATGTTGCCAGATCATATGGCACCTCTACTGTTAGTTTTTTGAGGAACCTCCATACTGTTTTCCATACTGGCTACACCAATTTACATTCCCAATGAAGGTGTAGAAAAGTTCCCTTTTCTCTGCATCTTCTCTAGCACCTGTTATTTGTAGACTTTTTAATGATGGCCACTCTTACTGGTGTGGAGTGGTATCTCATTGTAGTTTTTATTTGCATTTTTCTAATAATTAGTGATGCTGAGCACCTTCTCATGTGCATATTGACCATCTATATATCCTCTTTGGGGAATTGTCTATTTAGGTCTTCCTGACAGGTAGTTATTTTTAGATGACATTAGTTAAGTAGAGAAGAATGAACTCAACTGTTACTAATTTTATTTAGATATTTTTTCCATTTTATTGAAACCTAACTGACACAGAGCAGTAAGTTTAAGGTGTACAGCATATTGATTTTACTACATATATTTTGAATGGATTATTTTTTTAAAGAAAAAAGTATACATACCAACTAGATAGCAGTAGCTCTCTCTTAGAATACCAACTAAATTTAAGTAAAACATCAGTAAGGATAGCAAAAGAAGCAGAGACATCCATGTGCAAACTCTTCTCTTTCCTAGCTTAAACTCAGTGACTTGTGGCATTAGATGTTAAAGATCAATAGCATTTACTGAGTACATGCTACCTGGTGGATAATATGAAAGGTGCTTGTCTTACACTGTGAGCTCTGCTCTGTGAATGATGGGATTGAGGCTTAGGTGACTAATTTGCCCAAGGTCAAAATTACAGTCAGCAGTGGAGCTCAGGATTAAATATGATGTGACTCTATTCTGCTTTGACTCCTTGCTATCTTTTTAACAGAGCTGCCTTAATTTAAGAGTGTCTTCAAACCAGACCAGTGGAGCCCACCTTAAAAGGGGCCTTCCTTGGTTTAAGCCTCTGCTGTCACAATTTTGAAAATCATACTAATTTTAGACAAGAGACCCTGTATTTTTACTTTGCACTGGACTCTAAGAAACTAATCCTGTTTAATACTTTAATGCAGGAATTTCACAGAACAATTCCACCTTGATGATTCTTATTTAATTATTTTCCTTTCGAAAAAAAGGTCTCCAAGCATACTAAATGTTCTCGCAGATATGGTTGTCTACTATCGAGCTCTTCCTGTTAATTCTTTTCCAAGAAACATAACCTCAGTTTGGTTCTACTAGGCAAATTCTACTTTGTTTTTGTCTAATTAGTCCACAGATTCTACTTAAGGACCACCTCATCAGAAGATCTTTTATAAGGTGTTCTCCTTCCTCAGGAAATTATTTTCCTTCAGATTATGACCACGGCTGTTAATTTAAGTATTTATTCAAATAGAAATTAAAAAAAAAAAAAAAGCCAAATTCACACACAATTACCTATTCTAGGTTCCAGCACACTTTTCAGGGAGCAACTGCAAAGCAACCCCTTGGTCAAAAGAAATGCACCAACCTAATGTTGCATTTGCTCTTTCAGTTATTCCCATTATGTTATTTATTTCCTCTCTCTTTTAGCATTTAGAGTTATTATATGCTTTGAGTTACTAAAGGGGCTTTTACAAAAGCAGGAGAAATGCATTATGTCATATGGCGGCTGCATGCTAATTACTAATCTGACAGGATGTAATAACAATACAAAAGCCTCAGTAAAGAGAAAAAATGAGCAGAATATGCAATTATTTAATGAGAGAGTTTCTTTCCTTGAGGGAGAAATCTGCACATTTACCATCTGCAACAAAGGAGATATTAAACTGTTTAAGTGAATTACCCCAGCCCTGTACACATGTGTATATGGTACAAGATGAACTTGAAATGACATTAAGTGGTTTTATTATTGTCAATAATTTAAAAAAAAAAACACCAAAAAACGTGATTAATTTAGTGAACTCAAAAGATGTATTTTCAATTTTTTTCAAAACGCTTCAGTAATTTATTTGAGAAACAAATGTGATATAAAGTAATATAAATTTCCCAGATTAAAAAAATATATTATGTAAGCCTTCATTATTCTTCATAGTAGATGTGAACTGAGAAACTGTACATATGCTGTAAGGAAAAGGAATTAGTACATTAGCCCTCAGCTTAAGAATTAGAGTTTGTGTTATTAGGATATTTATTGAAGAGCTTAACCTGAAGAACTACTGTAACTTCTGTGGTGGTGCTGGCTGTGCTCAGTTGTTTCTGAGTGTTTGTGACCCCATGGACCACATCAGGCTCCTCTGTCCATGGAATTTTACAGCCAAGAACTGGACTAGGTTGCCATTTCCTCCTCCAGGGGATCTTTCCAATCCAGGGATAGAACCCATGTCTCGTGAGTTTCTTTGCAAACAGACTTTATCTGGGGTCTTGCATGTTCTCCTTCCTCAGGAAATTATTTTCCTTCAGATTATGACCACGGCTGTTAATTTAAGTATTTATTCAAATAGAAATTAAAAAAAAAAAAAAAGCCAAATTCACACACAATTACCTATTCTAGGTTCCAGCACACTTTTCAGGGAGCAACTGCAAAGCAACCCCTTGGTCAAAAGAAATGCACCAACCTAATGTTGCATTTGCTCTTTCAGTTATTCCCATTATGTTATTTATTTCCTCTCTCTTTTAGCATTTAGAGTTATTATATGCTTTGAGTTACTAAAGGGGCTTTTACAAAAGCAGGAGAAATGCATTATGTCATATGGCGGCTGCATGCTAATTACTAATCTGACAGGATGTAATAACAATACAAAAGCCTCAGTAAAGAGAAAAAATGAGCAGAATATGCAATTATTTAATGAGAGAGTTTCTTTCCTTGAGGGAGAAATCTGCACATTTACCATCTGCAACAAAGGAGATATTAAACTGTTTAAGTGAATTACCCCAGCCCTGTACACATGTGTATATGGTACAAGATGAACTTGAAATGACATTAAGTGGTTTTATTATTGTCAATAATTTAAAAAAAAAAACACCAAAAAACGTGATTAATTTAGTGAACTCAAAAGATGTATTTTCAATTTTTTTCAAAACGCTTCAGTAATTTATTTGAGAAACAAATGTGATATAAAGTAATATAAATTTCCCAGATTAAAAAAATATATTATGTAAGCCTTCATTATTCTTCATAGTAGATGTGAACTGAGAAACTGTACATATGCTGTAAGGAAAAGGAATTAGTACATTAGCCCTCAGCTTAAGAATTAGAGTTTGTGTTATTAGGATATTTATTGAAGAGCTTAACCTGAAGAACTACTGTAACTTCTGTGGTGGTGCTGGCTGTGCTCAGTTGTTTCTGAGTGTTTGTGACCCCATGGACCACATCAGGCTCCTCTGTCCATGGAATTTTACAGCCAAGAACTGGACTAGGTTGCCATTTCCTCCTCCAGGGGATCTTTCCAATCCAGGGATAGAACCCATGTCTCTTGAGTCTCCTGCATTGGCAAACAGACTTTATCAATGGGCCAAGCCCAGATAACTTTTAGATTCAGTTTTATTTTAAGTGACTAAGTAGTTCATGTGTTTTCATGCAACTTCAACTTCACAGTACTGAATACTTCCCTTAATTACCAGAAGTCTCTTTTAAGGATTTTCAGAAAGAAAAGGAAACTATTTACTCCTGTTTCCCTAAAATTGTGAAGTAACCAGGGAGTAAAAATATTATTTCAACAATATAATCTAATACTTTTATACTCTTACAAGTAAAGCTTTTTAAAAAACATTCAATGTGCTAAATAATCCAGATGGGTTTGTTTGTTTGTTTTTAAGTCACTTCTATTGGTCTTTCATTTATCTATTTTTGCCCATCTTTGTTCTTTGGCCTGTGTGGGGCTCCAGAGCTCTGGCTCAGTAGTTGGACACATCAGTCCAGCTGCTCCGTGGCACGTGGGATTTTCCCAGGCCAGGGATCAAACCAGTGCCCCTTGTACTGAAAGCGGTGTCCTTACCCACTGGAACACCAAGGAAGCCCTGGGTATTATTTTTAAATGACAGAGAATGCTCTCTTAAATGAATGGATATATAAATTTACACTGATCTTAATTGGTTTGTGAATTCTAATGCCTAGTGATGTCACATGTCACCTTCAGCCGAGAGTGGTCGCACAGCTGCAGAGACCTGTTCAAAGACTGTGCTTTACATAGTGAAAAGCTTTTGCACAGAAACACATATATAGTATGTATAATGTATATTTTGGAAAACTTATGAATTTTGCCTGGTTAAAAATTTTATGACATTTTGATTATACTTGTTTGACTTAGTATGAATAGAATGCTAGATTTCTAATTTATATTCACTCAAAACTTGGTTATGGTTGCACATATTTTGACATCTAATATTACTGCCAAAAGACTAGAAAGTTTATTATCTTTGCGATAAAAATTTGTTTTTGAATGAGGCAGGATAATGCTTTCAGTTGGGTCCAATGCCAAAGCAATGACTACATTAATAAGGTTGGAGGACAATGATGTTTAAGAAAAATAAGTGCACTAAATGACAAATGTTGTTATTACCTTTACTTTTTCTCCTCTTATCTCTGTCTTCATTTATGCCTTACAGGGATTTGGTTATTTAATTCTCAGTGAATGTTTTTGCCTTGTAATAAAACTAATTTAAGTCAAACATTAATTGTATTGAGTAGATTTCTCTGAGCTCTGTTGTGAATGGGCATTTAAAAGAAGTACCTTTTCCTTCCCTTACGGACTGCCCCCAGGTAACATCAGTTTGAAAGGCAGATACAGTGGAGCTTAAGCATGTCAGTGATTATCCTCTGCTATTTGTAAACATATGGAGGACAGGGAGCCAGACTATTCAACTAGATTTTTTAAAGTGACTCTGACAGATCACTACTTATCAGGCATATGATGATATGGGAAAAGGCATGTATTTGTCTTTTTGTATTGATTATGGTCATAAAAATAGGAAAATGCATATGCCCCATTAGGAAGGTTGAGAACGTTCCCCTTGTGTAAACTTTTTTGGAATTAGATGGTTTTTTAGTATGCTCTACTGTATTATTATCATATCAGTCCACTTTCTTATGGAGTGCAGTTTATTGAAAGTTATCTCCTAATATATTTAAGGGTAAATTCATTTCTCTTTTTTCTCTCATCTCTCTGGATTATTTCACATCTTGCTCTTATCACAGGTCTAAATGTAATTCTTACAACAATTTTGTTTTGTTAACCAAACTTAGTGCTTAGTTCAAAGTCTTTTAAGACAATAGACATCTCAAGAGGATGTTTATGAATCATCCCCTGCCCAATCATAGTGTGGGGGAAGGTGAAGATCTAATTAATCATCTCATTTCTTGTTAACTTTCTTCATGAATTCCCAATCGCTCTTTCCTAGCATTTTCTTGTTCCAATTGAAGAAGAATCCATAGAGTTTCAAACAAGAGATGTGTCATTTCTTTCCTGAACTTATGAACATCAAGGATATAAGCATCAACATGCACAAACTGCTTTGGTCCCCAGAGTATTCACTGTGGCATCATCCTTAAGGTCTTACCTGCTCTACCATGTAATGTCAATATAATTATATTTATGATGTCATAGCTTAAGTGTCTGCGTGGCAGTGGTTGTTTAGTCACTAAGTTGTATCCAACACTTTGGACCCCACGGACTGTAGCCTGCCAGGCTCCTATGTCCATGGAATTTCCCAGGCAGGAATACTAGAGTGGGTTGCCATTATCCTCTCTAGGGTACCTTCCTGATCCAGGAACTGAACCCATGTCTCCTGCATTGCAGGTGGTTTCCTGTATTGCCCATGGATTCTTTACCGACTAAGCCACCAGGGAAACCCCTTTGTGTCTTCATACTACACCTTATTCCTCGGGTGGTATTTTATATAGATATTTCAAAGATATTCATAATTATTTTCATAAGCATAATTCAACTATATTTAAATTAAATAGCTAACTATATCCATTTTAAACTAAAATTTTTACTAAATAATTTAACCTTTTATTAAGTAAATGTTTTTAAAATTTCATTAAATTTCATTAAATAAATTATTTAAATAATTAATAAATAATTTATTAATTTTGACCAATAGAACTACTAAAACTTGAAAATAAGTTTTCATCTAGTGTAAGCTGTGCTTCTGATTAAATTATGTGACTGTCATATGCTGAACTTTTTGCTCAGATATTAATTATTAAAGATAATCAAAAACTAACTGATGAAAGTAATGTTATAGGAACCTTGCTATCCTGTGTCTATCTTGTTGTAGGTGAAATACATTTGAATTAGAGGATTTCAGTTGTCATGAGTGGGGAAAAAAGCATTTTAATCAACATCTGATTTATTTAAACGTGTATGATTTTTTAAAGAGTGTAGTCTGTAGATTATTTCACGTATTCTATAGACTCAGAAATTATTATTTCAGGTTAGAGGTCAATGACAAAACATATTCCAGTAAAAAGCAAGGGATTAAAGATTTGTCGTTGTTCTGTTGCTAAATTGTGTCCAACTCTGTGAGGCCCAATGGACTGTAGCATGCCAGGCTCCTCTGTCCTCCACTATTATTGGAGTTTGCTCAAATTCATCTCTATTGAGTCAGTGATACTATCTAACCATCTATACTCTGCCTCCATCTTCTCCTTTTGCCTTCAGTCCTTCCCAGCATTAGGGTCTTTTCAAATGAGTTGGCTCTTGGTATCAGGTGGCCCAAGTGCAGGAGCTTCAGCTCCAGCATCAATCCTTCTAATGAGTATTCACAGTTGATTTCCTTTAGGATTGACTGGTTTGATATCCTTGCAGTCCAAGAGTCTTTCTCAGTAACACAATTCAAAAATATCAGTTTTTTAGGTGCTCAGCCTTCCATGTGGTCCAACTCTTACATCCATACACAACTACTGGAAAAATCATAGCTTTGATTCTATGGACCTTTGTTGGCAAAATAATGTCTCTGCTCTTTAGTATGCTGTCTAGATATGTCATAGCTTTCCTTCCATGTAGCAAGTCATTTTTCATTTCATGGCTGTAGTCACTGTTCACAGTGATTTTAGAGCCCAAGAAAATAAAATCTTAAAGAAGATTATTGGTTGACAATTGAGTAATGTTAGTATATTCTGAAAGCCTTTGACCTACTAGTCAAAAGAGTCTTTGCTTACATTCCTTTATTTGATTCTCAGTGGAATCTCATGGCAGGTTTTTATTGCCATATTTTACAGAAAAGCAGATAAACTCATACATAGTAAGGGGAAGAGTCAAATCCCATGTAGTGTTATTCTGCAATGGTGCAATTATGAATAGACAATATAATTGGTGATGTATAATTTAGTTTTGATAGTTTCGATTCTACATGTAATTGAAGAAAAATTTAGTAATAGTAAAATTGACCACAGCTTAGTTTACTGTTTGTCAGAAAATCTTCCCCTCTCTTTTCATCCAAACTAGTCTTCACTCTTTTAACAATTCTATTTTCTCAACCTCACCTGAGAGCGCATTTCTACTTTGCAGTTTTCCGGGTACATTGCCCACTAGAAATTAATTCATTACCATCAATGTTCAGCTCACAGTTCCAAGAGAAGAAAGGTGATAGGTTCAATTCTTATTTTTGAAGGATAAGTCATTGGTCAGTCTATTATATGCTTGCCTTTCAGTCAAGTCTGTTATGGGTCCAGTCATCTTGAGCTGCATATGGAATATCCTATGTCAAATACTGCTGCCTAGCAGTTACCCCTTCAGTAGATCTATACGATGGGCATGGATGCCTAGAGTAATAAGCAGTAGAATAAGAGTGGGATGAGTGTGTGAGACGGTGCGTACCTTTCTCGATATTTATAACGGCAAAACATAAAATAGGTTTGTTGTATTTTAAAATGACAAGCTGCCTTCTAAGACATGTTATTGTTAGGAATGGCAAAGGATACACTTCTATTCAGAGCTCAACTTTCATTTGATACAGAGAGAGCTGGCATTGGCACACAGATGGGGTCATTACAAAAAGCTCTTAAAATGGCATCCTTTATAATCTGTGAAAATTCCCTGGGAGCATATCTCTGGATGAGGGGACTCGACTAATACTTATGCCTTCTTCACTGTCTACCATTTATTTACTTAGTTGTATTTCTTTAAGAATTCTTTAAGAGTTTCTTTAAGAATTTGTATTTAGAGAACACTTTAAAATGCAACTACAGAATTTAGATTTTCTAGTACAAATTTAACTTTTGCAGATTAGGAGCAGAGTTCTGGAAAGGTAATCATCTTATCAAAGGTTATTTAACCAGTTAGAGCTAAGAATTCAAATACCTTGATTATTATTTCTGTTTGTTTTCCTTAAGCTACATTGCTTTTACCTAAGGCTAAATTTTAAAATACTCTGAATAATGAAGTTTTCGTTGTTTAGTTACTGAATCATGTCAGACTCTTTGCAGCCCCATGGACTACAGCCCCTCCAGGGTCCCCTCTCCATTGGATTTTCCAGGCAAGAAATAACAGAAAGAATGTCAAGCATTTCAACTGAGTAAATGCAGAAACTAAAACTAAGTAGGAAAAGTTAGAACTGAATCCCAAACCTAGCTAGCCTAGCAAGAAGAAGGAAATGTTCTGCAGTTTTTTTTCCCACAGCAAAGCTGAGTTGCAGCATCTGAAATTTATATGTCATTCCTAAACCTTAAAATTACCTATTTAGCCTATCATAAATAAAGCCCTGATAGTTAATTCTTTTGAAGGATAAGTCATTGGTCAGTCTATTATATGCTTGCCTTTCAGTCAAGTCTGTTATGGGTCCAGTCATCTTGAGCTGCATATGGAATATCCTATGTCAAATACTGCTGCCTAGCAGTTACCCCTTCAGTAGATCTATACGATGGGCATGGATGCCTAGAGTAATAAGCAGTAGAATAAGAGTGGGATGAGTGTGTGAGACGGTGCGTACCTTTCTCGATATTTATAACGGCAAAACATAAAATAGGTTTGTTGTATTTTAAAATGACAAGCTGCCTTCTAAGACATGTTATTGTTAGGAATGGCAAAGGATACACTTCTATTCAGAGCTCAACTTTCATTTGATACAGAGAGAGCTGGCATTGGCACACAGATGGGGTCATTACAAAAAGCTCTTAAAATGGCATCCTTTATAATCTGTGAAAATTCCCTGGGAGCATATCTCTGGATGAGGGGACTCGACTAATACTTATGCCTTCTTCACTGTCTACCATTTATTTACTTAGTTGTATTTCTTTAAGAATTCTTTAAGAGTTTCTTTAAGAATTTGTATTTAGAGAACACTTTAAAATGCAACTACAGAATTTAGATTTTCTAGTACAAATTTAACTTTTGCAGATTAGGAGCAGAGTTCTGGAAAGGTAATCATCTTATCAAAGGTTATTTAACCAGTTAGAGCTAAGAATTCAAATACCTTGATTATTATTTCTGTTTGTTTTCCTTAAGCTACATTGCTTTTACCTAAGGCTAAATTTTAAAATACTCTGAATAATGAAGTTTTCGTTGTTTAGTTACTGAATCATGTCAGACTCTTTGCAGCCCCATGGACTACAGCCCCTCCAGGGTCCCCTCTCCATTGGATTTTCCAGGCAAGAAATAACAGAAAGAATGTCAAGCATTTCAACTGAGTAAATGCAGAAACTAAAACTAAGTAGGAAAAGTTAGAACTGAATCCCAAACCTAGCTAGCCTAGCAAGAAGAAGGAAATGTTCTGCAGTTTTTTTTCCCACAGCAAAGCTGAGTTGCAGCATCTGAAATTTATATGTCATTCCTAAACCTTAAAATTACCTATTTAGCCTATCATAAATAAAGCCCAAAGAGTTAAATAACATTTGTTTGAATACATTATATGTGAAAACACTTTGAAAGCTCTTGTGTGCTACAGAAATCTAAAGTCCTCAATTTTATAAAAGTATATATGAGTATAAGCATAATGATGAAAGCTATCTTTTAATGAATACTTGCTCAGGGGCATGCATAATAGAGATTAAATTATTAAACTGTTTCAATGCATTCTATTATTAAATTCTTATCTCAGCCCTAAGAGGTTGTGGGTACTAATATTAACTCCATATTACAGATGAATAATATGACACTTAAAATAAATTAGTAGCTTAGCTAGGAGGTGATTCTCTAAGATTCTGGAATCCAACTACTGAAACTTCTACAACTTCCTATGAATGGCAGTGTTAATGCTATGGTTGATTTTTGTTTTGTAATCAGGGTGATCTGGGTTAACATTCTGACTCAATGTGTTATGAGGTGGGTTATTTCAAAAAAGTTAACTTCTCTAAGACTCTTATTTCTCTTTTATAAAATTCCTCTAATTCTGTTACAACTGTTGTAAAAATATTATGAGAATTAAAGAAACAACGCCCTTCACAAGAAGGGGAAAACTTTGGGAGAATTGTAACTACTCACTTAACACTCAAGTGTGTGGATAATCAGGATAGTTTAAAATGACCATTGTCTCTTGAAGAATAATCTTGGTTGAATTAAAGAGCAAACCATTCATAAATTCAAGCAAATCTGTGCCCACCTATGATTTTAATTCACTTTGTACTAGAAACCTAATATTACATCAAGCAAGCTACATCACAATCTGATTATGATAATCAAATATTAATGTTCTTTGGGAGAGATAGTCTCGTGAAAATAACACATGAAAGAATGAAAATAAACATACTATAAGAGCATTGAATATATATTAACTTAACGGTTACCTAATCTCTCATTAAGCCCTCAGTGCTTCCACAGTATTGTCTTCTGGGTAAATTAAGTTTCCTGAAAAATAAGCAACAAGAAGAAAACAGTCTGTTTATTAAAAAATAATTGATTAAGACTTGTGACAATATTAAAAATTGTTATATAGACTCTGAGATCTAATAGACATGAATTAAAATCCTGATGACTCACTTAATAGGGTTTTTGTCTTCCTGTCTTAATAACTCAAAATTTAGCCTCTGAGTACTTGCTTCCCCATGAATCCTTCCACAGAGAATACTACAGATCTCTCCGAAGCACTTACTCTCAATCATTTTTGTGTCATAAAATATATTGATCTTTATAGGTACCATATAGATTTGGCTGCCCTGGTGGCTCAGATGACACAGAATCTGGCTGCCAATGCAAGAGATGCAGTGGACCCAGGTTCAATCCCTGGATTGGAAAGACCACCTGGAGAAGGGAACGGCACCCCACTCTGGAATTCTTGCCTAGATAATTTCATGAACAGACAAGCCTTTAGGGCTATAGTCCAGGGGTTACAAAAGCTGAACACAACTGTGACTAACACACACACACATATTTAATAGCAATAGAGTGATATCCCCCATGATGCCTGGTGCAGTGCCTTGCACAAAGTTTGTGTTCAGCAAGTAACTGATTTCTAAATTAATAGAGAAACATGTTTAGGTTCAGTACAGAAGATGGAAACCACTGACCTTGACCTTATATGTTTAAGAGAAGAAGAAAAAATGTATGTTTTAAATCAAGAGCACTTTTAGTAATTATTATGGATGTCAAAATTCATATCTAAATCATACCCCCCAAATAAATAATCTTACAAAAAAGCAAAAATAAAGGAAAAGGAAATTTTGACTTAAGAGCTATGTTAATCAATATAGAAAAAATATTTGATCTAGAATCCTGACACTGTATGTTCAGTTTTAGGATCCATTTTATTTTAATCCCTGATTTAGGATTTATAAGTTATCTTTCCTTTCAACGCTAGGTAGAGAAAAAAAGAGTTGTGCAAGTGGCTGTTTTCAGGCAGAGGAACGCACTTTTAATATGGACTAGCATTTCCAAATTATTTATGCCCTACCTACTTATAGTTTCTTTCCTTTTTTGGGTTAAATTTTTTTAAAAGTTTCCTGAAAAATAAGCAACAAGAAGAAAACAGTCTGTTTATTAAAAAATAATTGATTAAGACTTGTGACAATATTAAAAATTGTTATATAGACTCTGAGATCTAATAGACATGAATTAAAATCCTGATGACTCACTTAATAGGGTTTTTGTCTTCCTGTCTTAATAACTCAAAATTTAGCCTCTGAGTACTTGCTTCCCCATGAATCCTTCCACAGAGAATACTACAGATCTCTCCGAAGCACTTACTCTCAATCATTTTTGTGTCATAAAATATATTGATCTTTATAGGTACCATATAGATTTGGCTGCCCTGGTGGCTCAGATGACACAGAATCTGGCTGCCAATGCAAGAGATGCAGTGGACCCAGGTTCAATCCCTGGATTGGAAAGACCACCTGGAGAAGGGAACGGCACCCCACTCTGGAATTCTTGCCTAGATAATTTCATGAACAGACAAGCCTTTAGGGCTATAGTCCAGGGGTTACAAAAGCTGAACACAACTGTGACTAACACACACACACATATTTAATAGCAATAGAGTGATATCCCCCATGATGCCTGGTGCAGTGCCTTGCACAAAGTTTGTGTTCAGCAAGTAACTGATTTCTAAATTAATAGAGAAACATGTTTAGGTTCAGTACAGAAGATGGAAACCACTGACCTTGACCTTATATGTTTAAGAGAAGAAGAAAAAATGTATGTTTTAAATCAAGAGCACTTTTAGTAATTATTATGGATGTCAAAATTCATATCTAAATCATACCCCCCAAATAAATAATCTTACAAAAAAGCAAAAATA
Organism: Tragulus kanchil; assembly: GCA_022376925.1. Lineage (NCBI taxonomy): Eukaryota > Metazoa > Chordata > Mammalia > Artiodactyla > Tragulidae > Tragulus > Tragulus kanchil. The sequence goes on from JAIOJX010000004.1 coordinate 24,257,235, forward strand.
AAGGAAAAGGAAATTTTGACTTAAGAGCTATGTTAATCAATATAGAAAAAATATTTGATCTAGAATCCTGACACTGTATGTTCAGTTTTAGGATCCATTTTATTTTAATCCCTGATTTAGGATTTATAAGTTATCTTTCCTTTCAACGCTAGGTAGAGAAAAAAAGAGTTGTGCAAGTGGCTGTTTTCAGGCAGAGGAACGCGCACTTTTTAATATGGACTAGCATTTCCAAATTATTTATGCCCTACCTACTTATATTGTTTGTACCATATGTCCAAATTTAACATCTGAATAATAAAGAAAACTGTGTGTTCTTTGAAACATTGAAATTTTACTTCAGCAGAAGGAAATTGAGACCATTAATAACTGCTCCCAACCTATCTGCACATTTGAAATAAATTCACACTCACAGCTAGAATATTCTGTTTCCCTCCTGTCACAAGAACTTGTACATGCTGCTACTTTAGCCTGGATACTTCTTGCTTAGCACACATCACTCATCTCCTCTTTGCCTAAACAACATTGGTTTATTTCCAACTCCATTTTCAAATGTCATTTCATCAGAAAAACCTCCTTTAGTTTCCTCTAAGCTGGGATCATCTTCCTTTATAGTAAACTCTCATAGATGACCACTTCTTTGCTTTGCAACCATTATCTAGCTGCTAAACATGTGAATATTTGCCTCCTCCATTAGACCAGAAGCCAGGGAGTGATAATAAATGATAGATATTTTTATTCACAAAGTATCAGTGTAAAGGAGGTACCCTTACTGAATAATAAGTTGGAGTTAAAGATGCACATTAATTTGTAGAGTACTGCTACTTCTCCATTTTGATGTGGCATATTCTTGCCCAGAGAATCCCCATGGACAGAGAAACCTGGTGCCTAGAGTTCATAGAGTCACAAAGAGTCAAACACAGTTGATCGCCTAAGCACAGACACATATTCTCCATGAAAGTTTCCTATTATATTGGTAACAGAGTCAATATTGATCAATGTTTTTAATTTGTCTTCAGTAGTTATTTATTAAATAAATGTAGCCTCTTCATTTATTAACCTTAAAGTATTTATACTCTTGTCCAATCACTCATTATTGTTTGGATATATTTTTATTTTTTCTGTCCCGTTCTCTAAATTATCTGTAGTTTTTTCCTGAAGTTAGTAATAGAGGTTTTGCTCCACTCTGTTTTATTGAGGCCAGTCTCTTTAGGAGTCAAGAGCTGACGAACACTATTGCTGCTGCCGTCAGTCACGGAGGAGACTCAGCCTCACTCTGCTCCCTTTGGCTAGGTTCTGCTCAACCTTACACGTTTAACTTATGTCCCACCTTCTCCCTGACAACCCCACACTCTGACCATTGCTTTCTATTCCCGATATCAGTTGTACTTTTATGCTGTTCTGTGCAATTTAACATTATCTTATATAGTGTTCTGTATTATTAGTGACTGTTTCACATGTTCGGTCTTAGTTTCCTCAACTGAAATACAAGTTTACAGAGTGAGGAACTGTACAAATACACTTGCGTATCCAAAGACAGTTCTAAGCACATCATTATCAGGGTCCTAGTCACCATACAAGGGCCTATTGCTACTTAAACATCAAGTTTAGGTTCCAGGTGCCTTTATGACCCCTCTGTCCTCCCTTAGTACCTGGTACGTACCAGTGTTATGGCCATTTTATTGTTCTCCATTGTCAGTTTTTTCTTCTTTTTTTCTCCCTCTACCTCCTCAATAGGACAAGAGCTTGGTGAGGAAAAGAACGATGCCTTTTGTCACTATTATTTCCTTAGGATCTAGCACAGTGTCTAGTGAAGAATAGGGGTGCAGTTGTATTTGTTAAATAAATTGATTAATGATCTTGATCTCTTTTCATTTGGATGGGCATCAAATCTTACTTTATAAGAAGATTATAGAAATTTTGGTAAACTCTTAAAATTTTATCTACTTGGATATTTAAAAGGTACATAAAATGAATTAATACTCTCTGCAAGAGAGGATCGCATAGTGGCTAAAGACAAGCTTTGCAATTAGACATGTCAGCATCCTGAAACTGCATGACTTCAATAAGGTTACCTGGCCTTGTTAAGTTTCAGTAACCTCATGAAAAGTGAAAATATGACTAATCACCTCACAATGTTGCTGTGAGAATCAAGTAGCATGATGCATGTAAAACTCCTGGCAAATTGGCACTGAATGAGCATTCAGTATGTTTTAATCAATTATTACCTATTAAAGTAATTTAAGAGGGGAAAAGCCTAAATGTTATTTCTTGTGCTTCACAAATGTAAAGATGATCACATATTTTAGTTGAATATACATTTAAAATTATAAAATATAAAAGTACAAACGAAGACAAGTAAACTATCTCACTGCTGCCGGGGGTTTGGCTAGGTTCTGCTCAACCTTACACGTTTAACTTATGTCCCACCTTCTCCCTGACAACCCCACACTCTGACCATTGCTTTCTATTCCCGATATCAGTTGTACTTTTATGCTGTTCTGTGCAATTTAACATTATCTTATATAGTGTTCTGTATTATTAGTGACTGTTTCACATGTTCGGTCTTAGTTTCCTCAACTGAAATACAAGTTTACAGAGTGAGGAACTGTACAAATACACTTGCGTATCCAAAGACAGTTCTAAGCACATCATTATCAGGGTCCTAGTCACCATACAAGGGCCTATTGCTACTTAAACATCAAGTTTAGGTTCCAGGTGCCTTTATGACCCCTCTGTCCTCCCTTAGTACCTGGTACGTACCAGTGTTATGGCCATTTTATTGTTCTCCATTGTCAGTTTTTTCTTCTTTTTTTCTCCCTCTACCTCCTCAATAGGACAAGAGCTTGGTGAGGAAAAGAACGATGCCTTTTGTCACTATTATTTCCTTAGGATCTAGCACAGTGTCTAGTGAAGAATAGGGGTGCAGTTGTATTTGTTAAATAAATTGATTAATGATCTTGATCTCTTTTCATTTGGATGGGCATCAAATCTTACTTTATAAGAAGATTATAGAAATTTTGGTAAACTCTTAAAATTTTATCTACTTGGATATTTAAAAGGTACATAAAATGAATTAATACTCTCTGCAAGAGAGGATCGCATAGTGGCTAAAGACAAGCTTTGCAATTAGACATGTCAGCATCCTGAAACTGCATGACTTCAATAAGGTTACCTGGCCTTGTTAAGTTTCAGTAACCTCATGAAAAGTGAAAATATGACTAATCACCTCACAATGTTGCTGTGAGAATCAAGTAGCATGATGCATGTAAAACTCCTGGCAAATTGGCACTGAATGAGCATTCAGTATGTTTTAATCAATTATTACCTATTAAAGTAATTTAAGAGGGGAAAAGCCTAAATGTTATTTCTTGTGCTTCACAAATGTAAAGATGATCACATATTTTAGTTGAATATACATTTAAAATTATAAAATATAAAAGTACAAACGAAGACAAGTAAACTATCTTCTGTATCCATTTGTAAAAACCAGACTACCTTGAGATACTACATCAGGGGTTGGCAAACTTTCTGTGTAAATGGTCAGATAGTAGTTTTGAAAGCTGTATAATTTCTATCACAACTACTCAACTCTGTTGTATCATGAAAGTAGCCATGGACAACAGGTTGATCTATGAGCATGTGTTCCTGCTCATACTCAGTTACTTATTCTTGTCCAGTGCTCTGTGACCCCATGGAAAATAGAGCCCAGCAGGCTCCTTTGGCCAAAGAACTTCCCAGGCAAGAACACTGGAATAGGTTGCTACTTCCTCCTCCAGGAGATTTTCTACACCAAGAGGTCAAACCTGTATCTTCTACTTGTCAGGGGAAATCTTTACCACTGAGCCACCAGGGAGACCTGCTATGAGGATGAGTTTGTCTCAGTAAAACTTTATTTACAAAAGCAGTGAATATATTCCCTGAATATATGTATATCTTACTATATGGTTCTACCACAGGTAATAATTTAACATTTGTTTAACATATTTGTGCAATGATACTTCCATTGTAGAAATGTGTTTAATGTGTTTAATAGAACTAGAATACTTCCTAAGTAATCTGTAAGAAATATTAATGCATATTTCAACCTTTTTACACATTTGAATGCATATTTCTAACCTTAATTGTGAATTAGATATTTACCAAATACAAGAATCTATGTTCTTCATTGGCTGTGTTTTGACCTTTTACCTTGGCACTGTGCTTGTGCCCATGCTCAGTTCCTCAGTTGTGCCTGACTCTTTGCAGCTCAATGGACTGTAACCTGCCAAGCTTCTCTTGGCCATAGAATTTTCAGGCAATAATATTGGTGGTGTACCATTTCCTACTCCAAGGGCTCTTCCTGACCCAGGGATCTAACCTAAGTCTCTTGCATCTGCTGCATTGGAAGGCAGATTATTTACCACTAGTACCACCTGGGAGACCCACTTAATGAAAGCCTCATACACTACCTACTTTTGGTAGTTATATCTGTAAAACGAATTGGAGAGAGTATCAATTAGTGCAAGGATCCTTGGTTTTCAATCCAAACATGTCCCTGTCCAGATGTTCATCTTGCTGGCCATGTTTCCTTGGATGATTTCTATTACAAGACAGAAATAATATTTAAACAATGATTGTGAGCCAGGGACAGTTTTGTCCCCAGGGGATATTTGGAATGTCTGGAGATACTTGTAACTGTCACAACTTGTGGGGAGAGGGTTACTATGGGCATCTAATGGGCAGAAGCCAAGGATGCTGCTCAACATCTTGTAATGCATGGGAAAGCCCTGCCTTCCTCCCAAAGAATTATCAGACTCAAAATATCAAGAGTACCAAGTTTGAGAAACCTTGATCTAAATGTTTCTATGAAAATTAACTCACATGGTGTTGGAAAGGAGGCTTTCCTCGTGGCTCAGAAGTAAAGAATCCTTTTGCAATTCAGGAGACACAAGAAACATGGATACAATCCCTTGGTCAGGAATGCCTTCCTCTGGAAGGGAAAATTGCAATCCACCCCAGTATCCTTGCCTGAGAAATCTGAGGGACAAAGGAGATTGAGGGCTATAGTCCATGGGGTCAAAAAAGATTAAGACACAACTGAGCAACTGAGCATGCATTCACGCACGTGCTATAAAAGTTTAGCAGAATATCTGGCTCAATAAATCTTAACTACTAATAATGAGACCAAATTCTATTGACAAGTAGAAAATAAGCATGCAAATTTTGAATATACAGAAATGTGTAAAAATAAATGAACTATCCATTTTAGGGAGCTAGTAGCTTGTTGATGCATTTATTTAGATTAAATAATAAAGTTGCTATCTATTCGTGTATGTATTGACATCTGGATTCCACATGCTGTTTGTGAGCCTTGAAAGGTTTTTGAATGATACTTGCTGTTCTGTCATTGCCATGACAAATGTTTTATCTTGATGTTAATATCTGACTTGCTTTAAATTCATGTGGGAAATTTGAAAGTTCTATTTCCCATCTTAAAAATCAATGACAACTTAATCAATTTCCCATCTTTAAAAAGTCGAAACTTAATCAAGTGACATTTACCACTAGTACCACCTGGGAGACCCACTTAATGAAAGCCTCATACACTACCTACTTTTGGTAGTATATCTGTAAAACGAATTGGAGAGAGTGTCAATTAGTGCAAGGATCCTTGGTTTTCAATCCAAACATGTCCCTGTCCAGATGTTCATCTTGCTGGCCATGTTTCCTTGGATGATTTCTATTACAAGACAGAAATAATATTTAAACAATGATTGTGAGCCAGGGACAGTTTTGTCCCCAGGGGATATTTGGAATGTCTGGAGATACTTGTAACTGTCACAACTTGTGGGGAGAGGGTTACTATGGGCATCTAATGGGCAGAAGCCAAGGATGCTGCTCAACATCTTGTAATGCATGGGAAAGCCCTGCCTTCCTCCCAAAGAATTATCAGACTCAAAATATCAAGAGTACCAAGTTTGAGAAACCTTGATCTAAATGTTTCTATGAAAATTAACTCACATGGTGTTGGAAAGGAGGCTTTCCTCGTGGCTCAGAAGTAAAGAATCCTTTTGCAATTCAGGAGACACAAGAAACATGGATACAATCCCTTGGTCAGGAATGCCTTCCTCTGGAAGGGAAAATTGCAATCCACCCCAGTATCCTTGCCTGAGAAATCTGAGGGACAAAGGAGATTGAGGGCTATAGTCCATGGGGTCAAAAAAGATTAAGACACAACTGAGCAACTGAGCATGCATTCACGCACGTGCTATAAAAGTTTAGCAGAATATCTGGCTCAATAAATCTTAACTACTAATAATGAGACCAAATTCTATTGACAAGTAGAAAATAAGCATGCAAATTTTGAATATACAGAAATGTGTAAAAATAAATGAACTATCCATTTTAGGGAGCTAGTAGCTTGTTGATGCATTTATTTAGATTAAATAATAAAGTTGCTATCTATTCGTGTATGTATTGACATCTGGATTCCACATGCTGTTTGTGAGCCTTGAAAGGTTTTTGAATGATACTTGCTGTTCTGTCATTGCCATGACAAATGTTTTATCTTGATGTTAATATCTGACTTGCTTTAAATTCATGTGGGAAATTTGAAAGTTCTATTTCCCATCTTAAAAATCAATGACAACTTAATCAATGCTGCTAAAAACAAGCCCCAGTTCTTGTGTAGGAGGAAAATAAACAAGCTCGAGAATTAAAAGTGACAGAATCTTCACATCAAGGACAGAGAACATACATCCAACTAGCTCTTCTGTATTTGTAGCCTGAAAAATTCTGTCTGCTTGATTCTTTCCTCAGGGGATTGAAACATGTTGAAAGGGATAAGAGAACTTCAGCATTGCCATAGTTTTTATATCATTAGGTAGAAATTAAGTAAATAATAGAATACTAAACTGTTACATATCTTGAAGTTTTTCTAACCATAACTTGGTGTCTCCAGCACTATTTTCAGTTCCATCTTCACTAGCAATAGGCCTGCTGCTATCACCCCTCTGCTCTGTGCAACTAGAAGAGGAGGCAGCTAGGAGGAAAGACAAGCATACCTCTGGAGATGGTGTTTACCAAACAGTTACAGAGCATTCACTCGCACCTTGAGGCTCTCATGCTTACTCAGACGTAAATATGAGTCAGTGATGACATACTGTAAGTGATGTAAGTGACTGGGATTGTGCCAGTTGCCAATAATATCCAGGGGTGCAAGTTCATAAGGCTTTCTCAGATAGCTTGGTGGTAAAGAATCCACCTGCCAATGCAGCAGATACAGATTTGATCCGTGGGTCAGGAAGATCCCCTGGAAAAGTAAAGGGAAACCCACTATAGTGCTCTTGCCTGGACCAGGGAGCCTGGTAGGCTTCAGTCCATAGGAGTGCAAAAGAGTTGGATATGACTTAGCAACTAAACAAGAAGGCAAAAATATGCGTATGTGCTATCAGTTGCTAACAAATGGATACACTGAGTTGGAGTGACAGGTGAGAGAGAGCTAAGAAAAATTAGACGATTTCTATCCCATTTAAAAGTGTTAATGACTATTCCAGAAAGAGAAAAACAAATACATTAACACATATATGTGAAATATAGACAAATGGTACATGAACCTATTTGCAGGGCAGGAAGAGAAATGCAGACTTAGAGAATGGACATATGGACACAGTGGGGAAAAGGGGAGGGTGGGACAAATTGGAAGAGGAGCATTGACAAATGTACAATGTAGAGAGCTAGTGGGAAACTGCACGGGAGCTCAACTCGGTGCTCTGTGATGCCCTAGAAGGGTGAAATGGGAAAATGGGAAGACAGTTCATAAGGGAGGGAATTTGTTTTGCTGTATACCAAAAGCTAACAACATTATAAAGCAATTATACTCCAGTTTAAAAAAATAAATGTTAGTGGTTATTCAGTTCCAGTTATCTTTGACGGTATAGGCTCAATGTCAGATCTTACCAAGAAAGCTAGAAGTCTGGGGTTTTAGGGGTAGCATAAAATGAAAGATCTATTAGACTTTGTCTATATATAAATCATTCAAAAACAGTATAAAGTGGTACAACCATGTCAGAAAATTATCAGGTTTTATTGAAGTTAACGTCACCCTACCATATGACCTGATAATTCTATTCCTAGAAATTTACTCTAAAAAAATGAAAATACATATCTACAGAAAGATTCATATAAACATATTCATAGCAGCTTCTGTTTCATAATAGCCCAAACTGGGAACAACCCAAGTGCTGCTCTTCACATTTTCTTACTTGCCTGACTACTCTCTGATGAATATGTTTTGTTTGCATTCAACTTAGACTGGATCTCGAATCAAATGAAAAGTTTTCAATGATCTTTGACAACAAAGGGCGGGCATAGTGAATCTGGTCTTTGATTTATACTACTTTTGATATTTCTATAAAGGTAGTTAAAGAGGATGCTAGGTGTTTTGGTAGTTATATCTTTTCATTGATTTATATTCTTCTCTTGATTCATATTGAACATAGTTTCTGAAATGGTACAAACATGTCTATGTCTGTCTCTGATACACTTATGTCATTCTCTCCTTGCACAAAAGCATTTTTTGTTGTCTTGCTTTGTTTTTGGCATCATGCAATTCATTTTAATCTTATTGAATCTGATTCATCCATTTCTGCATAACTGTATGGAAACTCTTATATTGTGTAGTGGTGAAATCCATAGGGACCCCAGAGTTATAATTATCTTCACCGTGATAGTCATATACATATATACTAAGTGTATTACTGTGACTTATGCCATATAGTCCATGCAATGTGTGAATGCTCTTTCCTCTAGTATGGTTTTATAGATGAGAAAACCAAGATTCAGAATAGTTAACTCATCTGCCTATAGCCATACAACTAGTAAGTGGTAGAGCCAAGCCATATTCTATATAAGTCAACCAATTTGAAAGTCCACACTCTTTACCATTATACTTTTATTTATCTGAAATTTGAAAATAATTCATATTAATTCCAAACAATGATAAAATGCACAGTAAGACTTGGGTCAAAATACTAAAGCAATTAGGAAAGTTACTCATATATATACATATATATATATATATATATATATATATATATATATATATATATACACTTGGCTGTGCTGAGTCTTAGTTGTAGTATGTGGGATCTTTGATCTTCATTGTGACATTCAGGATCCTTTAGTTGCGACATGTGGGATCTAGTTCCCTGATCAGAAATCGAACCCAGGTCACCTGGATTAGGAGTGTGGAGTCTTAGCCACTGGACCACCAGGGAAGTTTCAAGAAAGTTATGTTCATGTGGCATACAGCTTTATCAATTTAGCTTCAGCAAAGAAACAAAAGTCTTCCCAGATGGTACTAGTGGTAAAGAACCTTCCTGTCAATGCAGGAGACACAGGGAATGTGAGTTTGATCCCTGGGTCAGGGGCGATCTCTGGAGGAGGGCACGGCAAACCACTTCAGTATTCTTGCCTGGTGAATCCCATGAACAGAGGAGCCTGGTGGGCTACAGTCCATGGGGTACAAAGAGTCAGACATGACTGACCATGAGCCCCCTCAACCATCCTTCTCAAGTGTTTATTTTACTTTTGGAATGCTATGTTTTTGGGAAAAAAATGCTTGCCTCATTAACCCAAAGCCCTTTGTTTTGTTACTGTAAATATAAAATCTTTGAAAGATCTTTTGTTTGTCCTTGTATCTTCATAAACATGATTCTTTGGATTTCAGCTTTTCTGACCTCATTGTTAACTCAGAACTTCCATTTGTCTTTCTTGTTTATACATGGACCTTGAAAATCTAAAGTTAATACAGATTTCTGTGTTAAGCAACATTTAAGAACAGTATGAACTAGCAAATGAATATTTATAGATTAGGCATTCTAAATACATTTCAAAACTTACCTAATCTATACCTTTAAAAAATTGTAAGCTATTACTCCTCTTTGACGGATGCAGAAATTGAGAGTATAATTGTTCAAGTTACATGACCTATTAAAAAAACGCGAAACCTATCCTCTTCACTAACATTCTTGCCAAAATCTCTCATTCTGTAAAGTCTTTTGCATCCTTTTTATCACTTTGTTAGACATCTTATGCTACAGAATATTACCTACTTTTCTTCTCAACTTTTAAAAATATTCTGAAGACTTTAGAATCATATACTTCTTATTTAACCAGGTCATTTAAGGAGCGATTCAAATGATTTTTTTTTAACCATATTGGGATATAATAAATATCCTTATGTGAAAACTTATGTAAAATTTATACTCACTTTTAAATATTTCTCCACTAAATAGACCTGATTCTTATGCTTTGGCAGACTTCAGACATCTATTGTGAAGTAATAGACCATAAGGCTAAAGAGCTGCATGCTCAAATACTCTAAGAGTTGATAGGAGGGAGGTCTTTACACAAGTCCCTGTGCCCAATGCACAGAGAGGACAAACAAACTGAAACACTGGAGGTTGGAACCAGGAAAGGTGTATTGCAGGACCATGCAAGGAGGTGAGATGACTCCTGCCCTGAAAACCCTGAAGGATTTTGGAAAATAATTTTAAAGAACAGATGAGGGCAAGTTGCAGGGTATGTGATCAGCTTGTGAGAGCAGACATGACTGACCACCCTTCAGTATTCTTGCCGGGTGAATCCCATGAACAGAGGAGCCTGGTGGGCTACAGTCCATGGGGTACAAAGAGTCAGACATGACTGACCATGAGCCCCCTCAACCATCCTTCTCAAGTGTTTATTTTACTTTTGGAATGCTATGTTTTTGGGAAAAAAATGCTTGCCTCATTAACCCAAAGCCCTTTGTTTTGTTACTGTAAATATAAAATCTTTGAAAGATCTTTTGTTTGTCCTTGTATCTTCATAAACATGATTCTTTGGATTTCAGCTTTTCTGACCTCATTGTTAACTCAGAACTTCCATTTGTCTTTCTTGTTTATACATGGACCTTGAAAATCTAAAGTTAATACAGATTTCTGTGTTAAGCAACATTTAAGAACAGTATGAACTAGCAAATGAATATTTATAGATTAGGCATTCTAAATACATTTCAAAACTTACCTAATCTATACCTTTAAAAAATTGTAAGCTATTACTCCTCTTTGACGGATGCAGAAATTGAGAGTATAATTGTTCAAGTTACATGACCTATTAAAAAAACGCGAAACCTATCCTCTTCACTAACATTCTTGCCAAAATCTCTCATTCTGTAAAGTCTTTTGCATCCTTTTTATCACTTTGTTAGACATCTTATGCTACAGAATATTACCTACTTTTCTTCTCAACTTTTAAAAATATTCTGAAGACTTTAGAATCATATACTTCTTATTTAACCAGGTCATTTAAGGAGCGATTCAAATGATTTTTTTTTAACCATATTGGGATATAATAAATATCCTTATGTGAAAACTTATGTAAAATTTATACTCACTTTTAAATATTTCTCCACTAAATAGACCTGATTCTTATGCTTTGGCAGACTTCAGACATCTATTGTGAAGTAATAGACCATAAGGCTAAAGAGCTGCATGCTCAAATACTCTAAGAGTTGATAGGAGGGAGGTCTTTACACAAGTCCCTGTGCCCAATGCACAGAGAGGACAAACAAACTGAAACACTGGAGGTTGGAACCAGGAAAGGTTTATTGCAGGACCATGCAAGGAGATGAGATGACTCCTGCCCTGAAAAACCCTGAAGGATTTTGGAAAATAATTTTTAAAGAACAGATGAGGGCAAGTTGCAGGGTATGTGATCAGCTTGTGCACATTCCTCTGACTGGCTGATGGTGAGGCACGAGGGTGGTATCACATGGGTGACCTTCAGTCCTTAGGCTGCAGGAAGCCTGGGGGCTATGTGCTCACAGTCTTCAAGCACTTCCTCCATTTGGTGCTTGGGGGGTGGGGTTCACATCTGCAAAACAATTGAGGAAATTTACATTTAACACTCACTTTTAGGTACTTCAAAGCAGGGGTAAAGTAGAGGATGGGGGTGAAGGACTTTCCCTGAAGAGCCCTATAGGGTCCTGATCAGTTACAGCTGCTCATTTCCAACTGGAAATGTGTAAGCACCATGGAGGAGCTGAACTCTTTATTAACTCTTTGTAGCTGAGAACACAATTTTCCACCAAATCTCACTACCCTCTTTTTCTGTTAATAGGATTTTGCTGGGTACAGGGTTTGACTACATCTCCCAGGCTCCCTTGCAGATTTTTGACAGTAGGACTAAGCTTTCACAGCAGGAATGTAAATAAAAGCACAGTAGCCTCCAGACCAAGACTTTTAAAAGGAAGAGATAATTCTGAATGTTCCTTTTTCTTTCTAATGTCTGGATTCAAACAAACAAGGGTTTAGTGGGATAACAGAGCTAGGAAACAGAAGAACCCTGGTTCCTGAATCATATATTTTATTTAACCAGGTCATTTAAGGAGCGATTCAAATGATTTTTTTTTAACCATATTGGGATATAATAAATATCCTTATGTGAAAACTTATGTAAAATTTATACTCACTTTTAAATATTTCTCCACTAAATAGACCTGATTCTTATGCTTTGGCAGACTTCAGACATCTATTGTGAAGTAATAGACCATAAGGCTAAAGAGCTGCATGCTCAAATACTCTAAGAGTTGATAGGAGGGAGGTCTTTACACAAGTCCCTGTGCCCAATGCACAGAGAGGACAAACAAACTGAAACACTGGAGGTTGGAACCAGGAAAGGTTTATTGCAGGACCATGCAAGGAGATGAGATGACTCCTGCCCTGAAAAACCCTGAAGGATTTTGGAAAATAATTTTTAAAGAACAGATGAGGGCAAGTTGCAGGGTATGTGATCAGCTTGTGCACATTCCTCTGACTGGCTGATGGTGAGGCACGAGGGTGGTATCACATGGGTGACCTTCAGTCCTTAGGCTGCAGGAAGCCTGGGGCTATGTGCTCACAGTCTTCAAGCACTTCCTCCATTTGGTGCTTGGGGGGTGGGGTTCACATCTGCAAAACAATTGAGGAAATTTACATTTAACACTCACTTTTAGGTACTTCAAAGCAGGGGTAAAGTAGAGGATGGGGGTGAAGGACTTTCCCTGAAGAGCCCTATAGGGTCCTGATCAGTTACAGCTGCTCATTTCCAACTGGAAATGTGTAAGCACCATGGAGGAGCTGAACTCTTTATTAACTCTTTGTAGCTGAGAACACAATTTTCCACCAAATCTCACTACCCTCTTTTTCTGTTAATAGGATTTTGCTGGGTACAGGGTTTGACTACATCTCCCAGGCTCCCTTGCAGATTTTTGACAGTAGGACTAAGCTTTCACAGCAGGAATGTAAATAAAAGCACAGTAGCCTCCAGACCAAGACTTTTAAAAGGAAGAGATAATTCTGAATGTTCCTTTTTCTTTCTAATGTCTGGATTCAAACAAGGGTTTAGTGGGATAACAGAGCTAGGAAACAGAAGAACCCTGGTTCCTGAATCAGCATGGATAATAGTTAACAGAATAGGTACGCCTATTTTGTCTTGTAAACAACTTGAGAATAACCTTCTATTATGGTAAACACTGATATTTGGAGGTGGGCATGTCTGTGATAGCAGTTTAGTTTAGTCTATAATATACTCTTTCAAACATTTAACAAAATATGTCTACCACCTTTCATGATTTTATAGTCAGGATAGCTGAGGGAAAATGTTCTAGCAGAGAAGAAAGCTTATAAAACATATGGATGCTTTTGGAGATTTACAGGGAATGATTGGTTCTGTCTGAGAAAGCTTTTGGAAGTTTCCCAGGGTAGAGGACTTGAAGGATGAAGATTACACTTTCAAAGAAACTGGAGAACAATAATCTAGAGAGTGAGAACAATTTGAACAATGTCGAGGGAGTCGGGAGTGAATAATGATGGCCTGTTCATGGAAAGTTGAGTCTGGCTGAGGCATTAGGCACAGAACAAACAAAGATGAAACAGTGTTTGAAGAGAGAGTTAGACTTGATCAGATCTTAAAACACTTCTTTTTATGTTAAACATTTATATATTTAGCTGATCTGGGTCTTAGTTCTGGCAGATGGGCCCTCCAATCTTTGTTGGGGTTTGTGGGATCTAGTTCCCTGATCAAAGATTGAACCTGTGTCTCCTGCACTGGGAGCTTGAAATCTTAGCCACTGGACCACCAGGAAAGTCCCTTGAGGCTCTTTTAGTTCTATGTGTGGTTAGCAGAATAATAACTGGTTTCCTTCCAACAACATGCTAATATTCTCATCCTTAGAGAAAAATATTAGTGTCAATGGAAAGTTAATTGATCTAAGAAAGACATGAACAATTTTATTCATGCCAAAATTGAGGATTATAACCTGGGAAGAGCATCTCAGAAAACTCTGAGAACTGTTTTGCCTGTTAGAAATCAAGGCACAGTTACATAAATCTTTTGAGACAGACGTTGTATAGTCGCTATGTTGTGTCCAATGCTTTGTGACCCCATAGACTGTAACTGCCAGGCTCCTGTGTCCGTGGGATTCTCCAGGTCAGCATACTCGAATGGGTAGCCTTTTCCTTCTCCAGGGAATCTTTCCAACCCAGGGATTGAACCTGTGTCACCTGTGTCTCCTGCATTGAGAGGTAGATTCTTTACCACAGAGCTGTGGGCTGTCCATCAAATACTTATTATTGACAGTTTACATAATCCAGATCTAAGTATCATTGTGGTGGGTCATCTGACCCTTACAAGATCAAGAAAGAATGCTTTCTTTTAAGGAGTCATCTTGGTATTACTGCGGGCATTCCTGCTGCTGGGGGAAGTTTGACCAATGCATAGCGCAGATAAAGAGTACAGTGAGAGGAGGGACAATGACAAAGCATGGGGAAGAATTTTCATTTAAATTTCTCTTTCCTTGCCACATGTATGAGTTTTATTTCACATTTGATTATGTGGCAAAGGGGAATTAGGGTTGCAGATGGAGCTGAGATGGTTTATCAGCTGACCTCAAGATAGGAAGATAATCTTACAGAACTTAGATGAGCCCTGTGTAATCACAAATGTCCTTAAATTTGTGAGATAAATTTTAAAAAAAACCAAAGCATACTGATGGCCAAATGGTGCATGAAACGATGCTCAGCATCACTAATCATTAGAGGGATGCAAAGCAAAACAATAATGAGGTATCTCACTCCAGTCAAATGGCCATTGTCAAAAAAAAAAAAATCCATAAACAATAAATACTGGAGAGAGGCTAAAGGAGAGGAAACCCTCTTACACTGTTGGTGGAAATGTAAATTGGTGTAGTCACTGTAAGAATCGTAAAGACACGGCAGGCTGCAAGCTGTTAGGGAAGAAGTTTATTTGGGAAGAGTTCCCGGGCGAGATCCACAGGTCCGAGAGATGGGCCAGGGAAATCGCGCCCCGGAGATGGGACGAGGAGGTTTTATTAGGGAGGAGGGGAGCAGGAGAAAATGGGAGGGGGATCCCTCAGGGCAGGCGCAGAAACGAGTTCTTTGTTTAAGTTTGGCGGGAAGTCCAGTGATGAGCCCACTATCCTTCAGGTGGCTGTGGGCGGGGTGTATAGTCGCTATGTTGTGTCCAATGCTTTGTGACCCCATAGACTGTAACTGCCAGGCTCCTGTGTCCGTGGGATTCTCCAGGTCAGCATACTCGAATGGGTAGCCTTTTCCTTCTCCAGGGAATCTTTCCAACCCAGGGATTGAACCTGTGTCACCTGTGTCTCCTGCATTGAGAGGTAGATTCTTTACCACAGAGCTGTGGGCTGTCCATCAAATACTTATTATTGACAGTTTACATAATCCAGATCTAAGTATCATTGTGGTGGGTCATCTGACCCTTACAAGATCAAGAAAGAATGCTTTCTTTTAAGGAGTCATCTTGGTATTACTGCGGGCATTCCTGCTGCTGGGGGAAGTTTGACCAATGCATAGCGCAGATAAAGAGTACAGTGAGAGGAGGGACAATGACAAAGCATGGGGAAGAATTTTCATTTAAATTTCTCTTTCCTTGCCACATGTATGAGTTTTATTTCACATTTGATTATGTGGCAAAGGGGAATTAGGGTTGCAGATGGAGCTGAGATGGTTTATCAGCTGACCTCAAGATAGGAAGATAATCTTACAGAACTTAGATGAGCCCTGTGTAATCACAAATGTCCTTAAATTTGTGAGATAAATTTTAAAAAAAACCAAAGCATACTGATGGCCAAATGGTGCATGAAACGATGCTCAGCATCACTAATCATTAGAGGGATGCAAAGCAAAACAATAATGAGGTATCTCACTCCAGTCAAATGGCCATTGTCAAAAAAAAAAAAATCCATAAACAATAAATACTGGAGAGAGGCTAAAGGAGAGGAAACCCTCTTACACTGTTGGTGGAAATGTAAATTGGTGTAGTCACTGTAAGAATCGTAAAGACACGGCAGGCTGCAAGCTGTTAGGGAAGAAGTTTATTTGGGAAGAGTTCCCGGGCGAGATCCACAGGTCCGAGAGATGGGCCAGGGAAATCGCGCCCCGGAGATGGGACGAGGAGGTTTTATTAGGGAGGAGGGGAGCAGGAGAAAATGGGAGGGGGATCCCTCAGGGCAGGCGCAGAAACGAGTTCTTTGTTTAAGTTTGGCGGGAAGTCCAGTGATGAGCCCACTATCCTTCAGGTGGCTGTGGGCGGGGGATGTGAAATTCTTGACACTTTGTGAGGAATTTTTATGGCCAAGGCTATCTCCTTATCGTAGGTCTAGGGAGATTCTCAGGCACCAGCAGGTAAGCAACTGACCCCCTGATTTGGTGCCAGGAGTCTGGTCGCGGTGTTGATCCTAACAACTTGGCCCTTTCTTATGATTATTTAGTGCTGGGGAATCTCCGGCCGCAGTGTTAACACTTTAATAGCCTACCACCCTAACATTCCAGCCTTTTTGGTGATATAGGGCGCCGAGCTTTGTCTGGCTACTTCCTGCTGAGTCTTCGTTTGGGCATGGGGAGTTTAAGGCTGGTCTGAAGGTGGTGGGCTGGTGGGCAGTCGGGAGTAGGGCTGAAGGAGCATCTGATGAATAGCGACCTGTGAGATGTCTTTCATTCGGCTCAGTAGAAATCTGAGGAAACAAGGAGCAAGCATGAGTAAAAGTGAAATAATTAGAAGGGGTCCTAAGAGAGGGGTTATCCATGCCATTAGGGGAGAGCGCCACCACTCTTCAAAGGGTGATGGGGACTGTCTACCAGAGCGAAGCTGTTCCCCCAGCCGAGTCAGGACGTTCGTGTTCTCTTCCACCAGACCTGACTCATTAATATAGTAACAGCATTCTTCCCGCAGGAAGAGGCAGGTTCCCCCTTTGTCGGCAGTTAGGAGATCTAGGGCCCTCCGATTCTGTAAGGTTACTTTAGCCAGGGAGGTTATCTGTCTCTGGAGAGACAACATAGAGGTTGCAGAGGCTTCTGCTGCTATTTGAAGCTTTTCTTCAAGTTTTTGTTGAGTAGAAACACTATGTCCCAAAGCTCCGGCGCTAATTCCAGCTACAGCTAATGAGGTGATCAAAGTGATTCCAGCCAGGAGAGGAAGAAAAACGGCTCTTTTCTGTCGTGCCGGAGGTCTGTAAAGAGATGCAAACTTGGCTCTGCCATACAACATTAGTTGAGGAACTAGGATAACAGGCCAACATGGGAACGGTGATTGCAGACTTATGTGATTGTAAAGAGTTTTGTTGCACCAGAAGAAAATGCCAGAGGGGGTATACAAGGTTTCTGTTACCCGTATGGTCATATTGCAAGGGGAATTCGACACACCTTTGTCATAGCAGAGGAAGTAAGTCTGTTCAGATTGAAAGAGGGGGACATCTACTGCCACAGGATTTTGGGGTTGGTTTGGTAAACTAGCCTTAGATACGTTCACGGAGTATGTTAATGGGACCGCTGCTAGTACAGGTCTATTCAAAGATGCACACAAATAAGTCAATACCTGATAGTCCTTTGTGTTATTAAGCAGTTTTACACCCTGTCTGATAACTTCTATCCAGGTGAAGGCTTCTGGGACCCATGGCTGATTTATGTCCTGATTAAGGCTAGATTCAGCCTGATCTATGGTCTGTTTTACTTCTGTTAAGGTGTCTAGTCTCTCTCTCTATATATATATATTTTGAATATATAATGTGGTCTATGGCATCTGTTGATAGCCTCTATCCAGCTTACCATACTGTCCGGATTGTCACGTGGAGTCCCAGGGGTCTTGAATGTTTATTTTCCAGGATTTTGGTGGATCCGGTGAGTTTAGCAGAGAATTGATCTAGGTGGCTTGGAGCCCTTTTTATCTGAGACACGTGATGCCAGGCTCGATCTCCCAGTAGCTTAACTGCCGTTGGGGTGGTTAGGATTACTGTGTGTGGTCTGGTCCACCGTGGCTCTATGGGCTTTAGGTGTAGAGTTTTGAGAAGCACTGAGTCTCCTGGTTGTAAGGAAGTAGGAGAGGATTGAGTGCTTGTGTTAGGTGTGTCACGATGACTGGGTTGTGGCAGGACCCGGGTCTGAGTGTTCTCAAAGAAGTTTTCGAAGCAGAGTCAAGTAAGGGAGATAAGAGGCTAACAAAGAGGTTTTAGTAGACAAGTTGTTATTGATAAGAAAGGGGCGTCCATAGAGGAGCTCAAAGGGGCTGAGGAACGTGGGGGCTCTAGGAGTAGCCCTGAGCCTGGCCAGTGCAAGAGGCAACAGTTCAGGCCAGGAAAGGCGTACTTCCACAGTTAGTTTAGCCAGGTGAGCCTTAATCAATCCATTGGCTCTTTCTACTTTTCCTGATGATTGAGGGCGATACGGAATGTGAAGATTTCAAGAAATATTTAGAACAGAGGAGACTTGCTGTACTATCTGAGAGATGAAGGCTGGCCCGTTATCGGACTGAATGGAAGAGGGCAATCCGAAGCGGGGTATTATCTGCTCTAGCAAAATAGTGGATACAGTGTGAGCATTTTCCTGTGAGGTCGGGAAGGCTTCTACCCAACCTGAGAAGGTATCTACCAGAGTAAGCAAAAATCTCAATTTACGGCAGGGAGGCATATGGGTAAAGTCAATTTGCCAGTCTTCTCCCGGGAGGTGTCCTCTCATCTGATGTGTTGGCGGCCTGATGTGAAGCCCTCCTTGGGATGAGGTGACAGAGCAAATGTGACACTGCGAGTGGACCTGCTTAATCAGAGTTTTTAGATTGGGGTGAAAGAATAAAGGCTCTAAGAAATGGAACATAGCTCGTGGGCCAATATGTAGTGTCTGATGTACTTGGGTTAGGATGTCTAATGCCTGGGAGGCGGAAGGGCTATTTTGTTTTGGACAGTAATCCACCCTTCTTTTGAGTAAGCACCTCCTTGTGTGTTTAAGAGTGATTGCTCTTCTGGAGAGTAGTTAGGGGTTTCAGTGGGGTTAAGAATAAAGCAGTGTTAGTAGTGGGGGGACCAGAAGTCAGGCTTCTGGCCACAGCATCTGCTCTAGCATTGCCTTGGGCTACTGAGTTATTTTGAGACTGGTGCCCTTTGCAGTGTATAACAGCCACTTTGTGGGGGAGTTGGAGAGTTCTTCTACCACCTCAGGGCAGGAAGGGGAGTGTTGTAGACTTGGGCAGTAAAAAAGCAGGGTTTAAAGGAGGAGAAGGGCATAGAGTTAATAAGGGGGTTTTCAATGAACAGCAGGTGAAACTCTTGTATGCGGGAGGGTCCCAGCAGGGAAAGAGAGCGGTGGGTTAGTAAATCTTGAAGTCTGTGGGTTGAAAAGACCAATAAGGGTTGAGAGAGCGTCAGTTTGAGAGATTCTTTTGCCAACTCTGAGGCTGCTGCTAGAGCCCGGAGGCAAGGTTGCCATCCTTTAACAGTATTATCTAGCTGCTTTGATAAATAAGCGATAGGCTGATAGGCAGGGCCTAGTGGTTGAGCCAGAAGGCCGGTTGCTACTCCTGTTTTTTCGTCGGTGAAGAGGTGAAAGGGTTTATTAGGGTCTGGTAATGTGAGAGTCGGAGAAGCGATCAGAATATCTCGAAGAACATGGAAAGCCTTTGCCACTTCTGTAGGGGAAGT
Organism: Tragulus kanchil; assembly: GCA_022376925.1. Taxonomy (NCBI): domain Eukaryota; kingdom Metazoa; phylum Chordata; class Mammalia; order Artiodactyla; family Tragulidae; genus Tragulus; species Tragulus kanchil. Next base: position 24,277,243 of record JAIOJX010000004.1, read on the forward strand.
CAAAGGCCCTGTGGGGGTTTCCTTCGCTGCTCGATAGAGGGGCCTAGCAAGAATGGCAAAGTTGGGTATCCAGTGTCTGAAAAATCCTACTAGACCCAGGAAGGAGAGAATTTGATCAGTGGTAGTGGGAGGAGTCAGACTCTGTAGTGCCTGTATTCTATCTGTGGTCAGAGTTTTTGAGGAGCGGTTTAAGCTAACTCCTAGATAGGTGACTGTGGGGCTGGATAGTTGGGCTTTAGAGGGAGTGACTCGATATCCCCTTTGTCCTAAGAAATTGAGAAGCATTATGGTGTCTTGTTGTGAATGAGAATAAGAGGGGCTGCATAATAGTAAATCATCGACATATTGTAAGAGATGGCTGTCCGGTAATGGGCAGTCAGTTAGGTCTTTAGCTAGAGCCTGTCCAAACAGGTGGGGACTGTCCCTAAACCCTTGGGGGAGGACTGTCCAGGTGAGTTGTTGTGAGACCTGGGTGTCCGGTTCAGTCTATGTGAAGGCAAAAAGAAAATAGGAATCAGGATGTAGAGGGACTGTAAAGAAGGCATCCTTAAGATCTAGGACAGTATAGTGGGTGGTGTTCGGAGGAATATGAGAGAGAAGGGTATAAGGATTTGGGACTACTGGGTGAATAGGAATAACTGCCTCGTTGATCAGGCGAAGATCTTGGACCAGTCTATAGGCTCCTGTGGGCTTTTTTATAGGAAGGATCGGAGTATTACAGGGAGAGTTGGTAGGAATGAGAAGGCCTTGGTCTAGCAACCGGGTGACGATTGGTTTGAGTCCCCTTCTATGAACATCAGAAATAGGGAATTGGGGCTTCGATGGGAAATAAGAGGGATCTTTTAGTTTAATGAGTACTGGTTGATGGTGGGCAGTGATGACTGGGGTGGCTGTGTCCCAGACTATAGGATCAGCTTTAGTGTCAGGGAGGACTTGGGGTGACTCGATAGGAGGAACTAATAAGGAAAGGAGATGAGTGGCAGAGTCAGAGCCTATGAGCATGACCGTTTTTAGATGGGCTAGGATATCTCGTCCTAAAAGCGGGAGAGGGCAGGAGGGAATAACTAAAAATGAGTGTGTAAAGTAGGTCGAATCGAGTTTGCAAGGTAGAGGCTCTGTTTGAAAGGGTGTAGTGGGCTGACCGTCTATACCCGTAACCGAGATCTGGGAAGTAGTCAAAGGTCCCGCATAGGATGGCAAAACAGAGTAGGTAGCCCCCGTGTCTAAAAAAAAAGAAATAGACTTACCCGCTACCTGGAGCGTTACCCTGGGCTCTGCGAGGGTGATGGGGGTCCTCGAGTCCGGGCCGCGTCAGTCATCAGCCAAGCCCAGCAGGTCCAGAGGAGAGGGGCTGGCAGGGCTCCGATGTGGAGGCATCGAGGTCGTACCAGACCGTGTGGGACATTCACTCTTCCAATGTCCCTTCTGGTTACACAATGGGCAGGGTCCGTTAGGGACTCGGGGATTGGGGCAATTCCTTGCCCAGTGGCCTTCTTTGCCACATATTTAACATGGCCCTGGTGGGGTCTTTTGTGTGCCTTTAGATCCCCCTTGTTTGCCTTTGGCGTTGGCAGGCCTCAGGGCAGCTACCATGGCTTGGGTTTGGAGGGCTACCATCTGCTGCAGCTGGGCCTTACGTGAGGCCTCGGCTTCATCCTCTCGGGCATTAAAAACTTTAAAGGCCATATTTACCAGGTCTTGGATAGGGGTCTGCGGTCCCCTTTCTGCCTTTTGTAACTTTTTTCTAATGTCAGGAGCCGATTGGGAGATAAAGTGAGTAGCAAGAATGGTGGCTCCTGCGTCAGAGGCAGGGTCTATTCAAGTATAGAGAGTTAGGGCCTCTGTAAGTCGGTTAAGGAAGAGGGCCGGATTTTCATCTGGCATCTGGGTGACTTCTTGAAGTTTGGTATAGTTAACTACTTTATGTGAGACAGTCCTCATTCTTACTATTAGACATGTAATCATTTGATTTCGCCGCTGATGGCCAGGTTGCCCTGGTTGGTAATTTGAAGCTGGTTCGGTTCTGGGAACCGCCTCAGCGCCTAGTGGCATAGTGTCATCAGTAAGATGTGTTTGGTCAGCATGAGCTGTGGCAGCAATTAGAATTCGTTCTTTTTCTTTTGGAGTTAGGCTGGAGGATAGGACCACCTGGAGATCGTGCCAGGTAAGGTCATATGCTTGTGTAAGATATTGAAATTTTTTGATGTATAAAGAAGGGTTAGCAGAGAAAGAACCTAGGCATTTTTCAATTTGGGAGAGATCAGCAAGAGTGAAAGGTGCATGTAGATGCACGACTCCGTCTGCCCCGGCCACTTCTCGAAGTGGGCATATAGGGGAGGGGTCTGTAGCAGGCGTAATTTTAGAGCGAGTGTGAGCACTAATGGGGGAGTCATAGAAAGAAGAAGGTCGCATAGATTCTGAGGATGGAAGTGTCGGGTATAAAGCCGAGGCTTGAGAAGGTACAGGCATTGAAAAGCGGGGATTAGGGGAAGTGGGAGAAAGTGAAGGCGGGGGAGGTTCTGCGGGGGCCAAAGGTGAGTTTGGTGGACTCTGGTGAGAGGTTGATTCAGGGTATGGCTGAGGTTGGGTAAAGTTACTAGGTGAAAGAGAGACAGTTTCAGGAACTAAAGAGGGTGGGGTTTCTGGCGGAGCCTGGATGGGTTTAGCCGGCGGAGAAGAAAGGTTTTCAGGAGGTTCAGAAAGTGAGGACGAGGCTTCCGCGTCTAAATCAAAGAGAGAGAGCAGGTTTGGTGTTTCTTAGTGGTGGAGCTATCAGCGATGTAGGCGGAGTTTCTTTAGCAAGAAGGACTTGGGAGGTAGAACAGACAGCACAGAGAGAAGGACGGGAACGAACATCTCAAAAAACTTGAACATAAGGAATCTCTGACCATTTGCCATTCCTTTGGCAGAAATTATCTAAATCAGTGAGGACATTAAAGTCGTAAGCCCCATTTTTAGGCCACTGATTTGATTATTTAGAGGATATTGTGGCCACACACTATTGCAGTATTGCAGTCTTAAAGAGTGTGGGTGGGAGCCAACCAGTCCTGGACTGGAGGGCCGGAGGAACGGGAGCCCAGCACGGGCGGGAGCCAACCAGTCCTGGACTGGAGGGCCGGAGGAACCGGCTTGGGCAGGAGGGGTGTAAACAGCCCAAAAGGGGTCTGAGGATCAGGTTTAGATTTAGAGTTGCCCACGTTGTCACCCGAGACCGGCGGATGTGGAACTAGGCAGAGACAGGCGTCCCCGAGACTGCCTGGGACCACAGGATAGATGTTCTGCTTGGCGTGAGCAGAACACCGGAGAGTGCGAAAACCGTGGCAGACGTCTCCGCAACGGTAGTCGCCGGAAGCCACAGGGGCGGAGGGTTGCCCTGACGCGGCCGCGATTTTCAGCCAGGGGCCCGGAGCAGAGTCTCGAGTGAAAACAATGGGATTTAATAAGGGGGACTTACCACTCACGTATGCCGGAGCGGGTGATGGTCAGAGAGGTCCCGCCGTGCCAGCGGGAGAGGAGGGGCACTCGCAGGGGGCCGCGAGGCTCACACTCCTCCCGGGTCTTCGGCACCAGATGTAAGAATCGTAAAGACACGGCGGGCTGCAAGCTGTTAGGGAAGAAGTTTATTTGGGAAGAGTTCCCGGGCGAGATCCACAGGTCCGAGAGATGGGCCAGGGAAATCGCGCCCCGGAGATGGGACGAGGAGGTTTTATTAGGGAGGAGGGGAGCAGGAGAAAATGGGAGGGGGATCCCTCAGGGCAGGCGCAGAAACGAGTTCTTTGTTTAAGTTTGGCGGGAAGTCCAGTGATGAGCCCACTATCCTTCAGGTGGCTGTGGGCGGGGGGTGTGAAATTCTTGACACTTTGTGAGGAATTTTTATGGCCAAGGCTATCTCCTTATCGCAGGTCTAGGGAGATTCTCAGGCACCAGCAGGTAAGCAACTGACCCCTGATTTGGTGCCAGGAGTCTGGTCGTGTTGATCCTAACAACTTGGCCCTTTCTTATGATTATTTAGTGCTGGGGAATCTCCGGCCGCAGTGTTAACACTTTAATAGCCTACCACCCTAACAGTCACTATGGAGAACAGTGTGAAGGTTCCTTATGAATCTAAATATAGAACCCCATATGATCACAGCAATCCCAATCCTAGGCATGTACCTAGAGAAAACCATAATTTGAAAAGTTACTTGCACCTCAATGTTCATTGTAGCACTATTTACAATAGCCAAGATATGGAAGAAACCTAAATGCCCATCAACAGAGCATTAGTTAAAGAAGATGTGATACACACACACACACACACACACACACACACACACACTGGAATATTATTTGGCCATAAAAAATAACAAAATAATGCTATTTGCAGTAACATGCATGAACCTAGAGACTGTCATACTAAGTAAAGTAAATCATAAAGAGAAAGGTAAAAGGTACAAATTAACTTATATAGAAAACAGAAGTAGAGTCACAAATGTAGAAAACAAACTTATGGTTGCCTTAGGGTAAGGGCAAGGAGGCAGGGATAAATCAAGAGAATGGGAATAACATACACACACTGCTATATCTAACATAGATAACTAAGAAGGATCTACTGAATGCTACTTAGTACTTTGTAATGACCTACATGGGTAAAGAATCTAACAAAAAGAGTGAATATATGTGTGTGTGTGTGTATATATATATATATATATAAAACAGATGCACTTTGCTATACACCTGAACCTAACACACCATTTTAAATCAATAAAACATTTTTTAATCAAAAGTAAATTTTAAAAGTATGCAAAGATGATGTGGATTTGAAAAAAAAATCAGAGAACTGGCAACAGGAGAGACCTTGGCCCCATAGTGCTTGCTTTGATGATGGAGGAAGAGATCGTGAGCCAAGGCAAGTTGTCAGCTCCCTAGAAACTAGAAAAGGAAAGGAAATAGTTCTTCCCTAGGACCTTCTGAAAGTACTAAAATTCTGACAACACCTTGGCCTGGGCTCAGTGAGATCTGTGTCAGACTCTCCATCTACAGAAAATAAAGGTATGTTGTTTAACATTGCTACATTTGTGGTAATTTGTCATGGAAGCTATAGGAAATTAATACTCTGTGCTAAGCCTGACCTTAGAGAACAGACAGCATTAGGATCAGAGCTGTCTCCAAGGGTCAGCTGAGTGAGTTAATGGGTGAAGACCAGAAAAAGATTGACAGTGGTGCATTTTTAATAGATCAGTCCTCAAGTAAGATGTTGGAAGAGCAGAGATAAGAAAACAGAGTGGAAGAATATGCTAGGAAGTGAGAGTGAGCTTAGTTTGGAGCCATATGTCATCCAGCATGTAGAGAGGCAACCACGATGCTTTTTAAGGTCGAGGTGTCATATAGGTTTATATAGTATCCAATAGATACAGGAGAATGCTTTCAGCTGGGGAAGCTTTTATAAGAAGATGTGGCACATACATACAGTGGAATATTACTGAGACATAAAAATGTACAGAATAGCGCCATTTGGAACAACATGGATAGACCTAGAAACTGTCATGTAGAGTTAAGTAGGCAGAAAGACAAAAACGAGTATTGTGTAATATCTCTTATCTGTGGAATCTATAAAAATAGTAGAGATGACGTTATTTGCAAAGAAATGGGCCAAAGATATATCTAACATAGATAACTAAGAAGGATCTACTGAATGCTACTTAGTACTTTGTAATGACCTACATGGGTAAAGAATCTAACAAAAAGAGTGAATATATGTGTGTGTGTGTGTATATATATATATATATATAAAACAGATGCACTTTGCTATACACCTGAACCTAACACACCATTTTAAATCAATAAAACATTTTTTAATCAAAAGTAAATTTTAAAAGTATGCAAAGATGATGTGGATTTGAAAAAAAAATCAGAGAACTGGCAACAGGAGAGACCTTGGCCCCATAGTGCTTGCTTTGATGATGGAGGAAGAGATCGTGAGCCAAGGCAAGTTGTCAGCTCCCTAGAAACTAGAAAAGGAAAGGAAATAGTTCTTCCCTAGGACCTTCTGAAAGTACTAAAATTCTGACAACACCTTGGCCTGGGCTCAGTGAGATCTGTGTCAGACTCTCCATCTACAGAAAATAAAGGTATGTTGTTTAACATTGCTACATTTGTGGTAATTTGTCATGGAAGCTATAGGAAATTAATACTCTGTGCTAAGCCTGACCTTAGAGAACAGACAGCATTAGGATCAGAGCTGTCTCCAAGGGTCAGCTGAGTGAGTTAATGGGTGAAGACCAGAAAAGATTGACAGTGGTGCATTTTTAATAGATCAGTCCTCAAGTAAGATGTTGGAAGAGCAGAGATAAGAAAACAGAGTGGAAGAATATGCTAGGAAGTGAGAGTGAGCTTAGTTTGGAGCCATATGTCATCCAGCATGTAGAGAGGCAACCACGATGCTTTTTAAGGTCGAGGTGTCATATAGGTTTATATAGTATCCAATAGATACAGGAGAATGCTTTCAGCTGGGGAAGCTTTTATAAGAAGATGTGGCACATACATACAGTGGAATATTACTGAGACATAAAAATGTACAGAATAGCGCCATTTGGAACAACATGGATAGACCTAGAAACTGTCATGTAGAGTTAAGTAGGCAGAAAGACAAAAACGAGTATTGTGTAATATCTCTTATCTGTGGAATCTATAAAAATAGTAGAGATGACGTTATTTGCAAAGAAATGGGCCAAAGATATAGAGAACAAATGTATAGATGGATACCAAAGAGGGAAGGGATGTGGAACGGATTGGAAGATTGGGACTGATACATATACACTACCGTGTACAAAATCGGTGATTGATGAGAATCTATTGTAAGCACAGGCAACCCTCCTCAATGCTCTGTGGTGACCTAAATAGGCAGGGAATCTTAAAAGTTGGATACATGTACATGTATGACCTGAGTCACTTTGTTGTACAGCAAGAAACTAACACAGTGTAAAACAACTATACTCCAATAAAAATTAATTTTCAAAAAGATGTTACAAATCTTGAAAAAAAGTCAAGAATTTTGTCTCCTGTTCATTCTTCTGAAGCATTTGTAAATCTCCTTGTGCTTATCCCCTCCACATACTATCTTACGCACAATGCAGCTGCAGTTTTACCCTAGAAGTGCAGGCCTATGTGAAAGTGCCATCTTGTGTTGCTTTGATGAATTGCATTTCTCGTTTCCCCTGTCATGATTCCTCTGTTCTGGAAGCTCTCTTGCTTTGTGTTCCTTTACTAAAGAGAAATGAAACTCTAAACCATAATCATTGCAATACACATATATGACTCATGATATAAAATACATTAGGCTGCTTTCTGCCTTGTTAGCAACCTATATGGATAGTGAAAGGTAAATCATTCCATGGCTGGAGTTTGCAGAATCTATATCTTGTAATGGATTGTGAAAGAAGAGAACAACGTTTGGTGATTAAAATTTGATTCAGTAATTAAGAGGAAAATGCCTTAAAATAAAAAATATAATGATTAAAAAGGTCTAGACACTAGCCTGTTTTCTAGATGATATTTTTTGGAAATGTTACTCTCTGCCATCAAAGAGGTACTTGTGGTTCCAGATGTGAGTATATTATCCTGTGTCTTGCTCTACATTCCTTTCATTGTGGAGTTGGAGCCTCAATGCCATTATATCAGAAGATCCCCATTCATTTTAGTTAGACCACAAATAAGATACTCACACATTGAGTGAGTGAAAAAAAAAGTAGAGAAACCTGAAGTATCTAGGTGATCAATACAATTAATAAAGAGGGCGTGGATAATTCTTCCTCATACTTAAAAGCCTAGCATCAGAAATTTTAAGGAGGGAAAAATCTTTCCAGCATGTTAGTAAGGATTAAGGTAGTATGATGAAATCTAGAAGAATAAGGAACTGGAAAGAATCTGTGGTTGAAAGAGAAAAAGAAAAGTAAGTGAAAGAAACAGCATGTGCATATGACTACCTCAGATAAAGAGTAAGAGAAAAGCCCAAAGTTTAAAGTTAAGAGAGAAAGGTAGGTTGAAAATCCGGAATAATAAAACTAGGGGGCTGCTGGGAAGAAACACTCTGGAGAAGAAAGAAATGGTACTCACATCTTCAAAGATAGATAATACAGAATCTTAAACAAAGAGCAAAAAATGGTTGTCAAAGGGAAAGAAAACCACAGAAGCTGTAAGTCTAGTGTTGGATTGTTACAAATCCCAACCCCTGGATGAGAATGAGAATGAAGAGTATGTGGGAAGGATGTAGTTTCAAGTTTACAATTAAACTGGTAAACTGCAGCATGTACAAACCCATCAGTCACTCAATGCCTATAGCCCCAGACAAATGACTTGAAATGCCAACTGTTTGATGCAGTAAAAACAAAATGGGTTATAGAATCAGACATCCGGGTTTGAGGCTGCCTTTCACTTGCTCTATGACCATTCAAGTTTCTTAACTATTCATCTCATTTCCTTACTGTAACATGAGGATAGTTGCACCTTCTTCCTAAAGCTCTTTAGAGGGAGAACTGAAATCAGGACATCTCTTTGTGCCTAGTTGACACTAGAACTTTAAAGAACAGCTTATTAGGAGAATGGCACTTGTTACAATTCTTTCTGCTGAAGTAAATCATAATGATGTGAGGGGTCAATAAGAGAAGTCAAGTTTTAAAATTCCTTTTAGAACAATTTTATGGAGGAAGACAAATCCCCCCCTCCTCCCATTTTTAGTAGAAAGAACTAAAATTAAAGACAACAGAGAAACTAATCTGGGCCAGGCTACTGGCAAAAGGGAGAAGCATTAATTTTTTTACATGCTACTTCCCAGTTTAGCATATAGAAGCTGTGATATGAGAAGCACGATACAGTTGTCTTTATTTCAAAGTTAATCTGCAATGTGTGTTAGTTGTTCAGTTGAGTCTGACTCTTTGTGACCTGATGAACTGTTGCCCACCAGTCTCCTCTGTCCGTGGGATTCTCCAGGCAACTGGGTTGCTATTTCCTTCTCTGGGTAACCTGCAATATCAGGGGTAATTTTTCTGAGACAAAGTATGGAGAGTAGTTTGCCTGCAACATCAACCATTGTGGTGCTGGATTAAATCATGAGGTCCTGAAGTCACACCTAGATTTTCTGAGACAAAACTCTAGGTGTAGGCTCAATACTTTAGTGTTTTTTAGTGAGAAGGAACAGATTTTAATAGTAATTGGGTGGCATTTTTTAAAAAGAGAGGCAGGTTTGGCCTTGGGTCACTGCTGAGATTTCTCCTGGTGATGCTGATAATACTGTACTGCCTGTATCCTGACTGAAAATTGTTTTCATTAGCTTTCACTCCCAGGTAGCTCAATGGTAAAGAATTCAGATACCAAGGTAGGGGATGCAGGAGACCTGGGCTCCATCTCTGGGTCAGAAAGATCCCTGGGGAAGGAAATGGCAACCCACTCCAGAATTTTTGCCTAGGGAATTCCACGGACAGAGGAGCCTTGCAGGACCTAGTTCATGGGGTTGCAAAGAGTAGAATGTGACTGAGCATGCATGCACACATGCACTTCCTTTAACAGCACACTGGATTTGGTTCTTGGCACATTTCCTCAACTTGTGCAATTAAATATATTGGTAGAGGAGATGACTACTTTAGCAGGGTCCAGATGTGTGCTGATGTGGCTTGTTATGGTTCTTCCTATTGGAAATAGTGTTACCACTACAGAGTTCAGGCCAACCAGATTAGGTCCTTGGAATAGTTAATAGGTATAGTCATGAAGTGAATGGATTAAAATAAGGTAGATTGTATTATAGAAAGACTGTTGATAGTAGCAGAATTTGGGTATGAAAAAAAAAGACAACAGAGAAACTAATCTTTGGCAAGGGAGAAGCATTAATTTTTTTACATGCTACTTCCCAGTTTAGCATATAGAAGCTGTGATATGAGAAGCACGATACAGTTGTCTTTATTTCAAAGTTAATCTGCAATGTGTGTTAGTTGTTCAGTTGAGTCTGACTCTTTGTGACCTGATGAACTGTTGCCCACCAGTCTCCTCTGTCCGTGGGATTCTCCAGGCAACTGGGTTGCTATTTCCTTCTCTGGGTAACCTGCAATATCAGGGGTAATTTTTCTGAGACAAAGTATGGAGAGTAGTTTGCCTGCAACATCAACCATTGTGGTGCTGGATTAAATCATGAGGTCCTGAAGTCACACCTAGATTTTCTGAGACAAAACTCTAGGTGTAGGCTCAATACTTTAGTGTTTTTTAGTGAGAAGGAACAGATTTTAATAGTAATTGGGTGGCATTTTTTAAAAAGAGAGAGGCAGGTTTGGCCTTGGGTCACTGCTGAGATTTCTCCTGGTGATGCTGATAATACTGTACTGCCTGTATCCTGACTGAAAATTGTTTTCATTAGCTTTCACTCCCAGGTAGCTCAATGGTAAAGAATTCAGATACCAAGGTAGGGGATGCAGGAGACCTGGGCTCCATCTCTGGGTCAGAAAGATCCCCTGGAGAAGGAAATGGCAACCCACTCCAGTATCCTTGCCTAGGGAATTCCACGGACAGAGGAGCCTTGCAGGACCTAGTTCATGGGGTTGCAAAGAGTAGAATGTGACTGAGCATGCATGCACACATGCACTTCCTTTAACAGCACACTGGATTTGGTTCTTGGCACATTTCCTCAACTTGTGCAATTAAATATATTGGTAGAGGAGATGACTACTTTAGCAGGGTCCAGATGTGTGCTGATGTGGCTTGTTATGGTTCTTCCTATTGGAAATAGTGTTACCACTACAGAGTTCAGGCCAACCAGATTAGGTCCTTGGAATAGTTAATAGGTATAGTCATGAAGTGAATGGATTAAAATAAGGTAGATTGTATTATAGAAAGACTGTTGATAGTAGCAGAATTTGGGTATGGGATCCATACCATGAAAACCTCATGTGTCAGGCATTTAGAAATCAAAAAAAAAAAAAGAACATAGAGTTTATGTTGATTCAATTTTATGAGCTACATTTAGATCAGTTCAGCAACTTGGCTAAAGGGAAGAAACTAAATGTCTACCCCATATAGTTTGTAAGTAGAAAACCTACTCATTTCTTAAACTTCTTACTTGACTCTAACCACTCTCTCAGCATAGTCTACACAGAGGTGATCATTTCTTTCTTTGTCCCATCACTGTGCCTCATACTGTGCTGCATCATTCTATGGGTTATGTCCTTAAGTGTTTGTTTTATATCCTGGAAAGTGGTGACCCCCTTGAAAACAGATGCTAAATTGCATTTATCTCTCAACTCCCAGTACTGAGCTCAGGGTCTGGCACATGATAGGTGATCGATATGTATTTGTTTAAGGACTGAAGTTATGGTCAAAGAGGTGGCACTGTATTCCCTGTCTATATAGTGAACCATTTTAGTAAGAGGGTAAAGGTAAGCTTATGAATTACTGTTTTGTAAGATAGAGTAAGGTTAGAGTCATGAGAGATTTCATCTAATTAAAGGGATTTCAAAAGACTTCACAGAAAAGATGGTGCTCAAGATAGGGACTTAAGGAATTAATAGGTTTTCAACAAATGGAGTGTGTTTGGAGGAGAGTGGTTATTTCAGATAAATGAAACAGAAGAAAAACAAAAGGAAATCAAGGAAAAAGCTAAAGCCATTAATATGCAGGACCTAGTTCATGGGGTTGCAAAGAGTAGAATGTGACTGAGCATGCATGCACACATGCACTTCCTTTAACAGCACACTGGATTTGGTTCTTGGCACATTTCCTCAACTTGTGCAATTAAATATATTGGTAGAGGAGATGACTACTTTAGCAGGGTCCAGATGTGTGCTGATGTGGCTTGTTATGGTTCTTCCTATTGGAAATAGTGTTACCACTACAGAGTTCAGGCCAACCAGATTAGGTCCTTGGAATAGTTAATAGGTATAGTCATGAAGTGAATGGATTAAAATAAGGTAGATTGTATTATAGAAAGACTGTTGATAGTAGCAGAATTTGGGTATGGGATCCATACCATGAAAACCTCATGTGTCAGGCATTTAGAAATCAAAAAAAAAAAAAGAACATAGAGTTTATGTTGATTCAATTTTATGAGCTACATTTAGATCAGTTCAGCAACTTGGCTAAAGGGAAGAAACTAAATGTCTACCCCATATAGTTTGTAAGTAGAAAACCTACTCATTTCTTAAACTTCTTACTTGACTCTAACCACTCTCTCAGCATAGTCTACACAGAGGTGATCATTTCTTTCTTTGTCCCATCACTGTGCCTCATACTGTGCTGCATCATTCTATGGGTTATGTCCTTAAGTGTTTGTTTTATATCCTGGAAAGTGGTGACCCCCTTGAAAACAGATGCTAAATTGCATTTATCTCTCAACTCCCAGTACTGAGCTCAGGGTCTGGCACATGATAGGTGATCGATATGTATTTGTTTAAGGACTGAAGTTATGGTCAAAGAGGTGGCACTGTATTCCCTGTCTATATAGTGAACCATTTTAGTAAGAGGGTAAAGGTAAGCTTATGAATTACTGTTTTGTAAGATAGAGTAAGGTTAGAGTCATGAGAGATTTCATCTAATTAAAGGGATTTCAAAAGACTTCACAGAAAAGATGGTGCTCAAGATAGGGACTTAAGGAATTAATAGGTTTTCAACAAATGGAGTGTGTTTGGAGGAGAGTGGTTATTTCAGATAAATGAAACAGAAGAAACAAGGTAGAGGCAAAAACTCAGGGAATATCAAGTGAACAAAGCTAAAGCCATTCTGAATAGTTTCTTGTAGGAAAAGCAATTAGATTTTATCTCATATGCCATATATGACAAATGGCAAACTAAGATGAAAATATTCCAAATATTTTACAACAACCATAAACACTGAAAACTGTTAAAGGTATCTTTTAACTGAGCAATGTATTGTGCTTTAGGAAGGCAGAAAAAGACAGAAATATTTCAGTTTTGACTACCGACTTGGGTCCTACCTAAAGTACTGATTGTGAATAGCAAACTCTACTTTCCAGAAAACTGTTAGCTTTGCGATTATTAACGACATCATGTCACATTTATTCTTGGCTTACCAGTGTAAGCTAACCCTTTGCTACTCAACGTGGTATCAACACCACCCCAGAGCTTGTGGGAAATGCAGAATCTCAAATCCTACCCAGATCTACTGAATCAGGATCGACAGATGAACATGATCTCCAGGTAATTAATATTCCTGGTAAAGTTTGAGAAGCACAGAAATATTTCGATAACCCAAGGGCAAAACATTGCCTGGAAAAATTTCTGGTACAGTCATACTGAATTCCTATTTCACAATAGAATATTGATGTCAATCTAAGATGTTACATGTTAATCTCGAAAAGGGTAACTGAGGGGATGTAAAAAGGATAATTGCAAACATTGCTAGTAGAAGATATTCTAAAGGTCAAGATAAAATCATCAAAAGTTTTAGGGCTTCCCTGGTGGTCCAGTAGGTAAAGAGTCTGCCTTGCAGTGTAGGGGCACCGGTTTGACCCCTGGCCTGGAAGATCCCACCTACTGTGGAGCGGTTGGACCGGTGTGTCCAATTACGAGCTAGCACTCTGGAACCCATGCGCCCAGAGTCGGTGCTCTGTAGTGATAGGCTACTGCAATGAGAGGCCCACACATGCCAAAAAATAAAAAGGTGGGTGAAAATAAAAATAAATAAAAGAGGCATGATGGGGAAAAAGAGAAAAAGTAAAGTTTTAGAAGACGCAAATGAATATAAAGAATAAGTGAAAACCATTTGGCCCGTGTTGGTGTGATAGCTCTAATCTTAGGGACTATCTATAACATTTTCTCTCAGAATCCTTTAGAACAATAGTCTAAACAAAACCCTTTTGTTAAAAAGAGAAACCTTAGAGAAAGATAAAAGATAGTTAATTATACCTGACATTTGCACAATGAACTGAGAGTAATATACCATTGGAAAACAAAGGATTATTGCAGTCTATTAACAGTAAAGATGTCTACTGTCCTGGAAAAAAAATCTTAATTTTTATAGGTTATGACTGATAATTCACCAAACAGATACTTGGGCTACATTTATGGTAACTGAGAAAAATTTTCTCTTCCTTTAAGCATGAGAACTTGTGTTTTCTAATGTCACATACCTGGTAAAACATTGTCATGGAGGGAGCAAGTTATTCAGGAGTAGATACAGCTTACAATAGTATCAACACTTTCATTTCAAGCTCATTGATTTTTTTTTTTTTTTTTTACCTTAATGAGTACTAGAATTAGTAGAGTACAAAAAGCCCTATATCAGTTGAAAATCTTCTAACTCAATTTAATTTAATTTGAAAATAGCTGTTTTACTGTCTCTCAAACTAAATTTAAGAAACAAACAGAATTAACATGCTAATTAATAAGAGGTTCGGTGGGAAGGTAGGAAATGATTAGTTGCATTGCAATTCCTTCAGATTTTCTCTAGGAACACATTAAAGGGCTCTTCAGAAGTGCTTTTCTGAAAAAATGACAAACACATGGCACATATTCTTCAAAACTTTCAAGGTATAAGACCTGTACCTGATTTGTTTTCATGTTATGAAGACTCAGAGGTATGTTCAAAAGGGATAGTACCTTGGTGGCATTTAATAAATAACAGGTACCATGTGCCAGGCCATGGAGAGAAGTCAAACTCAATGTACTCAGTGCTCAGAAGCCATTTTCTCTGGGTTGGTCAAGAAGAGATATTCTATGTTTTTCTTCTAGGGATCAGAGATAGATAAGAAATTAAATAATCCACATTTTATAGATCTTTACGGTTTGTAAATTTTTCCAAAATATGAACTCATTTGATGTCAGCTGCTCAGGTAACTAGTGTTTCTGGTGGTACAGTGGATTAAGAGTGCTCCTGCCAATACAGGAGACGCAGGAGACAAGGGTTTGATCCCTGGGTTGGGAAGATCCTCTGGAAAAGGAAATAGTAACCTGCTCCAGTATTGTTGCCTGGAAAATTCCATGGACAGAGGAGCCTGGTAGATGCAGTGCATGGGGTCACAAAGAGTTCGACATAAATGAGCATATACTCACTCAACATACACACACACTCAGGTAACTAGGTAAGTTGGACGTAATTCACAAAGGAAGTAAAAGGCAGTCTCAATGTACAAACTCACTTTTTTTTTTCCCAGTTCTATATCCTCTAATAATAAAATGTCTTTATTAACTTTTATAATTGCCCATTATATATATTTTTACTATTAATGTGTCAATTTATTTTTAATTTTTACTGGGGTATATTTGTTTTACAATGTTGCATTAGCTTCAGGTGTACAGCAAAGTTAATGTTTTTACAGAGTTTTCTTGTTTACATAACTCCCAACAGTCATAGGTATATCCCTGATCCCTCTCACTTGAGTCCTCCCTCCCTGTTTCACCTTCCCGCCCCTCCCCCCTCCCAGGTTGATGCTTAGTCCCCATGTAGGTTCCCTTAGTCTTACAGCTTAACAACAGTAGCTATCTCTAAATGGACAAAAGTCATTTTAATTATCCTGTTACATGTGTTTATGAACTTCACTTTGTTTCTTTTTGTCTCACTCTCTTTCTCTCTATACCCAGACAAACAGTTTTCTAAAGTGTTTTAGATGCTTAGACAAGTATATACTATTGCAGATTGAATATGCTTTGGATATCAGAATAGCAAAATAAAAGAAAGACAGCTTTAAAATCAATATTCAACATACCGAAGTCTTATATTCTTGCTAGAGAAGACCCCAGGATTGGATTTCATTTCTGTTGCACCAATGGAAGAGAGGAAATAGGTGATGTTTTAGTAGTGGTTCTCAAAGACTGTGATCCTTAACCAATAGTGTCAGCATCCCTTGGGCATTTGTTAGGCTTGGATATTTTGGGACTCTACCCCAGACTTACTAAATCAAAACTTCTGAGGGTGTAGCCAGTCATGTTTAATTTAACAAGTTCTCTAGATGAATGATGTCTGCTCATATTTGAGGACCACTAGAATATAGAATTAGTCATGAGAGAAAAGCAGCTAACTAATTACTTCTAAAAAGAATTACATTCATGAGATGAAACCTTTTCTATTCCTGTACCTTAGCATTCCTGCCACGTGGAACAGAACCAGGTATATACAGCACACACGCCATAAATTCTTATTGAATCAATAAACTATTCCTCAGGATATCTTCTAAAAGTGGGTACAGTCCAATGTTGCAAACAAATTCTTAATAATAAGGCAAAACATTTCATGGCAGTTTTATAATAAGTGGAAATATTGGTATGAGTGAATAAAACTAACTGCATGAATAACCAGGAAGCTAGAATAGCTAGTCTCAAACTTGGTTATTCAAGCTTGATTTGATCACCAGAATTACTTGGAGCACTGGTGATAATACTGATACAGTCAGTAGGTCTAAAGTGAGACCCAGGAATGTTAATTTTAAAGTATTCTATCAATGATAATTTATATGTGCAAATGTATATATATATATATATATATATATATAAACATAATGTTTTATACACTCATATACTGTGCTCAAGAATTATATACTGATTATGTAATTTAACATATAATTCGATGTGTTCTATTAAACAATAATATAAAACACTTTTATATGTTACACTTTTATATTATGGTGTTTAATATAATATAAAACACATAAAATGAAAGTGTTAGTCGCTCAGTCATGTTCAACTCTTAGTGACCCCATGGACTGTAGTCCACCAGGCTTCTCTGTTCATTGGATTCTCCAGGCAAGAATACTGGAGTGGGTTGTCATTTTCTTCTGCAGGGGATCTTCCTGACCCAGGGATCGAACCCAGGTCTCCAGCATTGCAGAAGGACTCTTTATTGAGCCACTAGGGTAGCCTAATTAAATGTGCACATGTATTTAATTGGAAGAATATCATTGGCTTCCTTTAAAAGAATTAAGTGAAAAAACTATAAACATGAAGTTTCCTTCCCCCATCTCACTTTCAGAAAGAACATTTTGAGTTTAGTAGCTTTTATTAAACCCAAATTTGTGTCTGTATTAATACAAAACTATATCCATTTTATTTGCAATAGAATAATATATGTAATAGGCTTCCCAGTTGATGCTAGTGATAAAGAACCCACCTGCCAGTGCAGGAGACCTAAGAGACATGGGTTAAATCCTTGGGTCGGGAAGATGGAATGGCAGCCCATTCAAGTATTCTTGCCTAGTGAATCACATGTACAGAAGATCCTGGTGGACAATGGTCCATAGAGTTGCAGAGAGTTGGACATGACTGAAGTGACTTAACATGCATGCAAATATATGTCATATATACATATATATTATATATACATAATAAATGTAATTACTTGGATTTCTTCTGACTTGCAGTTTTAACTCAGTGTATCTTAAGTAAGCTTCTATGCCAATATATAGAGGGCTGATTCTTTTTAATGACTGCACAATATTCTATAACACAAATTAACTGTATTTTATTTAGTCATTTCTCTATAAAATTTAAGAACTATAACAGTATAATAAACAAATTTGTGATATTTAATAAATAAAAAATAATTTTATTCTCATAAGTTTGTCTTTAGGGATTTAAGCTTATAATAGTACAATATTTAAAAAAAAAAAGTACTCTGTGTCATCCCTTCTCTCAAAATTCCACTTAAAGGATCTCTCTAGCTAAAATCTGCAAAATTTTTTAGAGTGTTATTTTTACTTCTGAATGTTAAGAGGATATAACAGTTATATAAATATCTAATCATGATATTGTAAAAGTATCTTAAAAAATTCTCAACAGGTAGTTTGTTTAAATAGTTAAAGAGTTATAAAAAAAGGGAAGAGAGAAAATCTCAAAGAAATTGGGGCAGTTTTACATAGGAAAAAGTGTAAAAATCTATATAAAAAGGCATAGCATAGAAGAAATATGACCAGATGAATGATCTGATGATCCACAATCACAGCATAATTCTGTCTGAGGGAAGAAGATTTATAATGATGAGTTGATGAGAATCAACAAAGTTCAAAACAAAATTAGAATTCCTTTTAGCTTCAGGTTTTATAAATGTAATAAACTAGATGACTGTCATAAACTGGATTAATCTTTGATGTATAAACATTCTTTGTCCCACCTTTTTGTGGTGAAATCATGAAATCAACTGCAAAAATTATAATGCAAATTTAGAACATAGACAAAATACTCTTTTCTGACAAATTTAATTCAAGTATTCTTGCCTAGTGAATCACATGTACAGAAGATCCATGGTGGACCCAATGGGAGACCTAAGAGACATGGGTTAAATCCTTGGGTCGGGAAGATGGAATGGCAGCCCATTCAAGTATTCTTGCCTAGTGAATCACATGTACAGAAGATCCTGGTGGACAATGGTCCATAGAGTTGCAGAGAGTTGGACATGACTGAAGTGACTTAACATGCATGCAAATATATGTCATATATACATATATATTATATATACATAATAAATGTAATTACTTGGATTTCTTCTGACTTGCAGTTTTAACTCAGTGTATCTTAAGTAAGCTTCTATGCCAATATATAGAGGGCTGATTCTTTTTAATGACTGCACAATATTCTATAACACAAATTAACTGTATTTTATTTAGTCATTTCTCTATAAAATTTAAGAACTATAACAGTATAATAAACAAATTTGTGATATTTAATAAATAAAAAATAATTTTATTCTCATAAGTTTGTCTTTAGGGATTTAAGCTTATAATAGTACAATATTTAAAAAAAAAAAGTACTCTGTGTCATCCCTTCTCTCAAAATTCCACTTAAAGGATCTCTCTAGCTAAAATCTGCAAAATTTTTTAGAGTGTTATTTTTACTTCTGAATGTTAAGAGGATATAACAGTTATATAAATATCTAATCATGATATTGTAAAAGTATCTTAAAAAATTCTCAACAGGTAGTTTGTTTAAATAGTTAAAGAGTTATAAAAAAAGGGAAGAGAGAAAATCTCAAAGAAATTGGGGCAGTTTTACATAGGAAAAAGTGTAAAAATCTATATAAAAAGGCATAGCATAGAAGAAATATGACCAGATGAATGATCTGATGATCCACAATCACAGCATAATTCTGTCTGAGGGAAGAAGATTTATAATGATGAGTTGATGAGAATCAACAAAGTTCAAAACAAAATTAGAATTCCTTTTAGCTTCAGGTTTTATAAATGTAATAAACTAGATGACTGTCATAAACTGGATTAATCTTTGATGTATAAACATTCTTTGTCCCACCTTTTTGTGGTGAAATCATGAAATCAACTGCAAAAATTATAATGCAAATTTAGAACATAGACAAAATACTCTTTTCTGACAAATTTAATTTCTTGTGTTTATATAAATAGAAAAAACAGAAAAAGGTGGCTTCTTTGCCATTATTTGCAGTCCATATATCAGAAGACTTTGTTTTGATAAAAAAGGCTCAGCAATCTATCCTCTAAAAGCGTGAAATTACTGAGGGCTAAATGGCAAATGGTGTTCGAAGCATCACTGTATTAACTATTTTCTGCCTAACAACCTAGAACTTAGATAAAGATCAAAGTGTACATAGTTTTGATTGTGTTTGTCAACACCCAGAAGTTTTAAAATGAAATGTTTCCACACCAGTTGACAAGGTTTCTATTTATGAGCAGCCCAATAAGATAGGCTACTCTTTACTGTTTATCTAAACCAGCAATTTTGATGTAAAACTTTCCTTGCAATGAATGATTGTACAGGCTTAAAACCTACTTTCCCAACAAACTGTAATTGGCTAAAATGGAACAATTTGATGGTATCTTATCTATAGGGAAATGTCAGAAATTAGGCTTAAAAGCAAAAGACATAGACACATGGGAAAATATGCGACTGTTGAAAACTCTGCCTCATATGAGTTGTAGCTAATATGCCAGACCCCCAAAAAAGGAAATTTGGATTTCAGCATTTGACGCTCATTCAGAATAATGAACATGGATCAAGGAAAGTTTTCAGATACTAGAAAGTAAGTTAATATTTCCATGGTTTGATAACAGTTGATCACTCTCTTCTTTTAAAATATTTATTTATGTATCTGGCCATGAAACGTCTTAGTTGCTGTATATGGGATTTTTTTTGGCCTCATGCAGAGTCTTTCAATGTGGAGCATGGACCACAGGGGCTCAGTAGTTGCAGTGCATGGGCATAATTACTCCATGACATGTGGGATCTGATTTCCTTGACCAGAGATCAAATCTGTGTCTCCAGGACTGCAAGGCAGATTATTTACCACTGGGCCAGCAGGAAAGCTCTAATCATTCTATTCTTGAAACACCTTCACTTGCCTTCCCAGGCATCCTAAGAATTCATACCTCACTGGCACCTCTTTCTTCTGTTCCCATGGTAATGACTCCTGATTCTCCCAACTTCTAAGTGCTAGAGTTCCTAGCCTTCAGTCCTTCCATTTTTCCCCCCATATAATCCCCACTTATTTTCTTAGCTTAAAAACCAGTCATATTAAATGTTCTAGCTTCTTCCCTTTATTACACTATGATTCCAGAAATTTATGTGAAACATTATCAATTAACTTGTTTAGTTTATTAGAACATATCAGTAAAGAGTCTACCTACCAATGCAGGAGATGTGGGTTCAATCCCAGGGTTGGGAAGATCCCTTGGAGAAGGAAATAGCAACCCACTCCATTATTTTTATCTGGAAAATTCCATGGACAGGGGAGCCTGGCAGATTACAGTCCATGGGGTACTCGTGACTGAGTGGCAGAACACACACACACAACCTAAGATGGCAAAATGAATAGGTAGAATATCTATAACTTTGATGCCAGTTTTCATGTCAGCACATTGTTATCTAGGGAGGCAATGAAGGGACAATGTCCAGACAGGCAGTGGGCAACCAAGGATCACCAAGAGATGACCAGAAACTTGGCTATGTAGATTTTTTTAATTGTAAAAGAAGAACAAGAAAGAGACTATAAGGATAAATTTTGTCTATTTATAAATTTGCCTCACAAATCTGCTTACAAGTCTTGCCACATATTATCCAAGTTATAATAACAGTGATAATTATTGAAAATCTTGGCAATGGCAATCTTGGAATGGCAATGAGAGTCATTTTCCTTGATTGACTTGTTTTTCTTTTTGGTTGATAAATGTTTAAATTAATTTTTGACTAGCTGTCTTGGCTTAAGGGTTCAATGCTCCACTCTTCTGATCATAAATCATACACTAAAAATAATATATAGCATTTCAATATTAAAAACAAACAAAATCTATATTATATTACTATGATTTCTATTTTCACTTGATGCATTTAAAAAAATTAATAGTATAAAAGTGGTTAATTTAACTATCTTAAGAAACTTGTCATAAAAACTGTGCATTTACATTTTGTTTTACATCTAAGAAGGCTCAAGTTCTAATTTCATTTTAGCTATTAAATTTTTACTGAACATCTACTGTGTGAGACTCCGAACTGTAAGCAATATCTCAGTTCTTGCTCTAGAAGTTAATAGCCAAACCATAGAGTATGCAGATAAATAAAAAACTCTGAACCAATATTTAACACACACATATGTACATAACTAAAGGTAACAATAAAAATAAGGTAATTTATAATTTCTTGTGAAATGAATTTTAGGAATAACGCAAGCCTAAATGTTAGTTGAATAAGCAATTCAAATATATTGATTATTAAATAACCAACAGATATAAACATATGTGATTTGGGATAAACTCAACAAACATGATGAGCCAACAGCTCAACTTGATAGGAAAAAAAAAGTGATGGATTAGAGAAAAGGATACAGATTGTAGCCAACTTGTCACTGGTAGTCAATAGGTTTGGGGCATAAGAAGCTAATTTTAACAAAAAGGATGGATATGAGTGTTTCATCCAGAGTCTGTTAGGTGGCTTCGGGTAACAAAGTGGCTATTGTCCAAGAAATCACTCAAGCAGATTTGGTAGAGAAGAAAGAGTAGATAGCTACCACAGATTATTAAACTCTATGTTTGGTGCCTTTCTGAGCACAAGGACCTGTGCAATTGCCTGGGTGGAATTCCCATGCAGCCTGCCCTGTTCTGACATGTAGATTTGTTAATAACCCTCCTTTTCTAGATATACATGGTAAATGAAGGAGCAGCCATTTCTGCTCTGCCTGGGCTAGCAATAGCACCTGGTGTGTTTAATGGGAAGACAGGACTGGGCCTGTCTCTCATCCCTCATTCAGGTACAAGTCATATTCCATCATGGAGATACAAGGGCCTGAAGTTTGTCTCTCAACGTTTGGTTGAGGCAGCAGGTTAATAGGAAGGAGAGTTTGACTTGCTTGCCTCCTGCGGGGGCTCCACATCTTCATTTTCTCCTGGGCTCTGCAAATGAAAGGCTGAGAAAGGAACTGAGATCTACCTTTCCCAAGCAGAAAACCTCTTAATAAGGATGTGGCAAGGGAGCAATAAAAAAAAATTTTAAAAAAGTGGTTAATTTAACTATCTTAAGAAACTTGTCATAAAAACTGTGCATTTACATTTTGTTTTACATCTAAGAAGGCTCAAGTTCTAATTTCATTTTAGCTATTAAATTTTTACTGAACATCTACTGTGTGAGACTCCGAACTGTAAGCAATATCTCAGTTCTTGCTCTAGAAGTTAATAGCCAAACCATAGAGTATGCAGATAAATAAAAAACTCTGAACCAATATTTAACACACACATATGTACATAACTAAAGGTAACAATAAAAATAAGGTAATTTATAATTTCTTGTGAAATGAATTTTAGGAATAACGCAAGCCTAAATGTTAGTTGAATAAGCAATTCAAATATATTGATTATTAAATAACCAACAGATATAAACATATGTGATTTGGGATAAACTCAACAAACATGATGAGCCAACAGCTCAACTTGATAGGAAAAAAAAAGTGATGGATTAGAGAAAAGGATACAGATTGTAGCCAACTTGTCACTGGTAGTCAATAGGTTTGGGGCATAAGAAGCTAATTTTAACAAAAAGGATGGATATGAGTGTTTCATCCAGAGTCTGTTAGGTGGCTTCGGGTAACAAAGTGGCTATTGTCCAAGAAATCACTCAAGCAGATTTGGTAGAGAAGAAAGAGTAGATAGCTACCACAGATTATTAAACTCTATGTTTGGTGCCTTTCTGAGCACAAGGACCTGTGCAATTGCCTGGGTGGAATTCCCATGCAGCCTGCCCTGTTCTGACATGTAGATTTGTTAATAACCCTCCTTTTCTAGATATACATGGTAAATGAAGGAGCAGCCATTTCTGCTCTGCCTGGGCTAGCAATAGCACCTGGTGTGTTTAATGGGAAGACAGGACTGGGCCTGTCTCTCATCCCTCATTCAGGTACAAGTCATATTCCATCATGGAGATACAAGGGCCTGAAGTTTGTCTCTCAACGTTTGGTTGAGGCAGCAGGTTAATAGGAAGGAGAGTTTGACTTGCTTGCCTCCTGCGGGGGCTCCACATCTTCATTTTCTCCTGGGCTCTGCAAATGAAAGGCTGAGAAAGGAACTGAGATCTACCTTTCCCAAGCAGAAAACCTCTTAATAAGGATGTGGCAAGGGAGCAAGTGATAATGTTCATACCTAAGCCCAACTATTTTGCAAATAGGGTAGGACTTTAATATTCTTTAATTAAGGAAAAAACAATGCAGTTATGATAAAATGTGACCAATCATTAGTTATGTTTGTTGACACATGAACTTTGCTAAGTCAGTTTCTATGATTTTTCACTTCTCTTTCTTAAAGAATTCCTTGATGGCTCTGATGGTAAAGAATCTGCCTGCAATGCAGGAGACCTAGGTTCAATATCTTGGTTAGGAAGATTCCCTGCAGAAAAGAATGGGTACACTCTCCAGTTTTATTGCCTGGAGAATTCCATGGACTGGTTGTCTGTAGTCCACAGGGTTCCAAAGAGTAGGGTAGGACTGAGTGAGTCACCCTTTCACTTTATTTTCACAAAAAAGTAAAAGAAAACATATTAATTCAATAAAGAATTTCAGCTAGTTTACTTAGGAGTTTGAGTTTGAAATATGTCTTTATATCATATTAACCTTTAGCCTCTTGTGGATGACTTCCCAGTTAAAATAGCAGCATTCATTAATTCATTCATTTATTCCATAGACAACTGAATGTTTTTATACAAGTAATGATATAAAAAATAAGATTGTTGCTTCTAAATTGCTTGTACGTACATGACCAAATGATTATAAAATAATGTGACAGAAGCAGAAAAGGCCTATAATACCATAAAATTAGAGAGTATTTCTTTTTTTGGGGGGCGGGGGGTGTGGTGGGGAGGGAGGGGTATGGGCGGGCCACTTCTATTGGTTTTTTCATTTCTCAGTTTTCATCCGTCTTTGTTCTTTGGCTCCTGTGGGCCTCCCATCACGGTGGTGTCTATTGTCGCAGAGCGCCAGCTCTGGGCACACTCGCCCCAGAGCTCCCGCTCGATAATTGGACACATCAGTCCAGCCGTTCTGCAGCACGTGGGATCTTCCCAGGCCAGGGATCGAACCAGTGCCCCTTGCACTGCAAGACGGTGTCCTTACCCACTGGGCCACCAGGGAAGCCCTAGAGAGTATTTCTAATCCACATTGAGAGAGGTAAGAAGGAGAAAGGATATTTCAAGTAGAAGGAGCTCCATGCAGACAAAAAAATGGTATGTTTAGAGTGTTTCACAATGTCTAGATTACATGGAGGGTGTCAGTGGCAAGCAGCAGAGAGTGGTCTGAGCTGAGTTTGGAGAGGTACAAAGAAAACAGAATATAAATTGCTTTATATGTCATTTTTTTAGGTAGTTTTCAATTTCCTTGGCACATGGACAAAGCCTATAATCACATGCTGGAAAAATTGTAGATGAAAATATTTCTATACATAATATATAGCCTGATAGAATGGATTTGCCAAACAACATCCATAAAACATTTATCCAGAAGAATGGAAGAAGGCTACATAAATTATATAAATTTAAAAATTTCCACAGTTTGAATAACAAAAATCAAAGCTACTCAGCTTTATCTGGATTGAATCAGAAATCTGGATGAAATACTTCGTATTAAATTTCTCCCACACTAGCCCATCATCTCATGATGAAATGTTCCTCAATTTATTTTGAGTTACTGGGAAGAGCACTTCTGCAATACACAGAATGAATGTGGGTAATCAATCTTGAAAGCATTTTGCCCTTGAGCTATCCCTATATGTTTGTTTAAAGAAAAGAGAGAGAGGGGGTTACAAGTTTTCTTCAATTATTACACTCACAGGATACATCTAGTATTATGGCAATGATGCGTATTTTTTATAATTTCCAGAATATATGGCCTATAATTTGATTGTTTGGAAGTTTAGGCTTTTCTATGAACATTTCCTTGAAGGAACAGAATACGCCTCTGTACTTTATACACATATAACACACACATGCAGAAATATTGGAATATATGGATTCACATATCTATGATGCCAGTTCAAATCCGAAGGATGCTAAAGTGAGAGCTTATTTTGAGAAGTATATGTTATTATTATCAACTATAGTATTGCTGTTGTTTAGTCATTAAATTGTGTCCAACATTTGCAAACCTCATGGGCTGTACCTTGCCAGGCTCCTCTGTCCATGGTATTTCCAAGGCAAGAATATTGGAGTGGATTGCCATTTCCTTCATCAGGGGATTTTCCAGAACTAGGGATCGACCTGCATTGGCAGGTGGATTCTTTGCTGGCAAAGCCACCTGATAAGCCCAAATATAGCATATATAACTTCAAAGGAAATAGCCATTTGTCCTTAAGTGAAATAACTACTTCTATCTGGCCAAATAGGACAGGGTGATTTTTTAGCTCTCAAAATATATTCTTTGAGAGAAGGAAAACGTATTTCTATAATGATCTTAAATAAGCATATTTGTGAGAACAATTGCTTTGTCTTCTCAGTACACTATTACTGAAAACCTAAGAAGGCTTGATTCTTGTCTCTTCTAATCGTCCTTTAATACATACACTTTACCAAATAGCTCTGGCTTAAAATGATGTCTTCAGGATTGTCAAAAAATGACAGTGTCATGTGGCTAGAGGCTGATATTGTATGTTTCTTTGTTCTTAAAAGTGAATTTATATTCTTTTTATTTTAAAACTCTTGATAAATACTGAGCATCATGTAGCACAGATTTTTGATGTTAAGGAGTTCTAATTTCAACATTGCCTCTTGTGAGGATACATATGATAATTCAGATAAGATTCAGCACAGTGCTGAGTACTAATTAAATCTCTCTTTTATCAGTCTACCTGAATGTGTGAAGATACAATCTATAGAACCCAATCTATAGAACTATTCTATAACATCACTAAGAATCTGAAATTATTCTTATATAAGCTTGATCTCTAATAGTAATAGGTCGAATATTCCAGGTTCCACTGTGAAACAAATAATCCTCAAATCTCAGTGAGTAAACCCAACCAAGGTGCATTTTTTCTCATTCTCAGTTGGAGTCAGTAGTAGAGTCTTTGCCAACTAGAGTTAGCCACTAGTCTAAACTTGTGGACATGTGTGTGTGCTCATTTGCTCATTCTTTGCAACACCCTGGACTGTAGCTTGCCTGGCTCCTCTGTCCATGAGATTTTTCCAGGCAAGAACAATGGAGCAGGTTGCCGTTTCCTTCTCCAGGAGATCTTCCTTACCCAGGGATTGAGCCCGTGTCTCTTGCATCTCCTGCATTGACAGGCAGACTCTTTACCACTAACACCACCTGAGAAGCCCAAGCTTGTGGACACTCCATCTTAAAAGAACTCCCAAATGTTCTTGGCAAGGGAAAGGGAATGCAATGAATTGATCATTGGATCTTAAAGCTTCAATAAGAAAGCAACAGACATTTTTGGTCTCACATCACTGGCCAAGATGATTTACTAGGTGGTGCTGTAGTCACAAGCTGGAATCAAGATTGCTTGGAGAAATATCAACAGCCTCAGATCACAAATGATACTACTATAATGTCAGAAAGTGAAGAGGAACTAAAGAGCCTCTTGAGGAGGGTGAAAGAGGAGAGTGAAAAAGCTGGCTTGAAACTTAATAATGAAAAAACTAAGATCATGGCAGCAGCTGGTCCCATCACTGCTGAAAATAGAAGGAGAACAAGTGTAAACAGTGCTAGGCTTTATTTTCTTGGGCTCCAAAATCATGGTGGAGGATGACTACAGCCATGGAAGCAAAAGATGCTTGTTCCTTAGAAAGAAAGCTATGACAAGCCTAGATAGTGTATTAAACGCAGAAATTTAACTTTGGCAACAAAGTTGCATATAGTCAAAGTTATGGTTTTTCCAGTAGTCATGTAAGGATGTGAGAGCTGGACCATAAAGAAGGCTGAGCACTGAAGAACTGATGCTTTTGAACTGTGGTGCTGGAGAAGACTCTTGAGAGTCCCTTTGACTATAAGGACATCAAACCAGTAGATTCTAAAGGAAATCAAACCGGAATATTCATTGAAAGTACTAATGCTGAGGCTGAAGCTTCCATGCTTTGGCTACCTGATGTCAAGAGCTGACTCACTGGAAAAGACCATGATGATGGAAAAGATTGAGGGCAAGAGGAAAAGGGTGTGATAAAGGATGAGATGATTAGATAGCATCACTGACTCAATGGAATAAATTTAAGCAAACTCTGGGAGATAGGGGAGGACAGAGGAGCCAGCATGCTACATTCCATGAGGTTGCAAAGAGTTGGACACAACTCAGCAACTGAACAACAGCTGCAACACTGGCCTAATAGAGCCACAGCCTATTTACCTACTTACACACAGAATGGAGGAGTACAAATGTGCCCCGGTGACAATTACTTTCCCCTTTTAGATTAACAGACACATAATGGGGATTTAAAGTTCTTCCCTAATGGATACTGTGAACAAATGCATTCTTGTAAACTAAGAATTTCTTAATGTCTAAGGAAAATTTTTGCTACCTACCCTCTTTATAATGGAAAAGCTCCTTGTAGATGAATATGACTAAAATCCGTATTTATAATTCCAAGGGAGTCATAAGTGACCTCGGGCTAAATACCCAGTTCCTTTAGTCCGTTTGTCCAGAATTCAGGAAAACTTAGAAAAGACATGATGCCACACATATCATTCTGATAATTAGGCTTGGATAAATGTGATTTTCAAAGCTTGAACCTGTCAAACTGATTCTAGTGTTTGCCAGCTCCAGTCTCACATACAATTTTTCAACCAGGACCGGATGACCAAAAAAAAAAATACTGCAGCAATGTGTCTGAGGTGTTAATATGGAACACAGGTTCAGTTGCAGATAGATTTTCTTTTAGAAGCAATGAGACTTCCACACATAGAAAGACATTTAAAACATTACCTTAAGCTAAACAAACACCACTTTTTCAAGGTGCCTTGTCATTAACCTTGAATTGTTGATACGCCTGGAGACAGAAAAGCAGAAAACAAGAAGATACAAGATGACAGGTTATAGAAAACGCAAAGAGTATTTATAGTGTGCGTGTGTATGTGAGCAAGGGGTGTGTGTGGGAGAGAGTAGGGAGAATTACAATGGAAATATTTAGCAATGGAGATGCATGGTAGCTCCTGAAAGTATGACTATATAGGAATCATAGCTTGTGCAATCAGATTTACATTGAAAGGAACTTGAAGCTGTGTTTTGATATCATTTTATACTGATTATCCAAATCAAAGACTGGGGCTTGGTGAAGATAATGGAAGAGGAGGATAGGAGTTGCCACTTATTCACCCCATAGACACCAACACTAATAGTGATCTTATATTTTCCATTTTTAGGACTTTCCCACCTCCCTACCCTAAACAGCAAAGTAGTCATTGTTATTACAGAGTGAATACCACTGCAGTTTTTTTTTTCTAAAATTATAAACATTGGTGATTATTTAAAAGTTATTTCAGTATTTATTTTCAAGTGTTCACAACATAGTCCTAAAGTAGCTGAGCAATATTTTTTCAAGTGAGGAGACATTGTAGCATGTTTTTGCACATACGATATTGCTGCCAGGTCAACTAAGTCAACTACTGTTTCAAAATAACTCTGTTGTCGCGCTGTACATCACATCAACAATTTTTATGTAACAAAAACAGATATCCTAGTCCTGGGTGATAGCCCATTTACTCCAAGTAATAGTTGATAAAACACGGTCACAAGACAGCAATAGAATTTGGATAGTCCCTTGGAGTTTGTTAAAATGAACTTGGCCTGTGGCTCTGCTCCTGAGAAAAAACTGTCTTCACTACCACATTTCTTCTTCTGTGAAGATTATTTATAGCTTTAAAATGTTTTCAAGGGTGGTAGCATACACAGGCATTGCCAGTGCTATGCTGATGATGGAGGCACTTGGAGAAATAACTGCTGTACTAAGGTAATCACTTTTTCATCCTTAAGGTAGCCCATTGTGAAGGAGCAAGCGGCTGCTTCTTACTGGCTATTGCACATTGCTGACAATGCCTCTTCCTGCTGTTCTTTTAAAGAGGACCTCAAATTAAACCTATTACACCTTAGATCCCAATTACATGGAAATCCACAACCTTTCCAAAATGTGTCTAAGCACTAACATGAAGACCCACTCCATTCAATATCCCTCCTAACTGGTTTAAGGTCTTGACATTGCCTGGTAAGAAGATTATAGAAATGCCTGAAGGACAATTCTGGGTATAAAACCAAATGTCCCCTTGTGCATTACAATTGCAAAAAAGAAAAGAAAAAAACCTCCCTTTCATCTTTTTATTAATTGTATAATTAATGCATTCTGTGTACTGATAAGAATAATGCCATGTAATTAATTTTTAAGAATTAAAAACTTGCCTTTATCCAGCCTCATGGTCTACTTTCATGTTTATAGCTGTGAATATAAATCCTCTTATCTAATTATAACATGACTTTGGTTTTCAGCAAAGTAGTCATTGTTATTACAGAGTGAATACCACTGCAGTTTTTTTCTAAAATTATAAACATTGGTGATTATTTAAAAGTTATTTCAGTATTTATTTTCAAGTGTTCACAACATAGTCCTAAAGTAGCTGAGCAATATTTTTTCAAGTGAGGAGACATTGTAGCATGTTTTTGCACATACGATATTGCTGCCAGGTCAACTAAGTCAACTACTGTTTCAAAATAACTCTGTTGTCGCGCTGTACATCACATCAACAATTTTTATGTAACAAAAACAGATATCCTAGTCCTGGGTGATAGCCCATTTACTCCAAGTAATAGTTGATAAAACACGGTCACAAGACAGCAATAGAATTTGGATAGTCCCTTGGAGTTTGTTAAAATGAACTTGGCCTGTGGCTCTGCTCCTGAGAAAAAACTGTCTTCACTACCACATTTCTTCTTCTGTGAAGATTATTTATAGCTTTAAAATGTTTTCAAGGGTGGTAGCATACACAGGCATTGCCAGTGCTATGCTGATGATGGAGGCACTTGGAGAAATAACTGCTGTACTAAGGTAATCACTTTTTCATCCTTAAGGTAGCCCATTGTGAAGGAGCAAGCGGCTGCTTCTTACTGGCTATTGCACATTGCTGACAATGCCTCTTCCTGCTGTTCTTTTAAAGAGGACCTCAAATTAAACCTATTACACCTTAGATCCCAATTACATGGAAATCCACAACCTTTCCAAAATGTGTCTAAGCACTAACATGAAGACCCACTCCATTCAATATCCCTCCTAACTGGTTTAAGGTCTTGACATTGCCTGGTAAGAAGATTATAGAAATGCCTGAAGGACAATTCTGGGTATAAAACCAAATGTCCCCTTGTGCATTACAATTGCAAAAAAGAAAAGAAAAGAAAAAAACCTCCCTTTCATCTTTTTATTAATTGTATAATTAATGCATTCTGTGTACTGATAAGAATAATGCCATGTAATTAATTTTTAAGAATTAAAAACTTGCCTTTATCCAGCCTCATGGTCTACTTTCATGTTTATAGCTGTGAATATAAATCCTCTTATCTAATTATAACATGACTGGTTTCATTGTTGAAACAAAGCAGTTCTTTGTCATTTTTTATTTGATTATGTAATATTTATTTTATTATATTAATTATAATCTATCCAGAAAAAAAGTAAGACCCAAGAACTTAATATTTTAAGTCTTCCAAAGCTTATCAGAAAAATACCATGCTGCTTTGGATAAGGTATGATATTTCATTTGTTTTCTGTGTCTGTTTTTGTCTTCCGTGATTACCCATTCTGTTTACCAAAAGCCTCAATTAGCATTTGAATAGTGAGCGAGAGAGCAGACAGGTTGAGAATTCTTATAGAACTAATTTGGCAGTCCTTCTCCTTTCCCCCCCTTCTCCCTTCATAGCCTTTTCTTTGCCTCTAATCAAGCTGCAGTTATTAAAGCCAGAATAAAAGACCTGATTTTCCATTACATTGATGCATGCTGAACAGAGCCTTGATTTGCTTTTTCTTTCAGCAATGCTAATTGGACTCAAAGGAAATATTTAGTTTATAATAGGGAATGAAGAATTCATTTAATTTTAGGGAAGGGAAGAACCAGCAATGGAACTAGCATATATATATACACACACACACACACACACACACACACACATATATGTGTGTGTGTGTATGTTTTTCCAATTGTTTCCTTCCTTTAAGAGTATTTCTTTTAATGATTCTTATGAATAATAGGGTTATATAATTATCAGTGTCCTCAGGTTGTTGATGTTTACCACTGTTGGAGCATGTAAAATTACTTTTTTATACAACCTTTCCAAAATGTGTCTAAGCACTAACATGAAGACCCACTCCATTCAATATCCCTCCTAACTGGTTTAAGGTCTTGACATTGCCTGGTAAGAAGATTATAGAAATGCCTGAAGGACAATTCTGGGTATAAAACCAAATGTCCCCTTGTGCATTACAATTGCAAAAAAGAAAAGAAAAGAAAAGAAAAAACCTCCCTTTCATCTTTTTATTAATTGTATAATTAATGCATTCTGTGTACTGATAAGAATAATGCCATGTAATTAATTTTTAAGAATTAAAAACTTGCCTTTATCCAGCCTCATGGTCTACTTTCATGTTTATAGCTGTGAATATAAATCCTCTTATCTAATTATAACATGACTGGTTTCATTGTTGAAACAAAGCAGTTCTTTGTCATTTTTTATTTGATTATGTAATATTTATTTTATTATATTAATTATAATCTATCCAGAAAAAAAGTAAGACCCAAGAACTTAATATTTTAAGTCTTCCAAAGCTTATCAGAAAAATACCATGCTGCTTTGGATAAGGTATGATATTTCATTTGTTTTCTGTGTCTGTTTTTGTCTTCCGTGATTACCCATTCTGTTTACCAAAAGCCTCAATTAGCATTTGAATAGTGAGCGAGAGAGCAGACAGGTTGAGAATTCTTATAGAACTAATTTGGCAGTCCTTCTCCTTTCCCCCCCTTCTCCCTTCATAGCCTTTTCTTTGCCTCTAATCAAGCTGCAGTTATTAAAGCCAGAATAAAAGACCTGATTTTCCATTACATTGATGCATGCTGAACAGAGCCTTGATTTGCTTTTTCTTTCAGCAATGCTAATTGGACTCAAAGGAAATATTTAGTTTATAATAGGGAATGAAGAATTCATTTAATTTTAGGGAAGGGAAGAACCAGCAATGGAACTAGCATATATATATACACACACACACACACACACACACACACACACACATATATGTGTGTGTGTGTATGTTTTTCCAATTGTTTCCTTCCTTTAAGAGTATTTCTTTTAATGATTCTTATGAATAATAGGGTTATATAATTATCAGTGTCCTCAGGTTGTTGATGTTTACCACTGTTGGAAGCATGTCTGATCTCTGCTTGAAAGAAAAATAAAAACGTACTGTGTTTGGGAAATTTGGTTTCAGCTATGCCTGATCAATATATAAGAAAGAATTCACTGAAGTACAGCTGTTTTCAAGTACTGTGTGCACTTCAGATAGCTGGACGTCTTCCAGACTAAACTCTCATCACCAGTCACTCTCCACATCCGATAATGGCTGTCATTGTTCACGAGACCATGCTGTTGAGATAGAGTAAGTGCGGAACTTTTCACAAGAAGCCCGGTTAATATTAAAATGTCATAGGAGTGCTGGTCCTCGTCACTTTAAAGTCTCACTTTGAGTAGGAAGTACT
The DNA here is from genome assembly GCA_022376925.1 of Tragulus kanchil. NCBI lineage: Eukaryota > Metazoa > Chordata > Mammalia > Artiodactyla > Tragulidae > Tragulus > Tragulus kanchil. The sequence continues at coordinate 24,310,360 of JAIOJX010000004.1, forward strand.
TATTTTGAAAGTATGAATCAACAGATTAACAAAGTTGCAGCTCAAACGAAGAAGAGCAAATATTTAGGAGGGGAGAGGGGATTTTTGATATACGGATGTGTTATTTAGATACTGCAGGAAGATTAAGTGAAATGTCTTCAGTGAAGGAAATATTTTCCCCTGGGTCAATGTCCAGTGCTTCCAGGGCTGTAGTATCATTATTAAGGCATTTATATTTAATCTGATGCATCCCCTCCAACTATAGATTTTGCAAGAGTCTTCTTGCCAGCTATTTAATAGGCATAAAACAGGACTTCAATTGGACATGTATGATTTAATTTCTCCCCACTTCTTGAAATGAAGCTTTCCACCTACACTAGTCATATCAAAGTGGTCCTGTTTCCCAGAAAACTCTTGAATTGAACCTTTGAATATACTGTTCTATGTTCTTGGAATCTTTCCTTTCCCCCTGTTTACTTGGCTTCATTCTATTCATTTTTCAGGCTTCAGCTTAAAAACTACTTCCTGTCAATGTCTTCCTTGTTCCTTGATGCCAGGTCCCATTAAAACATGGCACAATTACCTCCACACTATATATACCTATAGGTTCCTTAACACATGTAGTCTAGCACTTCCCCCACTCTAGTTAAAACTTTCATTTTGAAGTCTCTTACTACAGCCTCTGACAAGTGACTAGAGCCTCTTTCTCATTTTTGTGTTACTAGTGCCTAGCAAAGTGCCTGGCAGAGTGGGCTTTCAGGAAGTATGTATGCTGAATTGGACTAAATTAATTTAAGATTTAGTCCAATTTAGAAAGGGTAAAAATGTAACAAGAAATTTTAGTCTGTTTATTGATTTACTTAGAAGACTGATTCAGGTTTTAATATTTCATTACGTTAAGTCTCCTTCAGATTTTAAATCCTATTATTAGCAAATGATATTTAAAAGAGACTTCTTAGCTTTTGCTGTATGATATGTCTCATATTGGTCTATATTTTAATCCTTGGATCTCTATTTTCCTTCTATATACTCACTGTGAATAACTGTAATCAGATTGTGTGCATACTCAATTGCTTCAATCATGTCTGACCCTTTGCAACACCATGGACTGTAGTCCACCAGACTCCTCTGTCCCTGGGATATTCCCAGCAATAATACTTGAGTGGGTTGCCATTTCCTACTCCAGGGGATCTTCCAGACCTGTGAATCGAACCTGTGTCTCCTGCATTGGCAGGAGGATTCTTTACTGCTGAACCACCAGGGAAGCCCCTTAATCACATTAACAACTCTCAAACTAATAACTACAGTCTGGACCTCTCTTCTGAACCCCAGATCCCTTTCCTAAATTGCCTGTGTGATATTTCCTCTGCAGTATCTCAAAGACAACTCATATTGTACATTGCTTATTCATGATCATCCCCCAAAATACCTGGTTCCCTTCCAGTGCTCTCTTTTCAGTGAGTGGCAGTATCATCCATCCAGTCAAGCAAATCAGAAACTTTACAGCCACTCACTTTAGCTCTCTTTAGTTAATCTCATACCCAGTTCTCTGAATCTTACCTTCTATATACAAGGCTTTCTGGCCCAAGGTGCTTATTTGATGTATTCCAATAGCTTCCCAAATTGGTTCAGTTCAATCTGTCGTTGTCCTGCTTCAACTCAGATGTGCTAAGAATGATCTTTTCATTGCCAAGTTTTAACATTTGATTTCCTTCCTTAAAAATCTTTAGTGTCATCCCATCATTCTTAAGCTTAAAACAGAGCTAATGACACATACTACAGCCTCTGACAAGTGACTAGAGCCTCTTTCTCATTTTGTGTTACTAGTGCCTAGCAAAGTGCCTGGCAGAGTGGGCTTTCAGGAAGTATGTATGCTGAATTGGACTAAATTAATTTAAGATTTAGTCCAATTTAGAAAGGTAAAAATGTAACAAGAAATTTTACTCTGTTTATTGATTTACTTAGAAGACTGATTCAGGTTTTAATATTTCATTACGTTAAGTCTCCTTCAGATTTTAAATCCTATTATTAGCAAATGATATTTAAAAGAGACTTCTTAGCTTTTGCTGTATGATATGTCTCATATTGGTCTATATTTTAATCCTTGGATCTCTATTTTCCTTCTATATACTCACTGTGAATAACTGTAATCAGATTGTGTGCATACTCAATTGCTTCAATCATGTCTGACCCTTTGCAACACCATGGACTGTAGTCCACCAGACTCCTCTGTCCCTGGGATATTCCCAGCAATAATACTTGAGTGGGTTGCCATTTCCTACTCCAGGGGATCTTCCAGACCTGTGAATCGAACCTGTGTCTCCTGCATTGGCAGGAGGATTCTTTACTGCTGAACCACCAGGGAAGCCCCTTAATCACATTAACAACTCTCAAACTAATAACTACAGTCTGGACCTCTCTTCTGAACCCCAGATCCCTTTCCTAAATTGCCTGTGTGATATTTCCTCTGCAGTATCTCAAAGACAACTCATATTGTACATTGCTTATTCATGATCATCCCCCAAAATACCTGGTTCCCTTCCAGTGCTCTCTTTTCAGTGAGTGGCAGTATCATCCATCCAGTCAAGCAAATCAGAAACTTTACAGCCACTCACTTTAGCTCTCTTTAGTTAATCTCATACCCAGTTCTCTGAATCTTACCTTCTATATACAAGGCTTTCTGGCCCAAGGTGCTTATTTGATGTATTCCAATAGCTTCCCAAATTGGTTCAGTTCAATCTGTCGTTGTCCTGCTTCAACTCAGATGTGCTAAGAATGATCTTTTCATTGCCAAGTTTTAACATTTGATTTCCTTCCTTAAAAATCTTTAGTGTCATCCCATCATTCTTAAGCTTAAAACAGAGCTAATGAAACTTACCTACCCTACTCTACAAAGCTACCTATCCCTCTGGCCTCACCTTATACCATATTCTCTATTGATTTTTCTGCTCTAAACAGTTGAGCTTAGGTGCTATAGACACTTCTTTCCCATAGACCTGACCTTGACTCTTCTGTTCCTTCCACCCCAACACAATTTCTTTACCTTCTTTCCTTAGTTAATTGCTCTTACTTTTCAGATTTCTGGTCAATTTTTACTTTTTCAGGAAACAACCTGCTATGTCTGATTAGTTTAAAATATTTTACTCTAACACATTTAATTCTCTTTTAGCATTCCTTGTCATGCATATGGTGCTACCTTTCCATGATTATTTGATCAATGGTATCTGTTTCCTGGACCAGACTGGGCTACATGAGAGCTGGGTCCTTGTCCAGCATAGTAATGGCCCACAGTAATCATACAATTCATGTTTGCTGAATGAAAAATAAATAAGTGAATGTATGCCAAGTACTGTGCTAAGAGCTTTAGCTGTTCAATAAATATTTGTCAAATAAATGAACTGTTCAGTAAGCTGGCTGCTTGGTAACATGGAAAGCAACTAAGTATTGAACTTTTTCCCCCTCTTAAAAAAATCTGTTTCCATGGTTTTTATGTAACCTCTCAAGATAAATTATTGTTATGACAATACTTGAAAAACACCTAGTAAAAGAAGGCAATATTAGTATTGATGCTATCCCCTCCTCAGTCCCTTGCCTCTACACATTTTCTGATATTTCTGAATATATTATTATCTGTTCAGTTTTGAATATAAAATGCTAAGTCCCAGAGAGAGTAAATAGCTAGCCAATGTTGTACTACAAATGGGTTGTTATACTGGAATGTAACTCCAGAACATTCCCCCTTCTCCACTTCTCTTTGGATCTTATGTAGGCATAATTCATATGGCCAAATCAGAAACTTTACAGCCACTCACTTTAGCTCTCTTTAGTTAATCTCATACCCAGTTCTCTGAATCTTACCTTCTATATACAAGGCTTTCTGGCCCAAGGTGCTTATTTGATGTATTCCAATAGCTTCCCAAATTGGTTCAGTTCAATCTGTCGTTGTCCTGCTTCAACTCAGATGTGCTAAGAATGATCTTTTCATTGCCAAGTTTTAACATTTGATTTCCTTCCTTAAAAATCTTTAGTGTCATCCCATCATTCTTAAGCTTAAAACAGAGCTAATGAAACTTACCTACCCTACTCTACAAAGCTACCTATCCCTCTGGCCTCACCTTATACCATATTCTCTATTGATTTTTCTGCTCTAAACAGTTGAGCTTAGGTGCTATAGACACTTCTTTCCCATAGACCTGACCTTGACTCTTCTGTTCCTTCCACCCCAACACAATTTCTTTACCTTCTTTCCTTAGTTAATTGCTCTTACTTTTCAGATTTCTGGTCAATTTTTACTTTTTCAGGAAACAACCTGCTATGTCTGATTAGTTTAAAATATTTTACTCTAACACATTTAATTCTCTTTTAGCATTCCTTGTCATGCATATGGTGCTACCTTTCCATGATTATTTGATCAATGGTATCTGTTTCCTGGACCAGACTGGGCTACATGAGAGCTGGGTCCTTGTCCAGCATAGTAATGGCCCACAGTAATCATACAATTCATGTTTGCTGAATGAAAAATAAATAAGTGAATGTATGCCAAGTACTGTGCTAAGAGCTTTAGCTGTTCAATAAATATTTGTCAAATAAATGAACTGTTCAGTAAGCTGGCTGCTTGGTAACATGGAAAGCAACTAAGTATTGAACTTTTTCCCCCTCTTAAAAAAATCTGTTTCCATGGTTTTTATGTAACCTCTCAAGATAAATTATTGTTATGACAATACTTGAAAAACACCTAGTAAAAGAAGGCAATATTAGTATTGATGCTATCCCCTCCTCAGTCCCTTGCCTCTACACATTTTCTGATATTTCTGAATATATTATTATCTGTTCAGTTTTGAATATAAAAATGCTAAGTCCCAGAGAGAGTAAATAGCTAGCCAATGTTGTACTACAAATGGGTTGTTATACTGGAATGTAACTCCAGAACATTCCCCCTTCTCCACTTCTCTTTGGATCTTATGTAGGCATAATTCATATGGTACAATTATAATTCATTTACCCAAAGAAAATACTTTGATCCTTGGCAGTCAAGCTTTTCAGTTTATACATGTAGCAACTACTTTCAGTTCCATTATAACTCCATTTGAGTTAGCCAGCTCTTGATGAGAGCATATTTGTATTTTGAATATTTATTTCTCCCTGTTAGCAAAATTATACTTGGTTAATTTGTCTCTTTTTTCCCCTTCCTATACCAGCAAAAAGTAATCTTTATTTACCTTTGATATGTGCTTGTAGTCAACTGAAAAGTGTCCCTCCAAAATTCATCTCCACTCAGAAATTCAGAATGAGATCTTACTCTTACTTGAAAATAGGGTCTTTACAGTCATAATCAGTTAAGGGTTGAGATAATGTCATGCTGAATTTAGACACATGGGTGTGTGACTACACGCCTGTGTGCTCAGTCATTTCCAACTCTTTTGTGACCCCATGAACTGTAGCCAGGCTCCTCTGTCCATGGGATTCTCCAGGCAAAAATACTGGAGTGGGTTGCCATTTCCTTCTCCAAGGGATCTTCCTGACCCAGGTATTAAACCTGTGTGTCTCGCATTGGCGGGCAAGTTCTTTACCAGCTGAGCCACTGGGGAAGGTGGGCCCTAACTTGAATAATTGCTGTCTTTATAAAAAGAGGAAAGAAAATATAGCTACAAAAAAGAAAATGATATGAAAAAGAAGGCAGAGATTAGACTCACCTTTCCATAGAGTGAGAAATACCGAGGAGTGTCAGCCACCATCATGAAAGTAGAAAGAAGCAAGGGAACACTCTTCTGTGGAGAATTCAGGGGGAATGTGGCCCACTGACAACTTGACTTTGGACTTCTAGTTTCCAGAACTGTGAGAGAATAAATTTCTGCTGTTTTAAGCCGGTTGGCTTGAAGAAATTTGTTATGGCAATCCTGGGAAACTAACACAGTATACTGAATTACAAGAATCCACTTCAGTTTGTGGGGAGTGTTCAGTTAAGAGATGCCTCTTAGATATGATGTTCCTATGGACTCCCACACTGCTGTCTTTCCAGGAGCATATGGGAAGCTGATTCCCTAGTAATGCTTTAGTACCTTTAAGAGAAGATGAGGAGATTTCTTGGTGTCCGTGCACTTTTTAAGTATGATGGATCTAGGGACAAAAGTGCAATTCACTGTGTCTCAACCTGGCCATCTATTTTAAGGAAGAAGATAGATAGGAAATGGGTTTCCCAGGTGGCAATAGTGGTAAAGAACCCACCTGCTAATGCAAGAGACATGGGTTTAGTCCCTGGGTCTGGAAGATACCCTGGATGAGAGCATAGCAACCCATTCCAATATTCTTGCCTGGAAAATCCTGTGGACAGAGGAGCCTGGCGGGCTACGGTTCATCGGGTCACAAACAGATGGACAAGACTGAAGTGATTTAGCATGCATTCACCCATACATAGGCGTTTTGCTAGAGATAATGTCATGCTGAATTTAGACACATGGGTGTGTGACTACACGCCTGTGTGCTCAGTCATTTCAACTCTTTTGTGACCCCATGAACTGTAGCCAGCCAGGCTCCCCTATCCATGGTATTTTGCAGGCAAGCATACTGGAGGGGGTTGCCATTTCCTTCTCCAAGGGATCTTCCTGACCCAGGTATTAAACCTGTGTGTCTCGCATTGGCGGGCAAGTTCTTTACCAGCTGAGCCACTGGGGAAGGTGGGCCCTAACTTGAATAATTGCTGTCTTTATAAAAAGAGGAAAGAAAATATAGCTACAAAAAAGAAAATGATATGAAAAAGAAGGCAGAGATTAGACTCACCTTTCCATAGAGTGAGAAATACCGAGGAGTGTCAGCCACCATCATGAAAGTAGAAAGAAGCAAGGGAACACTCTTCTGTGGAGAATTCAGGGGGAATGTGGCCCACTGACAACTTGACTTTGGACTTCTAGTTTCCAGAACTGTGAGAGAATAAATTTCTGCTGTTTTAAGCCGGTTGGCTTGAAGAAATTTGTTATGGCAATCCTGGGAAACTAACACAGTATACTGAATTACAAGAATCCACTTCAGTTTGTGGGGAGTGTTCAGTTAAGAGATGCCTCTTAGATATGATGTTCCTATGGACTCCCACACTGCTGTCTTTCCAGGAGCATATGGGAAGCTGATTCCCTAGTAATGCTTTAGTACCTTTAAGAGAAGATGAGGAGATTTCTTGGTGTCCGTGCACTTTTTAAGTATGATGGATCTAGGGGACAAAAGTGCAATTCACTGTGTCTCAACCTGGCCATCTATTTTAAGGAAGAAGATAGATAGGAAATGGGTTTCCCAGGTGGCAATAGTGGTAAAGAACCCACCTGCTAATGCAAGAGACATGGGTTTAGTCCCTGGGTCTGGAAGATACCCTGGATGAGAGCATAGCAACCCATTCCAATATTCTTGCCTGGAAAATCCTGTGGACAGAGGAGCCTGGCGGGCTACGGTTCATCGGGTCACAAACAGATGGACAAGACTGAAGTGATTTAGCATGCATTCACCCATACATAGGAATAAAACACAGTTATTTTTGAAAGGCAGCTGCCTGAATGACTAGGAAACTAGTTGTTTATGGGAGACAGGAGAGAAAAGTAGGGCAGGTTATTATGGAAGAGTTGACATATATGCACTCGCCTACTCTGCCACTTGTCATTCCGTTTGCCGCTGAAACAGTCTAAAAAAAAAAAAAAAAAAAAAAAAAAACAAACCCAAAAAACAAATTTTATAAAGTACTAAACGAACCATCTCTGATACTTAGAAAATTTTCCTCTTTGATCATTTTGTCCTATCTATGTCTGAAATTCATCCTCTCAATTAACTAAAGATAAGGAAGGATGACTTCTTTGAAAATCCAAACCTATCAATTTTAGGAGGAAAAAACACTGGCCTGAAGGTAAAGTCATTCAAACCTCTATGTGATACAGAGCCAGTGTGTACAGAGCGGACGATGTGCTGAGCGTGCTCTTGACTTCAGAAGATACAGATCATTAAAACTCCTTTCCAGTGTCTGTAGCTGGGTTGTTTATTACAAAAGTAAGAATCACTAACGTGTCCTCCTTGCTAAACCCATAAATCTGAAACCTGTCCTTATAAAAAGCGTGAGTTGACAACTGCGATACCATAGCTCCCCCTGCTGATCCAATTCATATTGTCAGCTACCTCTGACAAACCATTTTATGTATTTCTTCCATTCTGCCCTCCTCTGACTTGTTTCTGATATCTAGGTTTCCATTTGTTTCCTAATTCTTTATCTCATTTTTCTATGATTTTTTACCTGCCAACTAGCATTTTTTTCAGTCTTTTTTTTTTTTCAATAAATCCCATGTTAATACCATCTTTCATGCTCAGTTGGCTCCGAGGATGACTCTGTTTTTCTTTTAAGAGCATTTCAGCCACGCTGCTAGACACCTCAGATCTTCTATCCCCTTCTTTTGAAATGCAGTTTCTACTTGCACAAACCCTTCATACAAACTTCTCTGCACACTCACACAGTAGAATGAACTGGAAGCAAAAGGGAGGTGCATAAAAGCCAAAGTGTCACTAAATTTTTAGAGAACAACCATAGAACAGAATCAAAGCAGTTTCAGATGCTTCCTCTTTCCAAATAAACACTCTATTGAAATAAAAGAGATCACATTACCACTGGCTGTGTGTGTGTGTGTATTAATTTTGGCCTCTTTAATTATTTATTTATTTATTTATTTTCATTCATCTTTATTCCTTGATCTGTGTGCAGTTCCCATCGCAGTTGCCTTTCTCGTTGCAGACCACCGGTTCTGGGTCCATGCACTCCAGAGCACTGGCTTGTAATTGGACACACCAGTCCAATTGCTCCGTGGCACGTGGGATCTTCCCAGGCCAGGGATAAAACTGGTGCCCCTTGCACTGCAAGGCAGACTCTTTATCCACTGGACCACGAGGGAAGCCCCTGGCTATATTTTTTTTAATGAAGTATGTTTTTATGACCATGTAGGAAAAGCCTTTCTTGCTTTAAGACAAAACTGTCACCTTGGATGAAAGAACTTAGATATATACATTTAACTTATGATGAGGTATATTCTGAGGTTGCCTGGAGCATGAATTATGGGTGACTGCAGAATCCTGATAAAGTAAGATCTATACCCTGAACACATTTTCCTAGGTTAAAGTAGTGTATGTACAAGGAATAAGGAGCATGTGTGTACTTTGACAGGAATGGATGGAAGGCTAGCTAGCTTTTAAGGAAGACAAGGAGGGAGGTGTTATTTGGTTTTGGAATCATAAACTTCCAATGCTTCCAATGTAATGCCCTCCTCTGACTTGTTTCTGATATCTAGGTTTCCATTTGTTTCCTAATTCTTTATCTCATTTTTCTATGATTTTTTACCTGCCAACTAGCATTTTTTTCAGTCTTTTTTTTTTTTCAATAAATCCCATGTTAATACCATCTTTCATGCTCAGTTGGCTCCGAGGATGACTCTGTTTTTCTTTTAAGAGCATTTCAGCCACGCTGCTAGACACCTCAGATCTTCTATCCCCTTCTTTTGAAATGCAGTTTCTACTTGCACAAACCCTTCATACAAACTTCTCTGCACACTCACACAGTAGAATGAACTGGAAGCAAAAGGGAGGTGCATAAAAGCCAAAGTGTCACTAAATTTTTAGAGAACAACCATAGAACAGAATCAAAGCAGTTTCAGATGCTTCCTCTTTCCAAATAAACACTCTATTGAAATAAAAGAGATCACATTACCACTGGCTGTGTGTGTGTGTGTATTAATTTTGGCCTCTTTAATTATTTATTTATTTATTTATTTTCATTCATCTTTATTCCTTGATCTGTGTGCAGTTCCCATCGCAGTTGCCTTTCTCGTTGCAGACCACCGGTTCTGGGTCCATGCACTCCAGAGCACTGGCTTGTAATTGGACACACCAGTCCAATTGCTCCGTGGCACGTGGGATCTTCCCAGGCCAGGGATAAAACTGGTGCCCCTTGCACTGCAAGGCAGACTCTTTATCCACTGGACCACGAGGGAAGCCCTGGCTATATTTTTTAATGAAGTATGTTTTTATGACCATGTAGGAAAAGCCTTTCTTGCTTTAAGACAAAACTGTCACCTTGGATGAAAGAACTTAGATATATACATTTAACTTATGATGAGGTATATTCTGAGGTTGCCTGGAGCATGAATTATGGGTGACTGCAGAATCCTGATAAAGTAAGATCTATACCCTGAACACATTTTCCTAGGTTAAAGTAGTGTATGTACAAGGAATAAGGAGCATGTGTGTACTTTGACAGGAATGGATGGAAGGCTAGCTAGCTTTTAAGGAAGACAAGGAGGGAGGTGTTATTTGGTTTTGGAATCATAAACTTCCATGTATGCCTTACTGGATCAGGAGTTACCTGAATACGACCACTGTAAGGAGTCCTCTTCTGATTTCAACATCAGCATAAAAGGCATTTGATAAATCTTGTGTGGTTCAAAGAATTAATACATGAGTGAGTACCACAGGCCCTTAGTTGGCAGTATCCTTCCTGTCTAAATTAATCTCATAGGGCTTATTGAAAGTAGAAATCATGGACTTCCCTGGTAGCCCAGTGGTTAGGAATCTGTGCTTCCACTGCAGGGGGTGCAGGTTTGATTTCCGGTCAGGGAACTAAGATCTCACATGCAGCATGTGGTAAGATTGTAAAAAAATAGAAGTCAAAGAAAAATGTGACTTCGATTGCTACTTGCCACTGAATATTTAATTTGTTTTATTTCAAGCTTGCCGCTGAATCTTTACTTTGTTTTATGTTTTCTCAACAGGCAACGCCTTTGTAAAATATCCTACAATACAAAGTTCATGGGATAGATATATTAAATGACACCTGACTCAAATATGTAGATTAGATATTCTGGAAGTCAAAGCTATAAAGTGAATCATATATAAAATATTTTATTTCCAAATTGTACTTTACAAATAAACCTTTTAAAATTGCTTAATAAATATTTATTAGCCAGTCTCTGTGACTCATCTCTGCTGAACAAAGCACAGTGCTGACATAATGTTCAAGAATTATAGGCCTCACCTGGTGATAGAGTAAGCCCTGGGGCTATGACTCTCAAAATCTTGTAAAACAGTGCCTCCTGGATATCTCATCACCTGTTATAGCATAATATGTGTGATCTGCTCTCAGCAAAGATCAAATGTAACAGTTTAACCCCTCCCACTGCTGCAGCACTGGGTGAATACAGACCATAGACATTTCTCTAAAGAGAACATACAGATGATCAATAAACACATGAAAAGATGCTCAACATCGCTCATTATTAGATAAATGCAAATGAAAACTACAACGGGATATTCCCTCACACCAGTCAGAATGGCCATCATCAAAAAGTCTACAAACAATAAATGTGGAAAGGGTGTGAATAAAAGGGAACCCTCTTGCACTGCTGGTGGAAATGTAAATTGATACAGCCACTATGGAAGACAGTACGGAGATTCCTCAAAAAAATAAGGATAGAGCCACCATATGATTCAGCAATCCTACTACTAGGTATATAGCCTGAGGAAACCAAGATTGAAAAAGACACATGTACTCCATTGTTCACTGCAGCACTACTTACAATATCGCATAAAAGGCATTTGATAAATCTTGTGTGGTTCAAAGAATTAATACATGTGCACAGGCCCTTAGTTGGCAGTATCCTTCCTGTCTAATTCTCATAGGGCTTATTGAAAGTAGAAATCATGGACTTCCCTGGTAGCCCAGTGGTTAGGAATCTGTGCTTCCACTGCAGGGGGTGCAGGTTTGATTTCCGGTCAGGGAACTAAGATCTCACATGCAGCATGTGGTAAGATTGTAAAAAAATAGAAGTCAAAGAAAAATGTGACTTCGATTGCTACTTGCCACTGAATATTTAATTTGTTTTATTTCAAGCTTGCCGCTGAATCTTTACTTTGTTTTATGTTTTCTCAACAGGCAACGCCTTTGTAAAATATCCTACAATACAAAGTTCATGGGATAGATATATTAAATGACACCTGACTCAAATATGTAGATTAGATATTCTGGAAGTCAAAGCTATAAAGTGAATCATATATAAAATATTTTATTTCCAAATTGTACTTTACAAATAAACCTTTTAAAATTGCTTAATAAATATTTATTAGCCAGTCTCTGTGACTCATCTCTGCTGAACAAAGCACAGTGCTGACATAATGTTCAAGAATTATAGGCCTCACCTGGTGATAGAGTAAGCCCTGGGGCTATGACTCTCAAAATCTTGTAAAACAGTGCCTCCTGGATATCTCATCACCTGTTATAGCATAATATGTGTGATCTGCTCTCAGCAAAGATCAAATGTAACAGTTTAACCCCTCCCACTGCTGCAGCACTGGGTGAATACAGACCATAGACATTTCTCTAAAGAGAACATACAGATGATCAATAAACACATGAAAAGATGCTCAACATCGCTCATTATTAGATAAATGCAAATGAAAACTACAACGGGATATTCCCTCACACCAGTCAGAATGGCCATCATCAAAAAGTCTACAAACAATAAATGTGGAAAGGGTGTGAATAAAAGGGAACCCTCTTGCACTGCTGGTGGAAATGTAAATTGATACAGCCACTATGGAAGACAGTACGGAGATTCCTCAAAAAAATAAGGATAGAGCCACCATATGATTCAGCAATCCTACTACTAGGTATATAGCCTGAGGAAACCAAGATTGAAAAAGACACATGTACTCCATTGTTCACTGCAGCACTACTTACAATATCTAGAACACAGAAGCAAACTACATGGCCATTGATAGATGAACGGATAAAGAAGCTGTGGTACATATATACAATGGAATACTACTCAGCCATAAAAAGGGGTGCATTTGAGTCAGTACTAATGGGGTGGATGAACCTAGAGCCTATTTTGCAGAGTGAAGTAAATCAGAGAAGATAAATACCATATACTAATGCATATATGTGGAATCTAGAAAGATGGTGCTGATGAATTTATTCACAGGGCAGCAATGGGGAAACAGATATAGAGAACAGACTTAGGAAAATTGCAAGGAGGAAGGAGAGGTTGAGATGTATGGAAAGAGTACCATGGAAACTTATCTTACCATATGTAAAATAGATAACCAAAGGGAATCTTCTCTAAGACTCAGGGAACACAAACAGGGGGTCTGTGACAACCTGGAGGGATGGGATGGGCAGGGAGATGGGAGGGAAGTTCAAATGGAAAGGGACATATATTTACTTGTGGCCAATTCATGTGGATGTTGGCAGTAAGCAATAAAACTCTGTAAAGCTATTATCCTTCAATTAAAAGAATAAAAATTAAAAAAGAGTCAATGACCAAAGTAGACAGCAAATGGTAAAGCACAGGACTTCAAAGGGTATGACGTAGAACAAACCACACTGATGGCTGACATGGGGAGTCTCTTTGGGGTGACAGATAGCTGGGGCAGGCCTTTTAGAGGGTACATTACAGAGAGGAGTGCAGTTATTGAAACGTGTCTGTGTGCTAAGTGGCTTCATGTATGTCCAACTCTTTAAGATCCTCTGGACCTTAGCCCTCCAGGCTCCTCTGTTCATCTGATTCTCCAAGCAAGGATACTGGAGTGGGTTGCCATGCCCTTCTGCATGCAATCCCTCTGACCCAGGAATCGAACCCATGTCTTTTACGTCTTATTTCCTACATTGGGAGGCAGGTTCTTTACCACCAGTACCACCTGGGAAGCCTAAGAGCATGGCCTTATATGTTCTTTCAGTGTTTGTAGGTAAAGAATGTAAATTCTATTGGCAAAAGATAAGCATAGAGCCACCATATGATTCAGCAATCCTACTACTAGGTATATAGCCTGAGGAAACCAAGATTGAAAAAGACACATGTACTCCATTGTTCACTGCAGCACTACTTACAATATCTAGAACACAGAAGCAAACTACATGGCCATTGATAGATGAACGGATAAAGAAGCTGTGGTACATATATACAATGGAATACTACTCAGCCATAAAAAGGGGTGCATTTGAGTCAGTACTAATGGGGTGGATGAACCTAGAGCCTATTTTGCAGAGTGAAGTAAATCAGAGAAGATAAATACCATATACTAATGCATATATGTGGAATCTAGAAAGATGGTGCTGATGAATTTATTCACAGGGCAGCAATGGGGAAACAGATATAGAGAACAGACTTAGGAAAATTGCAAGGAGGAAGGAGAGGTTGAGATGTATGGAAAGAGTACCATGGAAACTTATCTTACCATATGTAAAATAGATAACCAAAGGGAATCTTCTCTAAGACTCAGGGAACACAAACAGGGGGTCTGTGACAACCTGGAGGGATGGGATGGGCAGGGAGATGGGAGGGAAGTTCAAATGGAAAGGGACATATATTTACTTGTGGCCAATTCATGTGGATGTTGGCAGTAAGCAATAAAACTCTGTAAAGCTATTATCCTTCAATTAAAAGAATAAAAATTAAAAAAGAGTCAATGACCAAAGTAGACAGCAAATGGTAAAGCACAGGACTTCAAAGGGTATGACGTAGAACAAACCACACTGATGGCTGACATGGGGAGTCTCTTTGGGGTGACAGATAGCTGGGGCAGGCCTTTTAGAGGGTACATTACAGAGAGGTGCAGTTATTGAAACGTGTCTGTGTGCTAAGTGGCTTCATGTATGTCCAACTCTTTAAGATCCTCTGGACCTTAGCCCTCCAGGCTCCTCTGTTCATCTGATTCTCCAAGCAAGGATACTGGAGTGGGTTGCCATGCCCTTCTGCATGCAATCCCTCTGACCCAGGAATCGAACCCATGTCTTTTACGTCTTATTTCCTACATTGGGAGGCAGGTTCTTTACCACCAGTACCACCTGGGAAGCCTAAGAGCATGGCCTTATATGTTCTTTCAGTGTTTGTAGGTAAAGAATGTAAATTCTATTGGCTTTGGCTCCCTGTCAAATTGTAAAACAACGTATGGTGATTATTTAAAAACATCAAAAATACAATGTATCTCTGTGCTTACTATCAACCCTAGATGGAACTACTGTGAACAGTTTTGTAAATTTAATTTCACATCATTTAAAATTATATTTCATAAGGTTGAAAATACATAAGTTATTATGTAAAATACTTTATATCTCTCTTCTACCTTGTATGTGTGTGGAGACATATGATTAATTATTTTATTAAAGATTTGTTTATCTTTATTTTTTGGTTGTGGTGGGTTTTCCTCGCTGCAGGTGGGCTTCCTCTAGTTATGGTGAGTGGGGGCTACCCTTTGTTGCTGTACAGGGGTTTTTAATTGCAGTGACTTCTCTCGTGTTGCAGAGCACAGGCTCTAGGTGTGTTGGTTTCAGTAGTTGCAACATGTGGGTTCAGTAGTTGTGGCTCATGGACTCTCTAGGACAAGCTCAGTAGTTGTGGCACATGGGCTTAGTTGCTCCATGCCATGTAGAAAATTCATGTACCAGCGACTGAACTGGTGTCCTCTGCATTGCAAGGTAGATTGTCAGCCAGTGGACCACTAGGGAAGCCCTGACATATGGTTTTAAAAACATAAGTGGGATTTTATGACATAGATATGCATATCCTGATAGATTTTTAAGTGATCACTCTTACAAACTTACAAAAAAAGATAAAACTGCTTATTATATTGGACAAAAAGAATTAGAAGAACATGCACGTATATGATTAATTTGTATATGTACAAAGAGGGAGCATCTGGACAAAAATTGAAGTAATTTCAGTGGACCTGAATAAGAGTTAAGGTCTCAAGTAAGAATAAATTTAATGTGTGTAACATACTGTGTTAGGTTTATCTGTAGTTTGTCTGTTTTATTCTAGTATAATACTTCATACACCACACACACACATATTCAAAACTATAACTTTATAACTTAATTCTTAACTTTATCTTTCACAAATTGAATAATTGTTTAACCTTTTATAAGATTCAACAAATCTTATCTAGTGCTTACTGTCAACATGTTCCTTGTATGACACAATCTAGGTGATTCTCATCCATCATAGAATGTTGCCTAGGAAGAGTTTATTCTTGTCTGTATATGGTCACATTATAATTATGCTAACATTTCCTCTTTTGGTGTTTTGTGGGATATTCTTCCTCAAGATGTTAATAGAGCTAAAGGTGGTGGGGGGTGTTCCATGTAAAAGTAAGTTTGGAAAAGATGGGTGAGACAAAGTTTCACAGAAGGTCAGAAATTTTGACACTCTATATTAATGTGTGTTATGCATGCCAAAGGAAGATATAGGATGTTTGTTTTTTACATGAATTTCTTCAAGGAGCCTTGTTTTGAGCAGTGAATCTGTTTATGTCTCCTAGAACTAGTAATTGACAGGATCCAGTTTTAGAAGTGTTTTAATTTTGATAGTGTACAGCACAGTAAGCTACTAAGATGGGAGTGATCAATTCCAGTGTACTCAGGGAAAACTCAAGCTGGAACAGATTTTTCAAAGGTGAGGAAAGCCCAATAATTTCTGCATTTGCAAGATAAGTCCATCCTTCAACTTGTATTTTAAAAATAATAGTATGTTAAAGTGGCAGTCATTTTTCTCTTAATTATCTATCTGGAGACAAATAGAAGTTGTAAAAATTCCAAAAGATAATTTGGCAAGAATGATGATGATCTCTGTTGCACAAAGTTTGCATCTATCTTTGTGAAACAAACTATCTTTTGTATCATTGTCTTATTTCAAAATGATTAATGCTCTGTGCTTAATTTTAGTAGAGCTATTTCTTCGAAGATCATATTAGCTTCAAGAGGAAATATACAGTGCACCCTGGGTTTACTTGTTTGGATCTATTCTTTTCATCAGTGTTTCAAACCATTCTTATGTTCACTGTATGTGTGTGTGTGTGTGTGTATGTGTGTGTGTGTATATATTTATGTATATATATCTTCAGATAGTCCTTTAAATATTTTGGATCATTTTATGTAGTAGTGTTTGTTCAGTAAAGGTGTTTTTACCCCCTTGTCAATGATTACTCTGAAAAGAGAGACTCTCAGAGACTCTCTTCTAATTTGGCAGCAAATTTAGAAGAGAAGCACATTGGCAGTAGAATCAAAGAAATACACTTCAGTAGGCCCTATTTTTACTTCATGAATTGCTTTGGAATGGAATAGTTTATCAAGTATAAAATAGTGAGGATGATGGATCCTTTTGACTGCTACATTATAATAATTAAATATAACCCTTTCTCTAATAAAGTCATAAGGCTCACCGTTTTGCACAATTGCATTCTAGAGTAATAAAAATGACTTCTGAAAAGAGAAAAAATGGATTCCATTAATTTTGATAGTTAATAAATGAATGAATGTGGGGAAAACAGAATTGATTTTATTCTACTTTTATTTATTATTTAAAGTATTAAACGACAAAAATGCAACTGAGTAAATTTAAGGACCAAATTAGTTTTATTAAATCACGAATAGGCCAGCATCCCAAGGAGCCTGACCAAGCAGAAGGAGATTGACCAAACAAAAGAAAGGGAAATGTTTTTAAACATAGAAAGAAGGGACTTCCCTGGTGGTCCAGTGGTTAAGATTCTGAGCTTCTAATGCAGAGTGCCTGGGTCCAATCCATGGTCAGGGAACTAGATCCCACATGTGGCAACTAAGACCAACTGCAGCCAAATACATAAAAAATATTAAAAAACATTTAAAAAACCAACAACATAGAAAGGAGACAAGGGGATGATAAAAGAAAATAATTAGCAAGTAATGCATTGTTTCAGGTAAGGTTGGCTTCTGAAAGGGGAGCGATTATCAGGTAGATTAACTCACTTAGTTGTGACCAGATAGTTCTGGGTTGTTTGGATAAAAGTTATAGGAACTGAGAAATTGAAACTGCATTCTTGTCTGCATATCATCAAGTCTCAATTTGGTGACATTGGTTTAGTACAAGTGACTCCACTTTGGGCCCTGCTATCTCTCTCTTTTTAAAAATCAGTCTCCTTTTTTGATCAGACTCTCAGCTTGATTCAAAAATGTGATCAAAATTTAAGGTATTAGTGTAACCCCCTGTTTCTGCTCTGTATTTCTCAGTGCTTTTGTTGATCCTCTGTGCTTTTCACAGGTCATGACTTTTTGTTTGTTTGTTTAATCTCTGTGATATTCATAGGCAACTACTTCAGGCTCACAATTTTTCAACTCTTCATTCCTTTTCTGATGTTGCATCTGTGGCCACACATCTAAAGCTTTTGAAGGAATCTAGTCATCAGGGAAATTACTATAAATATTATAAGCAGGATAATTCCAAATGTATGGAGTATGCTTGGGAGTCATGGTTTTCAGGACCCAAACCAGTCAAAATCAAATTAAGTCAAAGGAAAACGCCATTTAGGGAATCACCTTTTAAAGGCAAGTAGCTTACTTAGTGATGCTATTTATTTGAATTTCAATCTCCCCAGAAGAGTTAATCCGGGTTTAGCAGTTGGTGTTGTCCCAACCGTGTACCTCCCTACTCAGCTAAATGATACTCAAATGTTACCCTGTCATCAAGAACAACTTGGCCAGAGAGGCTAGGGTTTGGAGAATGGTGGTAGGGAGCAGCTATTGCCTTAGCTGTAAATTCTATAATATTTTCAAAAGTTCAGAAGAGATTCCTGATCATATTCTTATTTACATTTATTCCTCACCAGAGAAGTATGACCCGATAAAGGAAGCAAGTCCTGAATCATGAACAGCTCCTGGTAAGTCTTTTCCAACTTGAAGATACAAGTTTACAGGTTTAGGGGAACTGACCAATGAGTTTGTGGAAAGTTAGAAGCACAGTTAGATAACCTAAGAGGCATTGTCCAACTATGTGTCAGTCAGGGAACTAGATCCCACATCAACAAGACCAATGAGAAAATAAAATATTAAAAAACATTTAAAAAACCAACAACATAGAAAGGAGACAAGGGGATGATAAAAGAAAATAATTAGCAAGTAATGCATTGTTTCAGGTAAGGTTGGCTTCTGAAAGGGGAGCGATTATCAGGTAGATTAACTCACTTAGTTGTGACCAGATAGTTCTGGGTTGTTTGGATAAAAGTTATAGGAACTGAGAAATTGAAACTGCATTCTTGTCTGCATATCATCAAGTCTCAATTTGGTGACATTGGTTTAGTACAAGTGACTCCACTTTGGGCCCTGCTATCTCTCTCTTTTAAAATCAGTCTCCTTTTTTGATCAGACTCTCAGCTTGATTCAAAAATGTGATCAAAATTTAAGGTATTAGTGTAACCCCCTGTTTCTGCTCTGTATTTCTCAGTGCTTTTGTTGATCCTCTGTGCTTTTCACAGGTCATGACTTTTTGTTTGTTTGTTTAATCTCTGTGATATTCATAGGCAACTACTTCAGGCTCACAATTTTTCAACTCTTCATTCCTTTTCTGATGTTGCATCTGTGGCCACACATCTAAAGCTTTTGAAGGAATCTAGTCATCAGGGAAATTACTATAAATATTATAAGCAGGATAATTCCAAATGTATGGAGTATGCTTGGGAGTCATGGTTTTCAGGACCCAAACCAGTCAAAATCAAATTAAGTCAAAGGAAAACGCCATTTAGGGAATCACCTTTTAAAGGCAAGTAGCTTACTTAGTGATGCTATTTATTTGAATTTCAATCTCCCCAGAAGAGTTAATCCGGGTTTAGCAGTTGGTGTTGTCCCAACCGTGTACCTCCCTACTCAGCTAAATGATACTCAAATGTTACCCTGTCATCAAGAACAACTTGGCCAGAGAGGCTAGGGTTTGGAGAATGGTGGTAGGGAGCAGCTATTGCCTTAGCTGTAAATTCTATAATATTTTCAAAAGTTCAGAAGAGATTCCTGATCATATTCTTATTTACATTTATTCCTCACCAGAGAAGTATGACCCGATAAAGGAAGCAAGTCCTGAATCATGAACAGCTCCTGGTAAGTCTTTTCCAACTTGAAGATACAAGTTTACAGGTTTAGGGGAACTGACCAATGAGTTTGTGGAAAGTTAGAAGCACAGTTAGATAACCTAAGAGGCATTGTCCAACTATGTGTCAGTCATCTGGGCATTCAGAGACCCAAATAGAATGATAATTACCTGAAGCAAAGGTAAGTCACATAAGGGAACAAACTATTTTTCTTAAGGTGGGTAAATTGACTTATTTGGAAGGATTGTTTCATTTGCGCGTTCATGCCAGGATCAGTTAGGTTTTCTCCTAAACTGGAAAAAGAAAAAAAAAAGGCCTGTCCTAAAGTCCAAAGATTACCTCCCCCTTAGCTATGACCTGAGGAATATGAATGGTGGTATTTTCTTTCCAGGCCAGCGGAGAGTATGGGAAAGAGAAAACAGGGTTTCATGTTGAGCTAAAAGTATGAAGTCTTGATCTGGTGTCCTGGGAAGGAGCATTCTGTCTCAATGTTAGCTGCTTCTCTTGAGTGTCAACTTGATTTGGAGGTCTTTAATATTTGTCTGGGGCGAGCTTTCTTTAGCTGTATGATATGTACTTAAGACTAGAGTTCCTGCAGTTTGTTTACCATCTGGGTATTGGAGAGGACCTAGTATAGTCTCTTCGAAGGAGATTCAAGGGGAATCTTTGTTCTGACCCAGCAGGGTCAGAGAAAATTGGAAATGTTAGTTTGGAGAGCTGTAGCCAGGTACTTGAAAAAAGAAGACAGATTCAAGATCCAATCTGGTTTACAGATATTTGCACTTTTGCACAAGCATCAGAGTAAAACAGTTGATATCTCTAAGTGAGAAAAGGCTTAAAAATGCCCATTATTAAAGATCTGATGAGAGTTTATGATAATGGAATTGACAAGGAAATCTGATGATATACAATATTTCAAAATACCTGGATTTATGATTAATAACATTATTCCAACACACATCAAATTTGTAGGAATTTGACATCATTTCTAGAACACTTATAGCATATATGTATACAGACACAACATAAAGAAGGCTTAATATTCCTTCATCTTTAATAAGGATGTAATTTAATATATCAAATCAGACTAATTAGTTTAACATTTCCTCTTTTATAAGAAGTAAAAAACAAATCCTTTTATGTTCCCAATGCCCTATGAAAAATTTCTAAGTTAGTTCAAGGTTAAAGGGACTTCACCTAGACTTTGATTTGGGGGGAAGGTTTGTCAGAAAGGCTTTAAAGATTTGTTTCAATGGGACAATAGTTCACCATGAAACAGTGCTTAGTTATCCATTTAAACAAAGTAAAACTAGAGACTTTGCAGGCAAATATAGAATATTACATGATTATTACCACAAAAACAAAAACAGCTCTTTTAGTTTTAACTAACTAGAGACCTGATGAAGATAGTGTGAAATATGGGCGACAATTCTGATAAAACATAGAATCTATTTTTAAGTCATATTACTTTTAGAAATAACCCTTTATAGTGACTTATCAAGAACAGACCAATAGATCATAAAATTTTGTCTTTTTAACATAGAAAAAAATTAATTTCCTTTTCATATTAAAGACCATTTGCTTCATTAAATTCTTTTCAATCTTAGCTATTCCTGCATGTATATACAATTTCTTTCCCTTATTATTTCTACTAAAGTTTTTGACTACACTATTAGAATTTTAAACCCTTAAAACTTTCTATTTCTAGTGGAAGCTAAGAGGTAAGCAGTTATGAAACGTATTTTCCATTAGCATTCTGTAGCTTAGCAGATTTATAAACATCTCATAATTTCTAGAAATATTATTTTTTGTAAGAAATGTTATTTTTTTGTTTTCAAAAGAAACATATTTTGAGGACTTCCTCGATTTTTTATAAGGAAGTCTCAAAACGTGTTTGTGTCACAACAAACATGTTTACTAATAAAATATTTACAAATATTTCACATTCCTTTATAAAATAAAGCAAAACATGGATAAATCTATATTCACTAATTACCTTTCAGTATTTTATTTTATTTGGGAGTGATCTGGATAATTAATGAATTAACTTAATACTTACCTCAACAAAACCCAAAGGTTTCAGGTTACAAAAAATTGGGGAAATTACTTTAAAAGTTTACCTAAACACTTTTATCTTATATCTATTTAATCTACTTGTTTTAAATAAATAGATCAAGGAGAAAAAAGTTATATGTTTGTATTATAGTCAGTGTTGATAATTCTTACGAATCCCTGTTATAATTAAACCAAGGACCTTAAATTAGCTTTTATTTATTTAAAATTGTTCCAACACCACATAAACTTGGAAAACATGTGAGTTAGCTTCTGTTTTATTTCTTTAATTCATATAAATGTTTGCTTTTAAGAAATTTAAATAGAGCTTTTTTACAAATTAATTTTTAATAATGCCATTTGAATGCAGAAAATAACGTATATCTAAAACACAAATGTAGAGAAAGAAAGGCACATGTAAAGTTCACTAGTTATGGGGAAAAACAGCAACAACAACAACAGTTCAAATAAGTTCAGTCTATCTGCCCAAACGACTAAAACTTTTTCTGTTAATATTTGTGAAGAAGAAATAATGATTTTTCATTTGCCAAAATTTAAGTGATCTTTCCCCTTTTAAATTTACTTCTGGTAAAAATTTTTTCCCTGAAGTTTGTATAATTGTTGCTGTTCAGTCTTTGAATTCATGTTCAACTTTTTGAAGCCCTATGGACTGCAGCATGCCAGGCTTCCCTGTGCTTCACCACCTGCCAGAGCTTGCTCAAACTCATGTCCATTGAATCGGTGATGCCATCCAACCATCTCATCATCTGTCCTCTCCTCCTTCTGCCTTCAATCTTTCCCAGCATCAGGGTCTTTTCCAATGACTCAGCTCTTCACATCAGGTGGCCGAAGTATGAGAGCTTCAGCTTCAGCATCAGTCTTTCCAGTGAATATTCAATGTTGATATTCTTTAGGATGACTGGTTTGATCTTGCAGTCAGAGGGACTCTCAAGTGACTTCTCTAACACTACAGTTCAAAAGCATCAATTCTTTGGTACTCAGCCTTCTTTATGGTCCAACTCTCACACCCATACATGACTATTGGAAAAAAGATAGCTTTGACTATATGGACCTTTGTTGGCAAAGTGATGTCTCTGATTTTTAATACATTGCCTAGTGTTGTCATGGTTTTTCTTCCAAGGAACTAGCGTCTTTTATTTTCTTGGCTGTAGTTACTGTCCACAGTGATTTTGGAGCCAAAGAAAATAAACTCTTTCACTGTTTCTGTTGTTTCCTACTTGCAGAGAAGTGGAAGGCAAATTCTAATGAGAATTGTTTCCCTAAAGTTTGTATAGTATTTATATTTTAAAGGCAGAGGAATGGAATGCAAATTCCTCTTAGAAGAACTTTGGTTTCATAAGACTCATATTTACAAGCTGTTTGAGATAAACAGGGGAAGTTTTGGGATTGGTGAAAAGAATAGGTGAACCTTGAATTGTCTGTAGAGTGGGATTTCTAATTTTGCAAAGGTTTCTTAATTAAGGACAGTTGCTTTCAATTCCTCAAAGAATTCAATGCCCTAAGTGATAGTATAGATTGATATACTCATAAATCCTCTTGAATACCTTGTCAGTTTGATAGGATCTTTAGCCACAATTGGAGTTCAACCTGTTGACTTAAAAAAAAAAAAAATCACAGTGCGAGAGCTGCAAGTTAAGTTATACCTGGGGGAAAAATGAGGACTGCAGATTAGGAGACAGCACCTCAGATAACTCTCAGAAACTGCTCCAAGGAGGCAGTGGGGAAGGTCAGTCTACGTGTGATTTTGTTTAAGGGGGAATACATGCAACCAAGCACATATTATTCCAGAAGTTTTCTACTTCTGATGAAGCTTTCTGATACTCATGAGGAACAATCATTACCATGAAGGATTTCAATGCTTTTCTAGATATGAGGATATGGGCTTCTCAGGTGGTGCTAGTGGTAAAGTGGTGCTACATTGTCTGTCTGCCAATGTGGGAGACTTAAAGAGACCTGGGTTTGATCCCTGGGTCAGGAAGATCCCCGGAAGAGGG
Organism: Tragulus kanchil; assembly: GCA_022376925.1. Lineage (NCBI taxonomy): Eukaryota > Metazoa > Chordata > Mammalia > Artiodactyla > Tragulidae > Tragulus > Tragulus kanchil. The sequence continues at coordinate 24,334,299 of JAIOJX010000004.1, forward strand.
CATGGCAACCCACCCCAGTGTTCATGCCTGGAGAATCCTCATGGACAGAGGAGCCTGGGGGGCTCCAGTCCATAGGCTGTAAAATATCAGATGTAACTGAAGTGAGATATGATGAGATCTGAGAATTGGGCTCATAAAATCAGCTCCTGAAAATATCTAAGTATCTAAAGACCTGTCCTATCAGTTCTACTAAGCACAGAGTGCCACATGTCTGTTCTACACCTTGAACTCCTTTCAGGGGGTGTTGAAGGTCAACAGCTAGAGCAGCACATGCTTTACTCCTTTGCAGAGAAGTGGAAGGCAAATTCTAATGAGAATTGTTTCCCTAAAGTTTGTATAGTATTTATATTTTAAAGGCAGAGGAATGGAATGCAAATTCCTCTTAGAAGAACTTTGGTTTCATAAGACTCATATTTACAAGCTGTTTGAGATAAACAGGGGAAGTTTTGGGATTGGTGAAAAGAATAGGTGAACCTTGAATTGTCTGTAGAGTGGGATTTCTAATTTTGCAAAGGTTTCTTAATTAAGGACAGTTGCTTTCAATTCCTCAAAGAATTCAATGCCCTAAGTGATAGTATAGATTGATATACTCATAAATCCTCTTGAATACCTTGTCAGTTTGATAGGATCTTTAGCCACAATTGGAGTTCAACCTGTTGACTTAAAAAAAAAAAAAATCACAGTGCGAGAGCTGCAAGTTAAGTTATACCTGGGGGAAAAATGAGGACTGCAGATTAGGAGACAGCACCTCAGATAACTCTCAGAAACTGCTCCAAGGAGGCAGTGGGGAAGGTCAGTCTACGTGTGATTTTGTTTAAGGGGGAATACATGCAACCAAGCACATATTATTCCAGAAGTTTTCTACTTCTGATGAAGCTTTCTGATACTCATGAGGAACAATCATTACCATGAAGGATTTCAATGCTTTTCTAGATATGAGGATATGGGCTTCTCAGGTGGTGCTAGTGGTAAAGTGGTGCTACATTGTCTGTCTGCCAATGTGGGAGACTTAAAGAGACCTGGGTTTGATCCCTGGGTCAGGAAGATCCCCGGAAGAGGGCATGGCAACCCACCCCAGTGTTCATGCCTGGAGAATCCTCATGGACAGAGGAGCCTGGGGGGCTCCAGTCCATAGGCTGTAAAATATCAGATGTAACTGAAGTGAGATATGATGAGATCTGAGAATTGGGCTCATAAAATCAGCTCCTGAAAATATCTAAGTATCTAAAGACCTGTCCTATCAGTTCTACTAAGCACAGAGTGCCACATGTCTGTTCTACACCTTGAACTCCTTTCAGGGGGTGTTGAAGGTCAACAGCTAGAGCAGCACATGCTTTACTCCTTTTAGAGGTAGATGGTGTTAGTCTGTAGTAGACAAACTCCATCCAGATATATTTTGTGGCTCCCAATCTGAAAATTACCAAGCCAAGTTCTCAGGATGCAAAATTCTTGCTTTTCTTTAGTAAGATTTTCACCATTTGGTAGGATATTTATAGGTTATGGGGCCATAGTTTTTAAACAGTTGTAGTGGTAGAAGGTGTGGAATTTAAGGATTCTATTTTATTATTTATTTGATTATATATTTTTTCAGCTAAGTAGTTGAGTCTCTATGAACCACATTAATACTTAAAAAGGATGTGCCTATGCAAAAGGGACTGTGTATAGGAAGTCTATTACACACAAATTTTCTTGAAGTTGGAAGGTAGCCTAGTACCACTCTAACCTATGCCATGACTAACTTATCCTAACACAGGAATCTTTGGGTTTGGTAGCAACGACTGTAGTACCTCTTAAGTGCTTTATCCATGCCCACTAATTTTTGCAGCTTTTTGACTTAACATATGTGCACCATAACATATGACAATGACCAAAATTTGCTGTGTCCTGAGAGAAGGCCATATGTACACTACTAGTTATTCCCATGGAAACTTGGGCTGGGGAGACTTGAAATACCAGACTTTAAATGGCCGTTCTTGGTGGCTCAGACAGTAAAGAACCCACTTTCCAATTCAGGAGACATAAGAGATGTGGGTTCTATCCCTGGGCTGGAAAGATCCCCTGGTGAAGGTAATGGCTGTACACTCCACTATTCTTGCTTGGAGAATTCAATGGATGGAGGAACATGGCAGGCTATAGTCCGTGGGGTTGCAAAGAGTCAGACATGGCTGAAAAACTAACACACCAGACCTCAACAAGTGAGGACTATACCCTGCAAATAAGGGAATTTCCAGGTAGTGCAGTGGTAAAGAATCCACCTGGAGACACAAGTGTGATCCTTAGGTCAGGAAGATCCCTTAGATTAGGAAATGACAACCCATTCCAATATCCTTGCCTGGAAAATTCCATGGACAGTGGAGCTTGGCAGGCTATAGTCTGTGTGGTCAAGAATGAGTTGGACATGACTGAGTCACCGAGCATGCACACCCCACTAAAACAGTTTCCACCTGGCTCTTTGGACCAAATCAAAGTCTCAGGATTTTCCACTTGTTCTTCAGATTAGGAACTGGGCATCAGACAGAACTGTTTGCCAGGTCAAGGTGTTTAGCCCTGTGTTGGGAAGTCAATTAGATTGGGAGCTCAATGCAAAGAGAGTGAAATTCACAAGAGTGAATTGACCCATACTCTGAAAAAATGGTAAGAAAACTTAAGAACGGGATCATAGATATCACTCTTGTATTTCTCCTTGCCACATGAAGTTAACTTTGGGTCTCAACTTCAACTAAACACATTTAAGAATCAAATTTGCTTTCTTAAACAATTGAGAGTTGGGCATCATCCATCTAGCAAATAGAAAGGAGCACCACTGAGTTGTAGAAAAGGAAAGGTTTTTAATAGTGGAAAGAGGGATAAAAAAGGAAATTAGTAGCAAGCAATGCACTGCCTTGAAATTGCAATGTGAAAGTGTTAATCACTGAGTCATTTCCAACTCTCTTATCCCTGGATTGTAGCCCAATAGGCTCCTCTGTCCATGAGATTTTCCAGGCAAGAATACTGGAGTGGATGACCATTCCCTACTCCAGAGAATTCTTCAGACCCAGGGATTGAACTCAGGTCTCCTACATTGCAGGCAGATTCTTTACCACCTGAGTCACCAGGGAAGCACAGCTTTAGGTGAGGTTGCCCTCCTAAGGGGAACAGAAATGCATATTGGGTAAATCATCTCACTTAGTTGCTGATTGGGTAGTTCTAAGTAAAGTAGCTAAAGATTACTTTCCTGAAGGATTGAAATGCAATTTAGTTAGGTATTAAGTGATGTGAGCTTAGCACAAGTGACTCCAATTTGGATTGTCTCTTTTTTTGACAGATATTAATTAAAAGACATTTATATCATACATGATTTAGCATATACAAAGCCTGTAACCAAATTTCTAATGCAATAATATGTTTGTATTTCTTTACCCTTTTACTCGTAAACAGTAACAAACTCTTGAAACAAATTCACAAATAAGATTAACTGTTGATTATGTCAGTAAATCATTATTTGAGTGACTAGAGAAAAAATGATACTGATTGTAAAACAGCAGCTGCCATCTATTAGTAGCTATTATTTACTAAATATTATAACATTCCATTTTCCCAGTTATTTCAGGGTAAATTCTAGAATTCACGTCATTTTATTCAGGAACCTCTTTTTACCTGAAGGACATCTGAATCTGTGTCATAAGAGTTAAAATAAAAGAGAGGTGGTTTCCTCCAAAGAAATCTTATTGAGAGTCTATTACCAAAATAGGAGGATTAGTGCTTAATAGGGAAATCAGGGCTTTATAACTTCCAACCTTTTAAGAAGAATCAACAGCACTTGAATACTTAACAGGATTTTAATTCTCTACTTTATTCCATTTGTAACAGCAAGGGATATTCGTTTCTGTAATGTCTTTTATCTTGAGTTCTCAGCTGCTCTCTGGATTTTCCATTCCATTCTCTTTCTAGTCCTTGATATTATACCATCTAGTTCTAATGCACTGCCTGAAAGCTGTAAAGTTAATCACTGAGTCATTTCCAACTCTCTTATCCCTGGATTGTAGCCCAATAGGCTCCTCTGTCCATGAGATTTTCCAGGCAAGAATACTGGAGTGGATGACCATTCCCTACTCCAGAGAATTCTTCAGACCCAGGGATTGAACTCAGGTCTCCTACATTGCAGGCAGATTCTTTACCACCTGAGTCACCAGGGAAGCACAGCTTTAGGTGAGGTTGCCCTCCTAAGGGGAACAGAAATGCATATTGGGTAAATCATCTCACTTAGTTGCTGATTGGGTAGTTCTAAGTAAAGTAGCTAAAGATTACTTTCCTGAAGGATTGAAATGCAATTTAGTTAGGTATTAAGTGATGTGAGCTTAGCACAAGTGACTCCAATTTGGATTGTCTCTTTTTTTTTTGACAGATATTAATTAAAAGACATTTATATCATACATGATTTAGCATATACAAAGCCTGTAACCAAATTTCTAATGCAATAATATGTTTGTATTTCTTTACCCTTTTACTCGTAAACAGTAACAAACTCTTGAAACAAATTCACAAATAAGATTAACTGTTGATTATGTCAGTAAATCATTATTTGAGTGACTAGAGAAAAAATGATACTGATTGTAAAACAGCAGCTGCCATCTATTAGTAGCTATTATTTACTAAATATTATAACATTCCATTTTCCCAGTTATTTCAGGGTAAATTCTAGAATTCACGTCATTTTATTCAGGAACCTCTTTTTACCTGAAGGACATCTGAATCTGTGTCATAAGAGTTAAAATAAAAGAGAGGTGGTTTCCTCCAAAGAAATCTTATTGAGAGTCTATTACCAAAATAGGAGGATTAGTGCTTAATAGGGAAATCAGGGCTTTATAACTTCCAACCTTTTAAGAAGAATCAACAGCACTTGAATACTTAACAGGATTTTAATTCTCTACTTTATTCCATTTGTAACAGCAAGGGATATTCGTTTCTGTAATGTCTTTTATCTTGAGTTCTCAGCTGCTCTCTGGATTTTCCATTCCATTCTCTTTCTAGTCCTTGATATTATACCATCTAGTTCTATGGTATTATTACATGTAGATATTTGCCTGCATTTCACCTTCTGCCACTTGTCTACTGCCTTTTTCGCTTAAACAACCATTTTTCTGGATCAGATTATTATTGGTCACAGTAAGGACAGTAGACTCAATTCTATAGAATAACATTCAAATTAAGAGCAGCACATGTTCTCTCCAGTTCTGACTTTCGAGGGACATTTCTGGCCATTGTCCTGGCAGAAAGCCTAGGACTGAATCTGTCTGAAGGATTTCTGAAAATGAGCAAATGATATTATGGATTGAAGATAAAATGTTTAAGGAAAAATTAGCCCATCAGGCAAGTTTGATTATTAGTCAAATTTATAGACCTATCAATTAATTTCTTATCTGAGAGGCTTTTTGATTACTGGCCTAGAATATAGATTAATGATGATCATTTGCAAATAGATGCTTTCTCTTTCAAAAACAAAGTGGGAAAACCAAGTTTTAAATGGTCCCAACCAAAAGGTTTTCCAAGAGACCTATTTGCATTACTAAGTAAGATTAAGTTGATATTCAGTTATTTTATTTTGACACGTGAACAACTACTCAAAAGACATGTTTTTCAGTGGCAATAAATTACAGATAAGAATGGAAAGATGGAGATTTTTTTGGAAATCAGTTTCCATTGAATATTGTCATGTTACTTTGACAGTGAATAATTTTTTTTTACTAAACAAGTGAAACATGAGCTGTTTTAGGAAAATACTTGTTCATATATGTTGTACTGCATATGTAAAAAAATATTAAGCAGCATATCACATTTGAAAATATTAAACACTTTTTATAACCACAGCAATACAAGTTTAATTGGATAATAAAGTTAAAATCTGTGAATACCTGGAAGTACTTTTTAACTGTCAAGCATTTTAACAGAATAGTTTGTGGAAATAGAGAGAAAATGCTGAAAGTGCTGAGTCAGTATTCTTTGAATAAAGAAGACTGAAAATGAGCACTTTTAGATATGTCTAAGTTGTCATCAGAAAACATAATAGTTAAGTATCCTTGTTGTCATTCCATCTTATGTTGGCAATGGAATTTTGGTCTCTTGGAATTTGTAATTGAAGACAAGTAACAATGAAGAAGGAAGATGAGTTAATCATTGAGAATTTAGTATGACATTTTATATCTTCAATGTACATTCTCTAAGAAACTTACAATGAGTGTATTTATTTTTTAATTTTGGCATCTTTTATTGTTTGTGTTTATTTATTTTTATCCATCTTTATTCTTTGGTCTGTGTGGGCCTCCCATTGCAGTGGCCTCTCCTGTTGGAGAGCACTGGCTCTGGGCACATGCACTCCAGAACACTGGCTTGTAATTGGACAGACTGGCCGAGCCAATCTGCCGCACATGGGATCTTCCCAGGCCAGGGATCGAACTGGCACTCCCTGCATTGCAAGGCGGACTCTTTACCCACTGGACCACCAGGGAAGCCCAATAAGTGTATTTTTGATAAAAGTGATGGTTTCTAAGATCAGTGATTTGTTACTACTCATTGTATATCTCATTCAGGTGCTTGCAATTATTTTTGATGCCGTATGTACAATGATGATCATTTGCAAATAGATGCTTTCTCTTTCAAAAACAAAGTGGGAAAACCAAGTTTTAAATGGTCCCAACCAAAAGGTTTTCCAAGAGACCTATTTGCATTACTAAGTAAGATTAAGTTGATATTCAGTTATTTTATTTTGACACGTGAACAACTACTCAAAAGACATGTTTTTCAGTGGCAATAAATTACAGATAAGAATGGAAAGATGGAGATTTTTGGAAATCAGTTTCCATTGAATATTGTCATGTTACTTTGACAGTGAATAATTTTTTTTTACTAAACAAGTGAAACATGAGCTGTTTTAGGAAAATACTTGTTCATATATGTTGTACTGCATATGTAAAAAAATATTAAGCAGCATATCACATTTGAAAATATTAAACACTTTTTATAACCACAGCAATACAAGTTTAATTGGATAATAAAGTTAAAATCTGTGAATACCTGGAAGTACTTTTTAACTGTCAAGCATTTTAACAGAATAGTTTGTGGAAATAGAGAGAAAATGCTGAAAGTGCTGAGTCAGTATTCTTTGAATAAAGAAGACTGAAAATGAGCACTTTTAGATATGTCTAAGTTGTCATCAGAAAACATAATAGTTAAGTATCCTTGTTGTCATTCCATCTTATGTTGGCAATGGAATTTTGGTCTCTTGGAATTTGTAATTGAAGACAAGTAACAATGAAGAAGGAAGATGAGTTAATCATTGAGAATTTAGTATGACATTTTATATCTTCAATGTACATTCTCTAAGAAACTTACAATGAGTGTATTTATTTTTTAATTTTGGCATCTTTTATTGTTTGTGTTTATTTATTTTTATCCATCTTTATTCTTTGGTCTGTGTGGGCCTCCCATTGCAGTGGCCTCTCCTGTTGGAGAGCACTGGCTCTGGGCACATGCACTCCAGAACACTGGCTTGTAATTGGACAGACTGGCCGAGCCAATCTGCCGCACATGGGATCTTCCCAGGCCAGGGATCGAACTGGCACTCCCTGCATTGCAAGGCGGACTCTTTACCCACTGGACCACCAGGGAAGCCCAATAAGTGTATTTTTGATAAAAGTGATGGTTTCTAAGATCAGTGATTTGTTACTACTCATTGTATATCTCATTCAGGTGCTTGCAATTATTTTTGATGCCGTATGTACAAAAATTATGGAATAATTCTAATCAATATATCACTGATGACAAATGTGAAAAAGCTTAACAAACATTGCAAACAAAAGTTGCAAACAAACATTCAGCTAATAATTTCTTCACTAGGTCTTAGAGCTAGAGAACTTATTTACTTGGCTTTCCTCTCTCTCTTTTAAAGAATTTGATCTTCTGAACTTCCATCCCTAAAGATGTTATATCATATGCTCTATATTAAAAAACTAATAAAGTGAGAAGAACGTTGTTTTAGTTCAAAGCAGCATTGTACTACCTCATGCTTTAAAACAGAAACAAGGAAAAACAACAACAAAAAGCATAGCACCTTGTGATTTTTTTTCCTTAATAGCAGAGCTCATGAATCAAATTCCACTTTAACCAAAAGCCTTTTAAAAATAAACAGGAAACATGTATGCAATTTAATGACTGATTGAGCCATAATATATTATTCATGTAAAGTTGGAACCCTACATTATTCACCATGATATAAGAAGAAAAATAAAACAATCCACACATTTCCTCTGTGTAGAATTGTTTGAGAAAGCATTATGTAGAAGGAATCATCGGTCCCACTCCATACAATGTGCCTTATCTTATTTTGTATCTATGATTAATTTTAAATAAATCCTTAGTTTTTACAGCTCTTGTTATATAAAAGTTCACAAAGAATGAGAGAAAAAAGCATAGAATTATAAAGAATTAAGATGGGTTACTCAGATTGTTGTACAACAGTGAGAAAAAATGTGCTATCAGGAAAATAAGTAAGAGTACAACTTTCAAGTAACCTATATTTCTTTTCTAATTTTACCTCTAAAAGATGCTCTGACTTTTGAAAAGTTCCTTGGCTGACATTTGACTGTTTCTCCTTATAATGGTAAATATCACTCCCAGAACACGGGCATTGCAAGGCGGAATCTGCAGCACATGGGATCTTCCCAGGCCAGGGATCGAACTGGCCCCCACCAGGGAAGCCCAATAAGTGTATTTTTGATAAAAGTGATGGTTTCTAAGATCAGTGATTTGTTACTACTCATTGTATATCTCATTCAGGTGCTTGCAATTATTTTTGATGCCGTATGTACAAAAATTATGGAATAATTCTAATCAATATATCACTGATGACAAATGTGAAAAAGCTTAACAAACATTGCAAACAAAAGTTGCAAACAAACATTCAGCTAATAATTTCTTCACTAGGTCTTAGAGCTAGAGAACTTATTTACTTGGCTTTCCTCTCTCTCTTTTAAAGAATTTGATCTTCTGAACTTCCATCCCTAAAGATGTTATATCATATGCTCTATATTAAAAAACTAATAAAGTGAGAAGAACGTTGTTTTAGTTCAAAGCAGCATTGTACTACCTCATGCTTTAAAACAGAAACAAGGAAAAACAACAACAAAAAGCATTGCACTTTGTTTTTTTTTTTTTTTTCCTTAATAGCAGAGCTCATGAATCAAATTCCACTTTAACCAAAAGCCTTTTAAAAATAAACAGGAAACATGTATGCAATTTAATGACTGATTGAGCCATAATATATTATTCATGTAAAGTTGGAACCCTACATTATTCACCATGATATAAGAAGAAAAATAAAACAATCCACACATTTCCTCTGTGTAGAATTGTTTGAGAAAGCATTATGTAGAAGGAATCATCGGTCCCACTCCATACAATGTGCCTTATCTTATTTTGTATCTATGATTAATTTTAAATAAATCCTTAGTTTTTACAGCTCTTGTTATATAAAAGTTCACAAAGAATGAGAGAAAAAAGCATAGAATTATAAAGAATTAAGATGGGTTACTCAGATTGTTGTACAACAGTGAGAAAAAATGTGCTATCAGGAAAATAAGTAAGAGTACAACTTTCAAGTAACCTATATTTCTTTTCTAATTTTACCTCTAAAAGATGCTCTGACTTTTGAAAAGTTCCTTGGCTGACATTTGACTGTTTCTCCTTATAATGGTAAATAATAGTTACCACCTTTTTTCTTCTCTTTTGTTTTCTTTTTTACAGAGTTTTGTTGTTTACTGTCACAGATTGACCTGAATCCTCCATTGGTATACATATGTCCCTCCTCTTCCTGAACCTCTCCCACATCTCCCTCCCCATCACACCCCTCCAGGTCACCACAGAGCCCCTGTTTGAGATCCCCTAGTCCCACAGCATATTCCTCTCCCTCACCCCAAAGTCCATAAGACTGTTCTCCATGTCTGCCTCTCCACTTTTGCTCTGCATTTTCATTTATCAGCACCATCTTCCTAGATTCCATATATATGTGTCAGTGTGCAATATTTATCTTTCTCTCTCTGGCATACTTCACTCTGTATAGTAGGTTCTAGATTCATCCATCTCATTAGAACCTATTCAAATTCATTTCTTTTTATGGTTGAGTAATATTCCACTGTAAATATGTACCACAACTTCTTTATCCATTCATCTGTTGATGGACATCTAGGTTGCTTCCATGTTCTAGCTATTGTAAATAGTGCTGCAATTAACAATGGGTACATGTGTCTCTTTCAGTTTTGGTTTCCTCAGAGTATATACCTAGTAGTGGGATTTCTGGATCATATGGTGATTCTGTTCCTAGTGTTTTGAGGAATCTCCATACTATCTTCCATAGTGGCTTATATTCCCACCAACAGTGCAAGAGTGTTCCCTTTTCTCCACACCCTCTCCAGCATTTATTGTATGTAGACTTTTTGGGGGGTGGTGGTGGGGGTGGGAAGGGAGAGGGGCGGGCGGGCTGCTTCTATTGGTCTTTCATTTGTCTATTTTCATCCATCTTTGTTCTTTGGCCCGTGTGGGCCTCCCATCACGGTGGCCTCTGTTGTCGCAGAGTACGGGCTCCAGGCGCATGTGCTCCAGAGCTCCGGCTCAGTAATTGGCCACATCGGGAGACACATCAGTCCAGCTGCTCCGCGGCACGTGGAATCTTTCCAGGCCAGGGATGGAACCGGCGCCCCTTGCACTGCAAGGCAGTGTCCTTACCCACTGGACCATCAGGGAAGCCCTGTATGTAGACGTTTTGATGATGGCTATTCTAACCGGTATGAGGTGATATCTCATTGTAGTTTTGATTTGCATTTCTCTAACAATGAGCGACGTTGAGCATCTTTTCGTGTGTTTGTTGACCATCTGTATGTCCAAGATGGTGGAGTGGAGGGATATGCACCCATTTGCTCCAGAGCGAGAGCTCCAAAATTGCAACTAGTTTTTACCTTTTGAATCCCTTGTATGTGCTGAATGTTGTAGTGCAAAGATTACTACTGATAAATATCTTTAGTTTTTTTCTTTTTTGTCATTGGGTTATCTTCAGAATGCTATACATATAGTACATAGAGTTGCGTATACACACATATGATTAAACAAACAAAATAGAATATCCCTACAGGTAAATGTAAATTTTGAACAAAATTCCTCCTTATAAAGAGTAGGAAAACAATTGGTGATATTCTTGCTACCTATTTAAGTACAGTTTTCAATATAAGACAACTATCTGGATATATAGGCAGTAATTTCTCTCTTGAGATTACCAAAGTATTATATTATTTAAAATTTTAAATGTTATTTCTTACACAAAGTTTTCTTTTTTTATTTATCACTGATATGTCTTTGTGAAGCAGTGATGACTTAAAACAGATATTTGTCATTACACATTCAAAATAAATTACTCTGAAAAATGGCCCCAATAGCTTTCTAAAAAAACACTTGCTTTTTTAAAAACTAACCAGACTGTGATTATCTTCCCACAAGTAACTCCTTTTCTCACCTTCATTGGAAGCAGAACGTGAAAATAACCATGGACCACATTCAATTCCACAATGCATTAAGAAGTAATGGACATTTTGCTAAAACATCAAAAGGAGATGTAGCTGTGTGACAAAACTTTCTAAAGTCTCTTTAAATCTGTATTCTCCACTTACCACCTAGAACTCCTTTGCTCCTATGACCATCTTATTTCCCATCTTCCATCTCCTTTCCTGGTGTAGAGGCAGGTGCAGGGACAGGTAATAGGAGACAGGCAAAACTCTCAGCTCCATGCTTCTGATGAATTTGTGCCACAAAGGGAGAGATTTTGAAATTCTGTGAATTGAGTTTTAATGCAGGTGTGGGTTCAGATAGGAGACAGGGGCTTTACCTGTGGTGTTTCATTTGGAAAGTTTTTAGTAGCTATGAATCTTTTTATCTCTTTTTTTTTTTTTTTTTGAGTTGTAAAAGTGGTTACCTCATGAGGTCTCTGGGAGGATTTTGTGATATGAGGTAGGTAAAAGAAACAGTATATACTAGTTTCTTTCCCTACTTAGAGCTTAGTGAGCGGATTTCTTTGTTCATTTCCTGAGGATACCTGGTTCCTAATTCTTGAAAGTTTTGTGTGCTCCTTTTTCTATCTCTCTCTAGTCCTAGTGAGTAAACCATTATTACTATGTATTCAGGCATCTCAGCAAGTGCTGTCTCAGTGAGTGCTGTTTGCATACATTGCTCCAACACAAATGCAGAAAGCCTATTTTGTACCCTGTGGAGACAGGCAAATATTTAATAGCCTTAGCACAATGAAAGCGATTTTTAAAAAAAGCATTTGACATTTCTTATCCATTGAGTTAAGTGACTATCATTCACTACTCATTCTTCAGAGTGTGGTGGTCTGCCCATAGCAAAGTGAGTGGAATTGCTGTTATAATTTTATTTTATTATTTGTAAATGATACAGTTCAATGCAAGGGCTCATCCTGTCCTTTTCTTTCTTTCACTCTTGTATTAAAAACATTCTTTTAAAACCAAAGCTTTTATTTTTAACCAGACTGTGATTATCTTCCCACAAGTAACTCCTTTTCTCACCTTCATTGGAAGCAGAACGTGAAAATAACCATGGACCACATTCAATTCCACAATGCATTAAGAAGTAATGGACATTTTGCTAAAACATCAAAAGGAGATGTAGCTGTGTGACAAAACTTTCTAAAGTCTCTTTAAATCTGTATTCTCCACTTACCACCTAGAACTCCTTTGCTCCTATGACCATCTTATTTCCCATCTTCCATCTCCTTTCCTGGTGTAGAGGCAGGTGCAGGGACAGGTAATAGGAGACAGGCAAAACTCTCAGCTCCATGCTTCTGATGAATTTGTGCCACAAAGGGAGAGATTTTGAAATTCTGTGAATTGAGTTTTAATGCAGGTGTGGGTTCAGATAGGAGACAGGGGCTTTACCTGTGGTGTTTCATTTGGAAAGTTTTTAGTAGCTATGAATCTTTTTATCTCTTTTTTTTTTTTTTTTTGAGTTGTAAAAGTGGTTACCTCATGAGGTCTCTGGGAGGATTTTGTGATATGAGGTAGGTAAAAGAAACAGTATATACTAGTTTCTTTCCCTACTTAGAGCTTAGTGAGCGGATTTCTTTGTTCATTTCCTGAGGATACCTGGTTCCTAATTCTTGAAAGTTTTGTGTGCTCCTTTTTCTATCTCTCTCTAGTCCTAGTGAGTAAACCATTATTACTATGTATTCAGGCATCTCAGCAAGTGCTGTCTCAGTGAGTGCTGTTTGCATACATTGCTCCAACACAAATGCAGAAAGCCTATTTTGTACCCTGTGGAGACAGGCAAATATTTAATAGCCTTAGCACAATGAAAGCGATTTTTAAAAAAAGCATTTGACATTTCTTATCCATTGAGTTAAGTGACTATCATTCACTACTCATTCTTCAGAGTGTGGTGGTCTGCCCATAGCAAAGTGAGTGGAATTGCTGTTATAATTTTATTTTATTATTTGTAAATGATACAGTTCAATGCAAGGGGCTCATCCTGTCCTTTTCTTTCTTTCACTCTTGTATTAATACTTCTTGTACCATTCATCCCAACTTAATTTCATCTAAGCTCCTCCCTAATTCTTAGTCTGTAGGAAGATTTGGGAGCTGTGAATCCTACTTGCCTCTCTAAAATTCGTATTCTATTTAGGACTGGTTATTCAAACAATTATGTTACAGAAGCCATACTGATTGATTCAGGGATAGTGTATGATCCAAGAAGAGCAAATACAACAGTTGTACAGATTGGAGAAAAGAAACAGTCTGTTGCACCTGGCTCTCTTGATTTATCCTGAGGTGATAATAGGCTGGAGATAGGCTGACAACTGTGTTGCAATGGAATGAAGAAGAGCAAGCATTGTAAACAATGGAGGACAGTAAAACTCAATCCTAGTGACACTGCTTGAAGTTCTGGACCCAGGTGTATAGGAGGCTGCCATTGGACATTTATCTGAGCCAGTAAATTATTCTTTGTTTTTCTCTAAGCCAATTTTAGTTAAATTTCTATAAGCTACACTGTAAATGTTCTTAACTGATACTTCCTTCTGTTTTTCTTCTGTGAATAGTGATTTCTAACTCATTCTTTTCTGCTCAAAAGTGTCTTCTCCCTCTCTATTCCCTTCATGTATCATTCCCCTCCTTCTTTGTGACTTCACAGTTTCAGTTAAGGAAATTTTGAAAATAGCCCCACATGAACAAAAATTCTTAAAATTATTTATCTATCATGCTTTTCTTTCCATGAGGTGCTACTTGCCCTTTATATCTGATGTCCCTTTAATTAATTTACATCATGTTTCTTAAGGGACCCTGCATGGCACCATTTACCCATATGCACTCAAAATGTTAATTGGAAATAATCATAATGATCAATTGCATGAAACATTTTAAGCTCTGTGCTTGTTCACCTGGCAAGCTGTGAACATGAAAGATGGGCAGAGAACTATTCACTAGGAAGCAAAATTAATGAGCAGGGACAGTGTCTAATTCTATATATTTTTAATCATGTCTTTTACCGTTAGCACTCAGTGTAAATTAATAACACTAAGAGCAGAATTTGTAGTTCTCTTACAAGTCAATGGGTTCTGTCCTAATAGACTTTGAACCACTAGATCACAACAGTCATATTTTATATTTCTTCTTTTTTTCTTTCTTTCAGCTTTTACTTAGAAATGCTGAAGAATTCTTTTAAAATACTTCAGCAAAATCACCATTTTCCCATTCCTTTATGCCTATCAAAAGGAGATGACATAGCAGATTCTCTTCTGGGCATTTCTTATGGATTTATAAAGCCATTTTTATATAACCTTGACTATTCATCTTCATTTTTATTCTAAGAGATTTCTCACCTCTCTGAGATACTATACTATTTCACTTGTAGAGCTGTGAGCTGGGAAGAACTCAACATGGTGAAAACAAACGTGCATGACCTGGATATGGTATGCAGACCTTTCCAGGATCAGTCAGAGGGCTCAGAATGGGGATCAAGTAAATCCTTTGTTTTTCCCTTTTCTCTTTCAGTCTTTGGCAGTGTATATAAATACACATGAAGGATCAGTAGTTGCAAAGCTGACTTTCTCTTTCAGTGTCTGGTCACTAGAAGATCACATATATTCTTTGGCTATTCTTATATTCTGCATTGGATGCTAATTCTCCAGACATTTTCATAGGCCAGTCAAACTGATAAAAAACTACTCAGTATAATTAAGATATTTTTTTCTCCACTGTATGACCAAATTATGTTTGTTTAAAAAAATCACAGACACATACATAGATAGAAAAAGACTAGAAGGAAATATGCCAAATGATATATTTGATTTCTCAGGATGCTAAGCTGGGTGATAGCTATTTTTTTTGTTTGTTTGTTTTATATATTTAATAAGCTTATGTTAGTTTTACATAATCAAATAATAAATTAAAGTAAAACATATTTTTAGCTTTAACTCCCTGGTATTGTTTTCTTGTGTCCAAAAATTTCTAAATAATCGAATTGTGTGTAAACTATTTCCATGAATTAATTATAAGAGTAACTCAGAGTATCAAGAGTACTCAGTTTAAAATCATAAAAGACATTACTGCCTTCTAAGATTATGGAATATTTTTTCTACAAAAATAACATATTTTTAAATCAAATGAAGTTGGTGGACTGTTTTTGTGAAAAGGGCATTGAACATGGCATGAAAAGAGTGAGGCATAGAAATATATTAAGAATTTTGGAGTGTCTAGGACAGATATGACCTCACTTAGGAGTGAAGGAAGTGGAAGATGGGCAATGAGAAGGTCTGAGATTCCTAAGGAAATGTGCAATAGTACCTCCACCCACTTTTCTTCTGAATTGAAATGCACTGAGGCAAAAATAGCGTAAGATTCTTGTCTATTAAGATGATGAGGAAAAGCAAAAGTAGAATTCAAGTGAACTGATTTCCTTGTTGAATTTTTTTTTTTTAATGTAAGTAGGTAGGTATTTCCTCTCTGCAGCAAATTCTAAAATGTGTAATCCAATACAAGCTGATCAACATACAGAGGCATGGTATAATGTTGATTTGTATATACATAGACCATGTCTTTATACTGCCTTGCTAAGGTGAGCTTTCTAGTGAATCCTGGCCTTGCTGAAGAACAGTCAAAGTCACGGTTGAAGTTTCACTGAGCTAAGGCTCATTTAAATTTACCTATGTGAAATAATAAAATATTTTGTAATTTTGCTCTTTAGAACAATTGTTGTTGGTTAACAGTGTTGTCCCACAGAAGAAGATATCAGACGATGAAAAATACCTAAAAACTTTGTGTTTCCAGTATAATTAAGATATTTTTTTCTCCACTGTATGACCAAATTATGTTTGTTTAAAAAAATCACAGACACATACATAGATAGAAAAAGACTAGAAGGAAATATGCCAAATGATATATTTGATTTCTCAGGATGCTAAGCTGGGTGATAGCTATTTTTTTTGTTTGTTTGTTTTATATATTTAATAAGCTTATGTTAGTTTTACATAATCAAATAATAAATTAAAGTAAAACATATTTTTAGCTTTAACTCCCTGGTATTGTTTTCTTGTGTCCAAAAATTTCTAAATAATCGAATTGTGTGTAAACTATTTCCATGAATTAATTATAAGAGTAACTCAGAGTATCAAGAGTACTCAGTTTAAAATCATAAAAGACATTACTGCCTTCTAAGATTATGGAATATTTTTTCTACAAAAATAACATATTTTTAAATCAAATGAAGTTGGTGGACTGTTTTTGTGAAAAGGGCATTGAACATGGCATGAAAAGAGTGAGGCATAGAAATATATTAAGAATTTTGGAGTGTCTAGGACAGATATGACCTCACTTAGGAGTGAAGGAAGTGGAAGATGGGCAATGAGAAGGTCTGAGATTCCTAAGGAAATGTGCAATAGTACCTCCACCCACTTTTCTTCTGAATTGAAATGCACTGAGGCAAAAATAGCGTAAGATTCTTGTCTATTAAGATGATGAGGAAAAGCAAAAGTAGAATTCAAGTGAACTGATTTCCTTGTTGAATTTTTTTTTTTTAATGTAAGTAGGTAGGTATTTCCTCTCTGCAGCAAATTCTAAAATGTGTAATCCAATACAAGCTGATCAACATACAGAGGCATGGTATAATGTTGATTTGTATATACATAGACCATGTCTTTATACTGCCTTGCTAAGGTGAGCTTTCTAGTGAATCCTGGCCTTGCTGAAGAACAGTCAAAGTCACGGTTGAAGTTTCACTGAGCTAAGGCTCATTTAAATTTACCTATGTGAAATAATAAAATATTTTGTAATTTTGCTCTTTAGAACAATTGTTGTTGGTTAACAGTGTTGTCCCACAGAAGAAGATATCAGACGATGAAAAATACCTAAAAACTTTGTGTTTCCAGAAAAAGCAAACATGAATCTTCTTTGAAGGTTTTTTAACCTTTGTCATATATAAAGACTTTGATAAAGGTTAGTTTTTTTCTTTTCTTTTCTTTTTTCAGCTATAAGGAAAAAATGACTCTCAGCTTCATGGTTCCATAAAATGGAATCTAAGCCAATGAAACTAAGAAAGATCTATTTAGGATAGTAATATATAATGGCAAGGCTATCTGAAAAAGAGCCTTTTCATTTACTGCAAGATATATTGACACTCTACTTTAATCCTTGGGATACACATACAAAGTCACTGTAAGCCACTTTAGACATATGGAAGCCTGACTCTTATGTTTTTAAGTTCTTGTTACTACAGTAATGAACTTCAAATACATCAAATAGAAAAGATCAGTCACAAGCTTACACACTTAGAAGTTTCTCTGCTAGAAGCATAGTCTGGACTTGTAGGGACACTTTATTACTTGTCTGTAGGGGGAATCTCCTCTGAAATAGGATGAAATGTTAGACTTTTCTTTCTTTTATGTATTAAGGTAAAGGAACAGTTTTCGTGAACTGTGTAGTAAGTGACCATTCCCTACTGGTCACGAAAATTTAAACATTTCCATGCCAGTGGTCCTGGCCACTTTGTGCTTTTACTTTCTTGAAGATTGAACGCATTCACACATAATGCCATTAAAATTTTTGTTTGCCTTCTCCTGAGATAAAAAAGAATAGCTCTGTGCTAAACAAAATGCCTTTAAATGGTGTATCGGGAGCAAGAAGAGCTACTATGGATCAGCAACATTCTGGAGCTTTTAGTTTTTGTATTTTTTCTTTTCTAAAAACCACATCAGTTGATTAATTAGTGTTAATTTTCATTCTATTAAGGAAACAATCAGATCACTCTAACTACCTATTCTACACAGCTCTGATTCTGTTGTAGGAGAAAACAAAACACTTGCCTTTATATACAGTGCACTTTTACTTATGAATATTGTTGGCAAAGAATGAGAAACAGGAAAGAGAATAAAACTTTTCCATTTGAGCTTTTAAAAGATTTCTGAGCCCTACTATTTTTTCTGATGCATCAATCAGGAAATGTGATTATAATTCAGAAAGAATTATTCACTTAACTATATACATAAGTAAGAGGTTTGACTGAGCTACTGGCTTTGAGGTTCAAGTGGCATTTACAAAATCAAAATCATGAGACAGAGGGACAAGGTTACCATTAAAATGGACTTTGGGGTTAATACAAGGGTTACCCATGTTCTCATAGCCAAATGGAATCTAAGCCAATGAAACTAAGAAAGATCTATTTAGGATAGTAATATATAATGGCAAGGCTATCTGAAAAAGAGCCTTTTCATTTACTGCAAGATATATTGACACTCTACTTTAATCCTTGGGATACACATACAAAGTCACTGTAAGCCACTTTAGACATATGGAAGCCTGACTCTTATGTTTTTAAGTTCTTGTTACTACAGTAATGAACTTCAAATACATCAAATAGAAAAGATCAGTCACAAGCTTACACACTTAGAAGTTTCTCTGCTAGAAGCATAGTCTGGACTTGTAGGGACACTTTATTACTTGTCTGTAGGGGGAATCTCCTCTGAAATAGGATGAAATGTTAGACTTTTCTTTCTTTTATGTATTAAGGTAAAGGAACAGTTTTCGTGAACTGTGTAGTAAGTGACCATTCCCTACTGGTCACGAAAATTTAAACATTTCCATGCCAGTGGTCCTGGCCACTTTGTGCTTTTACTTTCTTGAAGATTGAACGCATTCACACATAATGCCATTAAAATTTTTGTTTGCCTTCTCCTGAGATAAAAAAGAATAGCTCTGTGCTAAACAAAATGCCTTTAAATGGTGTATCGGGAGCAAGAAGAGCTACTATGGATCAGCAACATTCTGGAGCTTTTAGTTTTTGTATTTTTTCTTTTCTAAAAACCACATCAGTTGATTAATTAGTGTTAATTTTCATTCTATTAAGGAAACAATCAGATCACTCTAACTACCTATTCTACACAGCTCTGATTCTGTTGTAGGAGAAAACAAAACACTTGCCTTTATATACAGTGCACTTTTACTTATGAATATTGTTGGCAAAGAATGAGAAACAGGAAAGAGAATAAAACTTTTCCATTTGAGCTTTTAAAAGATTTCTGAGCCCTACTATTTTTTCTGATGCATCAATCAGGAAATGTGATTATAATTCAGAAAGAATTATTCACTTAACTATATACATAAGTAAGAGGTTTGACTGAGCTACTGGCTTTGAGGTTCAAGTGGCATTTACAAAATCAAAATCATGAGACAGAGGGGACAAGGTTACCATTACAGAGGCACTGAGACTCAGACCAGTGCCCTCAGGGAGTTAATACAGTTAAGGTTACCCATGTTAAGCGACATCTTATAAAAATTCTATCTTGAGTATTACTTCTATTTACAAGAATAGCCTAATTCATTTATGTCAAATGGGGCTTTCGGATATTCAATTTTTTTTTTAATGTCACCAAAATTATCTCAGAGGAGCAGCTCTGACAGGTCAATCATTGCAGATGGTAAGTGCTTTGTTAATTATACAGAAATTTAGAAACAATTGTAGAATGTCTTGCCTCAGGAGAAATTTCTGTCTTCCTATTTGAGAGTCGTTCCCCCGTACTGAATTAATGTTGTGTTTGTGAACAGATAATAATCTCAGTCACGTGTTAGAAATAACTCCTTGCTCAAATATGCAAGTTTAAATAAGCAAAGAATATCAGAAATAAACAATGCCATTCTTTTTAAATAATGCAATGTGTGTAATTAGAGTATGCAATTACAACATTGTACAGCTCTCAGTGTAACAATTAGGTTTTCAGTAAAATGTAATTTGTTCCAATGTAAATGTTTTTCCTCAATTCAGAAGATTCCCTTGAGTTGTTTCAATAAGCATATTTCTGAAAAGACATGAAGTAATACACTATGTTCCAATATACAAATCAGAGAGGACAGCTATATTATGGTAAGCTACTAGAATCTTTTAAGTTTAGTTTTCCAGTGTTGTCTCGAGAGAGAAAATTAGGGGTGACCACTTTTTGGATCACCGTTGACTTATCAGAATGCATATGTGGCAGGTGCCTCTTTGTGATGTGACTATCATAAAAGATGGAGTCTTAATTCCCACCTTTTGAATTTCGCCTGGCCTTGTGACTTGCCCTGACCCATCTTGTGTAAGTGATATTATTTGACTGTTGAAGCTAAGTCTTAGGAAACCTTGTGATAAGGTACTGGGATTGCCATGTAAAGAAGCTAGAATGGCCTAAAGAAGAGGAGAGCCAGGTAGAGAAGAGACCTTCAGTAACAGCTCAAAGCAATTGGCAAACATGCAAGTGTGGCCTCTTGGGTCTTCTAGATTCACTGACCCTAGCTGAGTCCAGTCAGCTGAATGGGGAAAGAGTTTTTTTTTTTTAAAAATTTCAAAATATGAGACAGAGGGGACAAGGTTACCATTACAGAGGCACTGAGACTCAGACCAGTGCCCTCAGGGAGTTAATACAGTTAAGGTTACCCATGTTAAGCGACATCTTATAAAAATTCTATCTTGAGTATTACTTCTATTTACAAGAATAGCCTAATTCATTTATGTCAAATGGGGCTTTCGGATATTCAATTTTTTTTTTAATGTCACCAAAATTATCTCAGAGGAGCAGCTCTGACAGGTCAATCATTGCAGATGGTAAGTGCTTTGTTAATTATACAGAAATTTAGAAACAATTGTAGAATGTCTTGCCTCAGGAGAAATTTCTGTCTTCCTATTTGAGAGTCGTTCCCCCGTACTGAATTAATGTTGTGTTTGTGAACAGATAATAATCTCAGTCACGTGTTAGAAATAACTCCTTGCTCAAATATGCAAGTTTAAATAAGCAAAGAATATCAGAAATAAACAATGCCATTCTTTTAAATAATGCAAGGTGTGTAATTAGAGTATGCAATTACAACATTGTACAGCTCTCAGTGTAACAATTAGGTTTTCAGTAAAATGTAATTTGTTCCAATGTAAATGTTTTTCCTCAATTCAGAAGATTCCCTTGAGTTGTTTCAATAAGCATATTTCTGAAAAGACATGAAGTAATACACTATGTTCCAATATACAAATCAGAGAGGACAGCTATATTATGGTAAGCTACTAGAATCTTTTAAGTTTAGTTTTCCAGTGTTGTCTCGAGAGAGAAAATTAGGGGTGACCACTTTTTGGATCACCGTTGACTTATCAGAATGCATATGTGGCAGGTGCCTCTTTGTGATGTGACTATCATAAAAGATGGAGTCTTAATTCCCACCTTTTGAATTTCGCCTGGCCTTGTGACTTGCCCTGACCCATCTTGTGTAAGTGATATTATTTGACTGTTGAAGCTAAGTCTTAGGAAACCTTGTGATAAGGTACTGGGATTGCCATGTAAAGAAGCTAGAATGGCCTAAAGAAGAGGAGAGCCAGGTAGAGAAGAGACCTTCAGTAACAGCTCAAAGCAATTGGCAAACATGCAAGTGTGGCCTCTTGGGTCTTCCAGATTCACTGACCCCTAGCTGAGTCCAGTCAGCTGAGTAAGCTTGGGTGAAATATGCAGATGAACTTTCAAGTTAACTAATAGAATTGAGAGAAAGAACTAATTAATATAGTTTAACTTTTAAACTCTATAGTGGTTCCATGTAGCAAAGACTAATTGAAATAGTTGTTCTACTTTTCTCCTATCAGTGTTTGGTGCTACTGATTTTATTCTATTTTATTTGGTTTAACTGACTTTATTTTTCCTGTATTTAGGCAACTTATGTTTGTGTGTGTGCTCAGTCCTTCAGTCATGTTCAGCTCTTTGTGACCCCATGGACTGCAGCCTGCCAGGCTCCTCTGTCCATGGAATTTTCCAGGCCAAAATACTGGAGTGGGTTGCCATGCCCTCCTCCAAGTGATCTTCTGGACCCAGAGATTGAACCTATATCTCCTGTGTCTCTTGCATTGGCAGGTAGATTCTTTACCACTGAGCCACCTGGGAAGCCCTTACTTATGTTTACTTACACAAGCTTAACAGGCATAAAATAATTAAATGGGGGAAACATGGTGGTATATTATAAATAGTAATGCATTAACTAAATATGAGTTATACAGTTGGAACTAATAATTTTCACTTTTAAGGTGCTAGACTGACATCTTTTTAACTTAAAGTCCTATGAATTTAAGTTTTATATTTAGCAGTACCCTACTAACATATATCTAATTGGTCCTCGCTATACTACAGCATTAAATTAGAAAGGTCTTTCTGTTTTTTCTTAACTGAATAAGCACACAATAAATGGAAAATATCCCAGTAAAAGGAAAAATGATTTTAGAAAAGGGTAACTGGGTCACAGGATTGAATTCAGTTGTCATGTTTATCTGAAAACTATTTATTCCATTTGTCTATTGCCATACACAAACCACTCCAAAACTTGGTGTCATAAAATAACCACCAGTTAATTATACTCAGAGATTCTTGTCAGGAGTTTGGACAGAGTACAGGGAGAATGGTCTGTCTTTCTCATACGATGTCTGAGACCTCAGCTGGGGAGATTCAAATGACTGAGGGCTGGAATTATGGGAGTGTTTTTAGACTCACGTCTCTGAGGTTTGGACTCATGTCTCTGAGGTTTGGAAGATTGAAAGGTTGCACACACCTGGGCATAAAGGAAGCCTTTATTCCCGGGCCTCTCTCAACGTGGCTAACTTGATATGGTCAAACCACTTACGTCCAACAAGTGCACAAATTCTCAAAAACAGAACATGCATGGACTTTTGTCACTTAGCCTCAGAAATTACATAACTGCCACTGTACCATATTGATCAAAGCCAATTCCAGGCCAATCAAAATTCAAAGAGAGTAGACATAAATCTCACTTTTAATGGCATAAATTCATGGACATGATTTAAAGTCCCCACAGCTTCACT
Source organism: Tragulus kanchil (assembly GCA_022376925.1). Lineage (NCBI taxonomy): Eukaryota > Metazoa > Chordata > Mammalia > Artiodactyla > Tragulidae > Tragulus > Tragulus kanchil. The sequence continues at coordinate 24,357,693 of JAIOJX010000004.1, forward strand.
GAGGTAACTTAATAGGTACTTTTTTTTTTTTTTTTAGTAAAATACATGCTAATTAAATCATACATTATCCACATGAAAGTCCTTGAAAAGAAAATAGGAATTTCCTTTGAATTTCAGTTTTTTGTTTTTCTAATGATTTTTTCCCAGTGTCCCTCAATAAAACTGAGGTAGAAAGAAAAATGTAGTCCACTGCAACATTGAGTGGATCTGATCTTGCAGTTTTATATAAAATTCTATTTTATAATAATATTAATGTTTTCATTAATGAGTAAAATGATTACAGATGTTATTGAATAACAATTGCTCAAAGTAGTATATAAATTCATGTATATACATTATAAGCTCACACCTTTAAGATATACATACCCTTTATTATACTCATTTTAGAAATAAGCAAACTGACGCAGTTGAGAGATGTTTATCAATGTTTCCAACTTTTCTGTGTTAATAAAATTTTGAGATAAAATTTTAAATTTAAACTTTAAATGGAATTTTATAAACTTCAAAAATATAGATTAAAAAGCAAAGCAATAAATAGACCCTCTCTAACCAAAATTAGAACCACATGCACAGAGAATGAAGAAATAAGTTCTCTAGAACAAATAGCATCTGAACTTAAAGAATAAGCAGCATTCGTCTGGGCAGTACAGTAAACCATTCGATTTAAGAATGTAAATTAAGAAAGTGGTGAGAGAGGGATGGGGGGGGGCTGGGTGGGGGGAGGGTCCAGGGATATGCATATGAATGATCTGGGAACATACATGTAAAAAAATAAATAAATAAAAAGAAAATAAAGTAAAAAAAAAAAAAAATGAAAGTGGTGAGAGATCTTGCTGGAGAGGTGGACAAGAGTTAAATAACTGAGGAGTTCTCTTGTCACATTATACACTGGTTTTTGTTCCAGAATAATTAGTAACTGTGTGCTTTCAGTAAAAAATGCTCTAGTTTTCTGTGGAAACAGAAAAATGGTGTGGTTCAGCTACTAATGATCAATATTCTTCACAAAGAGGAAAGATTATTTGGCTGCGTCAGGTCTTAGTGGCAGCACATGGGATCTTCACTGAGTCATGTGGGATCTTTGTAGCATGTGGAACCTTTCATTGTGGTTCACGGACTCTCTGTTTTGTTGTGCAGGCTCAGTAGTTGTGATTATTAATAAGATCTCATATGCCACAAAGCTACATGTGGGATCATATCAATAGTTGCATGACCAGTTATTGAACCCATGTCCCCTGAATTGCAAGGCAGATTCTTAACCACTGGGCCACCAGGAAAGTTCCCAAAACACATTTTTAATTTGTGATTTAGAGGAATGATTTATAAGGCTCTGGAAAACAAAGAAATTGATGGAGAAAGTTTTAGGTTGACTGCAAAGATTATGGGAAAAAATTTGAGATACTGAATTGTAGTAGGAATTAGATGAAAAATACAGATTGTAAATATCTAACCACATTTAACTAGAAGTAAAGGATAAAGGAGAGGAAAGAGATAGAACTGCCTCCACGATGTTTTATGTAGGTGATTGGCTGGTTGTTAGATCTGAAACTGAGGTAGAGAACATTTTCCCCATCATCTGTTTTGGGTTTATTATTGGTGATGGGTTTGAAGTGAGTGATAAAACCTATACACTTTGTACATTGTGAATATAATGAGACTGTGCAAAAATGCTCACCCTAGACCAGTGGGCCCCAGACTTTTTTTGGATTTTATATAGAAATTGATGCTAAAAATAAAATAGAACAAGCATAAGAAATGAGATAGATTTGATAGGGTACAAAGAAGGCAGATTTATTCTTCTTTCCTGCTATATTGTCTGATCTGGAATCTCAGAATGTTTCTTAAAGTTTTCTTAGTAATCTCCAAGGTTTCAACAAATGTCCTCATTAAAAATGCCCCATTCAGAGCATAGTTTCATAGTACTGATATTCATCCGATTTAAATTTTTTCTATACCAGCTTGGGCCAACTTAAAAGTCTACAATGAACCGGGTGAGCTCATGATGAGAATGGGAAAAGAGACTGGGGGCACCCTTAACTTCTCTGCTCTTCTCCCAACTTGTTCTTCACATCTTTCTCTCCTATGCTGCTTTTTGGTCCTCCAGGGATGGGTAGAAGAGAAAGGGGAAATTGGGGTAGACAAAATCTTCCATGAGAGAGTCGTAAGTTTTGCCTGTTTTCTCTGGATGAAGAATACTTTTACATTGTCGTTGGAGCGCCTTTGCAGGTTCTCTGGAGCTTGCCTCATCTCAGGCTCTCTGAGTACAGTTTGCTGATAAAGGTAGTACTGTCTCTGTTTGCTTAGACCTCCCCTCAATGCTTGCATTTCAATGGAGTCTTCGCAATTATATGAAGACTATTTTAATAAAGTCCGTTTTGAGACTTCTCAACAAAGGTGTGAGGGAAAAATGTCTGGTCTACCAAGGTGAGAATATGACTCACACCTATAAGAGAATGTTGTCTTCATTCTGTTGTGCTTCCCCAATGATTCAGTGGTAAATAATCTATCTGCAATGCAGAGGACTCAGGAGACACTGGGTTGGGAAGAGCTTCTGGTGTAGGAAACAGAAACCCACTTCAGTGTTCTTACCTGGGAAATGCCATGGACAAAGGAGCCTGGCAGGCTACCATTCATGGAATCATAAGAGTCAGACATTACTGAGCACACACACACACACATCTTCATTAGGCTACCACATGTCTCTTTGGTTGGCTTCACTCTTACATAATTTTTCTGACCTGAGCCCCTATGCTCCTCAAAGTCCAGAGACAGTTCACAGTCTCTGATTGTGGTTTCTCAAATTTCTTCTGTTTGATTAGAAAATGACATGGAGGAAGCCAGAGAATATACACTAGTGTTACTTTTTGTCTTTGCTGTTGTTCAAACACTCAGTCTGTCTGACTCTTTGCAACACTATGGACTGCAATATGCCAGGCTTCCCTGTCCCTCAGTATCTCCTAGAGTTTGCTCAAACTGATATCCTTTGAGTTGATGATGTCATCCAACCATCTCATTCTCTCTCATTCCCTTCTACTACTTTCAGTTTTTCCCAGTATCACAGTTTTTTCCACTGAGTCGACTCTCTGCATCAGGTGGCCAAAGTATTGGAGCTTCAGCTGCAGCATCAGTCCTTCAAGTGAATATTCAGGGTTGATATCCTTTAGGATTGACTAGTTTGATTTCCTTGCTGTCCAAAGGACTCTCAAGAGTCTTCTTCAGTGCCACAGTTCAAAAGCATCATTTCTGCTCAGCCTTCTTTATGGTCCGACTCTCACATCCGTATGTTCCTTCTTAAAGAAATTCTCTACAATCTTCTTGGTGGATGTCCTACCTTCCTCTCATATATTCTTTACTTCAGTGAAGAGCCAGTGCCTACTAGTCTGGTTTCTTTGTTTCTTAGCGTATCTTGCATAGATATCTGATCTGGAATCTAATATTTTCTGCTTTTATGTGTCAAAACCTAAAAAACATTAAGACAATAAGGTAATTTGCATTTAATATTCTGATACATATTTAATATTACTAAATGTGTTAGTTATATAGACAACTGAACTAAAATAAAGATAAACTAAATTATATTTAAGAATTACAAAAAGTATGAAAAATGCAAAGTATAGGAATTGCTTTTTAATTAAAGGTAAAGACACTCTGTCTCAATAAAATGTTATTACTTACTGATTATAACGTGATTGGTTTTTAAAAAATCTTTTGAAAATTTGAATATAGCCTTCACGTTACAGTGACCAAATATCTGGATTATAAGTTCCATTTGTTGTTATACTCGATATTAATGACTTTTATGGCTGAAAGACAGTAACTCTCAATAGTACACAGTATAAAGGAAAATATATGCTTGGTTATGTTTACTGTATTACTCAATCATGCACTCTTACATAATTTTTCTGACCTGAGCCCCTATGCTCCTCAAAGTCCAGAGACAGTTCACAGTCTCTGATTGTGGTTTCTCAAATTTCTTCTGTTTGATTAGAAAATGACATGGAGGAAGCCAGAGAATATACACTAGTGTTACTTTTTGTCTTTGCTGTTGTTCAAACACTCAGTCTGTCTGACTCTTTGCAACACTATGGACTGCAATATGCCAGGCTTCCCTGTCCCTCAGTATCTCCTAGAGTTTGCTCAAACTGATATCCTTTGAGTTGATGATGTCATCCAACCATCTCATTCTCTCTCATTCCCTTCTACTACTTTCAGTTTTTCCCAGTATCACAGTTTTTTCCACTGAGTCGACTCTCTGCATCAGGTGGCCAAAGTATTGGAGCTTCAGCTGCAGCATCAGTCCTTCAAGTGAATATTCAGGGTTGATATCCTTTAGGATTGACTAGTTTGATTTCCTTGCTGTCCAAAGGACTCTCAAGAGTCTTCTTCAGTGCCACAGTTCAAAAGCATCATTTCTGCTCAGCCTTCTTTATGGTCCGACTCTCACATCCGTATGTTCCTTCTTAAAGAAATTCTCTACAATCTTCTTGGTGGATGTCCTACCTTCCTCTCATATATTCTTTACTTCAGTGAAGAGCCAGTGCCTACTAGTCTGGTTTCTTTGTTTCTTAGCGTATCTTGCATAGATATCTGATCTGGAATCTAATATTTTCTGCTTTTATGTGTCAAAACCTAAAAAACATTAAGACAATAAGGTAATTTGCATTTAATATTCTGATACATATTTAATATTACTAAATGTGTTAGTTATATAGACAACTGAACTAAAATAAAGATAAACTAAATTATATTTAAGAATTACAAAAAGTATGAAAAATGCAAAGTATAGGAATTGCTTTTTAATTAAAGGTAAAGACACTCTGTCTCAATAAAATGTTATTACTTACTGATTATAACGTGATTGGTTTTTAAAAAATCTTTTGAAAATTTGAATATAGCCTTCACGTTACAGTGACCAAATATCTGGATTATAAGTTCCATTTGTTGTTATACTCGATATTAATGACTTTTATGGCTGAAAGACAGTAACTCTCAATAGTACACAGTATAAAGGAAAATATATGCTTGGTTATGTTTACTGTATTACTCAATCATGATGCATAATTTTCAATCACATCTACTAATTATGCAACCCATTTTATTGAGTGTTTTTATCTGTAAAATTTCTATTTTCGCTTATAGAGCTCCGTTTTCTCATAAATAGATTTGAAAGGCTTTCAATTTAGTCTTTTAACACATGGATTCAAGAGACACTGAAGCTTTTTCTTAAACATAGAGTAGAAAATTTTGTTTCCATTTTTAGTGTGCACATTTGAAAGTTGATTTGGTAACAAAAATCATGAAATGATCAAAACACTCTCAGTCGCTCATTTTTTAAATGCCTTTTTCTTGTATGTATATTTTTTCTTAATAGCAGTGACTTTCTCACTCCTTGTTAAAGCATTGAGTGACTTGAAGGGAAAGAAAGATTAAGTGGTCGTTTTTGAAAATTATTTTCTAAGTTGCACACTTTTGACATCCAATCATCATAAAGAATATTAGATGCTATTCTTTTAACAGCTTTTTTAGAAAAGGGGCTACATTTTTCACCCTGTATTTATTTGCTTATCATTTTATTTATTTTTACAGTAAGATGACCAGTGAACCTCATGTAATACAAAAGATTCTTATAGCTTCTCTGTCATTCAAAGTGCATTTTTGTTATTGTTATTTTTATTTTCATTGAACTGAATGTGAGTCCATATTATTCTCATTTCAACTTATTTGCTTTACTAGCCCCCCCTCCCTTAGACTTATTGAATGGATTTTCAAGTCTAGTGATTGCTCTTCAGCTTCACTCTGGAGTAATTCTCTTTTTCTGTCTGTCTCTCTCAATTCTAGTCTGATAAACTGCTCCATTCATGGTTGTCTTTGCAGTTAAAATTTACATCCCACTTAAAGTTTTGTCCACTTCACTTACTACTGTTGAAGAAATGCTTTTGGGGTACATTTTTTCTTTTATAACTCCTTTAGTTGTTATTTTTATATGTGAAGTCCCACCTAACAAATTATATATATGTGTGTGTGTATATATATATATATATGTATATATGGTAAAAAAACAGGAAACCATTTTATTTATTCAACTGTGTAATGAAAATGACTTAGTTTGTCCTGTTACATATTTCTTCATAGTTTCAGCAATATTTTCAATGCATGTGACAACACTGTTCACTAACAGAATAATGCATTTTAATTTGTTGCCAAATCATTTGCCCCACATTATCTCAGTCATTTTACTGTGTCAGGAAAAGTTAATGTTTCTTCAAAGGGTAAATTTTTGTCTTTCATAAGGAAAAGACTTCAAAAGAGACTCTGAATGCTTTTAAAATATCTTGCTAATTGTGATGCCTTTATTTTAACATCATTACTCATATCTCGAGGCTACATAAACACTTAAAGCAAATTTCATCTGTATTTCAAATGACCCCTAGATAATTCCAAAATTTTCATCCATTTCTTATATGACTTGATGATTTTTTGAAGTAATTTTATTTATTTATTTTGGACTGTGCTGGTTCTTCGTCGCTGCATGGGGATTTTATCTAGTCACTGAGAGTGGGTGCTACCCTCTAGCTGCTGTGTGCAGGCTTCTCATTGTGGTGGTTTCTCTTATTGCAGAGCACAGGCTCTGGGTGCAAAGGCTTCAATAGTTGCAGCATGTGGGCTCAGTAGTTGCGGCTCCTGGACTCTACAGCACAGGCTCAATATTGTGGTGCATGTGCATAGTTGCTCTATGGTATGTGGGATCTTCCTGGATCTGGGACAGACCCCATACCTCCTGAATTATTAGGTGAATTCTTTACCACTGAGCCACCAGGAAAGCCCCTGAATTTTTTTTTTTTTTTAAACTAGTCTTGTTGTTAAGGAAAAGTGTGTTCTGAATGAAGAGTAAATAAAATGTGGCTTAACCTTGTTCTTGTTGCCTACTTGGGCTTCTATTACTTGTACTGTCTTAAATGTGTGGTTTAGATGCAGTAGTACTTTAAAACCATATCATCAGTTTAGAGAAGTGAGCTTGTTCTCAACTTGAGAATATAGTCCATAAATACATCTGGCATGGCTCTAGATAAGCGTCTGCATATCAGTATGATGGAAGTGGACAGAAAGAGTGAGGGCATCCCTCCATTCTCCTGTAGAACTCTACAGTTCCCTCAGGATAGCATCACAGGACATAACACCCTTTGGTCTGTCCTGCAGACCCAGTGAGGGACCGGAATCATTCTACATATTTGATATTACCAAAAGCTTTGAAAGAATTTTGGATTATATCATCTAGTATTTTGTTTATGCTCAGCAGCATATGTTTGCACATTCTATGATATATGGATTTAAAAAAAATTTCATAAGTTAAAAATTGAGATTCATGTTTTATTTGGTGGGAAATTTTAGAATTTCAAGCATGGGAGATAGGATCTCAAATTGTCCTGAGAGAACTGCTCCAAGAAACCTGGGAGGCGGGAATACAGGTTATATAGGAATTTTGCAACAAAGGGCAGGTAGTTTGAACATCAAAAGATACCAGATATCCCAAGTTAAGGAACTTAGCACTTTTCTATGTATGGGAAGATGCAAGAGTCTGGGCTCATGGGAATCACTTTTTTGATATTCGCCTCAGCTATTTGAGGCCAGTAGCCTGTGTTTTCACATCCTGAGTTTCCTTAAGGTTCATTTTGGAGATTAGGATGTCAACATATGAATTGTAAGGAGGGGATACCGTTGTGGGTCCCCATAGCACACAATTGTGTTCAGACCATAGCCTCTGATGTTTACACACCACACTTTTAGGAATTTTGTTCTAGATCAAATTCCTCCAGAGATGGGGACCTCATCTCCAAACAAGAAAATTAGTCTAACAACTCTGAGAAGTTCTAAATGCTAGAAATTCCATTATACAGATTCAAAAATCTATTTACTCATAACTTTTGCCTACTATTGCGAGGTTAGCCCAAGAAGGCAGTCGCAAAGCAAGAGCTCTTTAAATATTTCATTATTTATTCTCTAATGCACATTATGTGTGTGTGTGCTCAGTCACTCAGTTGTATTCAACTCTTTGTGACCTCATGGACTGTAGCCCACCAGGCTTCTATCCGTGGGATTTTCCAGGTAAGAATACTGGAGCAGGTTACCATTTCCTATTCCAGGGGTTCTTCCCAACCCAGGAATCAAACCTATGTGTCTTGTGTCCTTCCCACATTGGCAGGCAGATTCTTTGCCACTGTACCATCCACTTGGGAAGCCCCAATGCACATCCTTTGCATTGGCAAATGATTTGTATGCTTAAAACAGCTGTCACCCTCATCTAAACAGAGCTTTCTTTCAATGTATTTCTAAGATAGTTGTCTAATATGTTTTAAATGATATCTAATATTAAATGACTGTTCATTCAGAAACTGTTTCATCACCTAATTCACAAGGAAAGAATCTGTACTTCTCCAGAATAGTTATTCTGAAGTGACCCACAGAATTCTGAAACTTACATCTTTAGCTGTTTTGATTCAGTTGGAAAGAACTCACTTACTCTCTGTACAGATAGTGCCCTTACTAAAAACTGTGCCTTCATTTCCATAGCATGAACTAATACTGTCTTCCAAGTGAGGGTTTGCTCTTGTGCCATTTCAACATTAAACTGAAATCAGGGAGGAGGCTCTGTTGGAAGATTTCATTATGAGTGGCAATATAAAAAGTGATACCTCAACATATCATCTAGAAGTCTGGCCATAATGTAGTGATAGACACAGCTGACAAGATTGTCACTTCTGGTTGTGTGATTTTAGCATCTGAAGAATAAATATGAGAACCGTGAAAAGTACCCAGTCAAATATCCCACACATTCAGCAAAATGTAATTCTACAGTTAACTGTGTTAGGGATTGTCCTGGTTTGTTTGGGCTTTATAGTCTTCCAAAGCACAGCATATTTCTCTTAAGAGGTTTTATTTTTTCTTTAGTTTTTCTGAAACACTCTCAGAACAGTGGACTCTTAGCATGTGGCCTGACAGTAAACTCAGGTAGGGGTTTCAATTGCCTTTAAACAAAGAGCCTGTTTGCATTTCATAGCAAGTTCATATATAACAGTTTTTTCTGGTCGTGATCATGCATTTTTTTTAAACCGATTAACATAAAATTAGATGATCTTATAAGATGCTCCCAAATTGGACACTTTTAAGAGTGAAAGTGTATGCTGATAACAGTCAAGATAGGACAAGAGGCACAGACAAGGACCATCTTAGAAAAACCTGGATATTTGATCATTATATATAAAATGTGTGCTGGTCAGCAAGACACAAACAGTGAGCCCCAGACATTCCATAGAAGTGGTCCCCTAACCTGATTACATCAGAATCCCAGGGATGATTATTAAAAATGTTATTGCCGGGGCTTCCCTGGTGATCCAGTGGGTAAAGAGTCCACCTTGCATTGCAAGGGACACCAGTTCGATCCCTGGCCCGGGAAGATCCCATGTGCCGAGGAACGGCTAGAGTGATGTGTACAATTACATGCCAGTGTTCTGGAGCACATGCACCCAGAGCCAGTGCTCTGCAATGAGAGAGGCCACTGTGATAGGAGACCCACCCAGGCCAAAGAATAAGGATGGATTAAAATAAATAAAGAGGAAAACCAATAACTCCCCCGGCCTGAAAAAAAAAATCTGTCTTCCCAAGCAAGTATCTAAAAAGAAAAAGTTAATGTCCTGGCCTCACATCTTAGATGGTTGAGATTGGAGATGCCCATATTTTTAGACTTCTGGGTAATTCTGTGGCTTCTCAGGGGCTGCTAGTGGTAAAGAACTTGCCTGCTAATGCAGGAGATATAAGAGAGGTTACATCCCTGGCTTGAGAAGGTCCAATGGAGAAGGAAATGGCAACCTACTCCAGTATCCTTGCCTGGAGAATCTCATGGACAGAGGAGCCTGGTGGGCTACAGTCTGTAGGGTCACAAAGAGTCAGAGACGACTGAAGTGACTTACCATGCGCACACGCATGCACAGGAATTCTGACGGTGACAGAAATGTACTCAAAACTAGTATAAGCTTCTTCTCTTGGAAATTCCTCTACATTGTTTCTCACAGTGAAATTTCCATATACACACAGCCTTTTCATCCTTCTTGTTGTTGTTCTTTGCTAAGTTGTGTGTAACTCTTTTGTGACCCCATGGATGGTAACTTGCCAGTCTGCTATGTCTTTTCATGTCTAAGATACATGTTTTCCATATTTCAGCATCTTGAAAATATGCATGCCCCCTACAGTTGTTGGGAAGGGGAAGAATTGCCCTTACACCTCTTGGTTCTTTTGGCTGCTCTAATAATTAAATGGACATAAGACTAATTAACAGGAAAAATAATTAATTTTATATCTATGGAGGTCCCATAGATTTAGGACTCAAGGAACAACAAAAGCAAGTTGTTTATATATCTTTCAGACCAAAAAAAATGTTTGTGAACAATTGAGAAGACAAACTTAAGCTTGAGTCCTAATTAGTGAGGAAACTAAGCATAGTTTATTTACACAGCCTTCTCAGCCCTGAACTTCTTATATCTGGCTATAAGGATGTCTCTCTGCCTCCTAATGTAGAGATGTACCTGGGAGATTTATTTCTTCCTTTCAGGGTGACAGAGAGGAGGATTAGAGGGTCTTTCTCCCACTGGCTGTTCCCTAAGTAACTTTAATTCAAGATAATCAATATGCCACGTATGCCACTTTGGTGATTTTGGGGCAGCCTATCTTTATCCTCACCACGATCCATGGCATCTTTAAATCAGGATATCATTTTTATTGCCTGTTCATTCATGGACTTTGTTTTTCCTGAAGGCGTGACTGGACAACTGTCACGTACCTTCCATGTTGACATTTCAGTAAAGAAACCACTTGAAAACCAAAGAAAGAAGTAATATGAGATCTATTTGCCGTCTGAGCATTTTCTGTTGACCACTTCAGATTCACATAAGAAAGCAGGAGCGTCAAATTTTCCATAATCGGTGTCAGCAAATTTGAAAGAAAAAACTGGAGGCAATACTGGTGGGGAGTGAGATGGCTCTTATAAGAAATATTTCATTACCAGTGCATTTGGTGGCACAGAGGAGGATACCCTGCCGAAAACAATCAGCCACTGAAAACTCAGAGTTGAAGAATGATTCAGAATAACTGGATACAGGTGAAAACGTTTGTAGAATTTCTTAAAACAATAGTTTAGCTTAAATTTCCATTTTCAAAAGTATAAGAGTTCATTGTTGTTGTTCTTTGCTAAGTTGTGTGTAACTCTTTTGTGACCCCATGGATGGTAACTTGCCAGTCTGCTATGTCTTTTCATGTCTAAGATACATGTTTTCCATATTTCAGCATCTTGAAAATATGCATGCCCCCTACAGTTGTTGGGAAGGGGAAGAATTGCCCTTACACCTCTTGGTTCTTTTGGCTGCTCTAATAATTAAATGGACATAAGACTAATTAACAGGAAAAATAATTAATTTTATATCTATGGAGGTCCCATAGATTTAGGACTCAAGGAACAACAAAAGCAAGTTGTTTATATATCTTTCAGACCAAAAAAAATGTTTGTGAACAATTGAGAAGACAAACTTAAGCTTGAGTCCTAATTAGTGAGGAAACTAAGCATAGTTTATTTACACAGCCTTCTCAGCCCTGAACTTCTTATATCTGGCTATAAGGATGTCTCTCTGCCTCCTAATGTAGAGATGTACCTGGGAGATTTATTTCTTCCTTTCAGGGTGACAGAGAGGAGGATTAGAGGGTCTTTCTCCCACTGGCTGTTCCCTAAGTAACTTTAATTCAAGATAATCAATATGCCACGTATGCCACTTTGGTGATTTTGGGGCAGCCTATCTTTATCCTCACCACGATCCATGGCATCTTTAAATCAGGATATCATTTTTATTGCCTGTTCATTCATGGACTTTGTTTTTCCTGAAGGCGTGACTGGACAACTGTCACGTACCTTCCATGTTGACATTTCAGTAAAGAAACCACTTGAAAACCAAAGAAAGAAGTAATATGAGATCTATTTGCCGTCTGAGCATTTTCTGTTGACCACTTCAGATTCACATAAGAAAGCAGGAGCGTCAAATTTTCCATAATCGGTGTCAGCAAATTTGAAAAAAAAAAATCTGGAGGCAATACTGGTGGGGAGTGAGATGGCTCTTATAAGAAATATTTCATTACCAGTGCATTTGGTGGCACAGAGGAGGATACCCTGCCGAAAACAATCAGCCACTGAAAACTCAGAGTTGAAGAATGATTCAGAATAACTGGATACAGGTGAAAACGTTTGTAGAATTTCTTAAAACAATAGTTTAGCTTAAATTTCCATTTTCATGTATAAGAATGCTATGATAAAAGAGTTCTTCCCATTGAAAGTGACAAATTCCTTGTGATAAAAATATGATATTATTCATTTGGTAGAATTTTAAATTTCTCAGTAGTACATAAGATATATTGAATTATAACTGACATTATCAGAGATGCTGTTCCATGGTGCATGCACTAGTCAAAAAGAAAAAATAAATTAAATCCTCTGGCAATTTTGTGGAACAGTTCACTGAGGCAGCACATGCTTCAGAGTGAGCGTGTATCAAGGAACATTTATGCAAGTTAACCTCAGTTCCTCTGTACCTCTAATAATACGAACATGTGTGTGTGCTCAGTGACTTCAGTCATGTCTCTTTGCAAACCCACGAACTGTAGGCCGCCAGGCTCCTCTGTGCATGAAGTTCTCAAGGCAAGAATACTGGAGTGGGTGGCCATGCCCTCCTCCAGGGGCTTTTTCCACCTAGCTGAACCTTTATCTCCTGTGGCTCCTACATTGCAGGTAGATTCTTTACCACTGAACCACCAGGGAAGCCCAGTAATACAAACATTTCCTCAGAAATTGTGTGAATTCACAGGTGAAGAATTGAAAATGTGTTACTCTAAAATAAGCAAAGTAATTATCTGATGCTCAGTCTGGATGTTCTACATTAGAAAAAAAGATTATCTGGGTGATTTAATGAATTTTCAAGGGCAGTTTTGAGTCCACAAAATGATGAAAACAAGTCAAAGCCTGTGTAAGACATGACTCCACTGGACAGCTACACACAAACACACACAGATAGTAGCAGTAGCTGCCAGATCTAATAGGATGCTTACAAAGTTGTTAACCACCAAAAGCGGTCAAGAAGAGGAGACTCAGACCTACAGAAGTAGCGTCTTCCACAGCTTTCCTCTCTAGTTGTCTTTCTTTTCAGCAAATTTGAAAAAAAATCTGGAGGCAATACTGGTGGGGAGTGAGATGGCTCTTATAAGAAATATTTCATTACCAGTGCATTTGGTGGCACAGAGGAGGATACCCTGCCGAAAACAATCAGCCACTGAAAACTCAGAGTTGAAGAATGATTCAGAATAACTGGATACAGGTGAAAACGTTTGTAGAATTTCTTAAAACAATAGTTTAGCTTAAATTTCCATTTTCATGTATAAGAATGCTATGATAAAAGAGTTCTTCCCATTGAAAGTGACAAATTCCTTGTGATAAAAATATGATATTATTCATTTGGTAGAATTTTAAATTTCTCAGTAGTACATAAGATATATTGAATTATAACTGACATTATCAGAGATGCTGTTCCATGGTGCATGCACTAGTCAAAAAGAAAAAATAAATTAAATCCTCTGGCAATTTTGTGGAACAGTTCACTGAGGCAGCACATGCTTCAGAGTGAGCGTGTATCAAGGAACATTTATGCAAGTTAACCTCAGTTCCTCTGTACCTCTAATAATACGAACATGTGTGTGTGCTCAGTGACTTCAGTCATGTCTCTTTGCAAACCCACGAACTGTAGGCCGCCAGGCTCCTCTGTGCATGAAGTTCTCAAGGCAAGAATACTGGAGTGGGTGGCCATGCCCTCCTCCAGGGGCTTTTTCCCACCTAGCTGAACCTTTATCTCCTGTGGCTCCTACATTGCAGGTAGATTCTTTACCACTGAACCACCAGGGAAGCCCAGTAATACAAACATTTCCTCAGAAATTGTGTGAATTCACAGGTGAAGAATTGAAAATGTGTTACTCTAAAATAAGCAAAGTAATTATCTGATGCTCAGTCTGGATGTTCTACATTAGAAAAAAAGATTATCTGGGTGATTTAATGAATTTTCAAGGGCAGTTTTGAGTCCACAAAATGATGAAAACAAGTCAAAGCCTGTGTAAGACATGACTCCACTGGACAGCTACACACAAACACACACAGATAGTAGCAGTAGCTGCCAGATCTAATAGGATGCTTACAAAGTTGTTAACCACCAAAAGCGGTCAAGAAGAGGAGACTCAGACCTACAGAAGTAGCGTCTTCCACAGCTTTCCTCTCTAGTTGTCTTTCTTTTCAGCCTATACAGAGAAGCCCAGCTGCCAGCAGACAACAGGCTGAACAGTAGCCAGCTGCTTTATAACTATGTTAGCCAGAAGCCCTCATGAGAAATATTTTTCCTGGAAAATAAATTATAACATGTCTAAGTGGTGCCTGACAAAGCTAAACAGGAGGCATGCTGCTCTATTGCAAATTCATCTGCAGTCTCTGGGTAGAGAGACAAATAAAAGCACTTCATCAAAATCAGTCACAGAAACCCAGGAATACCCACAGGAGACCACTAAACTCTAAATACCAATCAATTTCTCCAACTTTTTTTGTCAGACTTGCAAGTCCTTTTAAGCACTGTCTTCTTGAACTGCCTCACAGCAGCTGGCTGGTGTGGAGGAAGATCAGAAGGGGTCTAGTTTGGGGTCCTTCTGTGACACAGTGGTTTGTCTGGCTGAGGACCCTTATTGCTGAAGGGGTTTTTCAGCCTTAGAACATCAATTAAGTCAGGTTGAAGCTAAAAGCCCACTTTTGCTTCTATATATTTGCAGTATCTATGCTCAAAGAAGTTTGCCTAAAGATACTAAGAAATAACATAAATAGAAAATGTTTTAAGAAACTGCCCCTCTGATTGCAAGTTTAAAACTGCACCCAGGAAAGCAACTCAAAATGTAGCTTGTAAGATATTTTAATATTTGCTTATCTCAGAATAACCACAATTTCATTCAGGCAAGGTATTGATGATTTAATGAGATACTAGTCTCTGTCTTGACCTTGATTTAATCAAGGTCTTATGATGGTATTTAATCAAGGTATTTATGATGAACCTATTATGCTGAAGACACTTTGCTAGGTACTGCAGAGATGCATCGTAATATATACCATCCAGAAGTTTATGTTTTCATTGTAGTAGTCAAAAGAGATGGGTTTTTCCCAGGCTATTCATTTGACTATTTGTGTGACCATGAGAAAGTCACTTAGCTTTTATTAAGTAGGGTTTTGGCATGTGATTTACATATAAAAAGCTCATTTCAAAAACTCATGAATGGAAGAAGGAAGACTCAACCAGCTGAAATATGGAGAGCATCAATCAAAGTGACAGCAGAGATGGAGAGAAGTGGATGGGTCCATGCAATATATGGAGAAAAACTCAACAATTCTACCAAATGTTACTTCCCAGGCTAAGGATGCCCCATTAAAGTTACATTGATGCTGTGGAGCTGGTAAGGTTTTCACTAGAGAACTGAAAGGCAGGGCTCTAGATGTAAGACCTTCAAATATGATTTAGTCTCAATATAGATCGGGCTTTTCTATAATGAGATAGAGGCAGTATTCTTGTGACCCATCTCTCTTTCAAGAATATACAAAGTGAAAACAAATGATAGGTATGAAAATGGTTAGAAAGCAAGATTCATTTTTTGGATGTGCAAGGCAGTATTATTATTTGCACAAATGTTTTAAGTCCTATGGATTCAAGTAAGTGGGTCACTCAGCTTTTAAATTGTCTCTCCTAATAACTGCAGTCATATGTAATTTACATAATATAAAATTAAAGGCATTAAACGGGCTACAAAAATATGACTATTTTCTTAAATGCATCACATTCAAATTAGAGAAATCTAAGGCCCCATATCATGAGGTGAACATAATCTAACTCAGGTCTGGCTTCAAATTGCCATAATTTGTGAAATGGATTCATCCATGAGGACATTTGGTAATGCTAGAGCAATTCCATCCATGAAATTAGATATTGTCTACAGGTTGATAAACACTAATTTTGTGTAGATTGCACTGGACTTATTGATTTTTCCCCATGGCTAATACTAAAACATAATTCTGTTTATATTAGAGAGTAATCTGATAAAAAAAAAAAAGGACAAAATAGAAGCTCTTAGCATAAGCATGTGAATCACTGGGCCAATAGCAACATATTGTGGAACTGACAGAGAGGTCTGTGTTATATGATTCTAACTGGTTAATGGCAATAAATAAAACAAAAATGATTTCACACCTCAGGAGATGTTTTGATTCAACTTACTTCTTAGAAACTAAAATTAAAAGTCATCTAAAAAGTTTCTGTCATATTTTTGAAATGTAGGTCAAAAAGCAACTGTGATCTGTTTTTTTTTTTTTTTTTGAAGAGCAATTTACAACTGCAGATTTCTTAATCCCATAAAATGGTTTGTTTAAGTGTAAAAATTAATGAACTCTGCCAATGTTCAACATGTACTTTATGAGTCATGTAGCTATATCATTCTGAAACCCACCTAATTAATTCTTATCAAATGCTGTATGTCTCCATATATGTTGTTTTGACAGATCTCATAGTTTAAAACCTGACTTGAAAATAGGAAGCCTATCAAACACTTTATCATTTAAGCAAAGTTTAAGTAATGTGTTTAAGGCACGCTTCATAGATGTTGGTTCTATGAGTAACCCTTGAGTCCACGTATTCTCTTCTTTTTTCATTGTACACATACCTCTTACTGGCAAAATATATTATTGTAAAAGCACTAGAATTATATAAAAATTGACAACAACAATGGCAAAGGATTGACTTGAGGCACCTCAATTGGTTAATGTTAATAAAGCTAATTTGGCTTGTAAATACAGAAGTATTTGACTCTACCTAAATATATATGTAGTTTACATTAAGAGAGATTAGAACCAGGAACCAGAACAGCAAGGTTATCAATAACCTTGCTGTTCAGTTGCTAAACTGCGTCTGCCTCTGAGACCCTGTGGACTGCAGCATGCCAGGCTTCCTTGTCCTCTATGATCTAACAGAGTTTGTTCAAATTCACATTCACTGAGTAAGTGATGCTGTCTATACATCTCATCCTTTGACATTTTTCCTGCTTTTGCCTTCTATTTTTCCCATTATCGAGGTCTATTTCAATGAGTCAGCTCTTCACATCATGTGGCCAGAGTATTGGAGTTTCACTTTCAGCATCAGTCCTTCCAGTGAATATTCAGGGTTGATTTCCTTTAGGATTGATACCTTGGCATACTCCGAATCTCTGGTTTGTTCTTTCTCCCTGTTCTACCCACCCCCAAACCCCATAGAGTAGCTATGTCTAATTGTTTGTTTGTTTTGACTTGATTTTTGTTTATCTTGCATGAAATAGTTTGTTCAGAACTGAAATTTTATTGTTGTTAAAACCAAAAAGTGACTGGGATCCCAGTGACCCAATTCAAAAATACATTTAAAGAAAACTCGATTAGTCTACCCTAGATGAGGTATCTACTTAACTGATACTGATCAGACAGATAAGCTCACATAGTCCAAACAGAGAGAAAGGAGTGTAAATTTCCTAAAAGTTGTAATTGGACTGGGGTAGGTACCCAGAAATTTTCTTCTCTGTTGTTAATTCACCAGTGCTTGTTTTCATGGGTTGTGAATATTAAAATACTGGAGGCACAGTGCCATTGCTATCTCTTGCTCTCTTTTAACTTCTCTGTTACTGTACATATGAAAATGCATACTTCAGAGAATGAGAGGCACAGTCTTTCTATTTGGGACCACATTTGAAATGTGCCCTGTGAATAATTAATTTGTGTCTGGGAAGTTAATCAAAAATAGCATTTTAATTATAGTAAATCTCTAGAAAGAAAGACATTCTATGAAATAGGATTGTCTGAGACAAAGAAGAGGGGGAAATACTAGATTTATTGTTAGGTATTTCAAATAACAGCCTAAATAGATAAATGCAAATTGAGAATTTCAGCTCAGTCCTAAATAGTTATGTCATTCCCACAATCCTAAATATGTCTTATACTTTACATAGCTAATATTTATTGAAATTACACCTATGTGTAAAGTTGTATACTTCCTCTTTACATGCATTACTTCGTGAAATTTTAAGAGGTAAGTATATTTTATATTCACATTTGAACATCAGAGTGTGTGAAAGGCCATGAAACTAGGAACTAGAAGAATCAGAATTTTAATCCCATTATATCTGAAACTAGAATGTAGTTCTTTGTTCTTTGGTTTACATTCCCCAGGGTTATTTTTTTTCAGTGCTTGCTCACATTTAAAAAAATCTTTCAGGGCTTCCCTGGTGGTCCAGTGGGTGAATAGTTTGCCTTGCAGTGCAAGGGGCACCAGTTCGATCCCTGGCCTGGGAGGATCCCACATGGAGAGGAGTGGCTGGACCAGTGTGTCCAGTTATGAGCCAGTCCTCTGGAGCACATGTGCTCAGAAAGAGTGCTCTTCAATGAGAGAGGCCACTGCAATGGGAGGCTCACACAGGCCAAAGAATAAAGATGGATGAAAACAAATGAATAAAAACCAATAAAAGAGGACAAAATTTAAAAAAAAAGTCTTTCAGATAAATATAAACAGAGTTTATCATACCTACTCTCTTTTTTCTACATAAGATATTTTTCTATACATTGCTTCCAGTCATTATATGTTGAAGATTGTATAAATGTTAAAGGTGTTAAAGATTATATAAATGTTAAAGATTATATAAATCATTGTTTACTTATTATTTGCAGATAAAGAAGTGAATTTATGAATTTAAATACTGTTGTAACCAAGGATCATATAAGTCAATATTTGTGAAACTAGTAAAACTAGAGGTACAGAGGATAATATAATGTGGTAGCATAATACAGAGATGTAAAAGAAAAATAATAAAGCATATTTTTAAAATAGAGGTGTTAGGTTAGAGAAGCAAATTACTGAAGTTTATCAAATGTCTTTCACCTCTGTTATATTTACATATCTTTTCTATACATTATAAGTTTTCATTGATACACTTAGTACTTAAAATCCAGTTGCCTTGGGCTTCCCTGGTGGCCCAGTGGGTAAGCACATACAAAATCACATATACACTTCTGGAACACACCCCAATTTAAGGTAGCATCGGTACCTTGTGGTACACCCTCAGCAGCTGCATTTTACAGTGTGTATAAGCATTCTGCCAATAGGTTATTGGTTATGGGTACAGCCTTAAGAATTTTATAGCATAGCAAGGAGTTGCAATGGTTTCTAAATAACACTCAAATGACAGACAATTAAATGAATTTAAAGTTCATAAAATTAATTTGAAATAAATGTTTTTAAAGATGCATAAATAGTTCATTTATTTACAAAGAATGTAAAGTACAGATTTTTTTTTAGCATTTTATATGAATATTTGCTATGCAGAAACACACATAGTAAATTGAGGTGTAAAACACCTTCAGTCAACAGGTAGGACAGCTATTTACAAGCAGATGGTGAAATAGACTTAGAATGGATGCCGAAAGGTAACAAACTGAAACTACGTGTAAGGTGTGCTACCACTTCAAATTGGATAAGAAATAATATTTTTTGCTAATCTATGAGTATTTGCAAGACATTAATTTCATCTCTTGGAAACAGTTATGAACCTATAAAACCTACAGTTTTAGTCACAAGTAGTCATTGACTCATCTAATTGCTAAATTATGATTTACCTTAACAGCCAGATGTAACGTTTTATACCTTTTATTATATAATCATAATTGGCTGGATTATTCCAAACTCACAAATTTTGTGAGCAATGACTTCAAATGAATTTAAATTGGCTGGTCATTAAAAACAATGCACTCCTTAACTAATATTTATTTTAATGAAAAGCACCTCAGTTCAGTTCAGTCACTCAGTTGTGTTTGACTCTTTGTGACCCCATGGACTGCAGCACACCAGCCTTCCCTGTCCTTCACCATCTCTCAGAGTTTGCTCAAACTCATGTCCAGCTTTTCTGGAAAGCGGCCTGAGATGACCTCTACAAATGGTGCACTATTCACTTGACCAAGGAAGTCCCACAAAATCATGTAAATCAGGAGGTTCAAATCTTCGTGTTCACTTTAAGAACACTCGTGAAACTGCCCAGGACATAAAGAGTATGCATATCCGAAAAGCCACCAAGTATCTGAAGGAGGTCACTTTAAAGAAGCAGTGTGTGCCATTCCGTCATTACAATGGTGGAGTTGGTAGGTGTGCACAGGCCAAACAGTGGGGCTGGACACAGGGTCAGTGGCCAAAAAGAGTGCTGAATTTTCACTGCACATGCTCAAAAACACAGAGACTAATGCTGAATTCAAGGGCTTAGATGTAGATTCTCTGGTCATTGAGCACATCCAGGTGAACAAAGCCCCTCAAGATGTGGCACAGGACTTATAGAGCTCATGATTGGAGCAACCCATACATGGGCTTTCCTTGCCACATTGAGATGATCCTTACTGAGAAAGAACAGAATGATCCTAAACCAGAAGAGGAGGTTGCACAGAAGAAAAAGATATCCCAGAAGAAACAAAAACTTACAGCCCGAGAATAAATGCTGCAAAAAATAAATGCAAATAAAAGTAAATAAAATAAAATACCCATGTCCATTAACTCAGTGTTGCCATCCAACCATAGCATCCTCTGTCATCTCCTTCTCTTTCACCTTCTATTTTCCCCAACATCAGGCTTTTTTTCCAATAATTTGTCTCTTAGCATCAGGTGGCCAAAGTATTGGAGCTTCAGCTTCAGCATGTTCTTCCAATGAATATTCAGGGTTGATTTTCTTTAGGATTGATTGGTTTGATCTCCTTGCTGTTCAAAGGACTCTCAAGAGTCTTCTCCAATACCACAGTTCAAAGGCATCAATTCTTCGGCTTTCAGCCTTCTCTATGGTCTAACTCTCACATTCATACATGAGTACTTAGAAAACTATAACTGACTATATGGAGCTTTGTCGACAAAGTGATGTCTCTGCTTTTGAATATACTGTCTAGGTTTGTTGTTGTTTTTCTTCCAAGGAACAAGCATCTTTCAGTTTCACAGCTACAGTGTTTTTGGAGGCCACCTACTTCAGAGAATTTGCTTCAAGCAATAATATTTTCTACATGCTCTTTATGACATTCTCACTTCCTGATATGCTTTTATTATAAAATCTTAGAATTAGAGATCAAATAAATAATATTTAGCACAGTATAACACTATGCTGTTTTAGGCTCCAAAATAATAATTTTCTAAATTGGTGATGGAAATTGATGTCTGTTATTTTTATTTTAATACAAATATGCATGTTTTTACAAGCTTGTAGATATGGTTCATGTACAATCTAGGAAGCTATTGTCTTAACTGCCAACTAAAAGATAAAAACCAGTATTTTTCTGTGAATATCAATATTTTAACTAATTTTCAGAATCATTAGATCTAGTATTATTGTAACTATACTATTTTTTTCTTTTGTAAACAGTATTGGGTGAAAATTAGGAAAAACTTCTCTTTGATAAGTACTAAATTAATTGAGTTGTTTTTCTATGGTATATGAATGAGTAAAATAGATTCTCAAAAGATAGATGTTGCTCAATATTTATATTTTATTGGCTCTACTGAGTCTTCATGACTTTGTGTGGGCTTTCTCTAGTTGTGGTGAACAGGGGCTTCTCTTCATTGTGTTTCACGGGCTTCTTAAGTAAATAAAATAAAATACCCATGTCCATTAACTCAGTGTTGCCATCCAACCATAGCATCCTCTGTCATCTCCTTCTCTTTCACCTTCTATTTTCCCCAACATCAGGCTTTTTTTCCAATAATTTGTCTCTTAGCATCAGGTGGCCAAAGTATTGGAGCTTCAGCTTCAGCATGTTCTTCCAATGAATATTCAGGGTTGATTTTCTTTAGGATTGATTGGTTTGATCTCCTTGCTGTTCAAAGGACTCTCAAGAGTCTTCTCCAATACCACAGTTCAAAGGCATCAATTCTTCGGCTTTCAGCCTTCTCTATGGTCTAACTCTCACATTCATACATGAGTACTTAGAAAACTATAACTGACTATATGGAGCTTTGTCGACAAAGTGATGTCTCTGCTTTTGAATATACTGTCTAGGTTTGTTGTTGTTTTTCTTCCAAGGAACAAGCATCTTTCAGTTTCACAGCTACAGTGTTTTTGGAGGCCACCTACTTCAGAGAATTTGCTTCAAGCAATAATATTTTCTACATGCTCTTTATGACATTCTCACTTCCTGATATGCTTTTATTATAAAATCTTAGAATTAGAGATCAAATAAATAATATTTAGCACAGTATAACACTATGCTGTTTTAGGCTCCAAAATAATAATTTTCTAAATTGGTGATGGAAATTGATGTCTGTTATTTTTATTTTAATACAAATATGCATGTTTTTACAAGCTTGTAGATATGGTTCATGTACAATCTAGGAAGCTATTGTCTTAACTGCCAACTAAAAGATAAAAACCAGTATTTTTCTGTGAATATCAATATTTTAACTAATTTTCAGAATCATTAGATCTAGTATTATTGTAACTATACTATTTTTTTCTTTTGTAAACAGTATTGGGTGAAAATTAGGAAAAACTTCTCTTTGATAAGTACTAAATTAATTGAGTTGTTTTTCTATGGTATATGAATGAGTAAAATAGATTCTCAAAAGATAGATGTTGCTCAATATTTATATTTTATTGGCTCTACTGAGTCTTCATGACTTTGTGTGGGCTTTCTCTAGTTGTGGTGAACAGGGGCTTCTCTTCATTGTGTTTCACGGGCTTCTTAACATGGTAGCTACTCTAGTTGCAGAGCATAGATTCTAGGTGCATCGGTTTCAGTAGTTGTGGTGCATGGGCTCAGTAGCAGCAACTCACAGGCTCTAGAGCCTGGACTGAGTAATTTGTGGTGCGTGAGATTAGTTACTCCACAGGACGTGAAATCTTCTCAGACTAGGGATCGCACCCATGTGCCCTGCATTGGCAGGTGGATTTTTATCCACTGTGAATCACCAGGGAAGTCCTCTTTGTATATTTTTAACAAATTACTTTTAGCTCTGTAACACTGAGGAAAATCATTCATCATACTCCAGTATCCCATATCTGTTAGTAAAAATGTTTCAAAAGCACAAATGCTACTAATTTTGGTTCGCCACCACTTCTATTGTCAACTGAGATGTGACATCCACCCCATATTTCTCTAATATCAGACTCAGGGCATAATCTGGATGCTGATTCCTTAGGAAAGTAAAACTTGTCATCTTCCTTCCACTAAAGATATTGACAAAATGCCATCTATATAGTATGTTTTCTCTCACTGGGGGCCTTTTCTTCTATTTTTAAATAAATTTATTACAAATAACATTAATGACAAATTTCTCATGACTTATAGTGAGAATAAAATATAAAATATGGTGCTTTCATTCCCTTCTCATTGTGACATAAAAATGAACGTAGTCTCTCAGAAATAAGATGGTTAAAATCTTGTAATAATGTGCTCTCCTAAAGACAGTTTACTTATTTTACCCTTTTCCAGCTGAAGCAAAGAATGTGATTTTCCAAGTAGCCAAGAAAGTCCTATTGCCTATAAGACAGAGTTTTCCAAGTATGTTTAGCGAGGGACAAAAATACAGCATCCAAATGATCAGCTATCATTAAAAGAGTAACTAATGTGGAGATGCTAATACTCATAGTATGATTACCTTTCCTTTACTCATGAGGACATTGAACCTTAGAGAAAGGGATTTCTATCTAGAACTCTGGTCACTAGCCCCAGGCCTATTGTCCCTTTACTTACTTAACCCATCAGATATAATAAGTTAATATGTCTTTAGAAAATGTTACATGTCAAACCTTAAGTCTAAAATGAGTAAAGAAAGACAAGAGGAAAACCTATTGAGCTGAAAACATAATAGCAGTATTAAGAATATTAAGGGTGATGGTAAATGTTCATTGAGACTTCATCTCCATCAAGTTGTGCATACATTATCTTATTAGATTCTTACATTAAGTCCTTGATTAAGGACTGTTGTCTTTTATTTTCCAAACTTCCCCAAAAAGTGGCAAAAATAAGATTTAGATTTTTAAAAGGCAGTGAGGCCATCCCACATTCTATACAACTATACTGTGATTTTCAAAACATTTACCTTGCTTTAAAACCAGGAGAATCGTGTGTGTGTGTGTGTGTGTGTGTGTGTGTGGTTTCCATGTGTTGTCATCTGTTGTGGTGTTTTAGAATAAGAGTACCAGGTACATGGGAATGCCTCACATATTTTGATACTGATCACTATTTTTCTCCTGTTATGCTTCACACTTCTTAAAAAGAATAGACTCAAGTCACATAGTCCTGTAGGGTCTTCTACCATGCCATACCATGAGACTGATTATATGCACATTTCTCCCATCTTAATAAAAGCTTCTTAAAGAGGAGACTGTATGTTGTTTATTTTAGAATGCCCATAACATTTGCTATAGTGAACCCTCAACAATATATTTAACAGATACTGTAAACATGACAAATGGTACATGTGACTGTTTAACTCTATTCAAATAGGCACAGAATTTCCCAAACATATCAATACAGAATTTTCCTATGTGTACATTATATAAAATATACTTGTCTTCAGTGAATGACCATCTACAGAACTAAATTAGACCAATCTTATTACATTACATAATTTTTCTTAAATATGTAAAATCAAGGAGGCCTCAGAGCCATTATATATGATACTTCTTGTTTAACATTTCTAAAATAATCACTATGCTTCTATGCGAATAATACTTCAGTACTTAATTTCTCTCAAGGACATTGAACCTTAGAGAAAGGGATTTCTATCTAGAACTCTGGTCACTAGCCCCAGGCCTATTGTCCCTTTACTTACTTAACCCATCAGATATAATAAGTTAATATGTCTTTAGAAAATGTTACATGTCAAACCTTAAGTCTAAAATGAGTAAAGAAAGACAAGAGGAAAACCTATTGAGCTGAAAACATAATAGCAGTATTAAGAATATTAAGGGTGATGGTAAATGTTCATTGAGACTTCATCTCCATCAAGTTGTGCATACATTATCTTATTAGATTCTTACATTAAGTCCTTGATTAAGGACTGTTGTCTTTTATTTTCCAAACTTCCCCAAAAAGTGGCAAAAATAAGATTTAGATTTTTAAAAGGCAGTGAGGCCATCCCACATTCTATACAACTATACTGTGATTTTCAAAACATTTACCTTGCTTTAAAACCAGGAGAATCGTGTGTGTGTGTGTGTGTGTGTGTGTGGTTTCCATGTGTTGTCATCTGTTGTGGTGTTTTAGAATAAGAGTACCAGGTACATGGGAATGCCTCACATATTTTGATACTGATCACTATTTTTCTCCTGTTATGCTTCACACTTCTTAAAAAGAATAGACTCAAGTCACATAGTCCTGTAGGGTCTTCTACCATGCCATACCATGAGACTGATTATATGCACATTTCTCCCATCTTAATAAAAGCTTCTTAAAGAGGAGACTGTATGTTGTTTATTTTAGAATGCCCATAACATTTGCTATAGTGAACCCTCAACAATATATTTAACAGATACTGTAAACATGACAAATGGTACATGTGACTGTTTAACTCTATTCAAATAGGCACAGAATTTCCCAAACATATCAATACAGAATTTTCCTATGTGTACATTATATAAAATATACTTGTCTTCAGTGAATGACCATCTACAGAACTAAATTAGACCAATCTTATTACATTACATAATTTTTCTTAAATATGTAAAATCAAGGAGGCCTCAGAGCCATTATATATGATACTTCTTGTTTAACATTTCTAAAATAATCACTATGCTTCTATGCGAATAATACTTCAGTACTTAATTTCTCTCAATGAATCGTGTTTCAGAATATTATAGAATATAATACTTGAAGATGTGCTTTGTAAAGCAAATGCTATTTGAATTTACAATCTGTCCTTTTAACCTTTGATCATGTCAGGGATAAATATATATTGTAGCACTTTAGTTCTCCTCCCAGATAAGTAATAACTGTCATATGAATCATTAAAACATGTGAAGGCATTAAATTTCATTATAACTGTTCTTATTAGAGCTGCACTAATATATTACCAGACTTTTTGCACCAATAGAAATAAATGATCAATTTTCATTAACTCTGTACTTAAAATTGGCTTATAATCCCTTATCTACAATATGACAAATAAATAATCATTTCTTTGAGCAGCTTCTCATTTTGGACTGTATTGTGAAGACCAGAAAAGATCAATGAAAACTTTTTCTCAAACATTTCCATGGTATGCAAATAGGCATGGTGCACAGTGTTTTAATAAATGAAGCACCACAGAGATGGTTTGGGGAAGTGCTAGCTCTACTTAGCATAGGCATCCATCTTAACGTTCTTGCATTTATTCTGTTTAGAAGATGGCTAAATCTCAGTGGAGAAAGCTTTAATTTCCTTTCAAATGCCATTGGCTTGGAATGCTTTGATCACATTGAGATTTGTCCAACCCCTGTCATGGCAATCCTCTGATGATTTCAGGCTGATTTGCTTTGTACATCAAAGGCATAAAAGGACCTTTCTACAACACTTGCTTTTGGCTCCACATTTTGAAGTCTCTTGAATACTCATGAGTCCTATTGTTATAAGAAGTGGTCTACTGTTAGATACTTGGAAAATATGGTAATTAATTGCACCCAGCTTTTACTGTTTCTTTCCGAAAGCAGTTGTTCTTATGTGGCTCTTCCTCAATTGCTTCATTATTATTTTCAAATAAATAATAGCTACTTTAAACATATAAAAGATGATTTCCAAGTTATGCTCTGATGCTAGCATTCAGATTTTAATACTGTTGGATATAAAACCCTTAAAGTAATGGAAAAATTAAAAGTCAATGATACTTCTTGTTTAACATTTCTAAAATAATCACTATGCTTCTAGGGAATAATACTTCAGTACTTAATTTCTCTCAATGAATCGTGTTTCAGAATATTATAGAATATAATACTTGAAGATGTGCTTTGTAAAGCAAATGCTATTTGAATTTACAATCTGTCCTTTTAACCTTTGATCATGTCAGGGATAAATATATATTGTAGCACTTTAGTTCTCCTCCCAGATAAGTAATAACTGTCATATGAATCATTAAAACATGTGAAGGCATTAAATTTCATTATAACTGTTCTTATTAGAGCTGCACTAATATATTACCAGACTTTTTGCACCAATAGAAATAAATGATCAATTTTCATTAACTCTGTACTTAAAATTGGCTTATAATCCCTTATCTACAATATGACAAATAAATAATCATTTCTTTGAGCAGCTTCTCATTTTGGACTGTATTGTGAAGACCAGAAAAGATCAATGAAAACTTTTTCTCAAACATTTCCATGGTATGCAAATAGGCATGGTGCACAGTGTTTTAATAAATGAAGCACCACAGAGATGGTTTGGGGAAGTGCTAGCTCTACTTAGCATAGGCATCCATCTTAACGTTCTTGCATTTATTCTGTTTAGAAGATGGCTAAATCTCAGTGGAGAAAGCTTTAATTTCCTTTCAAATGCCATTGGCTTGGAATGCTTTGATCACATTGAGATTTGTCCAACCCCTGTCATGGCAATCCTCTGATGATTTCAGGCTGATTTGCTTTGTACATCAAAGGCATAAAAGGACCTTTCTACAACACTTGCTTTTGGCTCCACATTTTGAAGTCTCTTGAATACTCATGAGTCCTATTGTTATAAGAAGTGGTCTACTGTTAGATACTTGGAAAATATGGTAATTAATTGCACCCAGCTTTTACTGTTTCTTTCCGAAAGCAGTTGTTCTTATGTGGCTCTTCCTCAATTGCTTCATTATTATTTTCAAATAAATAATAGCTACTTTAAACATATAAAAGATGATTTCCAAGTTATGCTCTGATGCTAGCATGTCAGATTTTAATACTGTTGGATATAAAACCCTTAAAGTAATGGAAAAATTAAAAGTCAAGAACTATAATCAACAGGTATTTGAAAAGACTGGTGATCATGAGTTTCTGAACTTACATTTCAGATCCTGTAATAGAAAATATTCTAGAGAAATAGAAATAAATATTTTTTAAAATTTATTTTTAATTTAAGGATAAGTGTTTTACAATATTGTGTTGGTTTCTGCCATGCATCAACATGAATTCGCCATAGAAATAACTCTTGGTTATCTATTTGTATCAGGATTCAGGACTTCTGTAGATCTTTGTTCCTTTTTGCTATTCGTCTTTTGGTTGTGTGTGTGTGTGTGTGTGTGTGTGTGTGTGTGTGTGTGTGTGGTGTTGGGCAAATAGATAATGAACAGGAAAAAAAATAGAATTAATTTAAATTGACCAGTTAATATTTATACAATCAGATGTTAAAATCAAAGAGAGTTTGATCTACTGATTCTTTTTTTTTTTCTATTGACTCTTATAACAAGCTAGAATGCTGAAAAATCTGCTATTTCCACTTGTAATCATCATCACTGAATGAAGTAACATTAATAATAGGGATATTAGAATTTAGAAGTGAAGGAGAGGTTATCAAGGTAATAACAATGGCTGGCATTTAGTAGTCATTACAATATATCTGGCAGTTTTTAATGTAAAGTTTTCAGAAGTGTCCTATGTGTTGTATTCTGTTATACCATGATTTTAGAGACAGGGAAGCTGAACGTATTCACATAAACTGTGCAAAGTGCAATGACAGATGACCACCAGACCCCGTGGTTCTAGCCTTTGTGCTCTACTGTATCCTGTAGAAAATATTTTACCATTTCTACTTCAAGTATTAAGATATTTTATGATAATTTTAGATTATAAAAAGTTATCCAAAGATAATTTACTTTTCCACATGAAGAACCTATTCCACTTTGCAGCAACTTAGTCAATTCAAAGTTTTCATTATTGAATCTTGGGATGGAAGGTATAAACTTGTTTCATGAAGATTTTTAAATGGCTATAATGAAACAGTTGTTCCATTACTTAAATATTACAGAAATGTTTACTTTCTATTTGTTTATTTTAATGAAAATATTTAGCAAATGTTTCTCTCGGAAATCATTTTTATCATTTGCAAATCAGAAATATAAATATATATATGCAAATATTAGAAAACATGCACAACTAACAGATTTTATAAAATCACATATTCAAAAATCTCTGATAATTACAGCATATTCTCAATTCAATATAATATCTACCATTAAATCTTATATATGTTCTAATTACTGATTAAAGTCTGCAAACATAATTATATGTTATGATACTTCAGGACATTAAAAGTGATGTTGTTAAAAGAAATCTTTAATGAAATGCCTATCACATCATTTCAGTTAATATTTAGCACCTAAAGTTACCTAGGCATTGATTTATCTTCAGATATTATAACTTAGCAAACTCCAGACACATCAGTTGGATTAATTTTGTGTTGATTTAAATAAGATATAAACCCTGAATAGATTAAAATAGAGTATATATATCTAAAAATGTTGAAAATATGAAAATGTAATGCAATGTATTTTTCAAAATATATTAAGAAATGAGTAGACTGGTAAAATGAAGATAATTGAGTGGAAAGAAGTAATACTTTAATCCTAAATTCCACTCATCACAATTATTTCAGTTCTTCTCAAGTTTTGTGAAACATGAATTGTTGAAGCTACATTTTAATTCATAACTTGTTTTATTATTAATAATTCCAGTTTTATTCATTTGAGCTTCAAAATTAATTTAATAAAATTATACATCACCTACTAAAGTATATAATAAGAATGACCTGAAAGCTAAATCATTAAACTCTTCAGACATTGTTGATGAGCATTTATTGCTGTGAACAAGTTGAATACCAACTCTGAGAATAAGAAGTTGAGTAGTGATAGAAAAATCTAGCCTCCAGAATGATGGTCAACTCCGTTTCTGTCTTATTTTCAGAAACATTAAAATATGGGAAAATGTTCGTCTAAAAGCAAGGAAAATAAAATATATTCCCCCAAATGCAAATCTGAGGCCAGATTATTTTTTTTAATCTTGGCCTCTTTTATTGCTCTTTCATTTATTTATTTTCATCCGTCTCCGTTCCCTGGCCTGCGTGGGTCTCCCATCGCAGCAGCCTCCCTCGTCGCAGAGCACTGGCTCTGTGCACATGCACCCCAGAGTTCTGGCTCGGTAGTTGGACACACAGGTCCAGCTGCTCCACTGCACGTGGGATCCTCCCAGGCTAGGCATCCAACCGGCACCCCTCTGCACTGCAAGGCAGTGTCCCCACCCACTGGACCACCAGGGAAGCCCAGGCCTGATGTTTTGTTGTGGGTTTGTACTCCTTATATTCATGTAGTAATTATTTAGTTTTTCACTGCTTCTTTAAGATGAATCAATTTACTACATTCTAGAAAATGCCAGTGATTTCCATGAGTTATGGATATTATTGAAGGTTAAGAATAGTATCAGGTAGAAAGTCCCTGATTTGGGCTTATTTTGAAGTGGAATCATGTATCTAAGCTGTGCATGCTATGCATTTCCTACATTGTTAACAATTTTATAACAATTATTCTGTTTCTCTGTTTACAAGGAAACAGCCCCTATTGTTTCCATTCTTGGCTCTATGAAACAGCCTTTGTGAGAAATCTGGATTCCATGCTCAATATAAATGAAAGCTGACTGGCACCAAATTTATGAAGTAGAACATTTATACAGTACACTCAGCCAAAACAACTCACTTATAAGGGAAAAACAATCATTTGGGTCTGTGAATTGGTTTCCCCTCTTGATTTCAGTCACATTAAATAGAAACAGCCTCTATCTCTATGTTTAATTGTTCTCCAGTTCTCTCCTGATAATAAGTGGAAATTATACCAACCCTCATTTAAATAGCAAGAAAATAAATAGGACTAGAGCTGAAGTACAATTACTGTAACATAGAGAGTAATAAAAAAGCCTTTTAGACAATTATTACATGGTCTGAAGTATATTCAACAATGTTTCCAGTATATACAACAATAACAACAAAAAAATAATAAAGGTACATATTTAAATTGCTATATGACCTTTTCTCTTCATCTAAATGGTCTGAAGATCAAATCTGAGGCCAGATTATTTTTTAATCTTGGCCACTTCTATTGGTCTTTCATTTATTTATTTTCATCCGTCTCCGTTCCCTGGCCTGCGTGGGTCTCCCATCGCAGCAGCCTC
Source organism: Tragulus kanchil (assembly GCA_022376925.1). Lineage (NCBI taxonomy): Eukaryota > Metazoa > Chordata > Mammalia > Artiodactyla > Tragulidae > Tragulus > Tragulus kanchil. Next base: position 24,388,989 of record JAIOJX010000004.1, read on the forward strand.
CCTCGTCGCAGAGCACTGGCTCTGTGCACATGCACCCCAGAGTTCTGGCTCGGTAGTTGGACACACAGGTCCAGCTGCTCCACTGCACGTGGGATCCTCCCAGGCTAGGCATCCAACCGGCACCCCTCTGCACTGCAAGGCAGTGTCCCCACCCACTGGACCACCAGGGAAGCCCAGGCCTGATGTTTTGTTGTGGGTTTGTACTCCTTATATTCATGTAGTAATTATTTAGTTTTTCACTGCTTCTTTAAGATGAATCAATTTACTACATTCTAGAAAATGCCAGTGATTTCCATGAGTTATGGATATTATTGAAGGTTAAGAATAGTATCAGGTAGAAAGTCCCTGATTTGGGCTTATTTTGAAGTGGAATCATGTATCTAAGCTGTGCATGCTATGCATTTCCTACATTGTTAACAATTTTATAACAATTATTCTGTTTCTCTGTTTACAAGGAAACAGCCCCTATTGTTTCCATTCTTGGCTCTATGAAACAGCCTTTGTGAGAAATCTGGATTCCATGCTCAATATAAATGAAAGCTGACTGGCACCAAATTTATGAAGTAGAACATTTATACAGTACACTCAGCCAAAACAACTCACTTATAAGGGAAAAACAATCATTTGGGTCTGTGAATTGGTTTCCCCTCTTGATTTCAGTCACATTAAATAGAAACAGCCTCTATCTCTATGTTTAATTGTTCTCCAGTTCTCTCCTGATAATAAGTGGAAATTATACCAACCCTCATTTAAATAGCAAGAAAATAAATAGGACTAGAGCTGAAGTACAATTACTGTAACATAGAGAGTAATAAAAAAGCCTTTTAGACAATTATTACATGGTCTGAAGTATATTCAACAATGTTTCCAGTATATACAACAATAACAACAAAAAAATAATAAAGGTACATATTTAAATTGCTATATGACCTTTTCTCTTCATCTAAATGGTGATCATTACACACGCATAAATGTATACTTCAAGATAACATTTGTACCAAGTTTACAACTTAATGGTCCAAAACAAATACTCTTTTCTTAAGAAACCACTTATATATTTTTGTAAATCTTTTTAGCTATAATTGTCATTCAGTCGCTTAGTTGTGTTCCACTCTGTGACCGCATGAACTCCAGCACACCAGATTCCCTGTCCTTCACCAACTCTCAAAGCTTGCTCAAACTCATGTCCATTGAGTTGGTGATGCCATCCAACCATTTCATTCTCTGTCATCCCCTTCTCCTCCTGACTTTTATTTTTCCCAGCATCTGAGTCTTTTCTAATGAGTTGACTCTTCAGGTGGCCAAAGTATTAGAGCTTCAGCTTCAGCTTCAGCTTCAGTCCCTCCAATGAATATTCAGAGTTGATTTCCTTTAGGATTGACTAGTCTGATCTCCTTGCAGTCCAAGAGACTCTGAATAGTCTTCTCCATCACCACATTTCAAAAGCATCAGTTCTTTGGTGCTCAGCCTTCTCTATGTTCCAACTCTCATATCTATACATGAATATTGAAAAAACAACATAGCTTTGACTAAATGACCTTTGTTGGCAAAGTGATGTCTCTGCTTTTGAATAGTCTGTCTAGGTTTTTCATAGCTTTTCTTCCAAGGAGCAAGTGTCTTTGTTTCCACTGTTTCCTCATTTATTTGCCATGAAGTGATAGGGCCAGATGCCATGATCTTTGTTTTTTGAATGCTGAGTTTTAAGCCAGCTTTTTTCATTCTCCTCTTTCACCTTCATCAAGAGGTTCTTTAGTTCCTCTCCGCTTTCTGCTATTATAGTGATATCATCTGCATATCTGAGGTTATTGATATTTCTCCCAGCAATCTTGATTCCAGCTTATGCTTCATCCAGCCTGGCATTTTATTTGGTGTACTCTGCATGTAATTTAAATAAGCAGGATGAAAATATGCAGCCTTGATGTACTTCTGTCCCAATTTTGAACCAGTATGTTGTTCCATGTCTTACCATTTAATGAACATCTATTATGAGCCTATTATGTTTTTCTTTGTGATGTGTATACTTCCATTACTTTATATTGCAGCATATGAATTATTGCTCCCACTTAAACAGAACTGAAGAAAACATTAATTTAGCAAATGCACATTGAGTACTATTCTGCTAATATAGTTTTCTAGTAAAAAATGTAGGGATATAAAAGCAAATACATTTGTTTTAATTCATGATCTCTCCAAGCCTAATTCCTATTGACAGCTGGTTAAACAATATGTTCAATAATAACCTAGAAAGTACTTGAACTCAGTGTCCAAATACAGTACTTTTGTACTATAGCTTGTTGATGAGTGGAACATATTGAGTAGTTAAAGTAATTAGACAGAAAGTCTATGTAGCATCATTATTTTTATTCTTGCCACATCGATCTTCAGAGCATCTAAATACACATTAATTTTATTTGATTTAGTGTATATGTTATTTCTACTCATGTCTGTAAGTGAGATGTTCTTAAAGATGCAATGAATTGGTTTCTGATTTGAGCCTTGAATTGATCTTGGATTATAAAGAGTGGGGAAAAAAGCATCTGTTACTTTAACACATAGCAGAGGTTTTATTAATATGCTGAGAAGCTATGCACAATGTATAAATGGAAATCTCTCACTGTAATATTCTTTCATAGTTCTAAATGGTGCCACGACTAAGGTCATGCCATGATGTTTAGCTTGGTTTTTGAAACTGTAATAGCTTGGCTTTTTTGACAGATTTTTCATTTAAATATTTGGCTCCACTTACATAGGAGGTTGCCATCATTTGTAAGCTTTCCTCTTTTTCGTCTTGTAATCTCTGCAGGATGAAAAATGTTCTGATGCTATGGAAATTACTCCAGCACAGATGCATTTAGATTGCAGAAATTGCTTTGGGTTGTATAAAGCAAGACATTTTTTGATTGTTTCCATGATGATTGGATGCTTCATTAACCTCTTTATTGTTGACATCCTATGGAGACTCGATATGTAGTCTTAATTATTTTAAAAGACGATTCTTTGTTATTTAGCTGGTGATTAAAAACACATTAAAAGATGGCACAGAAAGACTATTTTTGTTCATTACCAGATCTGAAAATCTAATCATATAGTAACAGACTAATTTTCACATAATTCTTAAAACAATAAGTACACTACTGCAGAAATTATTTGTGCTGCCTATATCAGTTAATTAACCAAACTGCATGAGAGGGAGAAGATGATTATTTTCTATTAATCAAATGGAAAAGTCAAGAGTAGGCGCTTTTATCAATGCTTTTAAGAAAATGTTTCAGAATGAATTCATGAGATGAACCTAAAATATTTTAATGCAAGTAGAACCAATGCAAGGAAAGAATGCTGCCTGAAGGTATATGAAGTCAATTTCATAGAAAATAAAATGCCCAAGGAAGAAATTACAGGTGTTAAGGGGAAAAAACCTGAGGGCAGAGATACTATATTTCTGAATGTATGTTAATACATTCCTAAGTAAAGTAATCGTACCTAATCTTGTCAAATACACAACCCACTTACCTTAGAGTGACACGCTAACATTTATTCCACCGTGTTGATGTACTAGAATCTACCGTTTCAAATAATCATTACAATTTTACTAATAAAAATTGATCACTGTGAACCTATTTCAGAAGAAATGGAGTATTCTGCCTAGAATATGAGATTATTTCCATTATGTATTAGTCGCTATAGTTACTAAAGCTTTTAGAAGGAATAAATCTTCCTTTGTTTTTAACTTCACATACCCTAACCTTTCATTAAAGTTTTTAATTTAACAATAAATACATGTTCTGTGAGCAGGTTTTTCAACTTAAAAGCCCCCTCCAATGTTGACTATCTGCCAGACAATGGGCTAAGTTGTTTCACATACACATTTTATCCGTTAGCTGAAAATTAACCAGATGCATATGTCCAAAACATAAAGGAAGAAGAGACTCAAGGAGGTTAAAGTTAATAACTAATAGATGACAGTTATTCTACTCAGGTTCTCTTGAATTCCAAAGCTGTTGAACTAACTAGTTTGTAATAGTGCTTGCCCACCAATTTTCCATGTTTTTTTTTTTTTTTCTTCCAATCTATAAGAGACAAGAATTTAAAAAATATATTTTTAATCAAATGTATGTTATTCACAAAATGTTATGCGTGATTTCTAAAGGCAAATGTAGTTCCTTTGTTTCTGAAAAATATTGCCATTTTCGGTTGACTTTCTTATTCATTTTTCCAACATTTATGTTTTTTTTTTTTTTTAAATTTATTTTATTTTATTTTATTTTTTGGTGGGGGTGGGGTAGGGAGGGAGAGGAGCAGGCGGGTCACTTCTATTGGTCTTTCATTTGTCCATTTTCATCCATCTTTGTTCTTTGGCTCCTGTGGGCCTCCCATCGCGGTGGCCTCTGTTGTCGCAAACCGCTGGCTCTGGGCACATGCGCTCCAGAGCTCAGGAGCTCCGGCTCGGTAATTGGACACATCAGTCCAACCGCTCCGCGGCACGTGGGATCTTCCCAGGCCAGGGATCGAACTGGCGCCTTGCACTGCAAGGCGGTGTCCTTACCCACTGGACCACCAGGGAAACACCTAATAATATTACTAATTTTAAATCACAACCCACTTACCTGAGAGTGACACGCTAACATTTATTCCACCGTGTTGATGTACTAGAATCTACCGTTTCAAATAATCATTACAATTTTACTAATAAAAATTGATCACTGTGAACCTATTTCAGAAGAAATGGAGTATTCTGCCTAGAATATGAGATTATTTCCATTATGTATTAGTCGCTATAGTTACTAAAGCTTTTAGAAGGAATAAATCTTCCTTTGTTTTTAACTTCACATACCCTAACCTTTCATTAAAGTTTTTAATTTAACAATAAATACATGTTCTGTGAGCAGGTTTTTCAACTTAAAAGCCCCCTCCAATGTTGACTATCTGCCAGACAATGGGCTAAGTTGTTTCACATACACATTTTATCCGTTAGCTGAAAATTAACCAGATGCATATGTCCAAAACATAAAGGAAGAAGAGACTCAAGGAGGTTAAAGTTAATAACTAATAGATGACAGTTATTCTACTCAGGTTCTCTTGAATTCCAAAGCTGTTGAACTAACTAGTTTGTAATAGTGCTTGCCCACCAATTTTCCATGTTTTTTTTTTTTTTTCTTCCAATCTATAAGAGACAAGAATTTAAAAAATATATTTTTAATCAAATGTATGTTATTCACAAAATGTTATGCGTGATTTCTAAAGGCAAATGTAGTTCCTTTGTTTCTGAAAAATATTGCCATTTTCGGTTGACTTTCTTATTCATTTTTCCAACATTTATGTTTTTTTTTTTTTTTAAATTTATTTTATTTTATTTTATTTTTTGGTGGGGGTGGGGTAGGGAGGGAGAGGAGCAGGCGGGTCACTTCTATTGGTCTTTCATTTGTCCATTTTCATCCATCTTTGTTCTTTGGCTCCTGTGGGCCTCCCATCGCGGTGGCCTCTGTTGTCGCAAACCGCTGGCTCTGGGCACATGCGCTCCAGAGCTCAGGAGCTCCGGCTCGGTAATTGGACACATCAGTCCAACCGCTCCGCGGCACGTGGGATCTTCCCAGGCCAGGGATCGAACTGGCGCCCCTTGCACTGCAAGGCGGTGTCCTTACCCACTGGACCACCAGGGAAACCCTATCCAACATTTATTATGTTCTTGTTATCCTTAGTGACCAAATCTCTGTGGTACAATCTTGCATTGACTCCCATGAGATAGCTGAATGATATTAGGCAATGTTAATATGACTTAATTTCCTCCATTCTCCAAATAACAGGTAATCTTGATTTATTTTAGAGAAAGAACACAATATAAGTCAACAAAAGTCAGGCCCAACCTTTTATTTTATTAGATTCTGGTTATGCATATGGGAACAATTTATTTTCTACAACTGAGATTTTGCTTTACATTGTTTAACCATCTAAAAGGAGCTAGAGCAGTTTTTTTTTTTTTTTTTTTTTAATCTCTCACATCTGTGCATGTGCATGTGCATGTGCTCAGTCATCTCTGACTCTGCATTCCATGGACTGTAGCCCACCAGGCTTCTCTGTCATGGAATTTTCCACGTAAGAATTGAAGGGAGTTGCCATTTCCTTCTCTAGATGATCTTCCCTACTCAGGGATTGAACTTGCACCTCCTGCATGGGAAGGCAGATTTTTCACTACTGTGCCACCTGGGAAGTCCCCTCTCATCTGAGTGATATCTAATTTACTTTTAATTGAAGACATGTATAACAACTGGCTTCTATTAAGCATCAATTGAATTTCATCTAAAAACAACAATCTCTATCAAAAACTGACCAGATGGCAACTTAGGTAAGGGAAGGAAATAGATGGCTCTCTAAAATGAGAGTTGCCCTGTGTAATGATGGTTGATTGAAAAGTATGAATGTGCTTTTTTTGTTGAATCATAAATTCATGAAAGTAATACAATAACTGTAATACGTGAGTTTTCACTATAAATTCTTGAGCAGTCAGTCTTGTATTCTGGAACACAGCCACCCTTTCAGAATGGGTACTTTAATCTGTCAGATTGGAGGACAGAGTGGTTTAAAGGAATAGCCCACTGCTTGGGATAGGGAGAGAGCATGCCATTCAAAGCTTTAAGTTTTGACATTTTTTTTAGAATGCTATTTTATAAACACAAACTAGCCACACTATCACAGAGAACAGAAACCCATCACCTCTCTCCCAGGACTTGACAACAGCCTTTTGTGCAAGGTAAAGGAATAGCAGCACAGAGCAAAGCAACATTCATTTCTATCTTTGATGAGCAACTATAGCAATGACTTATAGCCTATGGCACTCCTGCGCTAAATACACACATGAACATAATGATATAAATACATGCTCTATGGCTTCAGCTTTATTTTAGAAATTATTTCTAAAACACATGTTCAATGAATAATATTACATTTTAGAACAAAAACTGGGAAATATAATGAATATTAAAAAGGAACTTAGTGTTTGAAATCATCTGAATTATGAGACTACAGGAAACTATTTTCTGAAAAAGAAATTTTCAGATGAGTGAAGTCAGAGTGGAAACAAATAATGAGCTGAGAGATGGAATTAGCAACTAAATAAAGACATTATTTGCCCTACGGAAAGTTCAGGAATGTGTTTGCCCCTCCAATAATTAAAACTGTAAATACTGATAATTACATAGTTTACCAACTACATTCTTTTCTCTTTTTATTAAAATGATAGAAGGAAAACTGTATCATAGGATGGAAAAAAATCCCAGCTCTGAGAATTAAGTTGGAAGAGGGTCAGTGTTCCATAACAGGAAATGAAATGGACAGTTGGCAATCATCCAATGAATTGGATGGTTCCAATCCAAATAATTTCATGTAAATAAAGCACTGTAATCTTGGTGGTTCAAAAACAACCCACTGTCATCAAAGCAGCATCTCATTAACCTTTTAAACTGGCGTTCATTACATTTTTAATTCTTCAGTTTCAGTTGAAGTTCATTGTAATAGCAGAAGCTTATGATTCATGCCAACTCCACTGTGCAATAGAAGAAATGACACAGTGCAGCTCCAGGGCAAGGAGATGCAAAGGACACAGTAATTTTCCAATGTTACTTCAAGTATTAAAGAGGAAAATAAACTTATGCCTTGATGGTATTTATTTATATGTTTGACATTTTCTTTTCAATTGTAATATTTTTCTTTGGACATAGAAGTCTTAAAATGAATATTATAAATTTGCACTGTAAAACTGAAAGTCCTAGATTTTCACCAATCTTTATTTGCACTTATTTTTTACAAAACTGCAATAGTTATAATACTAATTTTTATATAGTTATATAAATTGAGTTATTATAAGCAAATATCTTTGTCAAGAACTACATCTTTGCTAAGCATCTCTAAAGTCCCTCTTCTGTCTCCGTAACAAAAACAACTTCCAGTCTGAGTTTTATGGCAGTTACTTCCTTATATTTATTATTTCATTTTTTTTAATTGTAATTAATTCTATAGGTTCCATCTTAATCCTCTTTTTCTCCATGTAATTTATCTGTTAAAGAAATCAACCTTTGGAATTATAATACAGATAATACAATACTCATATAATTATCAATAAGATGAAAGAAAAAGGTTTATATTTCTTATGCATATTCTTTCCCTATATCCACATTGTTAGAGCTGCCATTTGACTATTACTATATTCATTTGAGTTAAACTATCATTTAGTTTTCCTGAGAGATGGAATTAGCAACTAAATAAAGACATTATTTGCCCTACGGAAAGTTCAGGAATGTGTTTGCCCCTCCAATAATTAAAACTGTAAATACTGATAATTACATAGTTTACCAACTACATTCTTTTCTCTTTTTATTAAAATGATAGAAGGAAAACTGTATCATAGGATGGAAAAAAATCCCAGCTCTGAGAATTAAGTTGGAAGAGGGTCAGTGTTCCATAACAGGAAATGAAATGGACAGTTGGCAATCATCCAATGAATTGGATGGTTCCAATCCAAATAATTTCATGTAAATAAAGCACTGTAATCTTAGTGGTTCAAAACAACCCACTGTCATCAAAGCAGCATCTCATTAACCTTTTAAACTGGCGTTCATTACATTTTTAATTCTTCAGTTTCAGTTGAAGTTCATTGTAATAGCAGAAGCTTATGATTCATGCCAACTCCACTGTGCAATAGAAGAAATGACACAGTGCAGCTCCAGGGCAAGGAGATGCAAAGGACACAGTAATTTTCCAATGTTACTTCAAGTATTAAAGAGGAAAATAAACTTATGCCTTGATGGTATTTATTTATATGTTTGACATTTTCTTTTCAATTGTAATATTTTTCTTTGGACATAGAAGTCTTAAAATGAATATTATAAATTTGCACTGTAAAACTGAAAGTCCTAGATTTTCACCAATCTTTATTTGCACTTATTTTTTACAAAACTGCAATAGTTATAATACTAATTTTTATATAGTTATATAAATTGAGTTATTATAAGCAAATATCTTTGTCAAGAACTACATCTTTGCTAAGCATCTCTAAAGTCCCTCTTCTGTCTCCGTAACAAAAACAACTTCCAGTCTGAGTTTTATGGCAGTTACTTCCTTATATTTATTATTTCATTTTTTTTAATTGTAATTAATTCTATAGGTTCCATCTTAATCCTCTTTTTCTCCATGTAATTTATCTGTTAAAGAAATCAACCTTTGGAATTATAATACAGATAATACAATACTCATATAATTATCAATAAGATGAAAGAAAAAGGTTTATATTTCTTATGCATATTCTTTCCCTATATCCACATTGTTAGAGCTGCCATTTGACTATTACATATTATACTCATTTGAGTTAAACTATCATTTAGTTTTGGCTCCAGAAGTAACTATATATTTAATGCTGACTGTGGATCATCAGTAAAGGATCTGCCTACAATGCAGGAGACACAGATTCAATCCCTGGATCAGAAAGATCCCCTGGAGGAGAAAATGGCAACCACTTCTAGTATTCTTGCAGGAGACATCCCTTGGACAGAGGAGCCCAATGGGCTTCAGTCCAGTCCATAAGGGTGCCAAGAGTTGGACATGGCTGAGCCACTGAACACTACCTTCAGTGTTTCTAGTCATGGTGGTTGTCTGAAGCTCTATTTTCTGTTCAATTTCTGCGCACACAGTCCTAAAACCAAAAACTATCTTAGTTTTTGCATGATGTTAACAGTTTAGCTGTGTCTTTTGTACTTAGTTTTTCTTCTTTTTTTTTTTTTTTTGAGTTTTTCTGAATACAAAATCCTTTGTTTACTTTTTCTTTCCTAGAGTGTCTTTAATATAAAACACCATTTTCTTCTGTCATTAAAAAAATGTCACTGTCAGAATTCTTGTGATAATTTGATTTCCTTTGCTTTTAGTTTTGGCCTAATACTCTAAAACCCTTCCTACAAAACGTTTTTCGTTAAAGTTTACTAAACTTACAAGAATATATCTCATTGTTGCTATACGTCAAAATTAACAAGCATATGATGTGTCCTTTCCTTATGCAATTTCAATTTTTTCTCAGATTTTTTTTTTAATTACTGTTTATAGTAAGTATTCTCTTCATTGACTTTGACTATATTCCTCAAGGATTCCTATTATCTATGTGTTGGAACTTTTGTGTGCCTATTTTTAGCATTTGTTGTTTATCTAAGAAAACTTTTATCTCAAATTTCATTTCAATTTATACATTTTTCCTGATTTTACTTTGTTTGTGATTATCCTCTGGTTTTGTGTTTATTTCTGAAAAAAAAAAGAATTTTAGCTTATGTGTAATTCTTTCTTTTTTTATTGTTTAAAAATAAAAAATAGAAGTTTTTATTGAGTTCTTTAAACTACTACTCCATGTTTTTCTTCTTACTGGAAAAGTTTTTAACCAACCGTTCTTAATTTGAACAAAAATTTAAAAAGCAAAGCTATTTTGTAAATGAGTCACAGGCATGGATGACAGAACCCTACATTTTGTAGATGACCTTCATCTGAATAAAGTCGTGAGTTTTTCAGGAACCCTCCATCGAGTCTTCTGATCACTTTACAAAAACAGGCCACCATGGCCCATGCAAACTGGTTCAGATGGATAGATATTCTTTCAGTTTATCCATGATCTCATTCATTCTGTTCCCTGAAATTAACATCACCACTTGCAGTGGCTTCATTGGCACGTAGACAAAGGACCAACGGCCTCCCAGACTTGTGTCGCTCTCCTCCTGCACTGAGTAGCTGAACTTCAGGATTGCCTTCTCATAGAAGAATTATTTTCTTGCATTTGCAAACATTAACTCTTCTTTTGTCTGGTTGCTCCGTTTCTTTTTGGAATTGCCTTTTCCTGCTTCCATAAACGTCTTGCTAATCAGAAGGTAGAAGTCTTGAGTTCTGTTACATGTTGTTTCCAATTATATCATTATTTCATGTTTTAAAACATTTCTGTAAAGCCTTTATTTAGTGTATTTTGAGATTAGAGTCAAAATCTCTTTTACGGGCAGTTCTTTTGGTTATTTTCTTTCTGTGTGTTAGTCTACTCCTCTTTTTCCTGATAGCAACTCCATATTGAATGTGATCTTGATACTCTTTTTAAATTAAAATTAGTTTTCCTAAAATGTTGTAAGGTGTGAAAAGCTGTGTACCTGGTCTAGGGATCTTAGCTTTGAACATTTATGTGTTTCATCATCACCATGCACTATAGGTGTAGTCAGATATCTTAAGGACCCTCAAATGTCCTCTTATATAGTGATTTTATTTCACATGTAAGATAAACCTATTTCTTCCCATCTTTTCTTACTTTTATTCTCATCCAAAATAGCTATAAATTGATAAAAGCCAAAGATTTTCTAGAACTTTGCAACAAAAATGATTATCTGGGAACTAAAGAAATGACAGAAAAGTCCTTATGAAAATATCGAAACATGTGGTTTGGAGAGAAAGTATCATTTCTAAAGTCAATATATTGGAATAAAGACACTGTCAATATTTTCTGGGTATTTTTATTCTCATTTTATTTGAATATCGACTTTCCATTACATTGATGTACATCTTATAACAACAAGCTTCTGACCATAGAACGTTAATATTTTTCCACAAAATGCTTAACATTCTGATAAATCAAGTCAAATAGTGGCAATGAGAAGTAAGTTAAATCTGAACCATCTTCTAAAGAACAAATTAATCTTAATTAGTTTTGTTAAATATAAAGCTTATAATGGATGTCTTAGTTTTTTTTCCATATTGTTTTCTGTCTTTAATGCCCTTTCATATAAGATGAACATGTTCTCTTAATAAAAAATCAGACCATGTGATAGAATAAGTAGTTGAATATTTGCAGATAGAATTGTTTCTGGGATATGGGTCTTACTATGCAAAAGTTTGATTTGTCTATGGAAGGAATAATAAGAACTATAGAATCGTTCAGCTATGAAATATTATTTTCTTGCATTTGCAAACATTAACTCTTCTTTTGTCTGGTTGCTCCGTTTCTTTTTGGAATTGCCTTTTCCTGCTTCCATAAACGTCTTGCTAATCAGAAGGTAGAAGTCTTGAGTTCTGTTACATGTTGTTTCCAATTATATCATTATTTCATGTTTTAAAACATTTCTGTAAAGCCTTTATTTAGTGTATTTTGAGATTAGAGTCAAAATCTCTTTTACGGGCAGTTCTTTTGGTTATTTTCTTTCTGTGTGTTAGTCTACTCCTCTTTTTCCTGATAGCAACTCCATATTGAATGTGATCTTGATACTCTTTTTAAATTAAAATTAGTTTTCCTAAAATGTTGTAAGGTGTGAAAAGCTGTGTACCTGGTCTAGGGATCTTAGCTTTGAACATTTATGTGTTTCATCATCACCATGCACTATAGGTGTAGTCAGATATCTTAAGGACCCTCAAATGTCCTCTTATATAGTGATTTTATTTCACATGTAAGATAAACCTATTTCTTCCCATCTTTTCTTACTTTTATTCTCATCCAAAATAGCTATAAATTGATAAAAGCCAAAGATTTTCTAGAACTTTGCAACAAAAATGATTATCTGGGAACTAAAGAAATGACAGAAAAGTCCTTATGAAAATATCGAAACATGTGGTTTGAGAGAAAGTATCATTTCTAAAGTCAATATATTGGAATAAAGACACTGTCAATATTTTCTGGGTATTTTTATTCTCATTTTATTTGAATATCGACTTTCCATTACATTGATGTACATCTTATAACAACAAGCTTCTGACCATAGAACGTTAATATTTTTCCACAAAATGCTTAACATTCTGATAAATCAAGTCAAATAGTGGCAATGAGAAGTAAGTTAAATCTGAACCATCTTCTAAAGAACAAATTAATCTTAATTAGTTTTGTTAAATATAAAGCTTATAATGGATGTCTTAGTTTTTTTTCCATATTGTTTTCTGTCTTTAATGCCCTTTCATATAAGATGAACATGTTCTCTTAATAAAAAATCAGACCATGTGATAGAATAAGTAGTTGAATATTTGCAGATAGAATTGTTTCTGGGATATGGGTCTTACTATGCAAAAGTTTGATTTGTCTATGGAAGGAATAATAAGAACTATAGAATCGTTCAGCTATGAAATATTATTTCAGTTGTTTTTCAAACTAAGAATGTTATAAGCTTAAGATGTTTCCTGCAAGTCTCATTCATTTGTAGTCTTTGTGGGAGCTATGCTGAAGACATGATGCAAATCATTATACGTAGAACATTTAGTCTTTTCTGAGGTAGAAGCCCCAATGGTGCATGTTCCTTGGTTGAATTATAGCATCCCAAACTACTAGATTATTACTATTTAGTAGCTAACACTGCTACACTTGTGTTTCCATATTGATAATAGTCATCAGGCGTATTGTCTTTTATAACAGCATCTTTACATTTATGTAACAGAAATCATCAGTAGAGATTTGAAAACAAACTAACAATACCAACTTTACTTTCCTGTGATAACTTAGCCACAATTTAAGTGAAATTTTTAATTTTTAAGTCATTTTCCATCCCAAAGAAGTGACTAGCTTGAATTTTGCCTTAAATTTTGTGAGCAGTTTGGCTATTGATGAATGATAATAAAGACCTTTTGGTAAACCGTCTGATTTTCACATGGATCATGCCTTCTGGATAAAATGATATTTAATAAAGGTATTGTTTTCTCTATAGTTGAACTTCAGTGGTAGTTCTATTCATGCATCTATTCTTATTTATTCTACAAATATCTTTTATTATTTCCCTCTGGATCAACACTAGGTTGAACACAGAGATTAGAGTGATGAGAACTTGTGGACATAGTTTCAGTCCCCTTGGTATCAACACTGAAGTGATAGAGAGCAATGTTAATTATTCATTTAATTATAATTTTGATAGAGCATCTGAAGGGGAAGATCACCTCCTAGTGAGAGTTTAGGAGAATTTAATTTCATTAGGAAGATCTAGAAACTGATGAGATTAACGATTATGTAGGGAAAGATGGCAAAAGAGAGAATTCTAGGAGGAAAAAATAGCATGTATTAAAGATCTTTTGGAGCTCCTGAGTTTAGTTGGCTCAGTTTTGGACATTTTGACTTTTAGATGCAACCGTGATATCTAAGAAATATTTCAAATAATTAGGGTATTATGAATCTAAAGGTCTGGATATGTGTAGACAATAATTGAAGACATGGATGTGCATTAAATTATTAGGGAGAAAATATAGATTGGAAAAGAAGAAGATCGTTCAGCTATAAATATTATTTCAGTTGTTTTTCAAACTAAGAATGTTATAAGCTTAAGATGTTTCCTGCAAGTCTCATTCATTTGTAGTCTTTGTGGGAGCTATGCTGAAGACATGATGCAAATCATTATACGTAGAACATTTAGTCTTTTCTGAGGTAGAAGCCCCAATGGTGCATGTTCCTTGGTTGAATTATAGCATCCCAAACTACTAGATTATTACTATTTAGTAGCTAACACTGCTACACTTGTGTTTCCATATTGATAATAGTCATCAGGCGTATTGTCTTTTATAACAGCATCTTTACATTTATGTAACAGAAATCATCAGTAGAGATTTGAAAACAAACTAACAATACCAACTTTACTTTCCTGTGATAACTTAGCCACAATTTAAGTGAAATTTTTAATTTTTAAGTCATTTTCCATCCCAAAGAAGTGACTAGCTTGAATTTTGCCTTAAATTTTGTGAGCAGTTTGGCTATTGATGAATGATAATAAAGACCTTTTGGTAAACCGTCTGATTTTCACATGGATCATGCCTTCTGGATAAAATGATATTTAATAAAGGTATTGTTTTCTCTATAGTTGAACTTCAGTGGTAGTTCTATTCATGCATCTATTCTTATTTATTCTACAAATATCTTTTATTATTTCCCTCTGGATCAACACTAGGTTGAACACAGAGATTAGAGTGATGAGAACTTGTGGACATAGTTTCAGTCCCCTTGGTATCAACACTGAAGTGATAGAGAGCAATGTTAATTATTCATTTAATTATAATTTTGATAGAGCATCTGAAGGGGAAGATCACCTCCTAGTGAGAGTTTAGGAGAATTTAATTTCATTAGGAAGATCTAGAAACTGATGAGATTAACGATTATGTAGGGAAAGATGGCAAAAGAGAGAATTCTAGGAGGAAAAAATAGCATGTATTAAAGATCTTTTGGAGCTCCTGAGTTTAGTTGGCTCAGTTTTGGACATTTTGACTTTTAGATGCAACCGTGATATCTAAGAAATATTTCAAATAATTAGGGTATTATGAATCTAAAGGTCTGGATATGTGTAGACAATAATTGAAGACATGGATGTGCATTAAATTATTAGGGAGAAAATATAGATTGAAAAGAAGAAATGAATTTGGATAGAGCCTTAGAAATTATGATCTTGGCTCCTTGAGACCTTGGCAAAAGCAGTTGAACTTAGGAAGAAAAGAAGGAAAAGCTGGAAAGACAGGAGGACCAAAGGTCATGTGCTTTGAAAAGTAGGAAAGAACTTTTCCTTCTTCAAAATAATGGCATCACTAAAGATCTGCTTTAGGTATTATTCCATGGTTTTTGTTGTGGAATAAATTAATTTTGAAGTGTCATTTAATTATTTGCAAGATTTCTAGAGAGATCCTCAGGCTTCAAAGTCAACTGTTCCAGAGAAACAATGGGAGTGTAAATGTAATTTGGAGAATTTTTTATTACATGTCTCAATACAACACCATTTGAAAACACTAGATCCTACGATTAGGAGTTAGCGTGGCTCTGTTACTGAGTAGCGTGCTCGTAACACCCTTTTCTATTCTGTGTTTATCATGGGGGTGTGTGTACTGGTTGCTGCTACATATTATTGCATTTCGTTTGATCTGGGTTTTCCAGACTCCACAAACGATGACAGACAGCTAAATAATTGAAAGCACATAAATCTTGTATACTCTCAGGCCATCTTTTTAGCATCTAGTCTGACAAGATGACTCAAAAAATAGGATGATAAATCTTTAGAAAGGTAAGAGGAAAGTTCTCATGATTGAGGCCTCGAGATGGGGAGAATCTGGTACACAAGTCTGTAAATTATGGAAATCTTCACTAGTATGATGAGCCCTTTACTATAAGATAGTAACAAGCAGAATTCAGCTTAGAATCTCTAAACTGGCAAAATGTTAGAATGTTTGTAAAATTAAAATATTTTTATTCATTCCTTATAAATGATAATATCTGTGTGGATACCTAAAATTTGTATGTTAGGTGAACACGAAGTAGTTTTTACTTTTTATTAATTAAATCAATAATAATAAGTAATAGTTGATTGGACATTTTGCAGATGCAACCGTGATATCTAAGAAATATTTCAAATAATTAGGGTATTATGAATCTAAAGGTCTGGATATGTGTAGACAATAATTGAAGACATGGATGTGCATTAAATTATTAGGGAGAAAATATAGATTGAAAAGAAGAAATGAATTTGGATAGAGCCTTAGAAATTATGATCTTGGCTCCTTGAGACCTTGGCAAAAGCAGTTGAACTTAGGAAGAAAAGAAGGAAAAGCTGGAAAGACAGGAGGACCAAAGGTCATGTGCTTTGAAAAGTAGGAAAGAACTTTTCCTTCTTCAAAATAATGGCATCACTAAAGATCTGCTTTAGGTATTATTCCATGGTTTTTGTTGTGGAATAAATTAATTTTGAAGTGTCATTTAATTATTTGCAAGATTTCTAGAGAGATCCTCAGGCTTCAAAGTCAACTGTTCCAGAGAAACAATGGGAGTGTAAATGTAATTTGGAGAATTTTTTATTACATGTCTCAATACAACACCATTTGAAAACACTAGATCCTACGATTAGGAGTTAGCGTGGCTCTGTTACTGAGTAGCGTGCTCGTAACACCCTTTTCTATTCTGTGTTTATCATGGGGGTGTGTGTACTGGTTGCTGCTACATATTATTGCATTTCGTTTGATCTGGGTTTTCCAGACTCCACAAACGATGACAGACAGCTAAATAATTGAAAGCACATAAATCTTGTATACTCTCAGGCCATCTTTTTAGCATCTAGTCTGACAAGATGACTCAAAAAATAGGATGATAAATCTTTAGAAAGGTAAGAGGAAAGTTCTCATGATTGAGGCCTCGAGATGGGGAGAATCTGGTACACAAGTCTGTAAATTATGGAAATCTTCACTAGTATGATGAGCCCTTTACTATAAGATAGTAACAAGCAGAATTCAGCTTAGAATCTCTAAACTGGCAAAATGTTAGAATGTTTGTAAAATTAAAATATTTTTATTCATTCCTTATAAATGATAATATCTGTGTGGATACCTAAAATTTGTATGTTAGGTGAACACGAAGTAGTTTTTACTTTTTTATTTAATGAACATCAGATACTAAGATCAAGTAATATTTGTTATTAATAACAATGGTGTTATAATTTTTGTTTCCTAGGTTTTAGCTTTAGCTAATCATGGTTTTAGAAAAATTAGTTGATGAATTTGGGGCTAATAAGTTTCATCTATATTAAATCATTTCCCCTTAAGAACTGACCTTTGTGGAAATATATGTAGTAAGTTAGGAGTGTATGGAATTATTCCAAATGACAACTTATAAAATGTTTTTTCTTATTTATTTGAATTTAAGCATAAAGGCTATATCATTGTTATAAACTTTTCTATATAGTATCAAAGTTTTCAAAATTTTCAGTTCATATGACAGGCACAAAATCTTTTCCTCAAGCAAAATAAGAATAGGGTTAAAAATAACCCCACGCTACAAAGTTAGAAATTTTAGTGTTGGAAAATTTTCCAAAAGAAAATGATTTTTCATAAAACTATTCATTCTATTACCTCAAATGCTGCTATATTTAAAATAATAATTTAAGTGAAATTAACAACCCTCAGAAAGTAAAAGAGCAATCTCAATTATTTTGAAAAATAAATTATTTTATTTGTAATGTATAATCAAATTATATGTTGTTTCTCAAAATATCTTTCATTATTGTGAAATATAAAACATTGGTAGCTTTTTCAGCAAACCATCCCCACTGATGGAGAACATTTTTTACAAAGTAAAAGCATGTGGTCTACATTCATTTAAGGTATAAATGGTCTTTCTTTGTTATTATATATTTTTTCTTTTGCTGACACTCAGCACTGTGCCTGGTAGATGCTTAGAGTTAATAAATACTTGGTGGATAGATAGAAAATAAAAGCAATGTGCATTTAACAGTTTCTAGTTAGAAAGTATGCAGTTTTAGAAAAATTGAATACACAGTTTAAATTTAGGCTAAAATGACTACCCTAATGTAGAGAAACTGCACTGTCATTTTTTACCTTTACAAGAATGAGACATAAAGCCAACCTCTGACTGGGACATGATCAGGGAAAGATTAGAAGGTAAGGTGCTCTGGGTATTTTTTTTTTTTTTTTGAAGATGGTCACTAGTTGGGAAGAGAGCGATAATATTGTGAAAGGGTGACAAGATGAAAGAAGCATCTCTTTACAATCAAGATCAGAAAGAAATAACTGAAAAAGCAATGGAGAAAGAGTATCACAAAATATTAGCCTTATGTTAAGGAAAAGAGTGCAAGAAAAAGCTATAGGGTACAAAGTAACCCTTACTTAAGACCATCAAGAATTGAACTTGGTTACTGAGAACACACACACACACACACACACACACACACACACACACACACACTCAGACACATGCACTCACAAATAGACACCCCTAAATGCTTACATACACATACATTCCATAAATAGAAATGAAAACAGTTCACAGTCACTAGCGAGCATTACATTTTGTGATGTAAGGTTTAAGTATAGTGATATAACCTGCACCAGCCATGCCTTAATCAATTCAATATCCTGGCATCTTGCTTCTCTCATAAGATATGGGCACAGCATCTCCATTCAGCTACACAGAGGTCTCATGTTACTTTCATGTATTGCTAGTCAGGTTAGGGACAGAAATCAAAGTAAAGGGAAGCAATGTGAGGGCTACAAAACAAGCGACAAGATCAATCTTGGCGTTCTTTTTAAGTCTAGAAAGAAAAAGAAGCCTTGATCAATCAACACATATTTATTGAGTGAAAAGTCTCATTAAAATCTTAAATGTTAATTTTGACCTGAGAATATTTTACATTCTTTTAATTAGATCTTTAAGCAAATATATTCTATTTGTGAGCTCTTATGAGCTAGTATAATATTAATCATCAAGTGTCTTGGTATATGATCTTATAGAATATTTTTTTTTAATTTGATAGATGAGACTACTATCTTTTATGTCTATTATGGGTAATTAAGTATTTGACTTTTCTAAAAAAAAACTTCTCAGCATTGAAATCAAGGTAGATAAATGAGCTCTACAAATTTCAGAGGAACTTGAGAAGGAAATTATGGAATCTATTTTTAAGACATTTTCTTTTCAGAGTTGTTACACCGTAATTATTTTAAGTTGTTATAGAAGTTAATTTTTCTGTTGTAAGCATTAACACTGTGATGAGACAGACCTTTATAAATAAATAGCCTATTTTTGGCTTGAGGCAGTTTATGAAATTACCAAACATATTTAGCATCTTTGGTAATTTAGCCATTGAAATAGCAGAGTAAGCTTAAACTGTTCATTTCAATGAAGGTTGCTCTACTTAAACTGTTGAAACTGTTTGAGTTTCAAAATATTTAGGAGTTTCTCAGAGAATAGGGTAATTTAGACATGAATTTAGTCTCTTTTAAAATGAGTTTTTAATGGTGATTCAAGTGAGACTTAAATTTACTGTAGCAGATTAAAAATAATTCATAACCAATACCGAAGAGTATTTGTGATAAAAGCAAGGGGAAATTGTTAGCAGGGAGGGGAGCAACAATCATTCGAAAGAAGTGATTATCAAGAGATAGACCATTACATGCTGGTATGAGGAGTATACTTGCACTTCTGTAAACAGTGTAGAAGGGCTAGCAAGTTAAAATCCTTTCAAAATGTCAGACAATCTAACGAGGCTTCCCCATTTCTAATTCTACATGCTAACAAGGTTAATCAAACCATGAAGTAACAGTGAGGGCTTTCACAATTAATGTTGTAAAATACATAAACCAACAGCTAATTAATCAGCCCTTAGGTCACTATATTGCTTGTGGAAAATTAGTAATAGCAAAGATTCATGACAGAGAGAGAGAGATGACAGGTCATGCTCTGAGAGTTTCAATTTTAACTAGCAAAGACTGTCAGAGTTACGTCTAAGCTGCTGTAGTTTTTTTTTTTTTTTTTTTTTTTCCTTTTCTAAACAGCAGTAGAAGCTTGACTAGCATTAGAAACAATGATATTTTGAACATATTTAGAAAGTTCAAGTAACTATGTCCTTTGTAGTTTTTAACAATGAGAGGAGACAGAATAAAAATCATTATATTTATGTTTCAGATTTTTCCACTAAACAGCATTTTATCAACTTATTAGTGAAAGAAAAGTTGGGTTAAAGACATGAAACAAGTTTGCTGGGTGCTATATTTAACCTTTTAAACATTATAGCATAGTATGTCTTACTTGTTTTTTTTTTTTAATGCATGCCAACTTCTAATTAACATACTGTTTGAGAAAGATGGGAATTAGAGAGATTAATCATAATAAATTAGCTTATGAAAATATTTCTATAAATTCTGTTATTTTATATATAGCTGAATCTATCTATTGATAGCTGAAATTGAGAGGTACTATTGATAACTGAAATTATCAATTACAAATCTTATTTTCTTGGGGAGACCATATCTGACATTCTAAATAAAAGGAAATACAAGTAATATTTCATATATATCACTCTAGTCTATTTTTCAATGGTGTTAAACTTAAAAAATAGAAACCAGGGGGATATACATATGACTAATCTGGGAACATACATATCTGTAAACAAAAAAACTCTGTAAAAGTTAAAAGCAAAATAAAGGTTTAAAAAAAAAAAAGAAAAAAAAAAAAAGAAAAAAGAAACCTTAAGCATAACTATGAAAATGAAATCTTGCTCAGTTGTTTCCAACTCTTTACGACCCATGGACAAGCCATGGAATTCCCCAAGCAGGAATACTGGAGTGGGTAGCCTTTCCCTTCTCCGAGGGATCTTCCCAACCCGGGAATTGAACACAGGTCTCCTGCATTGCTGGCAGATTTTTTACCATCTCATCCCCCAGGAAAGTCCCTTGATCATATTACATTAAGCAAAATGATATGATTATAAAAATTCTTGTATGTATCTTCACTGATATACATTTAATATATAGCACATATACATAATGTATATACTATGTATTCACAATATTATTGATCTATACATATACAATATTTATATAATTTGTACACAATATTATCATTATATATAATATTTCATGCATAAATTTGTGTATCCATTGAAGAATGCCCACCAAATTGTCAACACTGATAGCATCTAGGAAAAAGGGTACATGAAACATAGATAGACTAAGTGGCTTTCTTTTTGATTGTACATGTCTTGGTATGAGTTCTGTCTTTTGCACATAATACAAAGTATACTGCTTGCTTGAAATGATTAATCTATAAAGTATATTTCTTTTATATGGGAAATATATAAATAGTAGGTGTTGAATTTAGGTGCTAATATTCTTAGGAATGAGCTTTATCCATTTATATGGTAAGACAATCAGAGAATGCCACCATTTATGATGCTGATGTGTGGCATGATCACAGAACGTGAAATGCTGGGAGCATGTTTAAATCCAGTAGTGGTTTGGATCAGAAAGACCATGAAAAAGTACAGAAAAAAAGGCTCTCAAGGAAATTTTTGAAACTCTTTCAAAGCTTAGGAAAATAGACTATAAGTAAACCATTGATTCCTTTTAGTCCTTGTTAAAGGAAAAAGTAAAGAAATTAGAGATTCTGTGGAGAAGAGATGTGGATCAACAGATATAAAGAATCTAAGTCATTGCAATATTTGTTGGCTATGTGATAAATAGGAAATTAAGTATGTAAAATGCACATTTAATTTTTAGTTTTGAAAGTTATTTTTTTGTTGTTGTTAGGTGATATAATTAGTTAGAAAAGGGGTATATTTTACAATTAAAAATTTAATTTTTTACATGTTTGCAATTCAATTTTTTAGAATATATCACTATAATACTTATCATATTGAATATGAAGAAAATTGAGAAAAAAAATGGCTCATAGGCCCAGATAATTCTTGACTATGTTTAAAATAAAATTAAATTTAAGATAAAATGGCAACATTACAGAACAGTATTGAAGACACAAAAGCATACTGAGAAATGGTTCTAAAATGTTATAAAATTGCAGAGATATGAAGTGTTCTTGAAGCAGGAAAATCTGAAGCACCTAGTTTATCATAAGATAAAGCTTATTATAATGTTTAATAATTAGGATATTTGTACAAAAGTAAATAGTACCATGGAAAAATGATAGGGAGCTCAGAAGCAGAATCACACATGTAGGGATCCCTGAAGCTTTTGGTTTATTTTTTTAACTTCATTTCTTGTTTTGATTTGTTCACTTGGTTAATGGGAGAGAAGAAGAAAGGGAGAAAAGAAAAGGAGACAAAGGGGAAGGATGAAGGAGAGGGAGAAGAAAGTCAGGTAATACCAAGTATTGGAGACGATGTTCACCAACAGGAGCAACTCTCATGTATTGTTGGTGATAATGTACATTGATACAGTTTTGGAAAATGTTTGCATTATCAGGTAGAGTTAGATAAATATATATATCAGTAACTTACATCCTTGTAGA
This sequence comes from Tragulus kanchil, assembly GCA_022376925.1. Taxonomy (NCBI): domain Eukaryota; kingdom Metazoa; phylum Chordata; class Mammalia; order Artiodactyla; family Tragulidae; genus Tragulus; species Tragulus kanchil. The sequence continues at coordinate 24,411,739 of JAIOJX010000004.1, forward strand.
TATAAGAGAAACACATGGCCTAGAGAAAAACATGGGTATGTTCAATTACAAAGTTATATAAGGCAGCTTATTCTTATACCTCAAAACAGGAAACAACAAAAATATCCCTCAAAAGTGGAATGAATAAATTGTGCAATATTCATACAAGTTACACATCAGTTACTATGAGTATACTTTATGTAAAGTTTGGGTTAATGTTATAAACACAATTTTGAATAAAATAACAGAAAATAATACATTTCTGAGTTGCTAATACTATTGAATAAAAAAAGTAGGGCTTCCCTGGTGGTCCAATGGGTAAAGATCTTGCCTTGCAGTGCAGTAGGTACCTGTTCTATCCCTGGCCCTGGAAGATCCCAAGTGCTGCTCTGGGCCGGTGTGTCCAATTACCAGCCGCCACTCCGGAGTGCATGTGCCCCAAGCCAGTGCTCTGCAAGGAGAGAGGCTGCTGCAATAGGAGGCCCACACAGGTCAAAGAATAAAGATAGATGAAAATCAATGTTGACTTAGAGGCAAAAAAACACAAAATAAAATAAAGAATTTGATGTAAGGCTAGCAGTTCCTTTTAGGGAGAGAAAGGGAGAGCTGAAACAAGAATAATGAAATAGGAGTGTCTGCACTGCTAGTATTTTAATTTTTTTAATCACAGAGATAAAAATAAAACCCATTTTTTTCTAAAAACAGATTCTTTTTTTTTTTCTTTTGTAAACATATATAACTGAAATGATGACTAAACTCACAGAAGAGAAAAATGTAGAGTTTACATTTAAATGCTCATTTTTATTTATATACTTACATGAAAGATATTACATGAAAGACTTTGTTATACATGGTATAGTGTTTATTAAAGTTTGTATTTGGTTTTATATGCTTTTCTGTACTTGTATTTATTTTTAAAAGAAAGTGGTAAAATTAAAAATGAAAATATTCATCTGTCGCTATATATACACATTGTTCTGTACCTTGATTTTTCCCACTTATAAAATATCTTGAGGCACATTCCACATGTGTGCATGCAGGGACCTTCCTCAGAAAGAGAAGGCAGTTTTTCAAAGGGGAAAAAGTGAGTGACATCTGTCTGCCACAACATATTAGGCCTTAGTCTTTGAGGGTTTACTCCTGGAGATTGTAAGGGAGGAACTTGTAAATATCCTCAAAAGAAATGGAAAAACATGGGTATGTTCAATTACAAAGTTATATAAGGCAGCTTATTCTTATACCTCAAAACAGGAAACAACAAAATATCCCTCAAAAGTGGAATGAATAAATTGTGCAATATTCATACAAGTTACACATCAGTTACTATGAGTATACTTTATGTAAAGTTTGGGTTAATGTTATAAACACAATTTTGAATAAAATAACAGAAAATAATACATTTCTGAGTTGCTAATACTATTGAATAAAAAAAGTAGGGCTTCCCTGGTGGTCCAATGGGTAAAGATCTTGCCTTGCAGTGCAGTAGGTACCTGTTCTATCCCTGGCCCTGGAAGATCCCAAGTGCTGCTCTGGGCCGGTGTGTCCAATTACCAGCCGCCACTCCGGAGTGCATGTGCCCCAAGCCAGTGCTCTGCAAGGAGAGAGGCTGCTGCAATAGGAGGCCCACACAGGTCAAAGAATAAAGATAGATGAAAATCAATGTTGACTTAGAGGCAAAAAAACACAAAATAAAATAAAGAATTTGATGTAAGGCTAGCAGTTCCTTTTAGGGAGAGAAAGGGAGAGCTGAAACAAGAATAATGAAATAGGAGTGTCTGCACTGCTAGTATTTTAATTTTTTTAATCACAGAGATAAAAATAAAACCCATTTTTTTCTAAAAACAGATTCTTTTTTTTTCTTTTGTAAACATATATAACTGAAATGATGACTAAACTCACAGAAGAGAAAAATGTAGAGTTTACATTTAAATGCTCATTTTTATTTATATACTTACATGAAAGATATTACATGAAAGACTTTGTTATACATGGTATAGTGTTTATTAAAGTTTGTATTTGGTTTTATATGCTTTTCTGTACTTGTATTTATTTTTAAAAGAAAGTGGTAAAATTAAAAATGAAAATATTCATCTGTCGCTATATATACACATTGTTCTGTACCTTGATTTTTCCCACTTATAAAATATCTTGAGGCACATTCCACATGTGTGCATGCAGGGACCTTCCTCAGAAAGAGAAGGCAGTTTTTCAAAGGGGAAAAAGTGAGTGACATCTGTCTGCCACAACATATTAGGCCTTAGTCTTTGAGGGTTTACTCCTGGAGATTGTAAGGGAGGAACTTGTAAATGAGGGAGGCAAGACTTGCAAGTATGCACAATTTTCTTGGGGAATTTGATGGGGATCTGTGGGTTAAGTTTTATTTGAGGTATAATTAGGACTGCAGCCCCGGAGGCAGCACCCCAGATAGCTCCGAGAGACCACTCCAAAGAGTTAGGGGAAGAAAGTTAACACAAGGGTTTCAGTGTGGGGGAAATTTAAATGTCAAAGGAAGGGTTTTTTAAAAGGCTTTTGTTTTACAAATGGTTTGTGCCTGACATGAGGATGTGATATCTTAATGAAGGACTTTAGCACATTTTTAGTTGTGAGGAGATGCAGGGATTGAAATAAAAGCTCTTTTTAAAAGTCATTTACCTATCTAAAGACCTGTTCCACTGGATTTCCCTGAGCAGAGTGTCTTGTCCTACCCTGATTTTCTTCATGGGGTGTTTCGGTGGGATGTTTTTTTATCTCTTTAGGGGGCACTCTCTCTTAAAGTATCCCGGTTGGCCGCAGTTAAAGTAGTGGCATGATTCGGGTGAGGCGGTGGCGGGGAGCCTGGGCCGAGGCCCTGCCTGTAGCCATTACAGTGGATAAGGCTTTAGTCATTGTCTCAGAGAGTCTCAGTTTGAGCTTGAAGGGCATTGGTGATAGAGCGGGCTTGGTGGCTTTATGTGCCTGTATCTTTAGAGCACACAATCTATCGCTCAATGGAATGATCTTTTTGTCTTGTGCAGGCCAATTTATGGTCTGTATTTATTCTCTTCCAAACTAGCATTTTGAGGAACTGATCTCTTAAAGGCCCTGGAGGGAACTTTTTCTGGAGGCTCTTTTTTACATGATCTACAAAAGTGGCAAGGTCTTCGTTATTCTTTTGTGTTATACCTGATATGTGGGGTTTAGTAGGGCCCTCAGTAAGTTTTTTCCAGGCAGCCAGACATATAGCCCATACTTGGTCTTGATAAGGGGCAGGGATGGCGGCCTGGTGAATACCAGTGCTCTATTGGTCCGCCGTTCCCGATAGCATTTCAAAAGTTATTGGAATGATGGGATTGGCAGCCTGGTTTCTCTCTGCTTGAGCATGGCATTCTTCTTTGAAGAAGGCACACCATTTGATATAAATGTTACTGGGAAGTACTGTCTTATATAGCATCTTTCAGTCTTGGGTGGTATAAGGTTGGTGGGCTAGCCCTTGGAGTATGGTTTCTGTCCATGGGGAGTTTGGGCCGTCTTCGGCTACTGCCTTCTTAAGTTTTTAGGTCATTGGCCTCTTATGGATACCAGGCGTCTGGTCTGTTTCTCCCCGAGTTAATGTTTACAGGAAAAGCTTGGGTTGGGCCCGTGAAGGGCGCTGAGGGCTCTCCAGTTTTTTCAGGATAGGTCTCCAGTGCCTTCTCTCCCCGTGGAGCCTCTGTGGTCTCTTTAAAGGGGGGAGGGAGTGTGGAGTACAGTCCTGTGCCTTGAGGTCTTGACCCCGAGTGATTGGGGAACCCTCATCATAGCTAATTTTGTCTTCATTTATAAATGAGTCTCAGGCTCTGTTAAGAGCTTGGATATAGTTTCCCGTGTTGTTGAAAGAGAGCAGAAAAGAAAGACAATTGAGGACAGCCAACAAAAATCCTAACAGGAGTGGTGGTGGCCGGGAAGTTGGGCTCATGTTGTGCTTGTGAAACGGCGAAGGAATCCCTAGTGTTGTACGGACATTGTCTTGTTGGGGGCGGGCGTTCTAAGAGGCTCTGGCCCGTTCTGTGACCCCCTTATTTTGTCACGGGAGTCTTCAAGCGGCAGGCGCCCTAATGGCTTTTAAGTGCCTGACCCGTGCCTGCAAGAGCTCATTTGAGCTGACTTAAGGGCTTGGAGGCCCTTTAGAGCACACAATCTATCGCTCAATGGAATGATCTTTTGTCTGGAGGCTTTCTTTTTACCAAATGTTTTCTACAAAAGTTTTGGGGCCAAGGTCTTTCGTTATTCTTTTGTGTTATACCTGATATGTGGGGTTTAGTAGGGCCCTCAGTAAGTTTTTTCCAGGCAGCCAGACATATAGCCCATACTTGGTCTTGATAAGGGGCAGGGATGGCGGCCTGGTGAATACCAGTGCTCTATTGGTCCGCCGTTCCCGATAGCATTTCAAAAGTTATTGGAATGATGGGATTGGCAGCCTGGTTTCTCTCTGCTTGAGCATGGCATTCTTCTTTGAAGAAGGCACACCATTTGATATAAATGTTACTGGGAAGTACTGTCTTATATAGCATCTTTCAGTCTTGGGTGGTATAAGGTTGGTGGGCTAGCCCTTGGAGTATGGTTTCTGTCCATGGGGAGTTTGGGCCGTCTTCGGCTACTGCCTTCTTAAGTTTTTTTAGGTCATTGGCCTCTTATGGATACCAGGCGTCTGGTCTGTTTCTCCCCGAGTTAATGTTTACAGGAAAAGCTTGGGTTGGGCCCGTGAAGGGCGCTGAGGGCTCTCCAGTTTTTTCAGGATAGGTCTCCAGTGCCTTCTCTCCCCGTGGAGCCTCTGTGGTCTCTTTAAAGGGGGGAGGGAGTGTGGAGTACAGTCCTGTGCCTTGAGGTCTTGACCCCGAGTGATTGGGGAACCCTCATCATAGCTAATTTTGTCTTCATTTATAAATGAGTCTCAGGCTCTGTTAAGAGCTTGGATATAGTTTCCCGTGTTGTTGAAAGAGAGCAGAAAAGAAAGACAATTGAGGACAGCCAACAAAAATCCTAACAGGAGTGGTGGTGGCCGGGAAGTTGGGCTCATGTTGTGCTTGTGAAACGGCGAAGGAATCCCTAGTGTTGTACGGACATTGTCTTGTTGGGGGCGGGCGTTCTAAGAGGCTCTGGCCCGTTCTGTGACCCCCTTATTTTGTCACGGGAGTCTTCAAGCGGCAGGCGCCCTAATGGCTTTTAAGTGCCTGACCCGTGCCTGCAAGGGAGAGGTTTAGGCCGTGTCCTCAATTTGAAATATAGAAAAGAGAGGCTTCCACCCAGTCGGGCTGTAGCTATTGGGACGAACTATCTTAAAGCCTTTTCGGAACCGCCAGAGAGTGGCCCTGGCCAGGCCCCGTCAGTTGTTTTTTAGACTGTCTACAGGTTCGCTGGAAGTCTCGAATCAGAGAGAACGTGAAAGTAGGAATTAAAGTAAAGAAGGAGGAACACGGAAAAGAGCGTTCAGTATTTTTGTGACTACCCTAAATTTCCACTCTCTCGGGAGTGGCGTGATAAAGGGGAAGACTCACCTTGAAATCCGGATTACTCTGAGAAGATGTCCCTCTAGAGGGAGGTGCTGCGCTGAGGCCCATCGGCCGCTTTGTAGGTTTTCTTTCAAACCCGCACGGTGATGCTGTCTTCTACTTTTTTGCCTTTAGACCCCACGTTGGGCGCCAGCTTCTGCAGGGACCTTCCGCAGAAAGGGAAGCCAGCAGGATTGCCCCCGGCTGAACAGGGAGATCTCAGAGAAAGGCAAATCTTGACTGCCTGCCCCGCAGCCCCCTGGCTCAGGCAGGGAACAATCAGACGCGACAGGGGTTCCATCGAAGTAGTTCCGCTTTATTGAAGAAGATCCACAGCTTTTATAGGCAAGTGAAGGGGGTTTTGCATGGGACTTCCTATAGATTACACCAATCAAGCTAAAGGCCAAGCAATCATTCAAGAGCGTGGAAGCCAGGGGAACCAATCAGAAATTTTGACCATCAATTAACAATTTAGATCACGCCCTGTCTCTTCCTGTAGGCTCCATCTTAGCTGCAAACATGTGCTTAAGCTTCTTTAAACAATGTGCTTAAGCTTCCCTTCATTCCCACGTCCCTTCCTGTAGGCGCCATCTTAGCTCCAAACTGCAAACATGTGCTTAAGCTTCTTTATGCTTAAAACGGTCCTCTTTCAATTCAGAGCCCCACATGTGCATATAGATCTGTCTACATTTTGAAAAACAATATTGTATTATTTTCCATCTGGATATAGCATAATTTATTTAACCACTTCTGCCTAATGAGTATTTGGTGGTACTCAGGGTTTTTCTTTCTCCATCACATTAGGTGGCCATTAGTACAGTTTGATATAACATTTGATTTCCAAATGGATTCTTAAAGTTTGCACTAGAATCCCTGGGACAACATACTATAATTTTATGTAATGACAAATGTTGCAAAAGTATCTTCCAAAAAGGCACCAATTTACTTCTCTAACAAAAGTATGAAAGTGAGCTCTGAGACTTTTCCTGAAACTTAATCTTGGTAGAGTGTAAAGACCATGGAAACTTCTATTATATGAATAAGGGTTTTCTATAAAACAGACTGATCTTGAAAATTACTTTTGCATTAAATATTTAATCAGCACAAAAAGCAAAGTAAAAAAAAAAAAAAAAAAAAACAAGAAGAAAGAAAATGTCTCACAGTATCAAACCACAAAGGGCTACTGTCAAGGTTAGAAGAATATCATTTGAAGAATCTCTCACAGAATATACAGAGCTAAAGGAGAGAGAGCTAAGGAAGAGTAATTTTAATAAAACAGCATGATGCTCCATATTTAATATTATTGTACTTGAATCAAAGAGAAGTTACAGAATTTGAGAAAAAACTGAAGAAATTGTTATGGTGCAGCTATATTATTTTTTCCCTCATATAACATATATTATTACTTTAAGTTTTATTCTCAAATTAGAAACATAAAAATTATTTAAAAAGTAAGTAATGTTTAACTCTAATTCTTCACATGGATAATTCTTTATGATTTCCTAAAGTAAAAGATCCACAGCTTTTATAGGCAAGTGAAGGGGTTTTGCATGGGACTTCCTATAGATTACACCAATCAAGCTAAAGGCCAAGCAATCATTCAAGAGCGTGGAAGCCAGGGGAACCAATCAGAAATTTTGACCATCAATTAACAATTTAGATCACGCCCTGTCTCTTCCTGTAGGCTCCATCTTAGCTGCAAACATGTGCTTAAGCTTCTTTAAACAATGTGCTTAAGCTTCCCTTCATTCCCACGTCCCTTCCTGTAGGCGCCATCTTAGCTCCAAACTGCAAACATGTGCTTAAGCTTCTTTATGCTTAAAACGGTCCTCTTTCAATTCAGAGCCCCACATGTGCATATAGATCTGTCTACATTTTGAAAAACAATATTGTATTATTTTCCATCTGGATATAGCATAATTTATTTAACCACTTCTGCCTAATGAGTATTTGGTGGTACTCAGGGTTTTTCTTTCTCCATCACATTAGGTGGCCATTAGTACAGTTTGATATAACATTTGATTTCCAAATGGATTCTTAAAGTTTGCACTAGAATCCCTGGGACAACATACTATAATTTTATGTAATGACAAATGTTGCAAAAGTATCTTCCAAAAAGGCACCAATTTACTTCTCTAACAAAAGTATGAAAGTGAGCTCTGAGACTTTTCCTGAAACTTAATCTTGGTAGAGTGTAAAGACCATGGAAACTTCTATTATATGAATAAGGGTTTTCTATAAAACAGACTGATCTTGAAAATTACTTTTGCATTAAATATTTAATCAGCACAAAAAGCAAAGTAAAAAAAAAAAAAAAAAAAAACAAGAAGAAAGAAAATGTCTCACAGTATCAAACCACAAAGGGCTACTGTCAAGGTTAGAAGAATATCATTTGAAGAATCTCTCACAGAATATACAGAGCTAAAGGAGAGAGAGCTAAGGAAGAGTAATTTTAATAAAACAGCATGATGCTCCATATTTAATATTATTGTACTTGAATCAAAGAGAAGTTACAGAATTTGAGAAAAAACTGAAGAAATTGTTATGGTGCAGCTATATTATTTTTTCCCTCATATAACATATATTATTACTTTAAGTTTTATTCTCAAATTAGAAACATAAAAATTATTTAAAAAGTAAGTAATGTTTAACTCTAATTCTTCACATGGATAATTCTTTATGATTTCCTAAAGTAAAAGATGAGTATAATACCACTTATGCTTATTCCCAGCTCTGTTCCATCCATAACCTACACTTTTATTATTAACAACTCACTAAGTTTAAATCTTTTTTTTTTTTTTTCTGTTTTGTAATTATGATAAACATTTGGAGGAGCTTAATCATTTGATTAAATTATTTACCACTAATCCTTAGGTTTTGTTCTTTAGGCCCTTGTTCTAATTCATCATTTGGACACCTTTTTTTGTTTTTTTTTTTAATGCTTCAAAACCTTATTTTATTTGGAAGTAACGTAGTTATTCAATAGTCTTCCATAACTTAGTTAGTACAACCCTTAGAAATTTAAGTTATCTCAGTCTGGAGATACTATTTTAGACATTCCTAAAGCATAATTATTCTTAATGGATTTATCTAAAAGCTCATATCTCATTTATCCTTTTTTTTTTTTTTTAAAGTTTCTTCACTTGAGTTACTTACCTTGCTAACAAAATTGTTACAGATATAATATTTAACTTGTGTTAAGCCTAGGCACAATGAAAATATTCTGAATGACTCCTAGACATGTCTATATTAGATCCAAAAACATTAATACCAGGTATTTAATATTGAATATTTCCTAATTCATATGAGTCTGAAATTCATTTAGGTTAAGTTTCTCTTATGTTTAGAATTGTTTTGATCTGTAAGTCTTTTCTTTAGTCCAATTAAATTAGAGCTCATTCACAAACTGATCTCAGCAATCAGCAACATTATCCAAAAACAAAGACCCACACTGAGACATACATATAACCAAACAGACACAGCAAGAGGTCCTATAGCTTTGTTTCCCAAACTTATTGTAGAGAGCTAAGGAAGAGTAATTTTAATAAAACAGCATGATGCTCCATATTTAATATTATTGTACTTGAATCAAAGAGAAGTTACAGAATTTGAGAAAAAACTGAAGAAATTGTTATGGTGCAGCTATATTATTTTTTCCCTCATATAACATATATTATTACTTTAAGTTTTATTCTCAAATTAGAAACATAAAAATTATTTAAAAAGTAAGTAATGTTTAACTCTAATTCTTCACATGGATAATTCTTTATGATTTCCTAAAGTAAAAGATGAGTATAATACCACTTATGCTTATTCCCAGCTCTGTTCCATCCATAACCTACACTTTTATTATTAACAACTCACTAAGTTTAAATCTTTTTTTTTTTCTGTTTTGTAATTATGATAAACATTTGGAGGAGCTTAATCATTTGATTAAATTATTTACCACTAATCCTTAGGTTTTGTTCTTTAGGCCCTTGTTCTAATTCATCATTTGGACACCTTTTTTTGTTTTTTTTTTTAATGCTTCAAAACCTTATTTTATTTGGAAGTAACGTAGTTATTCAATAGTCTTCCATAACTTAGTTAGTACAACCCTTAGAAATTTAAGTTATCTCAGTCTGGAGATACTATTTTAGACATTCCTAAAGCATAATTATTCTTAATGGATTTATCTAAAAGCTCATATCTCATTTATCCTTTTTTTTTTTTTTTAAAGTTTCTTCACTTGAGTTACTTACCTTGCTAACAAAATTGTTACAGATATAATATTTAACTTGTGTTAAGCCTAGGCACAATGAAAATATTCTGAATGACTCCTAGACATGTCTATATTAGATCCAAAAACATTAATACCAGGTATTTAATATTGAATATTTCCTAATTCATATGAGTCTGAAATTCATTTAGGTTAAGTTTCTCTTATGTTTAGAATTGTTTTGATCTGTAAGTCTTTTCTTTAGTCCAATTAAATTAGAGCTCATTCACAAACTGATCTCAGCAATCAGCAACATTATCCAAAAACAAAGACCCACACTGAGACATACATATAACCAAACAGACACAGCAAGAGGTCCTATAGCTTTGTTTCCCAAACTTAGTTGTGAATCAGATCACAATACAAAATTCACTAGTTGTAAATAACAGTTGGAAAAAGAAAATTTGAAAGACTTCATTCCCTTTTTTTTTTTTTTTGCTGAAGGATTAGAGATGGTCTAGATAAGATAAGCAGTCTCAAGGCATAGGAGGAGTTATTTCCTCAGAGCAAGAATTCTTAAAGAGAAGATTGTACTTTCCCATGGTCTTGGTGTTGTTGTTGTTGTTGTTGTTTTAACCAAAAGCCAGACCAGAAAGGGTTCATATTGGCCCTAATAACAGAGAAAATTGGTCCCAGCAGGGATTGACCTTCTGGGGAAGCAGGAGTCTTAGTTTGTTTAGCCCCAGGCTGTTGATCATAAGAGAAACTCCAGGATGTAAGGGAACTTCAGTCCATTTTCTCATCCTGTATTGATAAAGATCTAATATTTTAAACCGTTTTTCTTGCTATTGGATCTGAGCTATAGGTTGACTAGTCATTAAAAAAATTTTTTTTCCAGGGGATTCCCTAGTGGAGTGTGGGATTTTAGAGGAAGCACTTTCCATATTAGCTGGAGCAGTTTGTACCAGATGTCTGCACACTCAAACCAAACCAACAAAACCAAACCTAAACCAAACCAGAACCTCACTAGCTGGGAGTCACACTCCAAATAAAGCAAAACAAAGAGATGTCCAGAAATCAAAACCTAAGTGGCAAGAGCACCCTAAAAGATGGCAAAGTAATGCCCAGATATTAAAAACCAAATGACATAAATGCCAAATACTGACTTTCCTGTCCCACTAGACCTGTGACCTGGCAGAATCAGTGCTAGTAACTTTTTTAGTTCTGATATAGTTCAAGCGATTTCTTGTTGAATTCCTGTAAAGAAGTTACTCTGTTGTATCCACTTTTAGAAGCTTCAAAATAGCAAAATAAGCATGGCTGGCATTCTTTTAATTGTGCATGCAAAAATATCAATATCAAGATATCAATTTGGGCATTTTAAGTTGAGATCTCTTTTAGTATAATTTCTCCAATTAACTAAGTACTTGCAAGTATGAGCTCCGTATGTGTTTTACATGAAGCCGGCTAGAGTGTTAGTCGGAGGTTGGCTTTCTGATGCCCCTTGTCCTTGTTTTTGAATGATTTTATTTCAAATTTTAAGTTGAATTTTTCAGGGATAAAATTACTAGTGAAGCTGTAGTGGGCCATGTGCTGCTGGTGAACTTAACTCCTCCGGGAGTCACCCCAGAGTCGTTTCAGCTCTCTTATATGCCTCAGAACCTGCCTCAGGCTATCTAAGAACACCGTGGCTGCTCAGGTCGCTGAACAGCCAGTTCTCATGTGCGACCCCTGGACGAGCAAGTATTTTGATTAATCAGTGGGTTTCCCTATGGGATCACTGCACGGTATGAGGGCTAAGCCTCCACCACTCCCATAAATTTCTCAGTCACCGGAGAAAATCGTAGCCGGCTGGGAGGAGTCTTGTCCCTTCTCTTTGGACAAGCTCTCATATTTTGCTTATTTTTATCCCAACAATTTTATAAAGGCAGCCGAATTGAGGAAAAGTGTCAGATCAGTCTCTTACTTAACTACTCAGCCAAGATGATTCAGTTCCCTACAACAAAGCGACCTTGGCATCTTTTAGCCGAGCTCCGGGTATTCCTCAATTTTTTCCAATTGAGCCCCCTCCCCAGTACCTATCCACTGGGTGGGCAATTCCCCTGGCATCTTTCAGTCAGCCCCCTACCCAGTATCTTTCAACTAGGTGGAAATTCCTCGGTATCTTTCAACTGAGCCCCACTCAGTGTCTAGACCATGAGTGTGTATGCCCCAAATGTTTCATCCAGGTACCCCCCAGTATCTTTCTTACTGGGAGGGTGCAGGAGTTCATGGCTTTTCAATGGCTGAGTCATGGTAAGGAAAGAAGTCTTTCTTCTTCCTCATGGTCTTTCTTATAGTCACTGGATGTGGGAAAGCCCCTTACTGCTCTTCTATTTAACTGAGGTTTCTGTTTATTAATGGGTGTCATAGGTGGCTAAAATGGTAAAGAATCTACCTGCAGTGTAGGAGATTCAGGTTCAATCCTTGGGGAAAATCCCCTGGAGAAGGAGATGGCAACCCATTGCAATATTCTTGCCTGATATATCTCATGGAAAGAGGAGAATGATGGGCTATGATTCACAGAGCTACAAGCAGTCAGACACAACTGAGCATGCATATGCATGGATGTTTATTAATATTTTACACTAAGAAGGATTTTAGTTTTCAATGACTTCATAATTCTTCTTGGCCACCCTCCTTTGTGTATTCTCACTAAAACAGGAAAGATACAATGAGGGGAAAATAATAGATGTGTAATTTAAGCCAGACTACACATTCAAAACAAACAAAACCTGGACCAAGACATAATTATGTCAAAAGCTGAAGCTAAATTTTATGTGTGTTCTTTTTTTTTCTCTGCCTGAGGACCATCAGTGTTTGCTCTCTCCTACATTTAGTTAGATTGTTACACTAGAACGTTCTTATAGAACACTCCTAAAATGAAGCTAAAATCCTTAAAAGTCACAGGACTCTTTTGCATAAAACTCACTCTGTTGGGCAAATGCCTCTCCCTGGAGAAATTACAATTTCCTCATATGTTTTGGAATGCAGAAACACACACACACACCCCTCAATGTAAAAATAAATCAGAGATGAAGTGAATCTATCTTATTAGAAAGAGTGAAAACAGTCTTCCTTGGTTCCTATTCACCTGTATAATGTGATTTGTTGAAGAATGAGATCTTAATTATTATGATTTATTCAGCATAAGAGTTCAAAGTTTTGCATTTTACATTTTGATTTGAAGATTCAAAAAGCCTTCTGCTGTGAGAAAAGCAAATTCTATGATTACTTTATGAAATACAGATCACTCAAAAATGGAATCTGTATAGCAAGTAAATTTTTGGCCTTAAAAAGTGAGCCTGACTTGCTTTCTAACCTCATTTTTTTCACATCTGATCCCATCTTTTCCTCTTTTCCACACAGTTAATATAATGGGAGATGAAGGAAGAATGTTTGTAGGTCTGATTATAAAGCAGTGAACATTTCATGATCTTCCTCATGGTCTTTCTTATAGTCACTGGATGTGGGAAAGCCCCTTACTGCTCTTCTATTTAACTGAGGTTTCTGTTTATTAATGGGTGTCATAGGTGGCTAAAATGGTAAAGAATCTACCTGCAGTGTAGGAGATTCAGGTTCAATCCTTGGGGAAAATCCCCTGGAGAAGGAGATGGCAACCCATTGCAATATTCTTGCCTGATATATCTCATGGAAAGAGGAGAATGATGGGCTATGATTCACAGAGCTACAAGCAGTCAGACACAACTGAGCATGCATATGCATGGATGTTTATTAATATTTTACACTAAGAAGGATTTTAGTTTTCAATGACTTCATAATTCTTCTTGGCCACCCTCCTTTGTGTATTCTCACTAAAACAGGAAAGATACAATGAGGGGAAAATAATAGATGTGTAATTTAAGCCAGACTACACATTCAAAACAAACAAAACCTGGACCAAGACATAATTATGTCAAAAGCTGAAGCTAAATTTTATGTGTGTTCTTTTTTTTTCTCTGCCTGAGGACCATCAGTGTTTGCTCTCTCCTACATTTAGTTAGATTGTTACACTAGAACGTTCTTATAGAACACTCCTAAAATGAAGCTAAAATCCTTAAAAGTCACATGACTCGCTTGCATACAACTCACGCTGTTGGGCAAATGCCTCTCCCTGGAGAAATTACAATTTCCTCATATGTTTTGGAATGCAGAAACACACACACACACCCCTCAATGTAAAAATAAATCAGAGATGAAGTGAATCTATCTTATTAGAAAGAGTGAAAACAGTCTTCCTTGGTTCCTATTCACCTGTATAATGTGATTTGTTGAAGAATGAGATCTTAATTATTATGATTTATTCAGCATAAGAGTTCAAAGTTTTGCATTTTACATTTTGATTTGAAGATTCAAAAAGCCTTCTGCTGTGAGAAAAGCAAATTCTATGATTACTTTATGAAATACAGATCACTCAAAAATGGAATCTGTATAGCAAGTAAATTTTTGGCCTTAAAAAGTGAGCCTGACTTGCTTTCTAACCTCATTTTTTTCACATCTGATCCCATCTTTTCCTCTTTTCCACACAGTTAATATAATGGGAGATGAAGGAAGAATGTTTGTAGGTCTGATTATAAAGCAGTGAACATTTCATGGATGGGCCCCTGCACTGATGATTCACCATGCAAATGGGTCTTTGATTATTCCTATCACTTTATGCAAGTTATGATTTGTGATATCAGTGAGGACCAGAAATCATTTTCAATATTTTCACTGCAGCACCAATCAAACCTACGGTGAAAAAACAAGTCAAGTGTTGTGCTAGCTGGTTGCTCTCCCTATCATTACAGAGCACTTTAGGAGGTCTCCTTTTATTCATGGCAGCTGTATGGTTTAATTTAAAAGTAATTCCAAGCATTTAACACGCTTCCTTCATTTTAAAGAGTACTTCTTAAAAATGAAAAGGATTCAATCACTTTTTAGAGACAGACAGAGGGTACAATATAAATGTAAGTCCCATCAGTGCAGGTCTGATGGTTTCTGATTTAAATAGTTTTTATTAAATATGAAATGTCCAAATTACCTAATCATTGTCTCCTGTAAGATAAACACAGTTTTCCCAGGCCTTTCTCCAGAGTCTTATCTCAGAGCTGCAGGATGTCAGTTGATAATGTTGCTTTCATGTTAGACAAGCAGACAAAATAATTTGATTGTACTCCTTGCCATGTTGTTCTAAGCAGTTCTTTAAGAACTAAAACCACTTTGTTTCTGGTGGCATGACAAAGCCCATTACTTTCATTTTTTTGAACGCCTTAAAAAGCTTCAACATCAATAAGATTGCTTTCAGAGCACACTGGTATAATGTGTTTAGTCTTGTCTAGTCTATCCATTCAGAGGTAGACATAAAACAAAAGTTAGGATGGTAGGAAAAACGTTTTTCATGCTGCAGAAACATGGCAAAATTACAGGTAATTACTTTTTAAACTGACAATCACTGAAGTGGGTGTTTACAGTTAAATTTTAAATAAATTATTCAAAAACCTATGAACCTATACCCAAATGCTAGGCAGTAACTTTTGTACTGTTTGAATATTTTGTATTGCTCACACACACACACACACACACACACACACAAAGACTATGGAAAAATAATCAAAATCATCTTTATCATTAATTTCTTGGAGTAAGAGTAAAATGTTTTAACTTTAAAAATGTGAAATGATTAAAAATAAAACTTAAGTTCAATGCATAACCAGTTGGTGACCTCATGCAATTCACACATTCTAACTCCAGTTTTCTAACTTAAAAAATAAGAATATATGCCAAGCAGGAAACTCAGGAGACCTAAATTCAATCCTTGGATTCAGAAGATCCCTGAGAGAAGGAAATGGCAACCCATTTCAGTATTTTTGCCTGGGAAATCCCATGGACAGAGGGGCCTGGTGGGCTCCAGTCCATTGGGTCCTAAAGAGTCATCCACAACTTAGTGACAAAACAGCTATAGCATAGTCAGAGATACACCAAGGTAGGCCATCAAATTAAATAATTCTGCACACACACTGTACTCAGAGAGCTTATGTTCTAGTCCAGAGAGAGAAAACAAAGAAATCATTGTATACTTAAAACTGTGACTCTAATAGGTACTGCAAAGAGCCACATGGTTTTATGAGAGTTATATGAAGGGCAGTTTCATGTAGTTAGGGAAGTTGGAAGAGATTTCTGTGAGAAAAAAGATGTGCTCCAATTTGATTGACTGAACTAGGTAAATAAAGGAAGGAAGAACAGTTCAGGTATCATGGGCACCGCATCTGAGTTTACTCTGATTACTATTCTCACTAACCCCCACTAAGAGAAACTATATTGAATAGCTCAGAGACTTTTAAGTGAACACAGCGTGGTCCCCTCAGAGTGTGAGCCTCGGACCTCGACAATAAAGTATCATGGTCTCAAGTATTGTCAAACCAAGGGTGGGTTTATTAATCATCAAATAAAGGCAAGGACAAGTAATCAGAACGCAATCAAATGCAAACAGATGTTCTTACCCCAGAGCTGGAGAGCTTCCCATCTCAGTCACAACTGAGTCACATGAGTAAGCTTTCGTACAATCTACTTTTACCCTTTTTATATTTTCTCCAACTAGAAATCTCAAGCTAATTAATAATCATGAAGAAGCTTTTTGTCTCTCTAGAGATGTAAAAGAGGTCATCACCCGAGCCCTTTGCTCCTCTACCCACACCTGTGCTCTTGAGGAGAAACATTCTTACAATTCTTAAATTACAAAGGGCGCTCCGAGTTTGTGAAGTGTTTCATTATCATTAAAAAGCGGGTAAGAGGAAGAATGTTTGTGCTCTGTATTGGTCTCAGAGAAGGGAGGCTTACAGGCAATGCCTATCCTGAGTGTGAGGAGACACTTGTCTGCTCAGCCCGGACATCTCCTCCGATCTCTCCTGTGAGAAGGGAACATGCCCCCACCTGCCCACGATACGGCAGAGGGACTTAGTATGTGAAGATACTGTCAGGGATCCTGAAGGAAGAACTAACTGTATAGAAATTGGAAAACATCATAGAAAATGAGATTTAGAAAAGTGGACCACACAGGGCTCTGAAAATATTGTAATGATTTTCACTCTTAGCCCTGCAAGAGACACCTTCACAAATTAATGTTTGGAAAAAAGTGATCTCTAATCTGCTCTTCAACTTAGACCAGTTTGAGCCATAGTAGAGATTCTGGGGTCGAAACTAGGCTGTGAATTTTCATATCCTCTAATGCTGGACCTGCATTGATAGCTGAGCTCCTCATCCTTATTTCCACTAAAGGAATTTGCCTGTTTATCTTTTCGAAATTCTCTTTCTTTCTTTCTTAGAAGTAGGGTTAGTAATAATGTACATGTGATTGTAATGCACAATGATTAGGTGCCAACGTATTCATACAATGACGGTGACACATTTTTCAACAAAAATACATTAGAAAGTTCATAGATATTTAAGTATGGGAAAAACATACTTAAAATCTTTCCTTAGGGGGCTTCCTTGATGGTCCAGTGGGTAGAGACCGCCTTGCAAGTCCAGAGGGCACCAGTTCGATCCCTGGCCCGGGAAGATCCCACATGCCAAGGAGCGGGTGGGCTGGTGTGTCCAACTATGAACCAGTGCTCTGGAGCACATGCACCCAGAGCTGGTGCTGTGCAACAAGAGAGGTCACTGCAATGAGAGGCCCACAGAGGCCAAAGAATAAAGATGGATGAAAATAAATAAATAACCAATAAAAGAGGCCAGAATTAAAAAAATATATATTTCCATGGGAAAAGAGTTTTTGTATTCTAATATAATAATAACTCTATTCTTACTATGCAAATGTAGTATTATAGAAAGCAAGTATAAATCGATATGTTTAAATGAATATGTTTATAATGTAAGATAAGAAATCAAGCACATTTATGCCCATAATTTATAACTTCACCTTTTTAAGTAACATAGAATGGTTGAGTTGACGTGAGTTCATGATCTTTTAGTAACTTAGAAGTTACAGGCAATGCCTATCCTGAGTGTGAGGAGACACTTGTCTGCTCAGCCCGGACATCTCCTCCGATCTCTCCTGTGAGAAGGGAACATGCCCCCACCTGCCCACGATACGGCAGAGGGACTTAGTATGTGAAGATACTGTCAGGGATCCTGAAGGAAGAACTAACTGTATAGAAATTGGAAAACATCATAGAAAATGAGATTTAGAAAAGTGGACCACACAGGGCTCTGAAAATATTGTAATGATTTTCACTCTTAGCCCTGCAAGAGACACCTTCACAAATTAATGTTTGGAAAAAAGTGATCTCTAATCTGCTCTTCAACTTAGACCAGTTTGAGCCATAGTAGAGATTCTGGGGTCGAAACTAGGCTGTGAATTTTCATATCCTCTAATGCTGGACCTGCATTGATAGCTGAGCTCCTCATCCTTATTTCCACTAAAGGGAATTTGCCTGTTTATCTTTTCGAAATTCTCTTTCTTTCTTTCTTAGAAGTAGGGTTAGTAATAATGTACATGTGATTGTAATGCACAATGATTAGGTGCCAACGTATTCATACAATGACGGTGACACATTTTTCAACAAAAATACATTAGAAAGTTCATAGATATTTAAGTATGGGAAAAACATACTTAAAATCTTTCCTTAGGGGGCTTCCTTGATGGTCCAGTGGGTAGAGACCGCCTTGCAAGTCCAGAGGGCACCAGTTCGATCCCTGGCCCGGGAAGATCCCACATGCCAAGGAGCGGGTGGGCTGGTGTGTCCAACTATGAACCAGTGCTCTGGAGCACATGCACCCAGAGCTGGTGCTGTGCAACAAGAGAGGTCACTGCAATGAGAGGCCCACAGAGGCCAAAGAATAAAGATGGATGAAAATAAATAAATAACCAATAAAAGAGGCCAGAATTAAAAAAATATATATTTCCATGGGAAAAGAGTTTTTGTATTCTAATATAATAATAACTCTATTCTTACTATGCAAATGTAGTATTATAGAAAGCAAGTATAAATCGATATGTTTAAATGAATATGTTTATAATGTAAGATAAGAAATCAAGCACATTTATGCCCATAATTTATAACTTCACCTTTTTAAGTAACATAGAATGGTTGAGTTGACGTGAGTTCATGATCTTGTTGAGTAACTTCAAACAACAAAATGCATACTGATTCCTATAACCTCTACTTTAGAAACCAAAGGGAGAATCACTGGGCTTCTCAGGTAGTGCTAGCGGTAAAGAACCTGCCTTCTGATGCAGGGTACATAAGGGATGTGGGTTCATTCCCTGGGTCAGGAAGATCTCCTGGAAGAGGGCATGGCAACTCACTCCGATATTCTTGCCTAGAGAATCCCATAGACAGAGAAGCCTGGTGGGCTACAATTCACAGGGTCACAAAGAGCCAGACATGAGTGAGGCAACTTTGCATGCACTGGAGAATCATTGCAATAGAAACATCTGCTCCTTTGGATTCTCTATTAGGAGAAGTTGCCATTTTGGTCATTAAATAACTGTTAACTTACACAGGTTACTTGGCTCCTCTGGGATATAGAATCTTCTTTTGCAAAATGAAGGCACTATTCAGAATGGCTGGGGCTTCCCAGGTGGTATAGTCAAAAAGAACCCACTTGCCAATGCAAGAGACATGAGAAGCATGGAATCAATCCCTGGGTCAGAAAGATCCCCTGAAGTAGGAAATCTCAACATACTCCAGCATTCTTGCCTGGAAATTCCATGAACAAAGGAACCTGGCAGGCTACAGTCCATTGGGTCCCAGGGTTGGATACTGAGGGAGTGAACACATTCAGAATGGCTATCAAGATTCATCTAAAAAGGTACTGTTAGAGACCCTTTAAATTGTGATCATGAAAAGGCTCTCAGTGAACTGCTCTTGGGAGCCAGCCAACAAAACCATCATCTTCTGTTTATCTGATCACCAATATTGTAAAATGGCTCTTTGGGGAAATTGCCAAAAAAGCTACATGATAATGTCTAACATTTTACTCTCAGTATCAGTTATCTAAGTATGATTTTTTAAGCTATCTACCTTGTATTTTACTGTCACACTATTCTTTATATTTTATACCAAATTATAATCACCAAGAATAATTGTATTTTTTTCACACTACTATTGATATATGATTCCTAAAATAGTAAAACTAAGACAGTTTTTTTTTAACAAAAATGTGAATTGATGTACACATCTGGTTAAAAGGTGTTCCCCTGCTTTATCTCTAAGTACTTGACTAACTTCGTAATTCTGAGGGATCAACACTAATTTCCAGTGTTTACCAGCAATCATAGATGACTAGCAGTTAAAAAGCCATCAGCCCTGTCATATTTTTCAAAGAACAGAATCCCTTTCCAGATGGTCCTTCATTTGGCTAATGGACAGCCTAAGGGGATAAAAATGTCACCTGTTGTAGCTAGTCAACAGTATTAATAAAATCACAAAAATAGACCATTCAGACAATGGCAACAACCCAAAAGTAGATTTATGAGTTTCTTTACTGAGTTAATTTGCAGTGATCATCATTTTATCATTTTAAAGTTTCCAGTTCTTCCCTGAATTTTCCCACGCTAATTCTTTAAAGCACCAAAAAGTAAGTATTAGAGAGTAAAAACTTATTTCCCAAAGCAGTTTACTTCGGGAGCATTGTTTAAACATGTGCACCACAAAATCATGTCAGTATTGTTGGTTTTTAAATGTATGTCTCATGTGAAAGAGAAGAGTCACATAAAGGAGCAGCTGTGTATATTTTTTGAAAACTCTGGTAATATAAAGGTGACTTCCTCTTTTCTAATTTATCTTTACTATATTATATTTTACAAAGTGTAAGTCAATACAACCCAATTGTTATTTCTCATTGGGCTGTTTTATTTTTCCATTCTCTAATAAGTGATATCCTTTATTTGCTATGTGTTCTCCACAGATTTCCATCTTCAAATTTCCATTATTTATATTAATATATGCAGTGACTAATATGTTAACAGATTCTTAAAAATGAAAACCTGGATGGCTAATCATTGCAAGATTTTTCTGAAGTCATCTTTTCAACTCACCCACTGAGGGGACAGTGCCAAAGATATTGAAGTCTGCTCTATAGGAAAATCCAAAATCATAAGTGTATTAATTATATTAACTTCTTATTAAACAGTTTTATTTAAATTTGTATGCAAAACTTACATTTTGATTATGATATAATCAAGAAATTTAGCATGGCAGCATACATTTAAAAAGTCCACTGTGAATAAAATAAGCTAGTTCTGTTAGCCTATTCTATCTCATCTTTTGTTTAAGTGATGTAAAACCAAGACACATACATTACATAACTGCCTTTTTTATGTCATAAAAGTATATTCCAAAATTGTTTGTATATTTCAAATAATTTAGATCATTATTTTTCACAAGTGCTATGTACTTTTTCTTCTTAAAGATCATAGAGTACATCGAAAGCAAACATCAGCACTATGCATGCATAGTATCATTCTCTGTTTTGTGACTCTAAGGGATATGGTAAAACTTTCAACAAATCATCATCGCTCACCAAGAAAGTCACTAACAAAGAACTGAAGTAATACTTTTCTTCCGGGCCTGATTATGATGCCAGTATCCACTCAGCTACTTTCAGTGATGAAGAAGGGGCACAACTAACTGAGGAAGATTGTCCAACTAATACCTTGACACATAAGAAAAAAACCACAAGAATTAGAAGCTAGTTTGCATGCTTAATCACTAAATTGTATCATACTCTTTGTGACCCCATAGATTAGAGCCCACCAGGCTCCTCTGTCCAAGGGATTTTCCAGACAAGAATACTAGAGTGGGTTACCATTTTCTTCCCCATGGTATCTACCCAATCCAATGATTGAACCTGCCACTCCTGCATTGGAAGGTGAATTCTTTACCACTGAGTCACCTGGGAAGCAGAAGCTAGTTTAGATAGCTATAAAATTAAGCTAAAATAGTGTCTTCATGGTAAAAAATCCTATGCCAATCCAGGAAATATGGATTTAGTCCCTCAGTTGGGAGGATCCCCTAGAGAGGAAATGGGAACCCACTCTAGTATTCTTGCCTGGAGAATTCCATGGTCAAAGTAGCCTGACAGGCTACAGTCCATGGAGTTGCAAATAGTCAGACAAGACTGACTGAATAAAAGACAATGACAAAACAGTGACCTGTAAGTTGCTTTCTTTCTTTTTGATAATCAGGTAGAAATATGCAAAAATCTTTGCAAGGATAATTTTCAAGTTTAAATGTAACAATAGGAACTTTGGAGAAGATGCAAAATTCTCTTAAATGAAATAAGATTCCAAATCTAGCATTACACAGGGAAAAACATTCTTCAGTTGGAGTTTTTATTTTCACGATGTTGGCATTTTGGTTTTTGATATCTTAGGAAGATTTTCCAAAGTAATTAATGAAGAGTCTTTGCCGAATTCCTCATTACCTTCTTAGCACATTCATTTAGAAAATTTCAAATAATGATTATCAACACTTTTCCACAAATCTTTGTTTTAGATCCTATACTACATCAAAGTAATAATAGATCTCAAATTGAGTAGCTATATTTTTTCCACTTTTCTCTAAAATAAAAAAAATAATAACTAAAGGTTAAGATACAAGCACATATACTAGAAAGAGAATCTTTTAGTATCAAGTAAAATAACCTACAAAAACAACTAAAGACAAACATTACAACAGAGACTTTATCTGTAAATAGCCAAGCATTTGGAAATCCGCTTTCTACTTTGAGTTGGCAGAGAATAGTGTTACCTAGTAATCACTCCGAATGTCATATTTTCCTTTTTTTTTTTTTTTCTGTATACAGCCCAATAACCTACATTGACATTTTAAAGAAAAGAATTTGTGACTAGAATTCCTATATTTTGAGATCATTAGCAGCAATGTGAATAATGGCTTCTTATGTATTCTGAAATACCTTACAGAAAGGAAACCATCCCTATGAAAATAGTATTTAAGGGCACACCTCTAAATGATGATATTTCTAGGTTTAAGAGTCTTTTTCTCCCTTATCATTTAAATGCTACTAATGTTAATTCAGAAAATTGTATAAAAATTGATCAAAGCCAAATTACTTAATTGCACCTTTTATCTTCAGATTCATAAGAGGCAACACATAGAGTTGATATTTTGGAATCCCAGAGAAACATATTTTGATATTTTTTTTTATCCCTACCCTACCTCTTTTTTTGAGATGCTCCTGTACCAGTTTCAATTCACTCTTTTCCAGCAGGTACTTTTTGTCTGTAGCTACTGTACTTACGGCCAACAAATTGGAGGAAAACATCGCAAGCACAAAGAAATGTACTTCAGAGTTTACAAAACACATAAACAAAGAAAGTCATCAATTGCATTTCCCTAGTAACTTTTGGCGCTTAATCTCCCAGGAATCAATTAAAGGATTTTTGGCAGTTAATTTTCATAGGAATCAGTTAAAGAAGTGGATATAGGTTTAAACATGAAAATGCCTAGGTAAAATTTGCTAACTAAATATTCTTTGTTCTAATGGCATCATAAAACAGATGTTATTATGATTTCTAGCACCAAGGATATTATAAAAAATGTAGGATATGATTCATTTTTGCAATTTAGATCATTATTTGGGAAAAAGCAAGTCCTCTATGAATATTAGATAATATACATAGTGAAATACATTACAGATAATAATCATGAAGCGCTTACCTCCATATAATATGTTGACATCAGAATAAATACTTTTAAATTTTAGTTGCATGTATAAATATCTTCTCAGGTTGTGGAATATAGAGTCTTCCTTTTGGCCTAAAGTTTAATACTGTAACTGGCAATATAAAATAATATGCTTATCCACCAGTTGTAATCATCAGTTTTGAGGATGAAAAAATGATCAATGATGGTACTTGCTTTCTTAGTAAGATATTTACAGCATTGATATAGGTACATTTTTAAAAAAATAAAATAAGAAAACCGTAATAACCATTACCTTCCTATTTTTATTAATATCACATGATCTCATTAGATATGGACTATATTATTTCTTTGAATAATTCATGGGCTAACAAAGAACATCTGTCTGACAAAGTACTACCACTTGAAATTTAAAATCTCATTAAAGAATTAAAATAACATATTAACCACCTCAGTACCATGGAATTCGTCAATTATGAAATTGATCATACTTATATAACAGAGGCAAATGAAAATATTACAAGTAAGTTGTCCAAAGTCACCATGAACCACAAGCCAAATTTATAGTCTCCTTTTTAGGTTTAATATTGTGACCAACTGATGTATTTCAATGGACACTACAATAACTATTTGATAATAGACTCAATTTCCTAAATGTCTTTATAAAATCTTTCAAACAGTTTATAAACATTTAACTTCATAAATGTATTTTCCCCAACAGTGTAAATTACCAAAAAAATCAGGTGTATATTGTCTCCTGCTTGCAACAAATTGGAGGAAAACATCGCAAGCACAAAGAAATGTACTTCAGAGTTTACAAAACACATAAACAAAGAAAGTCATCAATTGCATTTCCCTAGTAACTTTTGGCGCTTAATCTCCCAGGAATCAATTAAAGGATTTTGGCAGTTAATTTTCATAGGAATCAGTTAAAGAAGTGGATATAGGTTTAAACATGAAAATGCCTAGGTAAAATTTGCTAACTAAATATTCTTTGTTCTAATGGCATCATAAAACAGATGTTATTATGATTTCTAGCACCAAGGATATTATAAAAAATGTAGGATATGATTCATTTTTGCAATTTAGATCATTATTTGGGAAAAAGCAAGTCCTCTATGAATATTAGATAATATACATAGTGAAATACATTACAGATAATAATCATGAAGCGCTTACCTCCATATAATATGTTGACATCAGAATAAATACTTTTAAATTTTAGTTGCATGTATAAATATCTTCTCAGGTTGTGGAATATAGAGTCTTCCTTTTGGCCTAAAGTTTAATACTGTAACTGGCAATATAAAATAATATGCTTATCCACCAGTTGTAATCATCAGTTTTGAGGATGAAAAATGATCAATGATGGTACTTGCTTTCTTAGTAAGATATTTACAGCATTGATATAGGTACATTTTTAAAAAAATAAAATAAGAAAACCGTAATAACCATTACCTTCCTATTTTTATTAATATCACATGATCTCATTAGATATGGACTATATTATTTCTTTGAATAATTCATGGGCTAACAAAGAACATCTGTCTGACAAAGTACTACCACTTGAAATTTAAAATCTCATTAAAGAATTAAAATAACATATTAACCACCTCAGTACCATGGAATTCGTCAATTATGAAATTGATCATACTTATATAACAGAGGCAAATGAAAATATTACAAGTAAGTTGTCCAAAGTCACCATGAACCACAAGCCAAATTTATAGTCTCCTTTTTAGGTTTAATATTGTGACCAACTGATGTATTTCAATGGACACTACAATAACTATTTGATAATAGACTCAATTTCCTAAATGTCTTTATAAAATCTTTCAAACAGTTTATAAACATTTAACTTCATAAATGTATTTTCCCCAACAGTGTAAATTACCTAAATTCAAAATGGGGAAAGGAGTAAATCAAGGCTGTATATTGTCTCCCTGCTTGCATAACTTATATGCAGAGTCCATCACATGAAATGCTGGGTTGGATGACTCAGCCTGGAATCAAAATTGCCAGGAAAAGTATCAACAATCTGAGATATGCAAGTGATACAACTTTAATGGCAGAGAATGGAGAAGAACTGAAGAGTCTTTTATGAGGGTTAAAGAAGAAAGAAAAAAGCTGGTTTAAAGCTCAGCATTCCAAAAGCTAACATCATCGCATCTGGTCCCGTCACTTTATGGCAAATAAATGGGGGAAAAGTGGAAACGTCAGATTTCATTTTCTTAGCCTCCAAAATCACTGCAGACTGTGACTGCAGCCACAAACTTAAAATACACTTGCTCCTTGGAAGAAAAGTTATGACAAACCTACATAACATATTAGCCAACAAAAGTCTGTATAGCCAAAGGTATGGTTTTCCCAGTGGTCATGTCTGGATGTGAGAGCTGGATCATTAAGAAGGCTGAGCCCCAAAGAATTAATGCCTTTAAGTTGTGGTGCTAGAGAATATTCTTGAGAGTCATTTGGACAAGAGATCAAACCAGTCAATTCAAAGGAAATCAATCCTGAAAATTCATTGGAAGGATTGACGCTGAGGCTGAAGCTTCAATACTTAGGCCACCTGATGTGAAGAGGTGACTCATTGGAAAAAACTTGGATGCTGGGAAAGTCTGAGGGCAGGAGGAGAAGAGGGTGACAGAGGATGAGATGGTTGGTGGCATCATTGACTCAATGGACATGAGTTTAAGGAAAGTCAGAGCGATAATGAAGGGCAGGAAAAACTGGAGTGCTGCGGTTCATGGGGTTGCAGAGTTGGACAGGACTTAGCAACTGAACAACAACAAGTAAGTTGTCCAAAGTCACCATGAACCACAAGCCAAATTTATAGTCTCCTTTTTAGGTTTAATATTGTGACCAACTGATGTATTTCAATGGACACTACAATAACTATTTGATAATAGACTCAATTTCCTAAATGTCTTTATAAAATCTTTCAAACAGTTTATAAACATTTAACTTCATAAATGTATTTTCCCCAACAGTGTAAATTACCTAAATTCAAAATGGGGAAAGGAGTAAATCAAGGCTGTATATTGTCTCCCTGCTTGCATAACTTATATGCAGAGTCCATCACATGAAATGCTGGGTTGGATGACTCAGCCTGGAATCAAAATTGCCAGGAAAAGTATCAACAATCTGAGATATGCAAGTGATACAACTTTAATGGCAGAGAATGGAGAAGAACTGAAGAGTCTTTTATGAGGGTTAAAGAAGAAAGAAAAAAGCTGGTTTAAAGCTCAGCATTCCAAAAGCTAACATCATCGCATCTGGTCCCGTCACTTTATGGCAAATAAATGGGGGAAAAGTGGAAACGTCAGATTTCATTTTCTTAGCCTCCAAAATCACTGCAGACTGTGACTGCAGCCACAAACTTAAAATACACTTGCTCCTTGGAAGAAAAGTTATGACAAACCTACATAACATATTAGCCAACAAAAGTCTGTATAGCCAAAGGTATGGTTTTCCCAGTGGTCATGTCTGGATGTGAGAGCTGGATCATTAAGAAGGCTGAGCCCCAAAGAATTAATGCCTTTAAGTTGTGGTGCTAGAGAATATTCTTGAGAGTCATTTGGACAAGAGATCAAACCAGTCAATTCAAAGGAAATCAATCCTGAAAATTCATTGGAAGGATTGACGCTGAGGCTGAAGCTTCAATACTTAGGCCACCTGATGTGAAGAGGTGACTCATTGGAAAAAACTTGGATGCTGGGAAAGTCTGAGGGCAGGAGGAGAAGAGGGTGACAGAGGATGAGATGGTTGGTGGCATCATTGACTCAATGGACATGAGTTTAAGGAAAGTCAGAGCGATAATGAAGGGCAGGAAAAACTGGAGTGCTGCGGTTCATGGGGTTGCAGAGTTGGACAGGACTTAGCAACTGAACAACAACAAGTTTGTCTTATTCACTAATGTATCTTTAGCTCCAGCACTAATGCCTCCAATGCAGTAAATGCTCTATAAATATTAATGTGTCAAATTTATGTCAATATTAATACTGAGATGCACAAGTAAGTCTAAACAGCTGCTTTTGTAACACTGATCATTCAGTATTTTATTCAGAAGGCATACAAAAATTCCCTTTAAAAATCCTTTATTGAGTATGTGCAAAGTAATGCGCTATACTATGGAGGGGATAAACTATGAATTGAAATTTGTACTGCCCCCAGGAGCTTACAATACAATAGGTGAAGTAACCCAGACCTAAGTAAGTTATACATACATTATTAGCAGTAAAAATAAGTACTAACAGCATAGCAATCCATAGTTAATGAAGAAATCAAGAGTGATTCTAGAAAAAATAAGTAAGCAAGTATGTCAATGGTGATTAAAAAAAAGTAAGAAGGGGCAATGGAATCTTTTATTCTCGCACAGAAAGTCAAGAAAGTTAGTTCTGAAACACTCCAATGATCTTAACCACCATTTTAACCTTGGGTAAGTCACTCACTTAGAATTTCTTCATTTGTAACAGGAGGTGATCTGAGTTTGATGGGTAGTCTCTGCAGGCTCTTATAAGAGACTATGATATAGTAGTAGATGTGGAAGACATCTAAATAGAATTACCATGGGCAAAATTGCACAAAATGGAACTTTAAAACGCCCTTCGTATACTGCTATCACCAGTTTTTCAATTATTAATGTGCATTTTTAATTGATGGATTTTAAGAAATGTTATTTATTTTAAGTTTGTATTGATGAATATAGAAATATATTTCAAAAGATTTATAAATGGGAAACAGCTTAAGACAACCACAGGCATCATTTAAAATCAAACTCCAAGTCAGACAAGAATGGTTAAAAAAATCAGTAAGATTAAAGTATATTGTGATGTAAAGCATAACATTATGTCATGACTTTGTCCTAAAATACAAATATCAAATACATTCTTCTTTATTCTGACAGCTTTTTAATCAAAAATGGGAAGAGTCAGATGCGATAAGGAAAGTCAGAGCGATAATGAAGGGCAGGAAAAACTGGAGTGCTGCGGTTCATGGGGTTGCAGAGTTGGACAGGACTTAGCAACTGAACAACAACAAGTTTGTCTTATTCACTAATGTATCTTTAGCTCCAGCACTAATGCCTCCAATGCAGTAAATGCTCTATAAATATTAATGTGTCAAATTTATGTCAATATTAATACTGAGATGCACAAGTAAGTCTAAACAGCTGCTTTTGTAACACTGATCATTCAGTATTTTATTCAGAAGGCATACAAAAATTCCCTTTAAAAATCCTTTATTGAGTATGTGCAAAGTAATGCGCTATACTATGGAGGGGATAAACTATGAATTGAAATTTGTACTGCCCCCAGGAGCTTACAATACAATAGGTGAAGTAACCCAGACCTAAGTAAGTTATACATACATTATTAGCAGTAAAAATAAGTACTAACAGCATAGCAATCCATAGTTAATGAAGAAATCAAGAGTGATTCTAGAAAAAATAAGTAAGCAAGTATGTCAATGGTGATTAAAAAAAAGTAAGAAGGGGCAATGGAATCTTTTATTCTCGCACAGAAAGTCAAGAAAGTTAGTTCTGAAACACTCCAATGATCTTAACCACCATTTTAACCTTGGGTAAGTCACTCACTTAGAATTTCTTCATTTGTAACAGGAGGTGATCTGAGTTTGATGGGTAGTCTCTGCAGGCTCTTATAAGAGACTATGATATAGTAGTAGATGTGGAAGACATCTAAATAGAATTACCATGGGCAAAATTGCACAAAATGGAACTTTAAAACGCCCTTCGTATACTGCTATCACCAGTTTTTCAATTATTAATGTGCATTTTTAATTGATGGATTTTAAGAAATGTTATTTATTTTAAGTTTGTATTGATGAATATAGAAATATATTTCAAAAGATTTATAAATGGGAAACAGCTTAAGACAACCACAGGCATCATTTAAAATCAAACTCCAAGTCAGACAAGAATGGTTAAAAAAATCAGTAAGATTAAAGTATATTGTGATGTAAAGCATAACATTATGTCATGACTTTGTCCTAAAATACAAATATCAAATACATTCTTCTTTATTCTGACAGCTTTTTAATCTAAATAGTTTCCTTTTATTCCCCCCTTTCCTAAAAAGTACCAAAGGTTCTCCATACTCATAATATTATGGCAATCTATGGCGGTTATAAATTTTACTTGGGATTCTATGTCATTTCTCTGATGACTTCCTAATCCTGGCGGAATCTTCGAAAATATTTGTTATAATTAATTTATTTGTTTTTGTTTAAGAATAAAAACAGAAAATAGCTATATAGCAATATCTGAGTTAATATAACATTTAGGTATCTTATTCTTTAGCATTAATTATTAAAGAATAATGAAATTCCAGAAGCGAAAAGACTCAGTAAAAATAGCTGGGATTTAAAATTGTATTTTGCTACCTGTTAATTTATCATACAGAGTAAAAATAAGCCATAGGTATGAAATAGAAACTCCACCAAATGCCTCTGTGTTTCAGTAAACTTAATTATACAGCACACCATAAAATGACAGTAATATTAGAGGGGAAAAGTAGCAATTTCAGATGTGCAATGACTACTTTTTACAGGAGTAGAAATTACATCAAGCACATATACCTATTCAGTCTAATACTATTTTCTAGCAAGAGCCAGTGGGATTCACAGTCAATGGGAGGGAAATATTTAACTAAGCAGAAATCTGCTTAGTTCAGAAAAGGTTTGCCTACAAACCCACTGCACTGTGAGTGTGTTCATCTACTGATACATAATAAGTATCTTATATAAAAATTCACATTTAATCTTTAAATGTATATGTGCACTTGTGCTTGCAAAAATAGCTTCAGTAAAAACCATTATTAATAGATGATTCTTGGCTTTTAAAGGGTCTCTGAAATACTTTTTACTGCATCTGATCTATGTATATATCACATAGAATGACTTTATGAGGATAGCATCTTATTATGAATTTTATAGAATGAATCTCAATGTTTCTGAAGAAGCTTTTATGTAACCATGCCAAAAGAACTTTCATTTAAAAATCTAAAAGAGTACTATTGAATTTCCATTTCAAATTGGAAAGATTTTTATTGATTTTCTGTCTTTTACTATTATTTTCATTAATTTAAGGGGAATTAACAGTACATTTCTTGGTACGTTGGTATTGGGTTTCTTGTGTATTAGTTTATTAGTACCCTATTATGACTTTGCTTGATATTTGTTCCTAAGGTTTCTATAAAGAAGACTTTTTGTCACACAAACCTTGTTTAGAATGATAACTGTATTATTAACTATCTGTTTGACCTCAGGGAAATTTTCTAAAATTAAATCTGTTTCCTCATCTACAAAATTGATGTGTTAATACTCATAATCCTTCTAATTGTTATCCAGGTTGGAAATAATGTATGTAAAATTCCTACTACTTTGCTAAGCATAAAGCAGGTGATAAAGTGCTGATAGTTTTTGTTTATTGTATTATTCTGTACATGGTGTCGTCCACATGAGACTGGAGTTCTGATTTCTGTTTTTAATGTCTTTCTTTATCTTGGGCAAACATCTTTGTGCCATTGATAATATCACTTATTTTTATCAGATCAAGGCAAATATCTTCAGGTTATGTTAAAGACAATGCATGTCTTGACATCATATGTGTTGGATACTTCTCATCTCACATAAAAAGTGACAGTAATATTAGAGGGGAAAAGTAGCAATTTCAGATGTGCAATGACTACTTTTTACAGGAGTAGAAATTACATCAAGCACATATACCTATTCAGTCTAATACTATTTTCTAGCAAGAGCCAGTGGGATTCACAGTCAATGGGAGGGAAATATTTAACTAAGCAGAAATCTGCTTAGTTCAGAAAAGGTTTGCCTACAAACCCACTGCACTGTGAGTGTGTTCATCTACTGATACATAATAAGTATCTTATATAAAAATTCACATTTAATCTTTAAATGTATATGTGCACTTGTGCTTGCAAAAATAGCTTCAGTAAAAACCATTATTAATAGATGATTCTTGGCTTTTAAAGGGTCTCTGAAATACTTTTTACTGCATCTGATCTATGTATATATCACATAGAATGACTTTATGAGGATAGCATCTTATTATGAATTTTATAGAATGAATCTCAATGTTTCTGAAGAAGCTTTTATGTAACCATGCCAAAAGAACTTTCATTTAAAAATCTAAAAGAGTACTATTGAATTTCCATTTCAAATTGGAAAGATTTTTATTGATTTTCTGTCTTTTACTATTATTTTCATTAATTTAAGGGGAATTAACAGTACATTTCTTGGTACGTTGGTATTGGGTTTCTTGTGTATTAGTTTATTAGTACCCTATTATGACTTTGCTTGATATTTGTTCCTAAGGTTTCTATAAAGAAGACTTTTTGTCACACAAACCTTGTTTAGAATGATAACTGTATTATTAACTATCTGTTTGACCTCAGGGAAATTCTCTAAAATTAAATCTGTTTCCTCATCTACAAAATTGATGTGTTAATACTCATAATCCTTCTAATTGTTATCCAGGTTGGAAATAATGTATGTAAAATTCCTACTACTTTGCTAAGCATAAAGCAGGTGATAAAGTGCTGATAGTTTTTGTTTATTGTATTATTCTGTACATGGTGTCGTCCACATGAGACTGGAGTTCTGATTTCTGTTTTTAATGTCTTTCTTTATCTTGGGCAAACATCTTTGTGCCATTGATAATATCACTTATTTTTATCAGATCAAGGCAAATATCTTCAGGTTATGTTAAAGACAATGCATGTCTTGACATCATATGTGTTGGATACTTCTCATCTCACATAAAAAGTGACAAAGAATTGTTTTAAGAAATATAGGATAAAAAAAAGCTGTTGTGGAATGATATATCGCCTATTATTAATAACTGTTGCCTGGCTGACAACATAAAATCAGTGTCTTTGAGGCTAAAGAAATTGGAGGAGAAGGGTCATTTGAAAGGAAAGTGATTAGAATACCCTAAATTTGTACTCATGGAATAAAACAGCAGTGGAGAGCTAGTTTAAAAGGGAGAGGCCCATATTCAACTTTGATAGGACACAATGGATCTCCTGACAATTCTGAGAGATAGAAACTGGTAGATGAATAAAGTCTGATGCTTCCGGTCATTGACAATAAGTTTCCTTCAGATGGAACATGAATGCTCTCCCTATTTGTTTGTCAGTTCTTAAAATTCTTTTATCAGGAATTAAAGGGTTTTGTTTTTTCAGAGCTGGAAGATAAAAATACTCTATGTTTTTGAGTATGATTCAAGATGATCTTTTAAGCAGATGCATCAAGTTGTTCTGGTAGACATAGGTATGTGGTAGTCTGCTTATAGTCATACAGGTACACACTGCCTTTCTTTGTCCCTCCAGTCCTTTCTTCCATCCTACTGCTTTCTTCCTATATATTTACCTGGGAAGGGATTACTCATTTCTTCTCTAGGGTATATTTAGACCTCTCTTTGACTAATGTTAAGACTAAGGATTATATGAGTTTCCTTTTTTGCTTTTTTTCCTGTCTGAGGATTCTGGGTATAATGACAGACATACAAACAAATAGCAACATGTAAAATAAAATCAGTTTCCTTCCATAAATGTAAATATATATTCCTTAAGGATAGCATTTTAAATATTCACAGGACTCTTAGATCATTGCCCACACATGCCACAAGTCATTACAGAAGAAAATGGCAACTCACTCCAATATTCTTGCCTGGAAAATTCCACAGATAGAGAAGCCTGATGGGCTACTGTCCATGGGGTTGAAAAGAGTCAAATACGACCCAGCGACTGAGCATATATGGAAAGCATATGGCATATGTGGTAAAATTAAAACAGAAATAATAGTGTATCGTCTAAGGACTATAAAGTATGACAGGGCACCGTAAGAATAACTGAGGTAGGGGCTTCCCCTGGTGGTCCGGTGGGTAAGAACACCGCCTTGCAGTGCAAGGGGCGCCGGTTCGATCCCTGGCCTGGGAAGATCCCACGTGCCGCGGAGCGGCTGGACTGATGTGTCCAATCACCGAGCCGGAGCTCTGGAGCGCATGCACCCAGAGCCGGCGCTCTGCAGCGACAGACGCCACCACGATGGGAGGCCCACAGGAGCCAAAGAACGAAGACTAATGAAAATAGAGAAATGAAAGACCAATAGAAGTGGCCCCCCCACTCCCCTCCCTCCCTAACCCGACCCCTGCCCAAAGTAAATAAATAAATAAAATCTTAAAAAAAAAAAAAAAAAAAAAATGACTGAGGTAATTAGTAATTGGCTACTTTGAACTTGACAGTGTACTATGCTCTTGATGCACATTATCTCTGAACTTATAGAAATTCCGGAATGGTGTATGATCCATCTTATAGAGAAAAAAAAGTTTATAAATCAAAGATTAAAATCCACAATAGTAAATAAGCAGTAAAGGAAGTTTAAAATAGAAGCAATTCTATGATGACACCAGAGTGAACAGAGTCAACTTTTATGATATACTTTAAATTTTTCCATCGTAATGTGGACATAGTCTGTTTTTTTTTTTTTTGTATCTGTAAGGATTTTATAAAATAGAAAACTACCAATGGTATGTTTTTACATTTTAGGTGTTAATTCATTTTTTAAATGGAAATCATAATTTTCACACTTATAGGATATAAATAGTCAATAGGAAGAGGTCAAAGATATTCTGATGTGTTGTCATTTGAGAATTATGTAATGCTTTTCAGATTGAAGTAAAGCATCTATCACCAGCTGTGTGAGCTCAGGGGAAAAAATATGTTGTGAGAGTTCATTATTTTTTGACATTTCTAGACACTGTCCCTATTCAGGTATAGCAGCACAGATGGTGTTTTGGTAAAGACACATAACACTGTCAGGAGCTGTAACATATGGCAAAAATCTGGCATTCCTCGTTCCCACAAGTTTCAAGGTTAAGATAGAAACTTGTCACTTTTCTGACATTAAATTAACTCATTTCCTTTGTCTTTATATGAAAATATAAAAGGATTTTATGAGAGTTTTTTTCTAAAGTTAACTTATCCCTGCAACTCTATCTACTTTATTTCATTAGCATTATCTAATGATGTTTTGAATTATTATAGTGTATCCTGTGTTATGTCAAAAGTATATTCTTAAAAGTTATTCAATTAGGAATTTATTTGAATGCACCCAGAGCCGGCGCTCTGGCACCCGACAGACGCCACCACGATGGGAGGCCCACAGGAGCCAAAGAACGAAGACTAATGAAAATAGAGAAATGAAAGACCAATAGAAGTGGCCCCCCCACTCCCCTCCCTCCCTAACCCGACCCCTGCCCAAAGTAAATAAATAAATAAAATCTTAAAAAAAAAAAAAAAAAAAAAATGACTGAGGTAATTAGTAATTGGCTACTTTGAACTTGACAGTGTACTATGCTCTTGATGCACATTATCTCTGAACTTATAGAAATTCCGGAATGGTGTATGATCCATCTTATAGAGAAAAAAAAGTTTATAAATCAAAGATTAAAATCCACAATAGTAAATAAGCAGTAAAGGAAGTTTAAAATAGAAGCAATTCTATGATGACACCAGAGTGAACAGAGTCAACTTTTATGATATACTTTAAATTTTTCCATCGTAATGTGGACATAGTCTGTTTTTTTTTTTTTTGTATCTGTAAGGATTTTATAAAATAGAAAACTACCAATGGTATGTTTTTACATTTTAGGTGTTAATTCATTTTTTAAATGGAAATCATAATTTTCACACTTATAGGATATAAATAGTCAATAGGAAGAGGTCAAAGATATTCTGATGTGTTGTCATTTGAGAATTATGTAATGCTTTTCAGATTGAAGTAAAGCATCTATCACCAGCTGTGTGAGCTCAGGGGAAAAAATATGTTGTGAGAGTTCATTATTTTTCTACATTTCTAGCCACTGTCCCTATTCAGGTATAGCAGCACAGATGGTGTTTTGGTAAAGACACATAACACTGTCAGGAGCTGTAACATATGGCAAAAATCTGGCATTCCTCGTTCCCACAAGTTTCAAGGTTAAGATAGAAACTTGTCACTTTTCTGACATTAAATTAACTCATTTCCTTTGTCTTTATATGAAAATATAAAAGGATTTTATGAGAGTTTTTTTCTAAAGTTAACTTATCCCTGCAACTCTATCTACTTTATTTCATTAGCATTATCTAATGATGTTTTGAATTATTATAGTGTATCCTGTGTTATGTCAAAAGTATATTCTTAAAAGTTATTCAATTAGGAATTAAATTATATTTGAATTCAGTATTGAATTCAGTCTAGAAGCTTCATAAGGGGGTCAGTGTTTAATGCTTTTACAAAGTGAAAGTTATATGTACCTTTCATATGTACAAATTACTTGAAATAATGGAAAAAAGAAAAAAAGGATATGAATACTTATTTTATATGATACTGATTTTCATAAGTAAATTGTAGGTTTGTTGCAGGGCGTATATATGAGAATGTTCTTTTCTGATACTATAAATTGCAAAGTTCATAGAATTATAATCTCAAAAAAAGAGAAGACATGATGAAAAAAATCTTACTAAAAATGAAAAGGCAGTAATTATCTGTCAATAAAGATAAAAAATTGGTCTACCATAATGCACGCATAGAAATAACTCTAAAATCATGGGCTTTCCATCTAATATTCTTCCTTTAAAATTCAATAACTTGTTCATGTTCCTCTCTCATAGTTTTCATTCAGGTGCCCAGTCGTACCAGTGAGCAGAACAATGAGCCATCTTTGTGAAAAAACTAATTAGAGAAATTTAAAACATGTCTCTGAATATAGAAGGTATTTAACTCAACATTCTGTGTTAAAGGATATTGATTAGTGTGCTTTCCCATCAAAGGCTGAATAATTTTTCTCTTTTGGATGCTAGAAAATGGAGCTCAACAGAAAAAGGAAATCTGCTTTTTAAAGGGGGCACCATTGGAGTAGAGGCATGGAAATAAGTTGCTTGTCCTCAGAAATGTATCTCTAGATTTCCAAAATGTTGACCCACAAAGGCTGATATTTATAAGAAGCTGAGATCTGTACTATGTTTAGGACCATATAAAAATGTCTTTTTAACATCACTGACCTGAGATAGATTATTAGACAGACAGGTTGTTTCTCAAAATCATTTTCTGAAAGGAATGTCTGCTATATTTTTGTGGACAAAGTGAAAATTTAAATGAAAGGATAGTGAGTATAACATGTTGACTCACAAATCAGGTTCCAGAAAAACCCTGAATGATAAAAATGACTAGAATAAATTTCACAAATTGAAATTGAAAACATTTCCATTTCAATCCCAAAGAAATACATATGGAAGTGTATACTCAATACATAATTGAGTTCTTTTATGGAAAGTAAACCTAGAATGAACAATGTCAAAAGTGTAATATGGCCATAAGAAATTCATTTGCTTGTAGTTCACATTAATAGAGCTATTGTATCCAGAAAGCACCTTAATAGGCATTGCATAATTAGGGTTTTATTACTTCTCCAGCTTTATCCTTTACCATTCTTTTAGCTTCCATTCACAAATCCAATCATATTAAACTCTGCTTAGTTTTCTCAAAGACTTCATGCTCTACTATTTGAAAGGTAGAATAGTTATCCTCAATGAGAGAAGCACTGGGAAAGACACACTGTTTTTTTAATGAATGTATCACAGAAGTAGAATAATGCATGTTGCATGCAGCACCAGAAGACATAACTAATCTTAACAGATAAAAGTAACAGAGAGATGAATTTGACTTCACTGTAAGGAAAAGTCATCTGAGGATTAGCTCTGTCAGAAAATGGAGGGGAATCTTGTGGCACAAGTTCTTTGTCACTGGAATTGCCACGTTTGCATAAGAAGAGAAGTAATTTACAAGTTCATGAATTAAGAAGAAAGCAATACCTCATGATTTTCTAGGGGAGGAGAAATCATTTTTCCTCAGCTCCTCTAGGTTCTTGACTGACAGTCACTCCTATGGCACTTACTGCCTTTCCTCCCCCATAATAAAACAGAGATTAACAGGAGAAAAACAGAAATTTAGTAACATTTGCGTAATAGGTTAATAGTTTCCCCAAGGTCACACAGGAAGTAATGGGCAGCCGGAACTTCAACCCAGGTTCTCTATGTAGTCAAAATCAGAACTGAAGGAACACCTTTGGCCAAGTGGCTCATTTTAACTGCTGCACAGTATTCTCTTGTATAAGCATTCTGATACGAGTAATTTAAAATCTTTATTTTTCAAACATTTTTGCACTATTTTAGGAGTACTTGAAAAAATAGTGTATCATGCCTTTTTTATAAATTTATCCAATCTGGCTGCTGCTGCTACTGCTTGGTTGCTTCAGTCATGTCTGACTCGTGAGACATCATGGACTGTAGCCTGTCAGGCTCCCCTATCCATATAATTCTCCAGGCAAGAATACTGGAGTGGGTTGCCATGGCCCCCTCCAGAGGATCTTCCCAATCCAGTAAACAAACCTGGGTCTCCTACATTGCAGGCAGATTTTTTACCAATGAGCCACTAGGGAAACCCCTACATATATGTATGTATATATCTTTGTGACCCCATGGACAGTTTCTTCTACATAAAGGCTTCAGTATGTATAAATACTCATTAACCATTTCTTAACAACTTATTGCCTACTTTTTCCTGAAGCACCACACATACACATACACACAAGTCATATAGAAGTCATTAGTTGGTGAATGTGTACACATATTCTAAAAATTTCTATGTCCGTTGTTATCCTTTTCCTCAATGATATTCCTCTAATCACACTTTTAATTAATATCCTTGTTTTAATGATCCTTCTGCTGAAAACTGATGTGATGAACTTTTGATCTTTGTATGACTGGTTTAGCTAGGGATAATATTTTAGGCTGACACGTATGTTTTTTCTAGACTATGAATGCATTTTTCATCTATTTCTATTGATAAGGACATTTTCCTTTGGTTTATTTTTTTTCTCTCCCAGTTAATTCCATATGTTTCTGGATTTTAAATTTATCACTGACATATGCAGTTTCTGTATCATGTTTAGGCATATATTTTTATTTATTTAGGCTGTTTTATTTAGGCACTTGGAGTGCCTTCTGAACCAACATATCTGTACTATTTCTTGGTTCTGAAAAATTATCACGATTTTCTTTTTTGAAGTATGACTTCAAGATCATTCACTCTATTTTGTCCTTCTGAGACACTTAGATATATGCTGGAGAATCTATGCTGTACTCTGGATTTCTTTATTTTTTAAAATAGTATTTATATCCTTGTGTTTTGGGGCTGTGTTCTAAGTAAATTCCTCAGCACAGCAGGTCTTTTCCAACTATGTAAACTGTATCTAAATGTTAATCTGTTTACTGAGTTGGTGGTAGTTGTTTTGGATGTTTGTTTTCAAATACATATTTCATTGTTAAGATTCTTTAAGGATCCCTTTTTTATCTACCAGTTTTTCTTTTATCTCCATTTAGCTCACTAAAAAAAATTGACATAGCTGTCCTTTGTTCCTTGGAAGTTTGTAAACTATTTGATAAGGTGTTTTACAGTATTATTCATATAAG
The DNA here is from genome assembly GCA_022376925.1 of Tragulus kanchil. Classification (NCBI taxonomy): domain Eukaryota; kingdom Metazoa; phylum Chordata; class Mammalia; order Artiodactyla; family Tragulidae; genus Tragulus; species Tragulus kanchil. The sequence goes on from JAIOJX010000004.1 coordinate 24,450,665, forward strand.
CATTTCATCTTGCATGGTAGGGGGCCATGGCCCCTCAGAGGATCTTCCCAATCCAGTAAACAAACCTGGGTCTCCTACATTGCAGGCAGATTTTTACCAATGAGCCACTAGGAAACCCCGACATATATGTATGTATATATCTTTGTGACCCCATGGACAGTTTCTTCTACATAAAGGCTTCAGTATGTATAAATACTCATTAACCATTTCTTAACAACTTATTGCCTACTTTTTCCTGAAGCACCACACATACACATACACACAAGTCATATAGAAGTCATTAGTTGGTGAATGTGTACACATATTCTAAAAATTTCTATGTCCGTTGTTATCCTTTTCCTCAATGATATTCCTCTAATCACACTTTTAATTAATATCCTTGTTTTAATGATCCTTCTGCTGAAAACTGATGTGATGAACTTTTGATCTTTGTATGACTGGTTTAGCTAGGGATAATATTTTAGGCTGACACGTATGTTTTTTCTAGACTATGAATGCATTTTTCATCTATTTCTATTGATAAGGACATTTTCCTTTGGTTTATTTTTTTTCTCTCCCAGTTAATTCCATATGTTTCTGGATTTTAAATTTATCACTGACATATGCAGTTTCTGTATCATGTTTAGGCATATATTTTTATTTATTTAGGCTGTTTTATTTAGGCACTTGGAGTGCCTTCTGAACCAACATATCTGTACTATTTCTTGGTTCTGAAAAATTATCACGATTTTCTTTTTTGAAGTATGACTTCAAGATCATTCACTCTATTTTGTCCTTCTGAGACACTTAGATATATGCTGGAGAATCTATGCTGTACTCTGGATTTCTTTATTTTTTAAAATAGTATTTATATCCTTGTGTTTTGGGGCTGTGTTCTAAGTAAATTCCTCAGCACAGCAGGTCTTTTCCAACTATGTAAACTGTATCTAAATGTTAATCTGTTTACTGAGTTGGTGGTAGTTGTTTTGGATGTTTGTTTTCAAATACATATTTCATTGTTAAGATTCTTTAAGGATCCCTTTTTTATCTACCAGTTTTTCTTTTATCTCCATTTAGCTCACTAAAAAAAATTGACATAGCTGTCCTTTGTTCCTTGGAAGTTTGTAAACTATTTGATAAGGTGTTTTACAGTATTATTCATATAAGCATTTCATCTTGGGTAAATTCAGTTTCTGATTGGTAATTCAGATTCTGAAAACTGCTTTTCTTAGTCTTTTATTATCTTTTTGGTTACCAGGCTTGTTTTGAATGGGAGGTTCATAGTTCCCCCACCCTAACCCCATTAGTATTTAAATTTGCTCTTGTGTGAATTAGCTTAGTGGCTGCCTCTATTTGTCTCTCATTGATTATTCAGGTCCTTGGACGCATAGTTGGAGCAGGGAATGGCAACCCACTCCAGTATTTTTGTCTAGAAAATCCCATGGACAGAGGAGCCTGGTGGGCTACAGTCCATGAGGTCACAAAGATTCGGACACAACTCTGGACTCATAGTAACAGTTTGGTGCTCTGACTCATAGGCAAATAATATGGCAGTCAAACAGATGAGGAACTTCATTCCTCATATATGAAGATATGTTTTTCTTCCTTCATATTTTCACAACTACACTTAAGTGGCAGCCTTAGGAAACAAACTTTTTTTTCAGTCTTCTCAAAAAAGCAGTAGGAGCCCTGGCACACAGTCTTTGCATTAAGCACTAATTCTGGCTCTGTAAATCATTTTATGTACTCTTAATTCCCATGGCCCCAGAAAAAGTGACTGTTTCTCATTACCTGATTTTTAACTTTAAACCCAGGGGTCCAAAGGTTCTTATCATACTCATCACCTTGTATTCATGGCCCATATAATGGCTGTTCAGTTTGTAAGACCTGCCTTTCGTTATAGTGTTTTCTCTATCATATATAAAGTTGTTATGTAATTGGGGCAGACATTGCATCACAGTGTGATTTTATTGTCTTCTCAACAGTTCTTTTACATTCTTCTATCTCATCATTTCATCATCTGTGCTTGCTTTTTTTTTTTCCTTCAATTTTTTTTTTGGTGGGGGGCACTTTGGTGGGCCTCCCATCACAGTGGCCTCTCTAGTTGCAGAGCACTGGTTCTGGGTGCGTGCGCTCCAGAGCTCTGGCTTGGTAATTGGACACATTGGTCCAGCTGCTCTGCGGCACCTGGGATCTTCCCAGGCCAGGGATCTAACTGGCGCCCCTTGCACTGCAAGGTGGTGTCCTTACCCACTGGACCACCAGGGAAGCCCCTGTGCTTGCTTTTGTTTATAATCATGAAACACAGTATTATATCTATTTTAGAATATAGATAAAACACACACACACACACACCCCACACTGGACTTAAAACAGAGTAACACAATATTGCTCATGGAAAGTCAGATACATATATATAATATGTTAGATAGCATATAGAAACAAGGGGATAAACAGCCCTGCATGCTATTTCCAGGGGGCATCAGTTAATTGAACTCAAGGAATTTTGATTGACAGTCATTTGTAGGGTTGTTTCAGTGGCAATTTAATTTCAGCAAAGCAATAGCATCTGTAATAGGAAATTAGTGTTAATTTGAATACTATTGATATGGTTGTATTTACATTTTAAATATTTTTGGTATGTAAGTGCACAAGAGTCCTATGCATACAGACTTTAACTTCACTCTGAATATGATCTTAATTAAACAATGCAATAGATAATGTTATTTAAGTACCAGATAAATTTACCTTTACGAGGAAAGCCTCCACATTAAAGTATACTGTATGACCTAATTCTCATAATACTTATGTGAGAGAGGTTCAACCTCTTTCCCCAAGATTAACCCAGGTAGTGGGAAAATATTATAAGTATGACTCTGCCTGTTTGTATTTTAAAATGATTTAAACAAAGGAGAGAATGTTCTTATCATACTCATCACCTTGTATTCATGGCCCATATAATGGCTGTTCAGTTTGTAAGACCTGCCTTTCGTTATAGTGTTTTCTCTATCATATATAAAGTTGTTATGTAATTGGGGCAGACATTGCATCACAGTGTGATTTTATTGTCTTCTCAACAGTTCTTTTACATTCTTCTATCTCATCATTTCATCATCTGTGCTTGCTTTTTTTTTTTCCTTCAATTTTTTTTTTGGTGGGGGGCACTTTGGTGGGCCTCCCATCACAGTGGCCTCTCTAGTTGCAGAGCACTGGTTCTGGGTGCGTGCGCTCCAGAGCTCTGGCTTGGTAATTGGACACATTGGTCCAGCTGCTCTGCGGCACCTGGGATCTTCCCAGGCCAGGGATCTAACTGGCGCCCCTTGCACTGCAAGGTGGTGTCCTTACCCACTGGACCACCAGGGAAGCCCCTGTGCTTGCTTTTGTTTATAATCATGAAACACAGTATTATATCTATTTTAGAATATAGATAAAACACACACACACACACACACACACTGGACTTAAAACAGAGTAACACAATATTGCTCATGGAAAGTCAGATACATATATATAATATGTTAGATAGCATATAGAAACAAGGGGATAAACAGCCCTGCATGCTATTTCCAGGGGGCATCAGTTAATTGAACTCAAGGAATTTTGATTGACAGTCATTTGTAGGGTTGTTTCAGTGGCAATTTAATTTCAGCAAAGCAATAGCATCTGTAATAGGAAATTAGTGTTAATTTGAATACTATTGATATGGTTGTATTTACATTTTAAATATTTTTGGTATGTAAGTGCACAAGAGTCCTATGCATACAGACTTTAACTTCACTCTGAATATGATCTTAATTAAACAATGCAATAGATAATGTTATTTAAGTACCAGATAAATTTACCTTTACGAGGAAAGCCTCCACATTAAAGTATACTGTATGACCTAATTCTCATAATACTTATGTGAGAGAGGTTCAACCTCTTTCCCCAAGATTAACCCAGGTAGTGGGAAAATATTATAAGTATGACTCTGCCTGTTTGTATTTTAAAATGATTTAAACAAAGGAGAGAATGACATGCAGGTTTTCTGAAATTAGATAATTGTAAAACTCTACTATAGGAAATTTTATGATGATGGCAATATTGTTTGAATAGAAAATTAAAATTTCATTTAGTATGAAGCTGGCATAATACTATTACAAACTTCCTTTTACCCATTAAGTTTTGACTACTGTAACCAATTTAAAATGTAATTTTTCCTTTTGGAGTTAAAACTATTATCTTATTTCAAATAAATTATTTGTCTCTCTTATAGTTTCACAGGTCAAAAATGTTCCTTGTGCCTTCCCTATGCTCTTTAACTGAAGGAAATAATGATTTTATAAATGTTATGATAAGAACACTTTAATGATAACTAATATTTGATGTTATAAGACAGAAATTAAAAGTTTAATTTTTTAATGTATAAAACAGTATGTCATGTCTTATGAGAGAGGGTGAGAAATAATTGGTAGAAATATATTGCTTCTTGCATAGTTTTCATCTTTAGTAACAAGATTAATTTTAACTTTGTAAAGCATGTCTTAATTTTGTCATATAAAATATCTGATATTCATATGATATATTTTAACTCATATTAAATAATTATTTCAATGAAAGATTAATAGATAGCTATTAAGCATTTAAATAAAATTTAAATAAACAAAATAAGTTAAATATAAAACTTTAATGAAGGCACTTGCCAAGAGATTTTTAAAAATGTAGAATGATTGAGAACTAAGCACATCCAACAATACCTTCTACTTTATTATTTTAAAATCATATATAGAAATGTTGAATTATAGTGGAGTAGGTACACAGCATATATTCAGCACTCAAATTTTTAAGTCATGCAGGCAGCAGATCATCATATAAATAGTATAAAATAAATTCAGCCATTGCCAGTAGATTAAAGCTAAAATACAAGAGTCCTATGCATACAGACTTTAACTTCACTCTGAATATGATCTTAATTAAACAATGCAAGAGATAATGTTATTTAAGTACCAGATAAATTTACCTTTACGAGGAAAGCCTCCACATTAAAGTATACTGTATGACCTAATTCTCATAATACTTATGTGAGAGAGGTTCAACCTCTTTCCCCAAGATTAACCCAGGTAGTGGGAAAATATTATAAGTATGACTCTGCCTGTTTGTATTTTAAAATGATTTAAACAAAGGAGAGAATGACATGCAGGTTTTCTGAAATTAGATAATTGTAAAACTCTACTATAGGAAATTTTATGATGATGGCAATATTGTTTGAATAGAAAATTAAAATTTCATTTAGTATGAAGCTGGCATAATACTATTACAAACTTCCTTTTACCCATTAAGTTTTGACTACTGTAACCAATTTAAAATGTAATTTTTCCTTTTGGAGTTAAAACTATTATCTTATTTCAAATAAATTATTTGTCTCTCTTATAGTTTCACAGGTCAAAAATGTTCCTTGTGCCTTCCCTATGCTCTTTAACTGAAGGAAATAATGATTTTATAAATGTTATGATAAGAACACTTTAATGATAACTAATATTTGATGTTATAAGACAGAAATTAAAAGTTTAATTTTTTAATGTATAAAACAGTATGTCATGTCTTATGAGAGAGGGTGAGAAATAATTGGTAGAAATATATTGCTTCTTGCATAGTTTTCATCTTTAGTAACAAGATTAATTTTAACTTTGTAAAGCATGTCTTAATTTTGTCATATAAAATATCTGATATTCATATGATATATTTTAACTCATATTAAATAATTATTTCAATGAAAGATTAATAGATAGCTATTAAGCATTTAAATAAAATTTAAATAAACAAAATAAGTTAAATATAAAACTTTAATGAAGGCACTTGCCAAGAGATTTTTAAAAATGTAGAATGATTGAGAACTAAGCACATCCAACAATACCTTCTACTTTATTATTTTAAAAATCATATATAGAAATGTTGAATTATAGTGGAGAGTAGGTACACAGCATATATTCAGCACTCAAATTTTTTAAGTCATGCAGGCAGCAGATCATCATATAAATAGTATAAAATAAATTCAGCCATTGCCAGTAGATTAAAGCTAAAGATAGTTCCCTACCTCTATCCTCTTAAGTCAGTGGAAATGTATGAACATCATACTGCTGTGACATCTAAATCATATCTGCACGGTGGCCTCCTGAATTTGCAATGAGTCCAAATCTTTGTGTTCTGTTCTTTATTTGTGGAGGGAGAAGGGGAAATAGGGATGCTAGAGCTAAGAACTACTTATAAAGAATATGACTGGCACAGTATGAAGTCAACAGCTCTAAGTGGCTCTTGTAGTGACTCTGTGTCCAGTCACCCATATCATTCATTTTAAAATTATGATCTTTATAAAGAACATAATCCTAATAAAATGTAAGAATATTATAAATGATCAATTATGTTTGGCATACTAAATTTAATGTTGCAGAAAATGTTCACTTAAAAAGTTAAGAACAGTGCTTCCCTGGTGGTCCAATGGGTAAAGAATGAAAGAGGCACTGGTTCAATCCCTGGCCGAGGAAGATCGCACATGCTAAGGAACAACTGGAACAGTGTGTCCAATTACAGGCCAGTGCTCTGGAATACAGGTGCCCAGAGCCAGTGCTCTGCAACGAGAGAGGCCACTGGAATGGAATGCCCACACATGCCAAAGAATAAAAGATGGATGAAAAATAAATGATGACTTAGAGGCAAAAAAATATTGTGATAAAAAGGTTGAGAACAGTTTTCTTTAACATATAAATCAGTGCTCTGCAACGATGTCTTAATTTTGTCATATAAAATATCTGATATACATATGATATATTTTAACTCATATTAAATAATTATTTCAATGAAAGATTAATAGATAGCTATTAAGCATTTAAATAAAATTTAAATAAACAAAATAAGTTAAATATAAAACTTTAATGAAGGCACTTGCCAAGAGATTTTTAAAAATGTAGAATGATTGAGAACTAAGCACATCCAACAATACCTTCTACTTTATTATTTTAAAATCATATATAGAAATGTTGAATTATAGTGGGGGTAGGTACACAGCATATATTCAGCACTCAAATTTTTTAAGTCATGCAGGCAGCAGATCATCATATAAATAGTATAAAATAAATTCAGCCATTGCCAGTAGATTAAAGCTAAAGATAGTTCCCTACCTCTATCCTCTTAAGTCAGTGGAAATGTATGAACATCATACTGCTGTGACATCTAAATCATATCTGCACGGTGGCCTCCTGAATTTGCAATGAGTCCAAATCTTTGTGTTCTGTTCTTTATTTGTGGAGGGAGAAGGGGAAATAGGGATGCTAGAGCTAAGAACTACTTATAAAGAATATGACTGGCACAGTATGAAGTCAACAGCTCTAAGTGGCTCTTGTAGTGACTCTGTGTCCAGTCACCCATATCATTCATTTTAAAATTATGATCTTTATAAAGAACATAATCCTAATAAAATGTAAGAATATTATAAATGATCAATTATGTTTGGCATACTAAATTTAATGTTGCAGAAAATGTTCACTTAAAAAGTTAAGAACAGTGCTTCCCTGGTGGTCCAATGGGTAAAGAATGAAAGAGGCACTGGTTCAATCCCTGGCCGAGGAAGATCGCACATGCTAAGGAACAACTGGAACAGTGTGTCCAATTACAGGCCAGTGCTCTGGAATACAGGTGCCCAGAGCCAGTGCTCTGCAACGAGAGAGGCCACTGGAATGGAATGCCCACACATGCCAAAGAATAAAAGATGGATGAAAAATAAATGATGACTTAGAGGCAAAAAAAAAAATATTGTGATTAAAAAAGGTTGAGAACAGTTTTCTTTAACATATAAATACTTTAAAAATTATATGGATATTTAATATGTGCCAACTTTCTACTAACTGTTCTAAATGCATTGAGTCAGCTTGGTTCATGTAAAATAGGTAGTCTATAGCTTCATTCTTATATAAATTAATAACAATAACAAATGAACCATGGCACTTTTCCTGATAATTCTGGTTATTAAACTCCTTGGTAGTAAGACTCAAAGAAGTTTTGACAAGCATCAATGTCAGACACAATGCAAATTTTAAAATAGAGGTATTTGTGTTTTTATAATACTATCAGTATTTTTAAAGTTTATTGACCTGACATGGCAAACCCTAAACATGCATCGAGCAAAGTGACCTCCAATAAGTCATTAAACTCTCTTACTCATATTTGTTTTGGCATTCCTTTCATTTAGGACTTGACACACACACACACACACACACACACATGTGCACAATTTTAGGAGAATCAGAAGTAAACCTCTGTTTTTTATGATTAAATATTTAATATTAATAACATATAAATACTATATGATATTCACTATCTGTATCTACACATCTTTTTATCTGTTTACCCATAGATGTTCACTTAGATTGTTTTCATATCTAGACTATTATGATTGATGCTATAATGAACACAGGAATGCAGGTATCTCTTTGAAATTCTGATTTCATTTTCTTTGCATATATACCCAGCAGTGGGCTAGCCAGATGATATGATAGTTTCATTTTTAATTTTTTGAAGAGCTTGCATACTATTTTCCATGATGATTGTACCAATTATATTGTCAACAATGGTGCACATGTGCTCCTTTTTCTTTGCATCCTTGTCAAACATTGTTATCTCTTGTCTTTCGATAATACATATTCTAACTGAGGTGAGAGGACATCTTCTTGGAGTTTTGAAGTACATTTCTCTGATGATTACTGATGTTGAGCATCTTTTGATGCACCTATTGGCCATTTGTAATGTCTCTTTTGGATGATTACATAGATGTTGCTCTGCAACGAGAGAGGCCACTGGAATGGAATGCCCACACATGCCAAAGAATAAAAGATGGATGAAAAATAAATGATGACTTAGAGGCAAAAAAAAAAATATTGTGATTAAAAAAGGTTGAGAACAGTTTTCTTTAACATATAAATACTTTAAAAATTATATGGATATTTAATATGTGCCAACTTTCTACTAACTGTTCTAAATGCATTGAGTCAGCTTGGTTCATGTAAAATAGGTAGTCTATAGCTTCATTCTTATATAAATTAATAACAATAACAAATGAACCATGGCACTTTTCCTGATAATTCTGGTTATTAAACTCCTTGGTAGTAAGACTCAAAGAAGTTTTGACAAGCATCAATGTCAGACACAATGCAAATTTTAAAATAGAGGTATTTGTGTTTTTATAATACTATCAGTATTTTTAAAGTTTATTGACCTGACATGGCAAACCCTAAACATGCATCGAGCAAAGTGACCTCCAATAAGTCATTAAACTCTCTTACTCATATTTGTTTTGGCATTCCTTTCATTTAGGACTTGACACACACACATATACACTCACACACATGTGCACAATTTTAGGAGAATCAGAAGTAAACCTCTGTTTTTTATGATTAAATATTTAATATTAATAACATATAAATACTATATGATATTCACTATCTGTATCTACACATCTTTTTATCTGTTTACCCATAGATGTTCACTTAGATTGTTTTCATATCTAGACTATTATGATTGATGCTATAATGAACACAGGAATGCAGGTATCTCTTTGAAATTCTGATTTCATTTTCTTTGCATATATACCCAGCAGTGGGCTAGCCAGATGATATGATAGTTTCATTTTTAATTTTTTGAAGAGCTTGCATACTATTTTCCATGATGATTGTACCAATTATATTGTCAACAATGGTGCACATGTGCTCCTTTTTCTTTGCATCCTTGTCAAACATTGTTATCTCTTGTCTTTCGATAATACATATTCTAACTGAGGTGAGAGGACATCTTCTTGGAGTTTTGAAGTACATTTCTCTGATGATTACTGATGTTGAGCATCTTTTGATGCACCTATTGGCCATTTGTAATGTCTCTTTTGGAAAAAAAAAATGTTTATTTAAATCATCTGACTCTTTTTTAATCAGATCATTTTTGCTCTTGAGTTATATGAGTGCTTCACATATTTTGAATATTAACTCATCAGATATATGGGTCAGAAATATTTTCTCCATCTGTTGTTTGCCTTTTTTATGTTGATTGTTACTTTTTCCATGCAGTAGTTTTATAGTTTGATGTACTCCTGCTTATGTGTTGCTTGCATTTTTGGTGTCATATTCAAATATTTGTTGCATTGCTCTTGGCAACAGTTGTGTGTTCTAGCAGCTGTACGGTTTTTGGTCTTATGTTTAAGTCTTTTATCTAGTTTATTATTATTATTTTTTGAGTGATGTAAGATTTGGGTCCAGTTTCATTTTCTGGCATGTGAACATCTAGTTTATCCAGAACCACTTATTGAAAAAACTATCCTTTCCTCATTGTATATTCTTTGTTTAGTTGACAAATATTAGTTGGTAAGCACTCTGTGAGGGTTAATTTTTGGATTCTTGAGTCTGTTACATCGGGTCTATTTTTTGATTATGATTATTTGTAATATCATTTGAAATTAAGAAAAGTGATGCCTCTAGTTTTGTTTTTTGCTCAGGATTTCTTTGGTTATTTAGTCTTTTGTGGATACATATGACTTTAGTTTTTGTTTCTTCTGTTTTCATAGTAATAGAAGATTCCATTGGAATTTTTATTGTGATTTCAGTGAATCTACAGGAAGCTTTGGGTAGTAGGGACATTCTAACAATTTTAATTATTTTGATCCATGAATATGAGATGTCGTTTAGTGGTACTTCTTTCATTTCTTTCATGAAAACCAAAGTATGTTCTACTTCCATTAAACAGCTCCCTATCACCCCAACCCCAGCACCTGGCAGCCACCTTTCTAACTCTGTTTTCTGTGAATCTGTCTACTTTAAGTACCTCATATAAGTAGATTCACATGATATGTTTCCTTTTGTGACTGACTTTTTTCATTTAGCATATTATCTTTGTGATTAGTTCATGTTGTAACACATGTCAGAATTGTAGTACTTTTTAAGGCTCAAATATTCCATTGTAGGTATTCATCACATTTTGTTTACCTATTTATCTGTCAATGGATACTTGACTGCTTCCACTTCTGGACTATTCTGAATAATGATACTATGAACCCGAATATACAAGTATCTGTTGGAGTCCTTGTTTTGAATTTTTTGCAGTGTCTTGAGTTATATGAGTGCTTCACATATTTTGAATATTAACTCATCAGATATATGGGTCAGAAATATTTTCTCCATCTGTTGTTTGCCTTTTTTATGTTGATTGTTACTTTTTCCATGCAGTAGTTTTATAGTTTGATGTACTCCTGCTTATGTGTTGCTTGCATTTTTGGTGTCATATTCAAATATTTGTTGCATTGCTCTTGGCAACAGTTGTGTGTTCTAGCAGCTGTACGGTTTTTGGTCTTATGTTTAAGTCTTTTATCTAGTTTATTATTATTATTTTTTGAGTGATGTAAGATTTGGGTCCAGTTTCATTTTCTGGCATGTGAACATCTAGTTTATCCAGAACCACTTATTGAAAAAACTATCCTTTCCTCATTGTATATTCTTTGTTTAGTTGACAAATATTAGTTGGTAAGCACTCTGTGAGGGTTAATTTTTGGATTCTTGAGTCTGTTACATCGGGTCTATTTTTGATTATGATTATTTGTAATATCATTTGAAATTAAGAAAAGTGATGCCTCTAGTTTTGTTTTTTGCTCAGGATTTCTTTGGTTATTTAGTCTTTTGTGGATACATATGACTTTAGTTTTTGTTTCTTCTGTTTTCATAGTAATAGAAGATTCCATTGGAATTTTTATTGTGATTTCAGTGAATCTACAGGAAGCTTTGGGTAGTAGGGACATTCTAACAATTTTAATTATTTTGATCCATGAATATGAGATGTCGTTTAGTGGTACTTCTTTCATTTCTTTCATGAAAACCAAAGTATGTTCTACTTCCATTAAACAGCTCCCTATCACCCCAACCCCAGCACCTGGCAGCCACCTTTCTAACTCTGTTTTCTGTGAATCTGTCTACTTTAAGTACCTCATATAAGTAGATTCACATGATATGTTTCCTTTTGTGACTGACTTTTTTCATTTAGCATATTATCTTTGTGATTAGTTCATGTTGTAACACATGTCAGAATTGTAGTACTTTTTAAGGCTCAAATATTCCATTGTAGGTATTCATCACATTTTGTTTACCTATTTATCTGTCAATGGATACTTGACTGCTTCCACTTCTGGACTATTCTGAATAATGATACTATGAACCCGAATATACAAGTATCTGTTGGAGTCCTTGTTTTGAATTTTTTTGCGTGTATAGACCCCAAATTATATATTTCCGGAGCATATGATAATTCTATTTTAATTTTTTGAGGAACTGCCATACCATCATGGGTTATTTTTGTGTGTGTTTCTGTCTCATCTCACTCTTTCCACACCATTACCAGCTCACGCACACAGACACACACAGAGACACACTCTTCCTTTCCTCTTTATTCAGATTAGTTTTAGCAGAGGAGAGTCATTATGAAGCCCATTAATCTTCATTTTTCACAGCAAGATTCATTTAAGAGGACTGGAAGATTCAGAAATGGAACCACACAGCACTTTGTCAGCAGCTAGGATTTCTAAATGTGATGCCGAGTGAAAATTAAACACAAGAGACTAGACAGCAGCTCTAATAACTCAGTAATTTCTAAATAAATAGACTGAGATTGATGAAAATGAAAACAGTTTTCTCTAACAAGGAAAAGTGTGCAGGGTAGTAATATTTGCCTCAAATACATTTTGCATAAGGGATTAAAATTCCTGAAAGCCTCTCATTTCCCCATCAGAAAATTTGTTTCTTCTATCAGTCAAATGGTGGTTAATTATCATATTTCAAGGAGCAGCTCATTAATTCATTAACTAAAAATAACTAGATATTTATGTAGGAAGATAACACATAATAACGGATAACTTGAATAGCTCTGACAACGTAAGTTTTCTTCCAATTTCATGAAAGTTTTAGGAGGTGATTGCATGCTGAAAGTTTATCCCAGCTTCAAAATTGAAGAAATTTTGAATTTTAGAATGAATAAATTTAAAACTACATCCCCAAGGAAAATCCTTCTCTTTCCATTTGATCAATTTTGTTTGGCTGTTAGGTGTTCACAAAGAAAAGTACAATCAAGGGAATAAGAAACTGGGGAGGAAAGAAATAAAGTATTAAAACTACAAACTAGGTCAAAGACCTTGCAAAAGGGAATAGTATGAAAAAAACCCAAGAGAACTAGGAACTTTATCTTTTCTCTCCTCAACTCCAAAATATGCCCCTAATTTCAGGAAAAAAAAATTATGTTTTAGCATGCTATTTAATGAGCTTCTGCTGCAAAGCTAACCCTTTTAGACTTAAAATGCCAATGATTGAGAAGTATAATTTGCTTCTTTTTAATTATTTTGTTGAAAGATATTTGCCGAAGAACATATACAAACACTTGGTCACTATGCAACCAAGAAATACATGATTGTAGTTTAGGGAAAACTTGATGTACATTTTATATTTCATGACAGATGCATGTTTTTCAAGTCCTGCCACAATTTCAACTACTGTATTTTATTCATGTATAAGAAACAGAGTTAAGATCATCTGGGAAGATAGATTTTAAAGGAGAAAGTTAAAAACCAATTTGTATACCAATTTAGATAATCCTTAAATGCAGTTTGCCCCTTTTAAAGGAAAGAGGATCAATCTATCCAATTATGTGTAACTTTCCTACACATCAGGCACGAACAGCTCTGATTTTGCTCTGTTCCCACATTTTTCTTGCTGTCTATCTGAGGAGAAAGTCTCATGCACTGCAAAAATAGGTTACCACTAGTGAATCTGTTTGGAGAGTCTGGTGTGATGAAAAAAGTTTTCTTTTGTTTTTCTGCAACTTGAACCAAGATGAATGCTAATATTTGTAATATATAAGTTTAATGATTGAGGCTGCCCCAATGCCACAGTGAAAGTAAGTTTGACTGATAATTTTCAAGTTTTGCTGCTTTACTAGTATCATGAAAAGCAGCTTCCACCACGAAGCCTTCCCTCATCATCTAAATGCAGAATATGTTGCTATTCCTCTAGCTTCCCATCATGCCTTGTTCCTCTTGGGCTTGCCCTTCAGGAACTACAGTACATTATCATACTGAACCGTGTCAGTCAACCTACAGGTATTACATTCGCTCTCACAGGACCTTCTATTTAAGTAATTGCCGAGATCCTACCAGTTCTCAGTTTCATCTGAATAGATAAACTATCACAGTCCTTGCCCCATAGTTGACAGCTGCTTATTGTGCAATGCCAGTAAGCTTCCCTGAACAAAAGTGTCCAATCTGTATGTAGGCACAGAATCATCTGCCTTTGGAATTTAGAAGACATCTTCATCAACTTCTATGGCATAGACATTGAGTGAGTGTAGAAGCACATATAGGCATATTTAAAAGAGTCTTATATTATTTCAGCATGCTATTTAATGAGCTTCTGCTGCAACGCTAACCCTTTTAGACTTAAAATGCCAATGATTGAGAAGTATAATTTGCTTCTTTTTAATTATTTTGTTGAAAGATATTTGCCGAAGAACATATACAAACACTTGGTCACTATGCAACCAAGAAATACATGATTGTAGTTTAGGGAAAACTTGATGTACATTTTATATTTCATGACAGATGCATGTTTTTCAAGTCCTGCCACAATTTCAACTACTGTATTTTATTCATGTATAAGAAACAGAGTTAAGATCATCTGGGAAGATAGATTTTAAAGGAGAAAGTTAAAAACCAATTTGTATACCAATTTAGATAATCCTTAAATGCAGTTTGCCCCTTTTAAAGGAAAGAGGATCAATCTATCCAATTATGTGTAACTTTCCTACACATCAGGCACGAACAGCTCTGATTTTGCTCTGTTCCCACATTTTTCTTGCTGTCTATCTGAGGAGAAAGTCTCATGCACTGCAAAAATAGGTTACCACTAGTGAATCTGTTTGGAGAGTCTGGTGTGATGAAAAAAGTTTTCTTTTGTTTTTCTGCAACTTGAACCAAGATGAATGCTAATATTTGTAATATATAAGTTTAATGATTGAGGCTGCCCCAATGCCACAGTGAAAGTAAGTTTGACTGATAATTTTCAAGTTTTGCTGCTTTACTAGTATCATGAAAAGCAGCTTCCACCACGAAGCCTTCCTCATCATCTAAATGCAGAATATGTTGCTATTGCTCTAGCTTCCCATCATGCCTTGTTCCTCTTGGGCTTGCCCTTCAGGAACTACAGTACATTATCATACTGAACCGTGTCAGTCAACCTACAGGTATTACATTCGCTCTCACAGGACCTTCTATTTAAGTAATTGCCGAGATCCTACCAGTTCTCAGTTTCATCTGAATAGATAAACTATCACAGTCCTTGCCCCATAGTTGACAGCTGCTTATTGTGCAATGCCAGTAAGCTTCCCTGAACAAAAGTGTCCAATCTGTATGTAGGCACAGAATCATCTGCCTTTGGAATTTAGAAGACATCTTCATCAACTTCTATGGCATAGACATTGAGTGAGTGTAGAAGCACAGATAGGCATATTTAAAAAGAGTCTTATATTATTTCACCATTTTATGTATAATTCTTTTGGACAAATTGATTTAGTCTACATTAATGCTCCTTAAAATTTAATGTGCATAACAATATCAGGAGGAGCCTGTTAACATTGAGATTCTAATTCCATGAGTTTGGAGTAGACCCTGAGATTCTACATTTCTAACAAGCTCACAGATGTTACTGTTGCTCCTGTCTCATGGACCACATTTTGAGTATCATCATTTTATAGAAAATGCCATTTGCCATGTTATCACCTATAGTGATTTCCTTGAGATACAAACATAAAGACATGACCAAAAACCAGGTGGGAGGTGGAGAAGGAGAAGAGAAAGAAGAAATGGTAGAGGACCCATTCTATTAACCGAAGACAGTGGAATTTTACTAACCTAGGACAATTACAGTCTTTCCCTTTATATGTATGTAGTAGCTTTGCATTTAGGCAAAGGAAGGCTTTAGAACACCATTACACAATTATAAGAAAAGCATGCTTTTGAGAAATATTGAAGATTTAGTGATAAGTTCACCAATTAAGCAGCTCTTTTAGAGCACTGGATACAACTGAAAAATTGTGTGTTAAACAACAGACTTTAAAATAGCAGAGATGAGACTCAGTAATGAATGATAAGGAGGAAGAAAATGTCAGAAAAAATAGATTCTTAGAAAAGAATTCAAAACTCAACTCACTGAAGTGGAAAGAAAATAAGAATTTGATTTACTAGGAGGAGAAATGTGAAAAAAGTATTTTGCAGAATAATAATGGAGCGAAATAAAACCTGGAAGAAGCTTCAGATACCTAAATTAATCTTTTTCAGTATATATTCAGGAATATTTTAAGTCAGGCAATTTATTTGGTTGACAGAATAGAAAACTAAATAATATTTAGAAAATGTACAGTTATTTTCATTAGACATACTCAAAATTTATTTCTTAGATTTTGGGGTTGTATTGCATCTCTTTTAATTGCTCTTTCTAGTGCCCGAAAATGTCCAATCTGTATGTAGGCACAGAATCATCTGCCTTTGGAATTTAGAAGACATCTTCATCAACTTCTATGGCATAGACATTGAGTGAGTGTAGAAGCACAGATAGGCATATTTAAAAGAGTCTTATATTATTTCACCATTTTATGTATAATTCTTTTGGACAAATTGATTTAGTCTACATTAATGCTCCTTAAAATTTAATGTGCATAACAATATCAGGAGGAGCCTGTTAACATTGAGATTCTAATTCCATGAGTTTGGAGTAGACCCTGAGATTCTACATTTCTAACAAGCTCACAGATGTTACTGTTGCTCCTGTCTCATGGACCACATTTTGAGTATCATCATTTTATAGAAAATGCCATTTGCCATGTTATCACCTATAGTGATTTCCTTGAGATACAAACATAAAGACATGACCAAAAACCAGGTGGGAGGTGGAGAAGGAGAAGAGAAAGAAGAAATGGTAGAGGACCCATTCTATTAACCGAAGACAGTGGAATTTTACTAACCTAGGACAATTACAGTCTTTCCCTTTATATGTATGTAGTAGCTTTGCATTTAGGCAAAGGAAGGCTTTAGAACACCATTACACAATTATAAGAAAAGCATGCTTTTGAGAAATATTGAAGATTTAGTGATAAGTTCACCAATTAAGCAGCTCTTTTAGAGCACTGGATACAACTGAAAAATTGTGTGTTAAACAACAGACTTTAAAATAGCAGAGATGAGACTCAGTAATGAATGATAAGGAGGAAGAAAATGTCAGAAAAAATAGATTCTTAGAAAAGAATTCAAAACTCAACTCACTGAAGTGGAAAGAAAATAAGAATTTGATTTACTAGGAGGAGAAATGTGAAAAAAGTATTTTGCAGAATAATAATGGAGCGAAATAAAACCTGGAAGAAGCTTCAGATACCTAAATTAATCTTTTTCAGTATATATTCAGGAATATTTTAAGTCAGGCAATTTATTTGGTTGACAGAATAGAAAACTAAATAATATTTAGAAAATGTACAGTTATTTTCATTAGACATACTCATAAGTAAAAAATATAATAAACTATCTTAAAAGTCATAGAACAGGCATTTTATAATTAAAACACTAGCATCTGATTGCTTGGCTGGGGACATACAGAGGAAAAAGTCATTTGAGCTAAACATTAAAAAATAAAAATGTCCTATCCTGTGCTCCTCCTCACCCCCAACAGAGAAGAAAGAACAGGGACTTCCTTGGTGGTCCAGTGGCTAACACTTCGTGCTTCCATTGCAGAGGGTGTAGTTTTGATCCCTGGTTGGGAAACTGAGATCCCTCATGCTACTTGGAGTGGCAGAAAAAAATAGCTAGAGAGAGAGAGAGAGAGAGAGAGAGAGAGAGAGAGAGAGAGAGAGAATAAAGAGCATTCCAGGCAAAGCAGAAAAAAACATTGGAAAAGATCGGTAAACTGAGACATGTTACTAACCAGGGCTGGGACAATTGGTTTTACTAAGGAAGGCAGACAACTGTGTGTGCTTATAGGAGTGTGTAGAAGGGAGGGAGAGAGATAAAGAGAGAACATATATACAAATTCATTCTGGAGGGATAAGGGAAAACATTGTGGTTTTTTGGTTGGTTAGTTTGGAGAAGGATATTTTTATGCTTAAATTGTTTAGAGCTTTTTGGAGCAATTTCTTCAAGCTTCTTCGGAAAAGAAGAATGGTCATGGTGAAAACAGATCAAATGGAAGAATGGTATATATTACAGAGAAAGGAATAACATAATTTGATGCAGCATTTTCAGCTATAAAAACTTGAGAGTCTTTACACAATATATTTTCAGAGGGCGGAAACCTGGAAAGTTGAGGAATAGTAATATCTTTCAACTATGGAGGGTTTCCCCGGTGGCTCTGTAGTAAAGAATCCACTTGCACTTCAGGAAATGAGGGGTTCGATCCCTGGGTTGGGAAGATTAACATGTCTTGGCAACCCACTCCAGTACTTTTGCCTAGGAAAATCCCATGGATTGAGAGGCCTGGTGGCCTACAATTCATGGTGTTGCCAAGAGTTGGACACAACTTAGCAACAGCTATAGTAACTTTGACCTCAAGTACCTTCAATTTTGAGAAGCAAATCGCAGGTTGAATCATGAAGTGTAATTGTGTTATAGTGTTAATATTGCTCCTTTCTATTAAAGGATATTAGTTATAAAACTAGTAACTTTCTCTAAAACATTCCTTAAACAGCACTCCAAAATCTTTATGAATAGTCTGGTTGAGAATAATAGTAGAATAAATCACTGGTTTGATTTAAGTTTTTCTCTTACTTTGCTTTTTCTCCTCCCATAAAATGATAAGACTAAGCAATTATGTAGTAAATTGAGGAGACCAATCATTTAAAAGTCAAATCTCAAATAATAACAATAACACAACATGAAATAAGAAATGTATAAATGCAAAGTAACAGCTTTAATACATAGGGTTGTATCCTGTCTCTGTCATCTATCAGCCAATATATTCCAACATATGACATAGAAAAGGGAAATGAGTTTGGCTTTGCAATTGACTTGCAAATAGCTTCACAGACAAGTGGAATTCAATGGAAAACCACAGCAGATAGACCTTTCGCATTGACTTTCATAAGACGTGAAGCCTGAAATAGGAGTGAGAAGATGGTGCCTCGGGGTTTGGCCTTGTTTTTCTGCAGGAGAACTGGTGGAATAAAGGAGAGCTCACTAGATTCACATGTGGGAAATGCTTAAAAACAGTGTTAATTTTCCCATAAGTCACTGTTTACAAAACATGTAGAAAAAATTAAGGAAGAATATTAGTTTACATGTAGAAAAAATTAAGGAGGAATATTAGTTTAACAGTCTTAAAAATGAACAGCAGGGTTTGAATAGAGTAAAAACTTTTGCAGTGAAAGAAGTCTTATATACATACTTTTTTTCCCCTCATCCTGTAGCTAGGTATTATCTACTTTTCAATTTCCTGGGCACTGGCATGTTACGAGAATATGCTCCCAGATTATTTTTATAATTCACATCTTGCATAAAACCAGATAAATATTGACAACTGAGAGATTTCTATTCACCTGCCAATGGATTACTGCCACTGTTACTAGTAACAACACATTTTCCAGTTTGAAATCATGTGATAACTGACATACTTCACATTATTTTGGAATTTTTCATACAAAATTGATCTCACATAATTTTATGCTATACTATTTTAGATTACCATAATTCTAATTCATGTACACATACATTTTAAAAGAAACATTTGTAGTTTCATTTCAAAAAGTTGGCCTAATTTAATACTCCAAACTGTTAAAGTTATATTCTTATATATTTGTTGACCTGCCTGTATTTCTCAAAGAAATTAAAGCTGAAAAAATGAAATGCTTCTGTGACATAAAAATAAAATGCTGACCTTAATATTATATACTTAGATATAAAATCTTATCAGAATTATTACTTGTCTTCAGTCTTAAATCTTTAATACAATTAGGTAGATTAATGACTTTAAACATTTTTTATTAGCTGAATAGTCATGCATGGTTTATACTATACATGATGTTACCATAGTTATTTTCCTTTTAAGAATGTGACTTTTGCATTACTTACAAAGATGATATTATTGCACAAAACCTGACGTGACAGGTTTGTTTAGCACAATCAATAATTAAGATTACATGAATAGGGAAATGCTTGAGAAAAGCAGTGTTAATTTCGCATAAGTAAAAAAACTCGGGTTTGGCCTTGTTTTTCTGCAGGAGAACTGGTGGAATAAAGGAGAGCTCACTAGATTCACATGTGGAAATGCTTAAAAACAGTGTTAATTTTCCCATAAGTCACTGTTTACAAAACATGTAGAAAAAATTAAGGAAGAATATTAGTTTACATGTAGAAAAAATTAAGGAGGAATATTAGTTTAACAGTCTTAAAAATGAACAGCAGGGTTTGAATAGAGTAAAAACTTTTGCAGTGAAAGAAGTCTTATATACATACTTTTTTTCCCCTCATCCTGTAGCTAGGTATTATCTACTTTTCAATTTCCTGGGCACTGGCATGTTACGAGAATATGCTCCCAGATTATTTTTATAATTCACATCTTGCATAAAACCAGATAAATATTGACAACTGAGAGATTTCTATTCACCTGCCAATGGATTACTGCCACTGTTACTAGTAACAACACATTTTCCAGTTTGAAATCATGTGATAACTGACATACTTCACATTATTTTGGAATTTTTCATACAAAATTGATCTCACATAATTTTATGCTATACTATTTTAGATTACCATAATTCTAATTCATGTACACATACATTTTAAAAGAAACATTTGTAGTTTCATTTCAAAAAGTTGGCCTAATTTAATACTCCAAACTGTTAAAGTTATATTCTTATATATTTGTTGACCTGCCTGTATTTCTCAAAGAAATTAAAGCTGAAAAAATGAAATGCTTCTGTGACATAAAAATAAAATGCTGACCTTAATATTATATACTTAGATATAAAATCTTATCAGAATTATTACTTGTCTTCAGTCTTAAATCTTTAATACAATTAGGTAGATTAATGACTTTAAACATTTTTTATTAGCTGAATAGTCATGCATGGTTTATACTATACATGATGTTACCATAGTTATTTTCCTTTTAAGAATGTGACTTTTGCATTACTTACAAAGATGATATTATTGCACAAAACCTGACGTGACAGGTTTGTTTAGCACAATCAATAATTAAGATTACCTGAAAAGTGCTAAAAACATGTTTTCAAGAAGAGAAACTCTACTTAATAATCTTTTTATTAAAAAATGCTGTATCTTCCTTTTTTTATACTTTTTTTTTAGCAAGCTTTTAAAATAATTTTTTGGCCTATTTTATTTGTATTTTATTTATTTGTTTTCATCCATTCTTATTCCCCAGCCTGTGTGGGCCTCCCATCGCAGTGGTGTTTCTCACTGCAGAGCACCAGCTCTAGGCACATGCGCTCCAGAGCACTGGCTCATAATTGGACACACTGGTCCAGCTGCTCTGCAGCATGTGGGATCCTCCTGGGTCAGGTATTGAACTGTTGTCCCTTACACTGCAAAGCAGACTCTTTGCCCTCTGGACCACCAGGGAAGACCTCTATCTTCCTTTTTTTTTTTTATTTAACATTAAAAACCATTTTGTTTTGGGGTATAGCCAATTAGCAATGTTGTGGTAGTTTCAGGTGAACAGTGAAGGAACTAGGCCATACATACATATGTATCCATTCTCCCTCAAACCCCTCCTCCCATCCAGGCTAGCACATCACATTGAGCAGAGTTCCATGTGTTATATAAAAGATTTTTGTGGGTTATCCATTTCAAACATTGCGGTGTATATATGACTTTCCCAAAGTCCTCAACCGTTGCTGCTCTCCTGCAACCATGAGCTTGTTTTCTCAGTCTGTGAGTCTCTTTCTGTTTTCTAAATAAGTGCATTTATATCATTTCTTTTTAGAATCCACACAAAAGGGATGTCATATGATGTTTCTCCTCTGTCTGACTTATTTCACTCAGTATAACACTCTCTATGTTCATCCATGTTCCTGCAAATGGTCTTATTTCATTCATTTTACTGGCTAAGTAACATTTCTATTTCTATATATATGTGTGTATATATATATATATACATATATATATATATATATATATATGTATATATATATATATATAGTACAGTCCTCTCTCTCTCTATCTATATATCTCACATCTTCTTTATCCATTTCTCTGTTAATGGACGCTTAAGTTGTTCCCATGTCTTGGCCATTGTGAAAACAGTGCTGCAATGAACACTGGGGTGCATGTATCTCTTCAGGCCATGTTTTTCTTTGGATGTATGCCCAGGAGTGGGATTTCAGGGTCATATGGTAGTTCTACATTTAGTTTTTTAAAGAACCTCCATGCAGTTCTCCATAATACCTTATTACACAAATTATGTACCAATTTATACTTCCAGAAACATTGCAGGGGGGGTCCCTTCTCTCCCCACTCTCCCCAGCAGTTGTTGTTTATGCATTTTTTGTTGATAGACATTCTGACCAGTGTGAGGTAGTATGTCATTGTAGTTTTAATTTGCAAAAAAAAAATCGTCTTATCTTTCTTACTGAAAGCTTCAGGGCTTTGTGTTAATGACAAAAACAGCATTGTCTCAGTTTATAAAATGATAGATATTATAACATAAGATAAATCACCAAATAATCCTGACAGAAGAAGCAAGGTGTATTTTTTAACAGATTATTTTTGCAATGTTCTTTAGAATATGTTTTTGCTATTTTCAACCAAATAATGAGGGAAGTCTAAATTTAAGTAGTAACAAGTAGAAAATTTGTATCTGCCATATTGCCAATGGAAACCTAAGTGGATTAGGTTTCACTATACAGGTATCCTTTTTAGGTGAAATTAATGATTTAAGAGTTCTCTTTCTGTAAATAAGCTCCTTTTAAATATGACATAACTAAACCAGTACTTTGCATAATACCGTCACTAAGAATGATAGTAGTTTTGTGAATTTGTGTAATAAGCTCTTTAGATAGTATAACCGTTGCTGCTCCTGCAACCATGAGCTTGTTTTCTCAGTCTGTGAGTCTCTTTCTGTTTTCTAAATAAGTGCATTTATATCATTTCTTTAGAATCCACACAAAAGGGATGTCATATGATGTTTCTCCTCTGTCTGACTTATTTCACTCAGTATAACACTCTCTATGTTCATCCATGTTCCTGCAAATGGTCTTATTTCATTCATTTTACTGGCTAAGTAACATTTCTATTTCTATATATATGTGTTATATACATATATATATATATATATATATATATGTATATATATATATATATAGTACAGTCCTCTCTCTCTCTATCTATATATCTCACATCTTCTTTATCCATTTCTCTGTTAATGGACGCTTAAGTTGTTCCCATGTCTTGGCCATTGTGAAAACAGTGCTGCAATGAACACTGGGGTGCATGTATCTCTTCAGGCCATGTTTTTCTTTGGATGTATGCCCAGGAGTGGGATTTCAGGGTCATATGGTAGTTCTACATTTAGTTTTTTAAAGAACCTCCATGCAGTTCTCCATAATACCTTATTACACAAATTATGTACCAATTTATACTTCCAGAAACATTGCAGGGGGGGTCCCTTCTCTCCCCACTCTCCCCAGCAGTTGTTGTTTATGCATTTTTTGTTGATAGACATTCTGACCAGTGTGAGGTAGTATGTCATTGTAGTTTTAATTTGCAAAAAAAAAATCGTCTTATCTTTCTTACTGAAAGCTTCAGGGCTTTGTGTTAATGACAAAAACAGCATTGTCTCAGTTTATAAAATGATAGATATTATAACATAAGATAAATCACCAAATAATCCTGACAGAAGAAGCAAGGTGTATTTTTTAACAGATTATTTTTGCAATGTTCTTTAGAATATGTTTTTGCTATTTTCAACCAAATAATGAGGGAAGTCTAAATTTAAGTAGTAACAAGTAGAAAATTTGTATCTGCCATATTGCCAATGGAAACCTAAGTGGATTAGGTTTCACTATACAGGTATCCTTTTTAGGTGAAATTAATGATTTAAGAGTTCTCTTTCTGTAAATAAGCTCCTTTTAAATATGACATAACTAAACCAGTACTTTGCATAATACCGTCACTAAGAATGATAGTAGTTTTGTGAATTTGTGTAATAAGCTCTTTAGAATAGATGAGTATAGTCTTCATTTATTTCATCTCAGAAATCAAAACTGTTATTACCAATATTAAATTTAATCATATTAAATCCTAAAGCATTGTTTGAATTCATTGACATGAAGGGAAATGATCATAAAATGTTCTCTTAAGTACATTCCAGAGGAAACAAACACTCTAGCCATTATTTCTGACAGAGGACAGAGTATTAAAATGCAACTAGATGATAGCCCAGCTTGGGCTTACAGAATTAATGAAGAACAAATGTTCTAGGTGACGTGTATGCATGACATTCTCTCTGTGGGATGACCTTCATTCTTCCTCAGTTAGCTAATGAGGATTTCTTTGTTATTTTTCTTGCTAAAGGACCTCAGGGCCTTGTATCATTATTGAGTGAACACAATGTCACCTCAGCTGGCAGAACTGTTTTGTCTCTTGTCAGGAAGAGAAGTTTCCTTATGTCATCTGGAGAATGCACAACAGAGGGATTGGCAATTGAGACCCAGACATTTCAATCAGTAAACTCAACCCAGTGGATATGTTTAAACTGCCAGAGTTGTTCAGATCAGAATATTTAAACTCTCTTGCATATCTCTTGAAATTTAGGATATTTGTTATGAGTGAAGTAATCTATACTCAGGATAGTTCTTATCTAATAGATGTCAATGTTATTTGGTTAGGAGGACATCTGTTTTTATGATATTATGTATGTGCCATATATAAATATGTATATATATACATGGGTTACTTTTGATCCTCAGATAACATTGATACAAGCTCTCTAACCCAAATTCCCAAGCAGATTTAACTGATGGGTACAAAAAGAGAGAAGAGAGAGAGAGAAAGGATAGAAGAACTATGCAATAGCTTACCAGATACCTGCATATCTTCCTTTTAACCTTTACTTTTTTACTTTTAGTAAGAATAACAAAAAGTACTGTATGATACTGAGGTACTGGTGTAGTAAAAAAAAATTACCACTAAAAAATGCCATGTAAAGTGACAGTCATAACTTGTATCAGTAAGTCTTTTAGAAAGAGGATTTTCAGGGAGCTTTCATGTTAGCTCAGACTCTTTGCACTGAAATGCATTAGGATGTGAATGTATCACTCAATGGGTTAAATACTATCATTTAACTGTTAACTTTTACTGGTCATCTGAATGCTATTCAGGGGTCTGCCAATATAAAATAGTAGTAAATATAGAGTATAAAACCTATGTTTGTTTGTTTGTTTTTAAACATTTATTTATTTATTTATTTTGGCGGGGATGAGGAGGGAGGGGGGTGGGCGGGCCACTTCCACTGGCCCTTCATTTGTCTAGTTTCATCCATCTTTGTTCTTTGGCCCGTGTGGGCCTCCCATCGCGGTGGCATCTGTTGTTGCAGAGCACCAGCTCTGGGCGCATGCGCCCCAGAGCTCCGGCTCAGTAATCAGACACATCGGTCCAGCCGCTCCGCGGCACGTGGGATCTTCCCAGGCCAGGGATCGAACCGGCGCCCCTTGCACTGAAAGGTGGTGTCCCCACCCACTGGACCACCAGGGAAGCCCCCCATGTTTTTGATAATAGTCATAATGGTTAATGGCTAAAGTTATACAAGTTTGTAAATAAGAAATGGCTCCATGTTTTTCTTTCTTTTTCTTTAAAGGATTAAGTTATAAGAAAGTTTCAGCCAACGTGTTCCATGATACAGCTCATGAATATTTAGCTTCAGGTTGCTGACTATCGGATCTAGATACAGTAATGTCTAGCGTATAAATCTGAGTAAGAGCAAAACTTTCTGAGCCCCCCATCACTGAAGACTTACAGTTTTTAAATACATGGGTTACTTTTGATCCTCAGATAACATTGATACAAGCTCTCTAACCCAAATTCCCAAGCAGATTTAACTGATGGGTACAAAAAGAGAGAAGAGAGAGAGAGAAAGGATAGAAGAACTATGCAATAGCTTACCAGATACCTGCATATCTTCCTTTTAACCTTTACTTTTTTACTTTTAGTAAGAATAACAAAAAGTACTGTATGATACTGAGGTACTGGTGTAGTAAAAAAAAATTACCACTAAAAAATGCCATGTAAAGTGACAGTCATAACTTGTATCAGTAAGTCTTTTAGAAAGAGGATTTTCAGGGAGCTTTCATGTTAGCTCAGACTCTTTGCACTGAAATGCATTAGGATGTGAATGTATCACTCAATGGGTTAAATACTATCATTTAACTGTTAACTTTTACTGGTCATCTGAATGCTATTCAGGGGTCTGCCAATATAAAATAGTAGTAAATATAGAGTATAAAACCTATGTTTGTTTGTTTGTTTTTAAACATTTATTTATTTATTTATTTTGGCGGGGATGAGGAGGGAGGGGGGTGGGCGGGCCACTTCCACTGGCCCTTCATTTGTCTAGTTTCATCCATCTTTGTTCTTTGGCCCGTGTGGGCCTCCCATCGCGGTGGCATCTGTTGTTGCAGAGCACCAGCTCTGGGCGCATGCGCCCCAGAGCTCCGGCTCGGTAATTGGACACATCGGTCCAGCCGCTCCGCGGCACGTGGGATCTTCCCAGGCCAGGGATCGAACCGGCGCCCCTTGCACTGAAAGGTGGTGTCCCCACCCACTGGACCACCAGGGAAGCCCCCTATGTTTTTTGATAATAGTCATAATGGTTAATGGCTAAAGTTATACAAGTTTGTAAATAAGAAATGGCTCCATGTTTTTCTTTCTTTTTCTTTAAAGGATTAAGTTATAAGAAAGTTTCAGCCAACGTGTTCCATGATACAGCTCATGAATATTTAGCTTCAGGTTGCTGACTATCGGATCTAGATACAGTAATGTCTAGCGTATAAATCTGAGCAAGAGCAAAACTTTCTGAGCCTCACACTTCCCTCCTTCATAAAAACAGACCTA
Organism: Tragulus kanchil; assembly: GCA_022376925.1. Taxonomy (NCBI): domain Eukaryota; kingdom Metazoa; phylum Chordata; class Mammalia; order Artiodactyla; family Tragulidae; genus Tragulus; species Tragulus kanchil. The sequence continues at coordinate 24,477,789 of JAIOJX010000004.1, forward strand.
GGAAATGAACTTCATGTCCTAGAAAGCTAATTATATTTAATGTGAGAAACTACTTTGAAAACTTAGAGTCTACCATATTTATCAACGTTATAATCAGTGTTTATAAATTCTGTCAATTATCTTGATACTTCAATCAAATAGAGTTGAGAATTCTCAAGAAACCATGGAGAATATATAATTTCTAGGTACAATGGTGCTAAGTGACTAATTAACTTGGTATATCAACTGTGTCTATGGTTTCTGTAAACTTGATGCTTTAATGCCTGTTTTACATGCTTATGCTGAATATGTCTTATTCTGAGCCCCCTGATAATACATTTAAGCCATCTTGCTTTGATGCCCTGCCTCCCTCCTCTCAGGGGTGCACTTCCTGCCAGAAGTCCTCCTCTCAGGGGTGCACTTTGCAAATGCAAAATCATCAAATCAAGAGTCTATAGCCCTAACCACCTAACTTATTGGGTTGTAAAAGTCAGGCCGTTGTCTGCTCTAATCATGGCTGAGTCTAAGATAAGACTAGCTAGAAAGCATAGTCTGGGCTTGACAAATGATCCAAACTAGTCAACTCTAGTCCTGCTAACTCCACCTCACCCATCCCGTTTCCACAGAACCATAAAAAAAGTTTCTTGTCCTTCTTTCTCTGCCTGATGACTGACCCTGGTGTTTCTTCAGGTTATTCTCTCCCCCATGGTGTAGTGTAGCATGCTCCTTCCTCTTGGGAAGTAGGAGTAATAGAATCTCTTTTCAACATCCAGTTGTTTCCTGATTTGTTGGCCTTACTACAAGTTTTCTATTAATTTTTTATCTTTTAAATGATTGTATTATTTTTGTTCTATGTGGTTAAATTTACTTTAATATATTGAAAGACATAAAAATAATTATTTCGATAATATGCATTTACCATAGCAAGGGAGTCTAACAAAAGAGCTCAAAAGAATAATCTGATAAACATAATTCAAGATCTTTTTATTTAAATTTTTCTTATTTTAACTTGCTATATGCATATTATTTGAAGCATCATTTAAACCATTTACAGGTATAAGTAGAAGGAACTTACTATTTTATCTTCTTTTCAAAATTTTTCAAAATTAATTCAAAGAGTATTTATTATGTACCTTGTGCAGTACTAGGCACTGTTGTAGACATTGGGGATATAATAGTAACCAAAACTAACAAGCATCTCTCTTCTCACTGGACATATAGTCTAGTGTGAAGACAATGAAAAGATAAATTATCTTGATACTTCAATCAAATAGAGTTGAGAATTCTCAAGAAACCATGGAGAATATATAATTTCTAGGTACAATGGTGCTAAGTGACTAATTAACTTGGTATATCAACTGTGTCTATGGTTTCTGTAAACTTGATGCTTTAATGCCTGTTTTACATGCTTATGCTGAATATGTCTTATTCTGAGCCCCCTGATAATACATTTAAGCCATCTTGCTTTGATGCCCTGCCTCCCTCCTCTCAGGGGTGCACTTCCTGCCAGAAGTCCTCCTCTCAGGGGTGCACTTTGCAAATGCAAAATCATCAAATCAAGAGTCTATAGCCCTAACCACCTAACTTATTGGGTTGTAAAAGTCAGGCCGTTGTCTGCTCTAATCATGGCTGAGTCTAAGATAAGACTAGCTAGAAAGCATAGTCTGGGCTTGACAAATGATCCAAACTAGTCAACTCTAGTCCTGCTAACTCCACCTCACCCATCCCGTTTCCACAGAACCATAAAAAAAGTTTCTTGTCCTTCTTTCTCTGCCTGATGACTGACCCTGGTGTTTCTTCAGGTTATTCTCTCCCCCATGGTGTAGTGTAGCATGCTCCTTCCTCTTGGGAAGTAGGAGTAATAGAATCTCTTTTCAACATCCAGTTGTTTCCTGATTTGTTGGCCTTACTACAAGTTTTCTATTAATTTTTTATCTTTTAAATGATTGTATTATTTTTGTTCTATGTGGTTAAATTTACTTTAATATATTGAAAGACATAAAAATAATTATTTCGATAATATGCATTTACCATAGCAAGGGAGTCTAACAAAAGAGCTCAAAAGAATAATCTGATAAACATAATTCAAGATCTTTTTTTATTTAAATTTTTCTTATTTTAACTTGCTATATGCATATTATTTGAAGCATCATTTAAACCATTTACAGGTATAAGTAGAAGGAACTTACTATTTTATCTTCTTTTCAAAATTTTTTCAAAATTAATTCAAAGAGTATTTATTATGTACCTTGTGCAGTACTAGGCACTGTTGTAGACATTGGGGATATAATAGTAACCAAAACTAACAAGCATCTCTCTTCTCACTGGACATATAGTCTAGTGTGAAGACAATGAAAAGATAAATATGATTTACAGAGACAGAAGTAAATGCCAAGGAGATAAAATAATGCATTGAAGATTAACACAATAGGTTGATTTTTGTGCAAATGTGTGGGAGGCCAAGGGAGGTAGATAAAGTCTATCTACCAAGCATTCTGAGAATGTGACTTCTGAATAAGAACCTAAAGGCAGCCAGGGGGTTAGGTATGAAAATATTTGGAGGCCAAGTATTCCAGTCACAAAACAGCAAGTGCAGAGACCTAACTGACTACTACGATCAGGGATCAGAGTAGAAGCTGATGTCACTGGGGCAAAATAAGCTAGAGAGAAGGTAGGATATGAAGTCAGGAGGGAAATGGGAAAGGAAGATCAATGGGACTTTAAACATAGCATCTGGAGATGGAGAGTGTCTGAGGCAGTGGACCAGTATGTTAAAACACTCTGGTTCTCTGTTGAGAGTATGCTGTAGGAGTTCGAGAGCAAAAGAGGGAAAGTTAGCAAGGCTACAGCAATCACTGAGGTGAGACAGACCACAGTGACTTGAACAAGAGAGTGGGAGTAGAAGTGGTAATAAGTGGAAACATTATTTAGAAGGCAATTTTTTTTTTTTTTGCAGAGTGTGAGAAAAAGAATCAAGATGACATCATATTTTTAAGCCTAGAAGAATAGATTTACTAATGATTAAAGCCATAGTTTAGGGAAGGGGAGATGAATTTCTAATGTTCATCTTTGGATATATTAAGTTTGAGATTCTTATTGAAAACCCAAGTGGAGATGTAAAATAGGGAGCTCGATGTATGATATGAAGTTTATGGAAATATCCAAGCCAGATGTATTTTGAAAGTTTTTGGTGTGTCAATTACATCTAAACACATCAGGACTAGATAAGATCCCTGAGGAGCAAGTATGTGTGATATAAGTTAAGATATTTGCACAGGGTAAATGCCCATGTAATTACTACATGTGTCATAAAATAATTATTATCAACATCTAAAAACATCCTTTATGTTACCACATACAATGCATATTTGAAGGATATTTCACTGGGTGTATTTTTTGGTTTTGCAGTTATTTCCATTCACACAGTAGATAAATCATTCTGTTTTATGGATTTCATTTTTCCTATTACAAAGACAATTGTCATTCTGATACTTCATTGATGATAAAATTCCTTTTACCAGAAATGGCTGTTTCTAAATTTGTAATCTCTTTTTTTTTTTCAGATGTTGTCCTATGAGGTGACTAGGTGTGGATTTCTATTTGTTCCTTCTTGCATTTGCAAAACTTTGGGAATACTTGGCTTAATATGTTTAGTTTGGGAACATTCTTAGACATATCTCTTCAGATAGTATTTCTATCTCATTGTTGTTTCCTTTTCACTCATAGATCTGAACTTTGCACTTGTATCCTCTATATTCATAGTCATATCTTCTGCATGCTTTGATCACTCCATTTTTATTTTGTGATTTTTTTTAGCATGTCCTTTCTTTCTTTCAGTTCATTGATCTTTTTCTTCATTTGTGTTTGGCTTACTCTTAAATTTTTCATTCAGTAATTCCCAGTTCTTGAACATCATCTGGTAAGATTAATAATCTTGTCTTTTATATTCTTGAGAAATTGTATATATAGATAGTTTAAAGTCAAGATCTAAGGACTCCAGTATCTGGAGTTTCTGTGCATCTGTTTAATTGCTAATTATGTCAGGTTTGGGAATTTTTGGTTTTTTGTTTTGCTTTGATTTTCTCTTGTCCCCTTGTGTGCATGATTTCCCTTTCTTCCTCTCACTGCTAAGGTATAGCCATTTGAGATACAAATGTACATACAATGTAAAAAGATGAATATTTTAAGCTAGAAGAATAGTTTAAAGGGAAGGGAGATGAATTTCTAATGTTCATCTTTGGATATATTAAGTTTGAGATTCTTATTGAAAACCCAAGTGGAGATGTAAAATAGGGAGCTCGATGTATGATATGAAGTTTATGGAAATATCCAAGCCAGATGTATTTTGAAAGTTTTTGGTGTGTCAATTACATCTAAACACATCAGGACTAGATAAGATCCCTGAGGAGCAAGTATGTGTGATATAAGTTAAGATATTTGCACAGGGTAAATGCCCATGTAATTACTACATGTGTCATAAAATAATTATTATCAACATCTAAAAACATCCTTTATGTTACCACATACAATGCATATTTGAAGGATATTTCACTGGGTGTATTTTTTGGTTTTGCAGTTATTTCCATTCACACAGTAGATAAATCATTCTGTTTTATGGATTTCATTTTTCCTATTACAAAGACAATTGTCATTCTGATACTTCATTGATGATAAAATTCCTTTTACCAGAAATGGCTGTTTCTAAATTTGTAATCTCTTTTTTTTTTTCAGATGTTGTCCTATGAGGTGACTAGGTGTGGATTTCTATTTGTTCCTTCTTGCATTTGCAAAACTTTGGGAATACTTGGCTTAATATGTTTAGTTTGGGAACATTCTTAGACATATCTCTTCAGATAGTATTTCTATCTCATTGTTGTTTCCTTTTCACTCATAGATCTGAACTTTGCACTTGTATCCTCTATATTCATAGTCATATCTTCTGCATGCTTTGATCACTCCATTTTTATTTTGTGATTTTTTTTAGCATGTCCTTTCTTTCTTTCAGTTCATTGATCTTTTTCTTCATTTGTGTTTGGCTTACTCTTAAATTTTTCATTCAGTAATTCCCAGTTCTTGAACATCATCTGGTAAGATTAATAATCTTGTCTTTTATATTCTTGAGAAATTGTATATATAGATAGTTTAAAGTCAAGATCTAAGGACTCCAGTATCTGGAGTTTCTGTGCATCTGTTTAATTGCTAATTATGTCAGGTTTGGGAATTTTTGGTTTTTTGTTTTGCTTTGATTTTCTCTTGTCCCCTTGTGTGCATGATTTCCCTTTCTTCCTCTCACTGCTAAGGTATAGCCATTTGAGATACAAATGTACATACAATGTAAAAAAAGATTACCTGGGGGTCTTTATTCACAGATATTCCTATTCTTAAACCCAGATGCTCTCAAAAATATTGCTCAACCTCTCAGTAATCCTTTAATAGATGGTAAATGCCTTTAGGAGAAAAACATTCTCAAATATTAGGGCATATATATATATATATATATATATATATATATATGTATACACATACACACACACACACACACACACACACGTATATATACACAATCTTGAAATATCATTATTTTTCATTAAGACTTTAAAAAAGATAGTGCCTTCTTTTGTCTTTTGTGGGCTTAAGCCAGATACTTGTTTTTGAGAAAAACCTATATAACTAACTCTTTACTTATTTCTTAAAGATACATGATATAAGTGTATCTTTCATTCAAAAGATATGAACCTCTCTTATAATGTCACCAAATTTAGACTTCACTTTTAGCTCAGAAAAGATGAATTATGCCTATAACTTTAATCAAGTCAGAAAGAATGGTGATCTAGAGAGTGTTTGAATATGAAGTGTTCCTCTTATCAGAAATTGTAACACTAAGCATATGCATGAAGCTTGGTTCAGGGCTATGCCAAGGGTAGTGTGAATAGGGAGGGTCATTTGAAGCCTCTGAGATGTGGAATCACATTGATATAGCGGCCAAGGAGCAGGAATGACTCACAGAGGATATAGTGAAGAAAGACATACCTGCCATGAACCAGAACCAAAGCAAAAGCAAGATAAAAGAAAGTAGAGTGGCCTATGGTAGTTCCATGTGTTCAAACGGCATGCTAAGATTAATTCTGAAACCTGCTTCTTATTTCTTAAAATCCCTCTCAGAATATATATTGCTTTGCTTTGAATTCCTTTCCAAGTTTTTTATATTTTGAGGATTAGCCCTTGAACTTCATAGAAAAATTGGGGAATAGAAGGAAGCCTAACTAATCCTGACTCAGTTTAAACACTATAACATCCAACAACATCCACCTGGTACTTGGGGTTTATTGTTCTCAGCTGGCTTTCCAGTTTGATTACTTTAAAAAGCTTGAAATTGTGATCTTCTTGTGTGCTGTATTATATGAATATGCACATCAAAGAAAATTATAATACTATAAAATATTATTCTGAGAACAGTGAATTAATTAGCTATTTACTATGAGATCTATTTAAAAATTTTAGTCATCTACTTTAAAAGCAAACAAAAATATCCAGGCATGGACTAAGGACATAAAGCTTTATATTTTTGTCCTTATCTGTTTCATATCATTAAGTTATCCCAAAGCATAAGATAATAGAGTGAATTACAGGTCGTGTAGTCCATTGTACTAAGCAGTATGTTACAATGTTGAGAAATTGAGAATCTGTTCATTCTCTTATGTGGGCCACCTGCTATCATGTTAAAGTTAATAACCCAAGACTGAAGTAAGTTCAGATTATAAAACTAATGTTATAATTTGTATTATCTTCTGAATAAACATCTTCATTAAAGAAAATCATTTCAGTTCATGCAGGATTCTGAATCAATGTCTGGAGCTATATCAGTAAGGTAACTTTCTGGTGGTCAGATAAATTTTTCTTTGTTTTAACTATTTTTTATTGATGAGAAGCATTGTCTGATTTCTACATGTACCTCAAACATTATTTGAGAAGCAAGACTTTCTGTTCAGGAGAGAACAATACAAAGAAGCTGCTAGTGTTTTTCACGGAAATAAGAAGACCAGAATATGAAAGAATAAATAGAATAATATAAAACACTTAAATATGGGCATATATTCAAGCCACCTAATATGTAAGTGATATGATAGAAAGTTAAGACCCCAAATTTTCTCTAGAGTAGTGCAGTGGTTTTGGAATCATTCAAGAAAGTCACCTGAAATGCAGTATTTTAAAAGTCTAAATTGAAGCTGGCTCTAGAAAAAAATCAATTAAAATCTTTGACTTTTATTTTCCTGCTTCATAAATTGGTAGTCAAGTCAAAAACTGATTTTAGAGCATATACAGCTGTTTGGAGATTTCCAAACTGACTTTGAGTAGATGTTATTAATTCTTTAGTCTTCAAATCTCCCAAGCTAAATATATAAAAATTAGAATTGTACATGGCAATAAAAGAGGCATGACTACTTAAAGTTTATTTTCACATTCACAGTTTTTTCCCTAAATATAATAAATCATTAGATTGCTCTTTAATAAGTCATAACTTTTGTTTTTTGTCATACATGATACTTTGTTACATTGTAGTTTATATACCTTGTTATTCACTTTTTACATTATTAATTTATTACTTGTTTTTACCTTATTATTTTTATCTCAAAAAATAAGTCTAAAATATCTATTAGCTGTTAGTTATCAGGACACACATGTCTACTATACATTCATTAGAGAGTCCTGTAGGGGACACATTAATACAATAAAGAACAGATGTGTGAGCATATGTTTTGTTAAATCGTGTTTATAATAATTAAATCCAGATCACATTTAAATAAAGGGTCAGTGGCACATAAGCAGTATGTTACAATGTTGAGAAATTGAGAATCTGTTCATTCTCTTATGTGGGCCACCTGCTATCATGTTAAAGTTAATAACCCAAGACTGAAGTAAGTTCAGATTATAAAACTAATGTTATAATTTGTATTATCTTCTGAATAAACATCTTCATTAAAGAAAATCATTTCAGTTCATGCAGGATTCTGAATCAATGTCTGGAGCTATATCAGTAAGGTAACTTTCTGGTGGTCAGATAAATTTTTCTTTGTTTTAACTATTTTTTATTGATGAGAAGCATTGTCTGATTTCTACATGTACCTCAAACATTATTTGAGAAGCAAGACTTTCTGTTCAGGAGAGAACAATACAAAGAAGCTGCTAGTTTTTTTCACGGAAATAAGAAGACCAGAATATGAAAGAATAAATAGAATAATATAAAACACTTAAATATGGGCATATATTCAAGCCACCTAATATGTAAGTGATATGATAGAAAGTTAAGACCCCAAATTTTCTCTAGAGTAGTGCAGTGGTTTTGGAATCATTCAAGAAAGTCACCTGAAATGCAGTATTTTAAAAGTCTAAATTGAAGCTGGCTCTAGAAAAAAATCAATTAAAATCTTTGACTTTTATTTTCCTGCTTCATAAATTGGTAGTCAAGTCAAAAACTGATTTTAGAGCATATACAGCTGTTTGGAGATTTCCAAACTGACTTTGAGTAGATGTTATTAATTCTTTAGTCTTCAAATCTCCCAAGCTAAATATATAAAAATTAGAATTGTACATGGCAATAAAAGAGGCATGACTACTTAAAGTTTATTTTCACATTCACAGTTTTTTCCCTAAATATAATAAATCATTAGATTGCTCTTTAATAAGTCATAACTTTTGTTTTTTGTCATACATGATACTTTGTTACATTGTAGTTTATATACCTTGTTATTCACTTTTTACATTATTAATTTATTACTTGTTTTTACCTTATTATTTTTATCTCAAAAAATAAGTCTAAAATATCTATTAGCTGTTAGTTATCAGGACACACATGTCTACTATACATTCATTAGAGAGTCCTGTAGGGGACACATTAATACAATAAAGAACAGATGTGTGAGCATATGTTTTGTTAAATCGTGTTTATAATAATTAAATCCAGATCACATTTAAATAAAGGGTCAGTGGCACATAAGTTGGAAATTCTGACTTAACACTTTTTAGTGATAAGAGGTTATGGACATTGCTACCAGTGTGAACAGAAAAGCCACATGCCATGAAATAAACAATTCTAATTATTAAAATTTTAAAAGCACAACACTGTGTAAGAAGGTAGCACATTTCAAAAATATGTTTGATGCTTCTATGGAATCTTTACCAGATGGCCAGAGTTGCTACATATCCATGACAGATCTAAAATTATTTCTAGGATACATAGAAAACAACAAAAATGTGTGGACAACAGTTAATACAGATATAGTGAAAATACTTACATGTTGGCAGAATAGCTATTTATACATCTATTTTTCCTCAACTTCCCATATCTAACCTAATTTGGAAGGGTCATGTGCATTGACTTCCTCCTCTAATATATCAGTGCAAATGTACCAAAGTTGTTTACAATATAGATCATTTGGAGATGAGACTTCAGAAAGCATTTCCCCAACAGCATTTTCACCTAGAAGTGGTACTCGTTCATCATGTTTGTAGAAATACCCTAGCCTAGATAAATGTTTTTCAGTTCTCAGAATTACTGAATGTGAGTTTTTATGGTCTACCCCAATTCTAATGAATCCCTAATAGGGACATATGACCTAGTAATATCCATTTTGTCAGGTGACTCTTAAGTCTCCGAGTACTAACAGAGATCACTGAAGCCTCTATCTGAGGACACTTTTGTTTGCTTCCTTCACACTTCACATGAGAATGCTACTCAGTATGGAGGATTATGATCATTGAAAGAGCATTGAATGAGACACCAGTAATCCAAGGACAGAGTAAAAATTTAAAAAAGGAAAAACAATCTGATAGATCCAGGGAAATGAAAATGAATTAAAAAGAAATCCAGATTAGTAGAAGCCCTATGTTAAAAGTGAATGTTAACACCAATCTCAGCCTGGTGGAAAATGGCCTAAAAAGGAAGAAGATTCTCCACTGGAGAGTACGGATACACTAGTCATTGTGTGGGAAAAAATGTCTGGAGGCGATGGTTGCCAAGGAAACTGGAAAACCAGTGCATTAGATTCTGTAGTTTCTCTGATTGACAAGGCAGGTTGGAATTCTTGAGAAAGTATATTGGTTTAAGTTTCTTCTATTTACCAGGTGAGCCCAATAAAACTCATTGAGTGAAACTATGTCATTGTCCCTGCAGTTTAAAAGTTAAGTTGCTACTAATTTTGAATTCCAATATGAATCATAGTATTATTAAGATGCAACAGTAGTTTGAATGTCATTCCTGACCTACCTAGATATTACCAAAGAAGGGCAAATAGGCACCATTGTCTCCACATACAGTCTTTGAGCTGAAGGAATTCATGGTACAATACTCACTAGTAGAAGCTCTTTGGAAGAAAGACATGCATGGCTTCTGTTAATTACTTAAAATGTGAATGATTATGGCAACTAGAACTGTGATCACTTGAAGTCTTATTTTTCTTGTAAGCTGGGTTATTCTTTAGAGGTAAGTGTGTATAACTGGTTTTCCTTAGAAGAAGGATTCCTGCCAACAATGTGTCAAAAACAGAATTTCCCTGAGAAAGAGAAGCTTCTCAAGCCCTATCAGCTCTACTTTTATGTCTTAGCTTCTTCCTTGTCCTCTGAGTCCCTTCTCACAATTCTCCCTATTTTGTAGTAACTGAGATTCCTTTAGACCTGGCATGTCCCCAATTCTCAGAAATCCCTTCAAAAAGAAACTCTTAAGTCTCCGAGTACTAACAGAGATCACTGAAGCCTCTATCTGAGGACACTTTTGTTTGCTTCCTTCACACTTCACATGAGAATGCTACTCAGTATGGAGGATTATGATCATTGAAAGAGCATTGAATGAGACACCAGTAATCCAAGGACAGAGTAAAAATTTAAAAAAGGAAAAACAATCTGATAGATCCAGGGAAATGAAAATGAATTAAAAAGAAATCCAGATTAGTAGAAGCCCTATGTTAAAAGTGAATGTTAACACCAATCTCAGCCTGGTGGAAAATGGCCTAAAAAGGAAGAAGATTCTCCACTGGAGAGTACGGATACACTAGTCATTGTGTGGGAAAAAATGTCTGGAGGCGATGGTTGCCAAGGAAACTGGAAAACCAGTGTATTAGATTCTGAGTTTCTCTGATTGACAAGGCAGGTTGGAATTCTTGAGAAAGTATATTGGTTTAAGTTTCTTCTATTTACCAGGTGAGCCCAATAAAACTCATTGAGTGAAACTATGTCATTGTCCCTGCAGTTTAAAAGTTAAGTTGCTACTAATTTTGAATTCCAATATGAATCATAGTATTATTAAGATGCAACAGTAGTTTGAATGTCATTCCTGACCTACCTAGATATTACCAAAGAAGGGCAAATAGGCACCATTGTCTCCACATACAGTCTTTGAGCTGAAGGAATTCATGGTACAATACTCACTAGTAGAAGCTCTTTGGAAGAAAGACATGCATGGCTTCTGTTAATTACTTAAAATGTGAATGATTATGGCAACTAGAACTGTGATCACTTGAAGTCTTATTTTTCTTGTAAGCTGGGTTATTCTTTAGAGGTAAGTGTGTATAACTGGTTTTCCTTAGAAGAAGGATTCCTGCCAACAATGTGTCAAAAACAGAATTTCCCTGAGAAAGAGAAGCTTCTCAAGCCCTATCAGCTCTACTTTTATGTCTTAGCTTCTTCCTTGTCCTCTGAGTCCCTTCTCACAATTCTCCCTATTTTGTAGTAACTGAGATTCCTTTAGACCTGGCATGTCCCCAATTCTCAGAAATCAACCCATGGAAAGGGAGAATGCATGGGTTGAATTGGACATTGTGATTTTGAATAACTCTTACCTTCTATGCACAAAGTAGATGTTCAATAAATTGTAATTGAATGAAATGAATTAATTCAGAAAATTGTGGTAGAAATGCTCCCATTATGACACTTACTTGCTCATTAAAAATGATGGAAATTCCCCTGAACTTATTTCCAAAGAGGGGTCAAAATTGTGGATCATCGAGTTAACATGGAAGTCCAGGTGGTTTCTTGCCTTGTTTTGTTATTCTTTTTTTGATGGAACAATTTGTTTTTTCTCTAAGTATTCTCAAGTAGTTTTCAAAAGACAAAAACTCAAATAGAGAAAATTAAACAATTCCACCATAGGTACATGTTTTCTAGAAATAGTCTTTAGATTTTATTTACCTGTCAAGATACAGGTATTAAGTACAAAATCTTAATATCAGCTGAAATTTGAGATAGTTTTACCTTTTGTGAATATTTCTGAAGGTTAATCAGACTATTGACCTTCATTGCTAAGGTAAAGGAGAATCCTGAAAAGATTTGTAATGTTTCAGAAAAGTCATTGCTTATTTTCAAATTCATTTTGAGTGTTATATAGACAACATATTTTTTTGCTTCACATTGTCAGAATAGGTGTGCATTTACTCTAAGGCTAGAAACTAAGCAGAAGTACTTAATTTGTTTAATTACCTTAAAATTTTTAATGATATAGCATTCTGGCTCAAATTGGGCATGCTATATAGCACTTTTTGTTTTTCTATGTAAAGCATTTCATTCAGGTAGTCCTTAATTTTTTTTTTTTTTGTCTTTTGTAACATGCTTTTTTCTTTCTTCCATCATAGAACATAAGGTAAATAGATATAAAATTTGACTTTATTATTTATAAAACATGAACAAAGAATGTTTGATTTTAAAAGGTATGGCTTTCATATAAACTAACTACGATTTAAAAAGTATGTTTAATTCTTATTTGTAGTACTGAACCCATTTACACATTCACTTTATAATTTAAAACATATTTTAATGGTCAGTATGTTCTCTAATACCTATGCTGTACTGTGCTTAATCACTCAGTCGTGTCTGACTCTTTGTAACCCCGTGGACTGCACCTTTGGACTTTTATGTCTTAGCTTCTTCCTTGTCCTCTGAGTCCCTTCTCACAATTCTCCCTATTTTGTAGTAACTGAGATTCCTTTAGACCTGGCATGTCCCCAATTCTCAGAAATCAACCCATGGAAAGGGAGAATGCATGGGTTGAATTGGACATTGTGATTTTGAATAACTCTTACCTTCTATGCACAAAGTAGATGTTCAATAAATTGTAATTGAATGAAATGAATTAATTCAGAAAATTGTGGTAGAAATGCTCCCATTATGACACTTACTTGCTCATTAAAAATGATGGAAATTCCCCTGAACTTATTTCCAAAGAGGGGTCAAAATTGTGGATCATCGAGTTAACATGGAAGTCCAGGTGGTTTCTTGCCTTGTTTTGTTATTCTTTTTTTGATGGAACAATTTGTTTTTTCTCTAAGTATTCTCAAGTAGTTTTCAAAAGACAAAAACTCAAATAGAGAAAATTAAACAATTCCACCATAGGTACATGTTTTCTAGAAATAGTCTTTAGATTTTATTTACCTGTCAAGATACAGGTATTAAGTACAAAATCTTAATATCAGCTGAAATTTGAGATAGTTTTACCTTTTGTGAATATTTCTGAAGGTTAATCAGACTATTGACCTTCATTGCTAAGGTAAAGGAGAATCCTGAAAAGATTTGTAATGTTTCAGAAAAGTCATTGCTTATTTTCAAATTCATTTTGAGTGTTATATAGACAACATATTTTTTTGCTTCACATTGTCAGAATAGGTGTGCATTTACTCTAAGGCTAGAAACTAAGCAGAAGTACTTAATTTGTTTAATTACCTTAAAATTTTTAATGATATAGCATTCTGGCTCAAATTGGGCATGCTATATAGCACTTTTTGTTTTTCTATGTAAAGCATTTCATTCAGGTAGTCCTTAATTTTTTTTTTTTTTGTCTTTTGTAACATGCTTTTTTCTTTCTTCCATCATAGAACATAAGGTAAATAGATATAAAATTTGACTTTATTATTTATAAAACATGAACAAAGAATGTTTGATTTTAAAAGGTATGGCTTTCATATAAACTAACTACGATTTAAAAAGTATGTTTAATTCTTATTTGTAGTACTGAACCCATTTACACATTCACTTTATAATTTAAAACATATTTTAATGGTCAGTATGTTCTCTAATACCTATGCTGTACTGTGCTTAATCACTCAGTCGTGTCTGACTCTTTGTAACCCCGTGGACTGCAGCTTGCCAGGCTCCTCTATCCCTGGGGATTCTTCAGGCGAGAATACTGGAGTGGGTAGTCATTCCCTTCTCCAGGTGATCTTCCCAACACAGGGATCGAACCCAGGACTCCCACCTTATGGGCAGATTCTTTACTATCTGAACCACCAGAGAAGCCCTATACTTGTAGATAAAAATTCTCTACCCTGGACTCTTACACTAATTTTAGAAATAAAACTTACAGTCATAAGATGCACTAAACATGTACAAAATGTTTCTAGACTACCATTAATTTTGCAGCAAAAACCTGCGGGGACCTTCCGCAGAAAGGGAAGGCAGCAGGGATTACTCCCAGCGGAACCGGGAGATCTCGGAGAGAGGCAAACCTTGAACTGTCCGCCCCGCAGCCCCTCGGCTGAGGCAAGGGACAATCAGACGCGACAGGGGTTCCATCGAAGTAGTTCCGCTTTATTAATGAAGAGCCACAACTTTTATAGGCAAGTGAAGGGGGTTTTGCACGGGACTTCCTATAGATTACACCAATCAAGCTAAAGACCAAGCAATCATTCACGAGCGCGGAAACCAAGGAAACCAATCAGAAATTTTGACCATCAATTAACAATTTAGATCACGCCCTGCCTCTTCCTGTAGGCGCCATCTTAGCTGCAAACATGTGCTTAAGCTTCTTTAAACAATGTACTTAAGCTTCCCTTCATTTCCATGTCCCTTCCTGTAGGCGCCATTTTAGCTGCAAGCTGAAACAATGTGCTTAAGCTTCTTTTTACTCCCACACCCCTCCCTGTAGGTGCCATCTTAGCTCCAAACTGCAAACATGTGCTTAAGCTTCTTTATGCTTAAAACAGTCCTCTTTCAATTCAGAGCCCCACAAAAACCCAACATTGATTTTTGTAGTTATGGATATAGAGAAAACAATGAATGCAAATGTAGTTATGGATATAGAGAAAACAATGAATGCCTTTCCCTGGTGCTATTAGAAAACTAGAAGTAGTTTTCTGGTGCCTGGATTAACTATGATATTTAGTCACAGCTCAGCATTCATAATTTTTAATGGACCAATATACTCAAATATTTTTTAGTTTATGTTATCAAGTAGTTGTCAGAAAGGAAGAAAATATCATTAAGTTCTATTTTTCTGAATTTTTTTTCTTCTGGTTACTTTAATTGCAATTGCATTTTTCCAACAAATGATCATCTTCCAATAGAGGAAAATAAGCACAACTACAATCATCACTAATGTTGATTTTTTAATTTAGTCAAAATGTATCTGCATTATGTGGGAAAATAGAGCTGATATTTATTAATAAAGTGTTCTGGTGGAAAAAAGGAAAATGAAAATATGATTAAATGGAAGTAATAAGAATTAAGAAATGGAGAGAAAAAATATTATAGTAATAAAGCAAATATAAATTGTGTTTAAATAAATATTACAAAGAATATTTACTTTCAAACTCTAATAACTTTATTTTGAAGCATCTCTTAATCCAGTTGTTTTTAATATTTAATGTTAACTCATGACTTCTAAGCATCTTTTTAAAATTCAGATTCAGATTCAGTAGGTCTGGGTTGGAGCCTGAGACTCTAAAAACATCCTGTTGATACTGTTGATCTTTGAGTGGCAAGATTCTGGAGAAAAACCTGAGGACTAATTTTTTAAACAAATTAAATATTAAAAAAAAAAAAAAAAAACAGACAACAAATGGAGTATCAAATACAAACTTAAGTGGAAGATTATAACTAAACTGAAGAGATAAAAACAAAATTTTAGGATCACAACTAAAATATTGGAACATAGAAGGCATTGAAATACTATGCTGTATATTTTATACAATATGCTATTGAATGGTTACTAAATATTAATAGAGAATGAAAAGTGGAGAACAGATAATTGTTGATGCTTTGGTGAGTAAGACATTGAGCTGCTGCTGCTGCTGCTTAGTTACTCAATGGTGTCTGACCCTCTGTGGCCCCATGGACTGTAGTCCACCAGGCTTCTCTGTCCATGGGACTTTCCAGGCAAGAATACTGGAGTGGGATGCCATTTCCTATTCCAGGGGATTTCCTCAACCCAAGGATCAAATTCTCCTGTGTTTCCTGCCTTTGGCAAGTGATTTCTTTATGACTAGCACCAATCTGGGAATCCCAAGACACTGAGTATCTGAATGTTTGAGTCACAGCTCAGCATTCATAATTTTTAATGGACCAATATACTCAAATATTTTTAGTTTATTCAAGTAGTTGTCAGAAAGGAAGAAAATATCATTAAGTTCTATTTTTCTGAATTTTTTTTCTTCTGGTTACTTTAATTGCAATTGCATTTTTCCAACAAATGATCATCTTCCAATAGAGGAAAATAAGCACAACTACAATCATCACTAATGTTGATTTTTTAATTTAGTCAAAATGTATCTGCATTATGTGGGAAAATAGAGCTGATATTTATTAATAAAGTGTTCTGGTGGAAAAAAGGAAAATGAAAATATGATTAAATGGAAGTAATAAGAATTAAGAAATGGAGAGAAAAAATATTATAGTAATAAAGCAAATATAAATTGTGTTTAAATAAATATTACAAAGAATATTTACTTTCAAACTCTAATAACTTTATTTTGAAGCATCTCTTAATCCAGTTGTTTTTAATATTTAATGTTAACTCATGACTTCTAAGCATCTTTTTAAAATTCAGATTCAGATTCAGTAGGTCTGGGTTGGAGCCTGAGACTCTAAAAACATCCTGTTGATACTGTTGATCTTTGAGTGGCAAGATTCTGGAGAAAAACCTGAGGACTAATTTTTTAAACAAATTAAATATTAAAAAAAAAAAAAACAGACAACAAATGGAGTATCAAATACAAACTTAAGTGGAAGATTATAACTAAACTGAAGAGATAAAAACAAAATTTTAGGATCACAACTAAAATATTGGAACATAGAAGGCATTGAAATACTATGCTGTATATTTTATACAATATGCTATTGAATGGTTACTAAATATTAATAGAGAATGAAAAGTGGAGAACAGATAATTGTTGATGCTTTGGTGAGTAAGACATTGAGCTGCTGCTGCTGCTGCTTAGTTACTCAATGGTGTCTGACCCTCTGTGGCCCCATGGACTGTAGTCCACCAGGCTTCTCTGTCCATGGGACTTTCCAGGCAAGAATACTGGAGTGGGATGCCATTTCCTATTCCAGGGGATTTCCTCAACCCAAGGATCAAATTCTCCTGTGTTTCCTGCCTTTGGCAAGTGATTTCTTTATGACTAGCACCAATCTGGGAATCCCAAGACACTGAGTATCTGAATGTTTGAGTCATTCTTCATTGAGGTTTCCAAATGGATATCAGAATGTTTGTAGCCTTCTAAAAAATATGAGAAATATTTCATTGTGATCATTTGTGCAATTTTTCAGGGAAAGGGGACCTAAAAGTCCAGATATTAGATAGTTATAGGAAAAATAGTCTGAAGAGATAATGAAGTCTGATTCCTTATTTATCAACATCAGGAAGAAAATATGGATATATGTATATGTATATTTATATCTATATGTGCTCAGTCCTTTCAGTCATGTCTGACTCTTTGTAACTCTGTGAACTGTAGCCCACCAGGCTCCTCTGTTCCTGGAATTCTCCAGACAGGAATACTGGAATGGGGCTTTCCTGGTGGTCCAGTGGGTAAGAACACCACCTTGTAGTGCAAGGGGCGCCAGTTTCATCCCTGGTCTGGAAAGATCCCATGTGCCACATTGTTGTTGGACCGATGTATTCAACTACCAAGCTGGAGCTCTGGGGAGCATGCACCCAGAGCCAGTGCTCTTCAGGGAGAGAGGTCACTGCAATGGGAGGCCCACACAGGCCAAAGAACAAAGATGGATGAAAATAGGTAAATGAATGACCAATAGAAGTGCCCCCTCCCCCCAAAAAAGAATACCGGAATGGGTTGCCATGCTCTCCTATGGGTATATCTATATACCTATCTATATATCCTACATCCATATCTAGTTATACCTATAGAAAGATAATATACATATATATATATATACACATATAAATACATATATATATATATGTGCATACATGGATACACACAGATATACATGTAAACACATTGTTTATAATTTCCTAACATACTTAAAGAAATAATTTATTCATTTGAGTGAAAATCTTGATTTTTATATCAGGATACTTACTATGTCTAATTTTGCATATATATATATATATATATATATATGTATATACACACACACATACATATATGGTTATGTAATAGTTTAACTCATACTGAAGAATAAGTGATCTGTAGCTTTATTTCAGTGTATCCGGGAAAGAAAATAGCTATGTTTATTATTTATATAAACTTACATATATTTATCTTGAATTATAACCATAATAAGTATAAGTAACTATATCACTTGAAAATAATTATATTGTTTCCTTTGAAAAAAATTATATTAAGATAACATGAAAAATTACAATTCAGAACTTCAAATTGCATTGTCATAAAATTTGGAAATAAAACAGAGCAATCAGACTGTATCAAATCTCAAAAACTGTACAAAGTAGATGTAATATTCCTACAGAATTGTGTCTACAAAAATTATTTTATTTAATCATTCTAGATGCTAGGAAAAACAGCTCTCAAATGAACTTAGACTGTTAAGGGAAAACAAAAAAGAAGAATCAGCAGAAGAAAATGAAGTATAGGATTATCTTCAAGTGTTCTACAGTATGAGTTACTAAAGCTCATTGTTTAAATCTCTGAAGAAGTTGGTTTAGGAAGATAGAAGTAATAGGAGTAATTATATGGGGAATAAAGATTTTATTTAACTCCAAATTGATTAACAGTCTTTCAAAGAAGAGTGTGAAGTATCTCAAAAGCCACCTATCGTAAGTTGTGTTCATAGTCCAGCTGATGACAATATCATTTCTGTATAAATTATCCTCTTTCCAATTGGCAACATTTCATATATATTGTCAAATTTTTAAATATGTATATAAAAATAACTTAAATATGTATTAATTTTAAGATCCCTATAGGGGACAGCCTTGTTATTAATACAGTGAAGAGCAGATGCTGTAGCATATGGCATACTAACTCATATTTATGTTAATTTTATGTAAATAGGATTTTAATACAGCAGCATTAATCTGTTGTTGCTTTGGTTTTCTGATATATCACGTTACCCTCTTTTTGGATAAGATTAATATAGGTTGTTTAGGTTTTCCCCAAAAGTTCCTTTTCAGCAGTATAAAGAGCAATGACTTACTTAAATTTTTAGCACATATGTTTAAATAGAAAGTCAGACCCATAAAGAAACTTAGAATTTATCTAAATCTTGTTCTTTTGCTCATTGAAGCAGACTTAAAGAAATACAAATGAAAGCAAATATGTATGTATAAGAGGAGGAAATGAATACGTATCAGTGGAGAAAATAAACAAATTTGTTTTAGCTAAATAGCTATTGATTGAACAGGTAAAATAGATCAGAGGAAAATTCTTCCAAGTTAAATTTTTAACTTGGGAATGCTATTACAAGACAGTTTGCATTTCTTCTGTTTTAGAAATTAAAATTTTAAATGGACACTTTTTATTAAGAAGATTCTGGTTAACTTTTTAAGGTCATATCATCTACTTTTACATTATATAAATGAAGGTGTACCCAATTTATTTCATAGTAATGCAACTTCAAACATTTATTTTTTTAATTGATGTAATTGCAGATAACATAGTATTAGTTCTGAGTGTGCATGTTTGCTAAGTCTCTTCAGTCCTGTCTGACCCTTTGTGACTCTGGAGTGTAGCCCGCTGGGTGCCTCTGTCCATGTAATTCTCCAGGCAAGCAGACTGAAGTGGGTTGCCATGCCCTCTCCAGAGAATCTTCCTGATGCAGAGATCAAACCCATGTCTTTTCCTTCTCCTGCATTGGCAGGCAGGTTCTTTACCACTAGGGTCACCTGGGAAGCCCACTGTCTTAATTTCAGTTTAGGTGATTTGATATATGTATGTGATGTGAAATGATGACCACCATAAAGCTAGTTAACATCGTCAAACATATGTGCTTACAAGGTATTTTCCATTGTGATTAGACTCTGTGAGATCTACTCAGGATTTCAGGTAAAAAATACAGTATTGTTGACTATTGTATTGTCACCATGCTGGCCATTACATCTCTGGGCCTTTCTCATGCTACAACCAGTAGTTTGTATCCTTAGACCATTTCCTTTACCGCCCTGAACTCCTCCTCTGGTAACCAGAAATCTGTTCTCTGAACCATTTGTTCAGTTTCTTTTTTTTTTTGACCCCAAATATAAATAATATGGTTGTTTAGGTTTTCCCCAAAAGTTCCTTTTCAGCAGTATAAAGAGCAATGACTTACTTAAATTTTTAGCACATATGTTTAAATAGAAAGTCAGACCCATAAAGAAACTTAGAATTTATCTAAATCTTGTTCTTTTGCTCATTGAAGCAGACTTAAAGAAATACAAATGAAAGCAAATATGTATGTATAAGAGGAGGAAATGAATACGTATCAGTGGAGAAAATAAACAAATTTGTTTTAGCTAAATAGCTATTGATTGAACAGGTAAAATAGATCAGAGGAAAATTCTTCCAAGTTAAATTTTTAACTTGGGAATGCTATTACAAGACAGTTTGCATTTCTTCTGTTTTAGAAATTAAAATTTTAAATGGACACTTTTTATTAAGAAGATTCTGGTTAACTTTTTAAGGTCATATCATCTACTTTTACATTATATAAATGAAGGTGTACCCAATTTATTTCATAGTAATGCAACTTCAAACATTTATTTTTTTAATTGATGTAATTGCAGATAACATAGTATTAGTTCTGAGTGTGCATGTTTGCTAAGTCTCTTCAGTCCTGTCTGACCCTTTGTGACTCTGGAGTGTAGCCCGCTGGGTGCCTCTGTCCATGTAATTCTCCAGGCAAGCAGACTGAAGTGGGTTGCCATGCCCTCTCCAGAGAATCTTCCTGATGCAGAGATCAAACCCATGTCTTTTCCTTCTCCTGCATTGGCAGGCAGGTTCTTTACCACTAGGGTCACCTGGGAAGCCCACTGTCTTAATTTCAGTTTAGGTGATTTGATATATGTATGTGATGTGAAATGATGACCACCATAAAGCTAGTTAACATCGTCAAACATATGTGCTTACAAGGTATTTTCCATTGTGATTAGACTCTGTGAGATCTACTCAGGATTTCAGGTAAAAAATACAGTATTGTTGACTATTGTATTGTCACCATGCTGGCCATTACATCTCTGGGCCTTTCTCATGCTACAACCAGTAGTTTGTATCCTTAGACCATTTCCTTTACCCGCCCTGAACTCCTCCTCTGGTAACCAGAAATCTGTTCTCTGAACCATTTGTTCAGTTTCTTTTTTTTTTTTAGACCCCAAATATAAGTGATACCTTGTGTTTGTCTTTCTCCCTCTTATTTCACTTAGTATAATACTCAGTGTTTTAATTATTATAGTTTTCAGAATGAAAATATAATGCCCAATATTCTTACAGATGAATTAGAGGAAATATACCACATTTGTTTACTCAGTTATAAGAACATTATAATGAAAGAAGAAATATAATGGAATATTATATGTTATTGCTGTTTTCATATTTATTATAAATTAATTTATACTAACATTGCTTTTTAACTTTATTTCAAGTTAAATGATGCAGTATCATACTATATTTAACATATCTTATAATCAAACATTAAAGGTCATTTAGAACAGAAAATGAGTCACTGAAATTTCACTCCCATAATAAATTTGTATTGGTTTGTGGTCTGAATTTAGAGGAGTCTGGAAAGGAAGTTGCTTCTAATATTTAACCACTTAAAATGTCTATTTTAAAGCTATTTAACAGACATTGTTTTAAATGGTCAGTTTTATGCTGATGTAATTATGAAGCAGAAATATGTGCTATTTTGCTTTTGTAGTTTGAACAACTCAGTCAAGATCAAGTCAGATTTCAAAAATGTACATAATTCCAGTCTAATAAGAGGAATTCATTTAATCCTGTATAAAGGCAATTTCCACAAGTAAAAGAAACCTGTAATAATTTAAAGATATGAATGGTATTTTTCTGCACTATTAATGAATATTTCAGGACCAAACACTATTATAGAATAGAAGGACATTAAGCCCCTAATTCTCTGAATTTATGGATAAATCCAAATTTCAACAGTTAATTTTTAATCTTTTGGATTCATTGTTATGCCTGTGAAGTCCTTTGTGAAATGAGTTTACATAGAAATGTATTCTAAATGAACACATAAATTGAAAACCTGTTATTTGACTTTTAATGACAATTTCAGTTTAGGTTTTGAATAGTGTGATGTGAAATGATGACCACCATAAAGCTAGTTAACATCGTCAAACATATGTGCTTACAAGGTATTTTCCATTGTGATTAGACTCTGTGAGATCTACTCAGGATTTCAGGTAAAAAATACAGTATTGTTGACTATTGTATTGTCACCATGCTGGCCATTACATCTCTGGGCCTTTCTCATGCTACAACCAGTAGTTTGTATCCTTAGACCATTTCCTTTACCCGCCCTGAACTCCTCCTCTGGTAACCAGAAATCTGTTCTCTGAACCATTTGTTCAGTTTCTTTTTTTTTTTTAGACCCCAAATATAAGTGATACCTTGTGTTTGTCTTTCTACCTCTTATTTCACTTAGTATAATACTCAGTGTTTTAATTATTATAGTTTTCAGAATGAAAATATAATGCCCAATATTCTTACAGATGAATTAGAGGAAATATACCACATTTGTTTACTCAGTTATAAGAACATTATAATGAAAGAAGAAATATAATGGAATATTATATGTTATTGCTGTTTTCATATTTATTATAAATTAATTTATACTAACATTGCTTTTTAACTTTATTTCAAGTTAAATGATGCAGTATCATACTATATTTAACATATCTTATAATCAAACATTAAAGGTCATTTAGAACAGAAAATGAGTCACTGAAATTTCACTCCCATAATAAATTTGTATTGGTTTGTGGTCTGAATTTAGAGGAGTCTGGAAAGGAAGTTGCTTCTAATATTTAACCACTTAAAATGTCTATTTTAAAGCTATTTAACAGACATTGTTTTAAATGGTCAGTTTTATGCTGATGTAATTATGAAGCAGAAATATGTGCTATTTTGCTTTTGTAGTTTGAACAACTCAGTCAAGATCAAGTCAGATTTCAAAAATGTACATAATTCCAGTCTAATAAGAGGAATTCATTTAATCCTGTATAAAGGCAATTTCCACAAGTAAAAGAAACCTGTAATAATTTAAAGATATGAATGGTATTTTTCTGCACTATTAATGAATATTTCAGGACCAAACACTATTATAGAATAGAAGGACATTAAGCCCCTAATTCTCTGAATTTATGGATAAATCCAAATTTCAACAGTTAATTTTTAATCTTTTGGATTCATTGTTATGCCTGTGAAGTCCTTTGTGAAATGAGTTTACATAGAAATGTATTCTAAATGAACACATAAATTGAAAACCTGTTATTTGACAGTATTGGAAATTATGGCACAAAATACTCATTGTTAATTCTGAGGAAAAAACTTGAATGACTCATAGTATGCCTCATGTTGAAATGTAATTGATATGTCATATTGCTATTTTATCATGATTTGAGAAGAATGTATGATATAATAAAATATTTGGTGGCAGAGAGCAGTTTAAACAGAAAAAAATATACGCCTTCTCACATGACCCCACAATCTTTTAGAGCAATGTTTTTCTGCCTATTCAGGTTACCATTTAAAGTTTAGTCCTAAATATTGAAGGTAATAATTGCTGCTGTCCTACAAAAAGAGTTTCAGTGGCTGAAATGTAACTACTTTTTTTTTTTAAAGATTTATTTATTTATTTATTTTTGGGCGGGGGTCGGGTTGGGGAGGGAAGGGGGCGGGCAGGCCACTTCTATTGGTCTTTCATTTCTCAATTTTCATCCATCTTTGTTCTTTGGCTCCTGTGGGCCTCCCATCGCGGTGGCGTCTGTCATCGCAGAGCACTGGCTCTGGATGCACGCGCGCCAGAGCTCTGGCTCGGTAATTGGACAGATTGGTCCAGCCGCTCCACGGCACTTGGGATCTTCCCAGGCCAGGGATCGAACTGGCGTCCTTGCACGGCAAGGCGGTGTCCTTACTCACTGGACCACAAGGGGAAGCCCAGAAATGTAACTACTTTTGAAACATCTAATGAGGCATGCAAAATCTTCAAGCGAGAATCCTAGGTTCTTCAAAAAGAAAATTTGTTGTTTCAGATGACATACAATACCTTGAATTTATGTGGAAAAGCATAGGATAATATCTAATTTGCTTCATGATGTATAGTATTTCCTAAAGTGGGCAGTGACATAGATATATCTCATACAAAGAATATAATTTATTGTGGATGCTTAGAAGTTTTGCACTATAAATACTCTTCTTGTGCATGGATCGTCATTGCACTCTGCTGACAATATTGTTCATTTATGTTATAAACAAAAATTTAAAAGAATCCAGAAATTTTGCTATACGTAAAATATTCTGAATAAAAAAAGTAGAAAATAATTTCTTGACAGATGTACAATCGTGACATTTAATTTACCAAATAAGAAGGAAGTGTAGAGAAACAGAAAATGAAGCGTGTGTACTAATATAATAAATGACTTGATAAATGATATTTGATAGGAATACAGAGATAAGTCATATTGTTAAATGATTAGACACTTTATTCAGGGGAGAACCATCACTTTGAAAGGTCAATAAATTCTTTTTATTCTTGAAATCTTTGTTTATTGGGGTGTCCTGGGAATTTACGATCCAGCCACAGTGAAAGGACTACTCATGTCATCATCAGGAGAATAGAATCAGATCATATATTCTTACTTGACAAGAGTTGGCAATTTAACCTGACAAGATTCTCACCAATGAGGACAGCTTTAGGAGTTCCACTGCTATGGTAAAGATTTGACATGTCATTGAGGGATGAGGTGCAGAAGCCTGACAATAAACCAGGACTTGCTAATGCAGTTTAGGATTGCTGTAAAAATTTATTAAAAACCAGAGACTGTAAAATTACTACACTTCTTCAGAACTGTTTTTCTTTCCCTTGCTGAATATTTATGCGATGTTTAATGCACCACATGTTTTAAAACCTGATGGTCTCGGCTCCATGCGGCCCCTTGGGATCTTCCCGGGCCGGGGATCGAAGTGGCGGCCTTGCACGGCAAGGCGGTGTCCTTACTCACTGGACCACAAGGGGAAGCCCAGAAATGTAACTACTTTTGAAACATCTAATGAGGCATGCAAAATCTTCAAGCGAGAATCCTAGGTTCTTCAAAAAGAAAATTTGTTGTTTCAGATGACATACAATACCTTGAATTTATGTGGAAAAGCATAGGATAATATCTAATTTGCTTCATGATGTATAGTATTTCCTAAAGTGGGCAGTGACATAGATATATCTCATACAAAGAATATAATTTATTGTGGATGCTTAGAAGTTTTGCACTATAAATACTCTTCTTGTGCATGGATCGTCATTGCACTCTGCTGACAATATTGTTCATTTATGTTATAAACAAAAATTTAAAAGAATCCAGAAATTTTGCTATACGTAAAATATTCTGAATAAAAAAAGTAGAAAATAATTTCTTGACAGATGTACAATCGTGACATTTAATTTACCAAATAAGAAGGAAGTGTAGAGAAACAGAAAATGAAGCGTGTGTACTAATATAATAAATGACTTGATAAATGATATTTGATAGGAATACAGAGATAAGTCATATTGTTAAATGATTAGACACTTTATTCAGGGGAGAACCATCACTTTGAAAGGTCAATAAATTCTTTTTATTCTTGAAATCTTTGTTTATTGGGGTGTCCTGGGAATTTACGATCCAGCCACAGTGAAAGGACTACTCATGTCATCATCAGGAGAATAGAATCAGATCATATATTCTTACTTGACAAGAGTTGGCAATTTAACCTGACAAGATTCTCACCAATGAGGACAGCTTTAGGAGTTCCACTGCTATGGTAAAGATTTGACATGTCATTGAGGGATGAGGTGCAGAAGCCTGACAATAAACCAGGACTTGCTAATGCAGTTTAGGATTGCTGTAAAAATTTATTAAAAACCAGAGACTGTAAAATTACTACACTTCTTCAGAACTGTTTTTCTTTCCCTTGCTGAATATTTATGCGATGTTTAATGCACAGCACATGTTTTAAAACTTGTTTCCTGATGGTGTAAAAGAAGTCTATTATAATGCACATGAAATTGCTTGAAATTCAATTAAATGCATGAGAGAGTAAGTAGAATGTCCACCTGTAAGCCCATTTTGACAAGATTTTTTTTTCATTAATGGTTTTAGTGTCTACAAATTTAAGGAGTTTCAATAATGGCACTTATGTTTTAAGAAACAAAAGATATTTACCGTCAACTAGGCATTAATTTAACAGAACTGAAAAGCATGTGTAACTTGGAATAACAGCATCCTATGTGTTTTCTTTAGAAGGGCTGAAAGGAAAGTGTACATATAAAGGTACCATTAATTAGCAATGCAATTGTGGCTGCTGGATGATTCTATGCAATCCTTAATAGCCACTAAAAGAAAGGAGAAAAAGGCTGGGCGGACACATTAGAAGTCTGTGTTGTGTTTGCAGTAAATCAATTTTTCAAAATACACTTCCAAATAGTAATGTGGGTCAACTAATTCCTAGATGTAAATCAGTAAATGTATTATCTTTTCACAGCTCCAAATATGTGTGAGTCACTACTTTAGGGATATCAACAAATGACTCAATTTTCTCACCCAAACCTTACAGCAGACCGATCATATTCAAGGCAATCTGCTAGGTGCTATGACAATACTAATATAGGGGACACAGTCAAAAATATGCAGCACAAGGAAGAGTCTGAGAGTGAGTCATCATGATAGATATAACCACAAAGTGAAGACATAATTAAGGGAAGGAATATATTAATTTAAATTTTGGCTACTCTACCTTCCATCTGTACTTTAGGATCTTAAAGGTATATCTTGCTCTTTCTTTAAGGTGTCTTTCACTTGACAAATCCTTTGTATAAGTTTACTCTAACAGTGTTAACTGTTTTATTCTCTGCTCCCTATTCTGTCTTTTGACGACCTCTTCAGTAAAGGATAAACCCTTTTCTGACTGTCCTCAACAGGATTAACTCTGACATTTCTGTATGCCACAGGTACCTGGGGAAATGTGTGTGAGACTATTTGGGAGGGAAGAAACAGTGGGAAGGCTCTGCAGTGGTTGAAAGATTGGCAGGAGGATCAGGCATACCTACACAGAGAATGCAGTTTAGTGGTCAATCTGTCAATGCTTTATTCACATTTAAGAATGGAGCAATTTTTGCCTTGAGGATTGTGACTGCTCACTGAGTTGCATTTCAGACTTTGCTGAATTTCCTCTGTATTCTGCAGACTTGGCAGTCTTACTCGACTTCACAGTAATTGTGATTGCTGACTCGTGCCTGGATGGGAGGCTGCCAAAAGGGCAGGTATCCCAGAGAGACATCATTACCCAGGTTGGCAAATACCTGAGAGCCCTATTTAATGATACAATCTTATTTTTACAGCACGGGGCAGGCTTCCAGTCTCACAGCATAGTTCCTGGCCGTAATGCTTTTTAGCAAATGGTCATGATCTATGCAATCCTTAATAGCCACTAAAAGAAAGGAGAAAAGGCTGGGCGGACACATTAGAAGTCTGTGTTGTGTTTGCAGTAAATCAATTTTTCAAAATACACTTCCAAATAGTAATGTGGGTCAACTAATTCCTAGATGTAAATCAGTAAATGTATTATCTTTTCACAGCTCCAAATATGTGTGAGTCACTACTTTAGGGATATCAACAAATGACTCAATTTTCTCACCCAAACCTTACAGCAGACCGATCATATTCAAGGCAATCTGCTAGGTGCTATGACAATACTAATATAGGGGACACAGTCAAAAATATGCAGCACAAGGAAGAGTCTGAGAGTGAGTCATCATGATAGATATAACCACAAAGTGAAGACATAATTAAGGGAAGGAATATATTAATTTAAATTTTGGCTACTCTACCTTCCATCTGTACTTTAGGATCTTAAAGGTATATCTTGCTCTTTCTTTAAGGTGTCTTTCACTTGACAAATCCTTTGTATAAGTTTACTCTAACAGTGTTAACTGTTTTATTCTCTGCTCCCTATTCTGTCTTTTGACGACCTCTTCAGTAAAGGATAAACCCTTTTCTGACTGTCCTCAACAGGATTAACTCTGACATTTCTGTATGCCACAGGTACCTGGGGAAATGTGTGTGAGACTATTTGGGAGGGAAGAAACAGTGGGAAGGCTCTGCAGTGGTTGAAAGATTGGCAGGAGGATCAGGCATACCTACACAGAGAATGCAGTTTAGTGGTCAATCTGTCAATGCTTTATTCACATTTAAGAATGGAGCAATTTTTGCCTTGAGGATTGTGACTGCTCACTGAGTTGCATTTCAGACTTTGCTGAATTTCCTCTGTATTCTGCAGACTTGGCAGTCTTACTCGACTTCACAGTAATTGTGATTGCTGACTCGTGCCTGGATGGGAGGCTGCCAAAAGGGCAGGTATCCCAGAGAGACATCATTACCCAGGTTGGCAAATACCTGAGAGCCCTATTTAATGATACAATCTTATTTTTACAGCACGGGGCAGGCTTCCAGTCTCACAGCATAGTTCCTGGCCGTAATGCTTTTTGGCAAAAGCCTTTCATATACTTTTGCAAAATCAAAAGAAATAAACCATGGGTATATAGATCAATGGTAGATGATCAGATACCTGGGAAGAGCTGCAAAGATCTGAATAGCTCTAGGGTAAACATATTTATCTAACTGCTGGAGAATAAAAGTGAACCCCTTGGCTTAAATTATAACTTAAATTATATACATAAAAATAGCTTTTTATAGGGAAATAGGACTCCTTATTTTTTTAAAACAGATTTTGCTCAGATATTCATTCTGGAATTGAGTTCATTGCTAAGTCATTGAAAACGAGATGGAACAGGTATGACAGGGGGCAGAGAATCTTTGTAGTACCCAGCAGTATACACAGGACAGTTTTTAGATTCATTGTTAGATTCCCACATTGCATTTGCAAAAAACTAAAGGAGCTCTCCCTTTCTTTTAGCATAATGATTCTAAAATGAAAAGTAGTACATGTATGTGGAAACACAGACATCTAATGAATAAATTCTGCTTGCTCACATTCCAAATCGATACCCTGGGTTTTCTGATAGTTAAGATATGGGATTTTTTTCTGAAATGGGGTATTTCAGTCTATATCCTGGGTAGCCTATAATATATTATAATCCCTTCTACTCAGGAAGTCTACTGAAATTAATTCAGGTTTATATTGCAACTTCATCATTAAGGCCTACCCCCAGGATCTAGGAACTTTCTAAAGAACAGTGTGTAGACTACCATACTCCAGAAATTACATAGTCTGGGGAGGATATGTTATTTCTGTCACCCCCTCTTCTTCATGATATATAGTATAAACTATAAACCATAAAGTGTTGACAAACAGTGGTCAATGAGTGAAATCCAGTCACTGCCTTTTTTTGTATAGTCCTCAGATTGATAAATTTATACTTTTTCACATGGTTAGAAAAAAAAAAATCATGACATAAGACAAATACATAGATTATAAAATCTATTATAAAATGTAGTACCCAAAAAGTTTTATTAGAACACAGATATGTTCATTTATTTACATCTTTTCTTTTTTCATTAATTCATTTACTTATTTTTATGATTGCTTTTGAGCTACAATGACAGAGTTGCATATTTCAGATAGAGATCATGTGATTTGCAAAGATTACAGTATTTAAGACTTAGTACTTTACAAAAATATTTGCTGACTCTTGACATAAATGATTGACTCAGAGTCCTCAAACTTTGGTTTTTGTATATAAAGACAAACTTCTGGACTGGATAAAAGAAAACAAAACTTTTCTCTCTTAAGTGACTGATTGTTACAATTGAAAGCCTTGGGTTTGTGAGTACTATCCCTGTCATACATTAACAATGGTATGCTTGAGGTCTCAGCCAAAAATTTGTCCCCATTTTCTTCATTATTCATACTCAATGAGTGATAGATGAAGAGTCTTGATATTTCTGAAATAGTAAAGAGAGTTTATGGAAAAAGTAAATTGAGAAAACACAGATTTAACATAAAAGGTACCTCAACTGTACCTCAGAAACAGGATTTGAAAAACATTAAACCAAAAAAATTAACAATGTTTTTCTGTGCTTTCATAACCATTTAGTTATTTTAGCGTAGTTTAGGAGAAATTTATATTTACTGATGATCATATTGAGTTGATAAATAAACAAGATTTGATATTATGTTCTGTTCCACAATGGCATGGGTAGGCAATTCATACTGAATCAATTTATTTGAAGTTTGCTTAAATAAATTGACCTTTATAAATTCACTTAAAGAAAATGTAGTTTGTGCTTTAAAGAGTCACACCTGCATGAAATTACAAAAAATTAAAATTAAGTCTTCAGAACTATAAAGCTTATGTTGTTCTTAGTTTTTCATGATTTTTAACATATCTCAAATAGGTTGTTCAATCATACATATATACATGCATACATACAACATATATGTACATGTATATATTTCTGGGAAAGCCCTACCATATAGATATAGAAATGGCTTTAATCTTTTCACACTTTGCATCCAAATCTCACTCATTAGATTATTTGATACTCAGAATTTTTTTCACATGGTTAGAAAAAAAAAAATCATGACATAAGACAAATACATAGATTATAAAATCTATTATAAAATGTAGTACCCAAAAAGTTTTATTAGAACACAGATATGTTCATTTATTTACATCTTTTCTTTTTTCATTAATTCATTTACTTATTTTTATGATTGCTTTTGAGCTACAATGACAGAGTTGCATATTTCAGATAGAGATCATGTGATTTGCAAAGATTACAGTATTTAAGACTTAGTACTTTACAAAAATATTTGCTGACTCTTGACATAAATGATTGACTCAGAGTCCTCAAACTTTGGTTTTTGTATATAAAGACAAACTTCTGGACTGGATAAAAGAAAACAAAACTTTTCTCTCTTAAGTGACTGATTGTTACAATTGAAAGCCTTGGGTTTGTGAGTACTATCCCTGTCATACATTAACAATGGTATGCTTGAGGTCTCAGCCAAAAATTTGTCCCCATTTTCTTCATTATTCATACTCAATGAGTGATAGATGAAGAGTCTTGATATTTCTGAAATAGTAAAGAGAGTTTATGGAAAAAGTAAATTGAGAAAACACAGATTTAACATAAAAGGTACCTCAACTGTACCTCAGAAACAGGATTTGAAAAACATTAAACCAAAAAAATTAACAATGTTTTTCTGTGCTTTCATAACCATTTAGTTATTTTAGCGTAGTTTAGGAGAAATTTATATTTACTGATGATCATATTGAGTTGATAAATAAACAAGATTTGATATTATGTTCTGTTCCACAATGGCATGGGTAGGCAATTCATACTGAATCAATTTATTTGAAGTTTGCTTAAATAAATTGACCTTTATAAATTCACTTAAAGAAAATGTAGTTTGTGCTTTAAAGAGTCACACCTGCATGAAATTACAAAAAATTAAAATTAAGTCTTCAGAACTATAAAGCTTATGTTGTTCTTAGTTTTTCATGATTTTTAACATATCTCAAATAGGTTGTTCAATCATACATATATACATGCATACATACAACATATATGTACATGTATATATTTCTGGGAAAGCCCTACCATATAGATATAGAAATGGCTTTAATCTTTTCACACTTTGCATCCAAATCTCACTCATTATTTAGAATTAATTAGATACTTGCAGAAATTCTGAACCTTTTTTTTTTTTTTATAAAAGTATATATACTGTTTTAATTTGGCTTAGGAGATATATTTTCAAAAAAGACTTAGGTAATATTTTTCAGCTTCTAGTTGACTCCTAATTCTAGTTGACAATCACAAGCCTATTTTAATTGATTTCTTTAGCACACTTTTTTTCCCCTCAATTTTGGCCTCTTTTACTGGTTCTTCATTTATTCACTTTCATTCATCTTTGTTCTTTGGCCTGTGTGGGCCTCCCATTGCAGTGGCCTCTCTCATTGCCAAGCACCGGCTCTGGGCACATGTGCTCCAGAGTGCTGGCTCACAATTGGACACACTGGTCTAGCCACTCCACAACACATGGGATCTTCCCAGGCCAGGGATCGAACCAGCACCCCCAGCACTGCAAGGTGGACTCCCTACCCACTGGACCACCAGGGAAGCCCTATTTTAATAGGTTTCTTCATTAAATATTTATCTCACCCTTTTTGTCTCTACAAATCCATTTGAGAAAGATTTTTTTTTAATGTTTATTTTGGTAGGGAGAGAGTAAAAGAGATAATAGAAAATAAAATTGAATTTGTGCATGTATGTATTTTCTTCATATAAAAGTATTAATGTGCTTACAGTTAAAGAAATTTATTTTATTTTGAAAAAAAATGTTTTACAGTTTCCTTGCAAAGATATGATGTCTTCAGTTACATATCCCCCAATAGTAAAAAAATCAACAATAGTAACAACAATTGAATCAACAATAGTAAAAAAAAAAAAAAAAAAAAAAATGCCATATAAAAAGCCACTGGATAGATGAGTCAATAACATAGTAGCCTTTCCTGTTTTACTAACACTATAGTTTATGTTAACCTTGAGCAGGATACTTTTAAGAGGTGAAATAATTCTATTTCAAGCTTCATTATAGTGTATAAATATATATATGTAGTGTAAATTATATACTACATGTTAATATAAAAGTGTATGTATATTAATATACATGGTTTATATTAATATACATGGAGATAATTCATAGTGGTGTATGTGTTCATGTTAATGAGTCTACAACAGTGCACATATAATGAAATAAATGGTGTGTGTGTTCATGTTAATGAGTGTACAACAGTGCTACTAAGCATAAACTTTGGCAGAAATGCAGATCTGTGTGGGTCCAGTTTCTTGTCAAACTTATACAAATACATTTTCGGGGATGCAATTTCACCATTTGTGACATACCAGTCTTATGAGACTTTCACATGATCTAAAGTTATATGAAATATATATAAATATATGTATATATGTGCATATGATATATATGTGTGTGTGTGTATGTATATGTGTATATATCTGTATCTATATATCATATATTTAAGGCTTAAAGCATGGTGCCCATCCACTCCTTCTAAACCTTTTACAGTGTGGTTAGCCTTCAAGATCTGTGAGTTTCCATCCCTGGATTTAAACAAGCAGGAATCTCACACTTTTTCCTGTTCTAAATCCCATTGAAGGTTGACAGTGTGCGTTAGCCTTCAAAGAGGTACTCTTGGACCACCAGGAAGCCCTATTTTAATAGGTTTCTTCATTAAATATTTATCTCACCCTTTTTGTCTCTACAAATCCATTTGAGAAAGATTTTTTTTTAATGTTTATTTTGGTAGGGAGAGAGTAAAAGAGATAATAGAAAATAAAATTGAATTTGTGCATGTATGTATTTTCTTCATATAAAAGTATTAATGTGCTTACAGTTAAAGAAATTTATTTTATTTTGAAAAAAAATGTTTTACAGTTTCCTTGCAAAGATATGATGTCTTCAGTTACATATCCCCCAATAGTAAAAAAATCAACAATAGTAACAACAATTGAATCAACAATAGTAAAAAAAAAAAAAAAAAAAAAAAATGCCATATAAAAAGCCACTGGATAGATGAGTCAATAACATAGTAGCCTTTCCTGTTTTACTAACACTATAGTTTATGTTAACCTTGAGCAGGATACTTTTAAGAGGTGAAATAATTCTATTTCAAGCTTCATTATAGTGTATAAATATATATATGTAGTGTAAATTATATACTACATGTTAATATACATAGTGTATGTATATTAATATACATGGTTTATATTAATATACATGGAGATAATTCATAGTGGTGTATGTGTTCATGTTAATGAGTCTACAACAGTGCACATATAATGAAATAAATGGTGTGTGTGTTCATGTTAATGAGTGTACAACAGTGCTACTAAGCATAAACTTTGGCAGAAATGCAGATCTGTGTGGGTCCAGTTTCTTGTCAAACTTATACAAATACATTTTCGGGGATGCAATTTCACCATTTGTGACATACCAGTCTTATGAGACTTTCACATGATCTAAAGTTATATGAAATATATATAAATATATGTATATATGTGCATATGATATATATATGTGTGTGTGTGTATGTATATGTGTATATATCTGTATCTATATATCATATATTTAAGGCTTAAAGCATGGTGCCCATCCACTCCTTCTAAACCTTTTACAGTGTGGTTAGCCTTCAAGATCTGTGAGTTTCCATCCATGGATTTAAACAAGCAGGAATCTCACACTCTGTTTATATCCATGATAGGTTGAATCTGCAGAATGCAGGGCCTTCAGATGTGAAGGTCTGACTGAGGGACTTAAGCATCCTTGAATCTTGCTATGGGAAGAGTGCTGGAACCAGTTCCCCATGGGTAGTGAGAGAAGACTGTGTGATTTTAATTAATATCTTCAATTTTTAAAAAATGAACTATAATTATTCATTCAATATAACCTTTAAATTTTGACTTGTACATTCTACTTGATGAAATAACCAATTATCCTTGCAATCTTCCTTTTTTTCTTTTTAAGATGACTTATTAGAGCTAAACAATATCAGAGTAATTCTTATGTATGGTGCAGTACACACTACATCTGAGTGTAAAGATCTTAGATATCCTCTAGTCAGATATCTTATATACACTCAGTTCACAACATTCAGGATGATTGTTCATTCAGCCTCTGCTTTTCATGTTCCATCAACAAGCAATATACCAATCCTGAAACACAGCATCCAATTTTAGGCAGCTCTGATTATTTGTTATTTTTATATAAGGAGAGCCAATATACAGTTCAATGTAATTATATTCAGCCCATCATTTCATATAGATGCTAGATAACTCCTCTTCTAAATCACCCCTTTTCAAGTCTAAATGTTAAGATTCGTTGCCTCTTAAATGAATATAATTTCCACCTTCTTCCCATTGAGATTCTTACTCATATTACTGAGGAAGAAATTTGTCTAAGTACTTCTCTCATTTAATGATCACATCAACCCTATGATTTAGGTGTCATCATTTCCCTCCACCAACACACTATTTCAGAAAACAAAGACAAAACAAAAAATAATTAGTAGCTTGACCCTAATTACACAGCCAGTATGACCTAAAACTTGGCACTCTGATCTGTCAACTGAACTAGTAAACACAGAACGGCTCAATTTTATAAATGTTCTCTGTAGATTTTGCATGTGACTTCCCCAAAGCAAAGCATTTGCTTGTTTTGTTGTGGATGCTTTAATAGAGATCAAGAAATAATGTGCTCAAAACTTGTAATTTTACAGTGTGGTTAGCCTTCAAGATCTGTGAGTTTCCATCCATGGATTTAAACAAGCAGGAATCTCACACTCTGTTTATATCCATGATAGGTTGAATCTGCAGAATGCAGGGCCTTCAGATGTGAAGGTCTGACTGAGGGACTTAAGCATCCTTGAATCTTGCTATGGGAAGAGTGCTGGAACCAGTTCCCCATGGGTAGTGAGAGAAGACTGTGTGATTTTAATTAATATCTTCAATTTTTAAAAAATGAACTATAATTATTCATTCAATATAACCTTTAAATTTTGACTTGTACATTCTACTTGATGAAATAACCAATTATCCTTGCAATCTTCCTTTTTCTTTTTAAGATGACTTATTAGAGCTAAACAATATCAGAGTAATTCTTATGTATGGTGCAGTACACACTACATCTGAGTGTAAAGATCTTAGATATCCTCTAGTCAGATATCTTATATACACTCAGTTCACAACATTCAGGATGATTGTTCATTCAGCCTCTGCTTTTCATGTTCCATCAACAAGCAATATACCAATCCTGAAACACAGCATCCAATTTTAGGCAGCTCTGATTATTTGTTATTTTTATATAAGGAGAGCCAATATACAGTTCAATGTAATTATATTCAGCCCATCATTTCATATAGATGCTAGATAACTCCTCTTCTAAATCACCCCTTTTCAAGTCTAAATGTTAAGATTCGTTGCCTCTTAAATGAATATAATTTCCACCTTCTTCCCATTGAGATTCTTACTCATATTACTGAGGAAGAAATTTGTCTAAGTACTTCTCTCATTTAATGATCACATCAACCCTATGATTTAGGTGTCATCATTTCCCTCCACCAACACACTATTTCAGAAAACAAAGACAAAACAAAAAATAATTAGTAGCTTGACCCTAATTACACAGCCAGTATGACCTAAAACTTGGCACTCTGATCTGTCAACTGAACTAGTAAACACAGAACGGCTCAATTTTATAAATGTTCTCTGTAGATTTTGCATGTGACTTCCCCAAAGCAAAGCATTTGCTTGTTTTGTTGTGGATGCTTTAATAGAGATCAAGAAATAATGTGCTCAACTTATTTACTCTATATAAAACAGCAAGAAGATCAATTTTGGGAATCAACAATCTATAGTTTCTACTAATGTGTAATAGATTTTCTTTTAAAACCAAGAAAGACCTTAATACATCTCTTAAAATCTGTGATAGAACCTATATTTCTGAGAGAAGTAGATGAGAATAGTAAATAGAATCTTTTTTTGAGGGGAAAATACTTATTGGAAAGGGGGAATGCTGGAGTCTCTTCTTTCTGGAATGTGAGGTACAGGTGTCCCATGGGAAAAGTCAAAGAGGAAAGAAGTAGTGGAACAGTATAGAGAAGATTTTTAAAATGGATTTAATTGCTATGATATTTTTTTCCCAATTGGAAATGATTATTTGGTTAGGTATATTGAGAAGGCCTTTAGAACTGAATCTGCTATTAGTAGGAAAGGGTGCCGTGATCAATTAGTCACCCCTATCATGGACTCAGAAGTGGTAGGAGCAGCAGATACACTTTATGGTTGCTATTACTCAGAAAAGTAAAATCTGCTCTAGTCTCTTTAATGCTTCTGTGAAATCTAAGGATGGATTACTGCAGAGTCATTAAGAAATACCATAAACGCCATGCCTCTATACCTATCAGTCTTGGTTGGTTACTATTCAATAATAATGCCCACTGGTTATCAGTCTTCTTTAAGAATGTCACCTACATAATTCTCTTAACTCAGCTTTCCACTGTCCCTTGCCTCTTCAAAAATCCCCCCACTCTGCCACAGCACACTAAAGAAACATCCTTTCTACTTTGCCTTGTGAACACTTTTTTCGAGAGACATGAATTCTGTCTATATAAAGAGTATATAACCTTGCCTTAACAGAATCTTGACTCCTTTTGGGCAATTTTCCTATCAGTTAAGAAAAGCTTGCTTTCTTCTATGGTCCACATAGCTGAAGAGGGGGTAGAGCCACTCAAGACTTTTATTCTTACATCCTCCCTTGAACTTTGCTCCTTTGGAGCTCTAAAATGCAGCAACCTAGTTCTCTACACAGTTCTTCATTTATCAATTTTATAGTCTTTCTTTCTCATCCAGTGAATATTTTGGTACCTGTTTTGCAATTTTTAAAAATTGCTCCGATGTTCTCAGCTATTTTAAATATCAAATAACCTCTTTCAACATCAGTTTCCCTTCACACAATGAAGTTTTATCCTTACTCATTCCACTTATGAAATTTCCACCCCCTGAAGCCCCACACTCTGATGATAGCCTTCACAGTAAGGTTTTTTTCTTTTTTTTTTTTTTTTGGTTTGTTATATCCATGGAATAGGTAGCTCAGTGGTAAAGAACCCATCTGCCAATTTAGGAGACATAAGAGATGCAGGTTTGATCCCTGGGTCAGGAAAATCCCCTGGAGGAGGGCATGGTAACCCACTCCAGTATCTTGTCTGGAGAATCCCATGGACAGAGGAGCCTGGTGGGCACCATAGGGTTACAAAGAGTGGAACATGACTGAGTCAACTTAGTACTCATGCACCCACCAAATGATTCAACTTCATCAAAATCGCCATCCCTTGACTCCTTTCTTCTCCAAACTTTTGCTTGCTTTGTTAAATAGCTAAAATGCATGCATTTTGGAAGTATTCTCAATTCCTGTGCTTTCTCTGTTGTTCTTAGATGTTCGCAGTCTTTGGCTATTACTCAGAAAAGTAAAATCTGCTCTAGTCTCTTTAATGCTTCTGTGAAATCTAAGGATGGATTACTGCAGAGTCATTAAGAAATACCATAAACGCCATGCCTCTATACCTATCAGTCTTGGTTGGTTACTATTCAATAATAATGCCCACTGGTTATCAGTCTTCTTTAAGAATGTCACCTACATAATTCTCTTAACTCAGCTTTCCACTGTCCCTTGCCTCTTCAAAAATCCCCCCACTCTGCCACAGCACACTAAAGAAACATCCTTTCTACTTTGCCTTGTGAACACTTTTTTCGAGAGACATGAATTCTGTCTATATAAAGAGTATATAACCTTGCCTTAACAGAATCTTGACTCCTTTTGGGCAATTTTCCTATCAGTTAAGAAAAGCTTGCTTTCTTCTATGGTCCACATAGCTGAAGAGGGGGTAGAGCCACTCAAGACTTTTATTCTTACATCCTCCCTTGAACTTTGCTCCTTTGGAGCTCTAAAATGCAGCAACCTAGTTCTCTACACAGTTCTTCATTTATCAATTTTATAGTCTTTCTTTCTCATCCAGTGAATATTTTGGTACCTGTTTTGCAATTTTTAAAAATTGCTCCGATGTTCTCAGCTATTTTAAATATCAAATAACCTCTTTCAACATCAGTTTCCCTTCACACAATGAAGTTTTATCCTTACTCATTCCACTTATGAAATTTCCACCCCCTGAAGCCCCACACTCTGATGATAGCCTTCACAGTAAGGTTTTTTTCTTTTTTTTTTTTTTGGTTTGTTATATCCATGGAATAGGTAGCTCAGTGGTAAAGAACCCATCTGCCAATTTAGGAGACATAAGAGATGCAGGTTTGATCCCTGGGTCAGGAAAATCCCCTGGAGGAGGGCATGGTAACCCACTCCAGTATCTTGTCTGGAGAATCCCATGGACAGAGGAGCCTGGTGGGCACCATAGGGTTACAAAGAGTGGAACATGACTGAGTCAACTTAGTACTCATGCACCCACCAAATGATTCAACTTCATCAAAATCGCCATCCCTTGACTCCTTTCTTCTCCAAACTTTTGCTTGCTTTGTTAAATAGCTAAAATGCATGCATTTTGGAAGTATTCTCAATTCCTGTGCTTTCTCTGTTGTTCTTATTTACAATTCTGAAAAAAAAAAAAAAAGAAAACTTAGATGAGTTCGACTATTCATCTACTCAACTGAATTTGGGTTTGTCAGTGCTTTTACAAACAAACAAAACATAAAATGGAACAAAATACTTTTAATTGTATCAAGTTTAATTTTTCCCAGCTTCAAGGGGGCTTGCAACACCATACAGAGATATTTTTCAGTTTTCATATTCAATCTTAGAAATAGCAGTGTAAATTAGAAACTCCCTCAGCTTTCTGCCACCCAATGTGAAAATTTTACATGCGTCTTTTTCCAGTTAAGACGGGAATGATGCCTTTCTTTATCATGATTATTTCTCTGATTCTGTATTTCAACTCATCCACTCCTAGCTCCTCACATACTTCATACTGTGAATTTTCCCTCTCCCTTTGGTAGCTTCAACCTTCTTCTCTATTGTCATTTTCCCTGTATGCAGGTGAATGTTCAAATTTCAAGTTATTCTCACCAAGTTTTATATTCACACTCAACATAACACCTTCTCTCCCTTTTCAGTTCATGTTTCCTAAGAGAATCGTCAGCTGCACTGGCGGTTCCTCCTTTACTGGTTGTAATTGCTTGGCTTCCTAAACAATTGCACACTGACTGGTACTTCAACATTTTTCTCAACAAGGATACTTATGTTTCTAAATCCAGCACACATGGTATTCTTTTCTTTCCTGATGTCTCTAAAATATTAGAAATGGCTTATTTTTCCCCATTGTTCATTAAGATAGATTTTACACAGTAAAACTGATCATTTTAGTGTACAGTTCTAAGTTTGATAAATGCACGCATGCATACTAAGTTACCTCATTCATGTCTGACTCTTTGTGACCCTATGGACTGTAGTCCTCCAGGCTCCTCTGTTCATGCGATTCTCTAGGCAAGAATACTGGAGTGGGTTCCCATGCCCTCTTCCAGGGGATTTTTCTGACCTAGGAATCAAACTCACGTCTCTTATGCCTCATGCATTAGCCAGTGGGTTCTTTACCACTAGTACCACCTCAATTATATAACTACCATTAAAGTTGACATATAGAATAGTTTCATTGTTTCCACAATTGTTCCTGTGTCCCTAGCAGCCTCTGCCCCCTGCTCAAACCTCTGACAACCCCTCTTTGTTTTCTATCCAATAATAGTGTTTTTTCCAGAATTTTAAATAAATGGAGTTGTAGAATATTTTTTCATACATTATGTTGCCTTTTCAGCTTAGCTTCTTCATAACATAAAGCTTCTTCTACTTAACATAAAATGCCTTTGATATGTACTTTATATGTGTGTATCAGTAGTTTACACCTTTTACGGCTGAGTAGTAGTCACTGTTTGACTACATCAGAGTTTAATCATTCACAATGTGCAAATTTTACATGCGTCTTTTTCCAGTTAAGACGGGAATGATGCCTTTCTTTATCATGATTATTTCTCTGATTCTGTATTTCAACTCATCCACTCCTAGCTCCTCACATACTTCATACTGTGAATTTTCCCTCTCCCTTTGGTAGCTTCAACCTTCTTCTCTATTGTCATTTTCCCTGTATGCAGGTGAATGTTCAAATTTCAAGTTATTCTCACCAAGTTTTATATTCACACTCAACATAACACCTTCTCTCCCTTTTCAGTTCATGTTTCCTAAGAGAATCGTCAGCTGCACTGGCGGTTCCTCCTTTACTGGTTGTAATTGCTTGGCTTCCTAAACAATTGCACACTGACTGGTACTTCAACATTTTTCTCAACAAGGATACTTATGTTTCTAAATCCAGCACACATGGTATTCTTTTCTTTCCTGATGTCTCTAAAATATTAGAAATGGCTTATTTTTCCCCATTGTTCATTAAGATAGATTTTACACAGTAAAACTGATCATTTTAGTGTACAGTTCTAAGTTTGATAAATGCACGCATGCATACTAAGTTACCTCATTCATGTCTGACTCTTTGTGACCCTATGGACTGTAGTCCTCCAGGCTCCTCTGTTCATGCGATTCTCTAGGCAAGAATACTGGAGTGGGTTCCCATGCCCTCTTCCAGGGGATTTTTCTGACCTAGGAATCAAACTCACGTCTCTTATGCCTCATGCATTAGCCAGTGGGTTCTTTACCACTAGTACCACCTCAATTATATAACTACCATTAAAGTTGACATATAGAATAGTTTCATTGTTTCCACAATTGTTCCTGTGTCCCTAGCAGCCTCTGCCCCCTGCTCAAACCTCTGACAACCCCTCTTTGTTTTCTATCCAATAATAGTGTTTTTTCCAGAATTTTAAATAAATGGAGTTGTAGAATATT
Source organism: Tragulus kanchil (assembly GCA_022376925.1). NCBI lineage: Eukaryota > Metazoa > Chordata > Mammalia > Artiodactyla > Tragulidae > Tragulus > Tragulus kanchil. Next base: position 24,519,632 of record JAIOJX010000004.1, read on the forward strand.
TTTTCATACATTATGTTGCCTTTTCAGCTTAGCTTCTTCATAACATAAAGCTTCTTCTACTTAACATAAAAATGCCTTTGATATGTACTTTATATGTGTGTATCAGTAGTTTACACCTTTTACGGCTGAGTAGTAGTCACTGTTTGACTACATCAGAGTTTAATCATTCACAAATGTAAGGACACTTGAATTGTTTCCAGGTAGGGGCAATTAAAAATTCTATGTAAATATTTAAGAATTATTACAGATATTTGTGTGAGAGTGTTTTTTTTATGTTTTCAATACATGTTTAGAGGTGGGATAGCTTGGTCATATTTATGTTTAATTATATGAGAAATTCAGACTGTTTACAACATGGCTGTACTTTCTGCACTACTGCCAACATATTAGGTGAGTTCCAGTTGCTCCATAATCTATTACTTGGTATTACAAATTTTGTTTTGTTTCATTTTTCTCTGTCAAATATATGTGTAATGGTATCACATTGTGATTTCAATTGCATTTTCCAAAAAAAAAAAGTATTTATTTCCACACTTATTTGCTGTCTGAATGACTTCTTACTGGAGCATTTGTTCAAACATTTTTTCATTAGAAAAACTGGATATCTACTTTTCTTTTTAGAGTTCTGAGAGTTCTCAATATATTTGAGATGAAAGTCTTTTACAAGATAAGATATTTGCAAATATTTTCTTTCATTTTATGACTCATTTTTTTATTTACCAGTGTTTCCAAGAGTAAAAGTTTCTGCTTTTGATGAAGTTTGAATATCTATTATTTCTTTTATAGATTATGCTTTTTATGTCATAGCTAAAAATTTTTACTTGATTTTATTTCCCCTTGTTATTTCCTAGAGGTTTTGTATTTTAAAATTTTACTATTAGTTCTATGATCAGTTTGAGGGGGTTTCTTTCTTTTTTTGGCAATTGATATGGATTAAGGTTTAATTTTTTAGCATATGAACATTCATTAGTCGTATTGTTGATTATTTACTAGTACCACCTCAATTATATAACTACCATTAAAGTTGACATATAGAATAGTTTCATTGTTTCCACAATTGTTCCTGTGTCCCTAGCAGCCTCTGCCCCCTGCTCAAACCTCTGACAACCCCTCTTTGTTTTCTATCCAATAATAGTGTTTTTTCCAGAATTTTAAATAAATGGAGTTGTAGAATATTTTTTCATACATTATGTTGCCTTTTCAGCTTAGCTTCTTCATAACATAAAGCTTCTTCTACTTAACATAAAAATGCCTTTGATATGTACTTTATATGTGTGTATCAGTAGTTTACACCTTTTACGGCTGAGTAGTAGTCACTGTTTGACTACATCAGAGTTTAATCATTCACAAATGTAAGGACACTTGAATTGTTTCCAGGTAGGGGCAATTAAAAATTCTATGTAAATATTTAAGAATTATTACAGATATTTGTGTGAGAGTGTTTTTTTTATGTTTTCAATACATGTTTAGAGGTGGGATAGCTTGGTCATATTTATGTTTAATTATATGAGAAATTCAGACTGTTTACAACATGGCTGTACTTTCTGCACTACTGCCAACATATTAGGTGAGTTCCAGTTGCTCCATAATCTATTACTTGGTATTACAAATTTTGTTTTGTTTCATTTTTCTCTGTCAAATATATGTGTAATGGTATCACATTGTGATTTCAATTGCATTTTCCAAAAAAAAAAAGTATTTATTTCCACACTTATTTGCTGTCTGAATGACTTCTTACTGGAGCATTTGTTCAAACATTTTTTCATTAGAAAAACTGGATATCTACTTTTCTTTTTAGAGTTCTGAGAGTTCTCAATATATTTGAGATGAAAGTCTTTTACAAGATAAGATATTTGCAAATATTTTCTTTCATTTTATGACTCATTTTTTTATTTACCAGTGTTTCCAAGAGTAAAAGTTTCTGCTTTTGATGAAGTTTGAATATCTATTATTTCTTTTATAGATTATGCTTTTTATGTCATAGCTAAAAATTTTTACTTGATTTTATTTCCCCTTGTTATTTCCTAGAGGTTTTGTATTTTAAAATTTTACTATTAGTTCTATGATCAGTTTGAGGGGGTTTCTTTCTTTTTTTGGCAATTGATATGGATTAAGGTTTAATTTTTTAGCATATGAACATTCATTAGTCTTTTAGAATTATTTGTTGAAAAGACTGCATTATCTTTTGGAGAAAACTATTAGCAGTATTTGTGTGGGTCTGCATCTGGACATTGCTATTTTATGAATTTACATGCCTTTTACCAATACTGCACTGTGCTGTCTTGATTATTGTGACTTCATTATTTATGCTGAATTCAGGCAATATGACTTCTCTGATTTTGTTGATCTTTTTCAAAAATATCTTGACTATTTTATATTAGCATCAACTTTTCTAAAAACATACCAACTATTAGTATTTTGATTGAAGTCGCATTTGATCAGTCTGGTAAAAATTGGCATCTTAACAATATTAAGGGTTCCAGCCAGTGAACAAGGTATATATTTCCACTTTTTAAATTTATATTTCTTTTCTTTTTTTTTTAAGGACCCCTCATCACTGATTCTTTGTTGTTGTTGTTGTTGTTTAATTTTGGTCTCTTTTTTATTGGTCCTTTATCTGTTCATTTTCATCCATCTTTGTTCTTTGGCCTGTATGGGCCTCCCATCGCAGTGGCCCCTCTTTTTGCAGAGCACCAGCTCTGGGTGCATGTGCTCCAGAGTTCCTGCTTATAATTGGACACATGGGTCCAACCGCTACGTAGCATGTGGGATCTTCCTGGGGCCAGGAATCAAACTGGTGCCCTTTGCACTGCAAGGCACACTCTTTACCCACTGGACCACCAGGGAAGCTGAGTTTATATTTTTCATTGGTGTTTTGTAGACTTCAGCAGATATGGCACATAGGGGTTCTTTTAGCTTTATGTCTAAGTACTTTGAATTTTCAGTGTAAACATAAGTGATGCCTTTTATAATTTCAATTTCTAGTTGTTCATTGCTCATGATATGATTGATGTTTTCCAAAATATCAATCTTGTATCCTGCTGTCATGATAAACTCATTTTATGTTCTACTACCTTTTCTGAAGATTCTCTGGGATTTTCTATTTAGGGAACCATGCAATCAGTGAAGTATTTCATTTCTTCTTTTCCAGTCTTTGTGCCTCTTCTCATCTTGCCTTAGCTCACTGGCTACCATTTCCAGTAGAATGTGAGAATCCCTTGGCAGTCCAGTGGTTTCACTGCATTTACGTGGTTGAGGGCCCAGGTTCAATCCCTCATTGGGGAACTAAGATCCCACCAGTCCTGCATAGCTAGGCCAAAAATAAACAAACAAAATCTAGTAGAATGTTACACAAAAAGACCACTTTTTTTGTGAACTTCTCTCCTTGGTCTTCTGACACTAATGTCTGTTGATTATTTCTTTCTATTTCTCCGACTATTCCTTCTTAGTCTTCTTTAGTCCTCTTTTCTCTCTCTTCTGAGTGATTTTCTCTCACTCTGTTTTTTTCTCTTCAGTTCATACATGCGGTCTTCAAACTGCTGTTCAACTGTCATGATTCTGATGTACATCTAAATGCTGTTTACTGTTGATGCATTCTTCTGAATCCTCTATCTATCAATATTTATCTAACTACTCTGACTATGACAACATATTTTCTCAGGGACATTTCAGATTCTGTAGGCCAGGAAACAGTTTCTTTCCTTTCTTCTCCTTTGCTTACTATCATAATAAAGGATTTCACCAAGCTTTCAGATAGTCAGTTTTAAAGCCCAAGAATCTTGTATAATGACTCCTTTATGTTGAGATTAAACAATATTAGATTGTCTTTTCAAAAATTTTCAAACACTTAAATATTAGCAAGTCCAAACCTTGTCACACAGTATATTCATTCATCATCTCAGTCCTCATGAATTGAAATTTATCCATGTCCTTTCATATCTTTGGCACTATCACTATTAATGGTACTTTGAATTTTCAGGTTTTTGGACCACCAGAAGCTGAGTTTATATTTTCATTGGTGTTTTGTAGACTTCAGCAGATATGGCACATAGGGGTTCTTTTAGCTTTATGTCTAAGTACTTTGAATTTTCAGTGTAAACATAAGTGATGCCTTTTATAATTTCAATTTCTAGTTGTTCATTGCTCATGATATGATTGATGTTTTCCAAAATATCAATCTTGTATCCTGCTGTCATGATAAACTCATTTTATGTTCTACTACCTTTTCTGAAGATTCTCTGGGATTTTCTATTTAGGGAACCATGCAATCAGTGAAGTATTTCATTTCTTCTTTTCCAGTCTTTGTGCCTCTTCTCATCTTGCCTTAGCTCACTGGCTACCATTTCCAGTAGAATGTGAGAATCCCTTGGCAGTCCAGTGGTTTCACTGCATTTACGTGGTTGAGGGCCCAGGTTCAATCCCTCATTGGGGAACTAAGATCCCACCAGTCCTGCATAGCTAGGCCAAAAATAAACAAACAAAATCTAGTAGAATGTTACACAAAAAGACCACTTTTTTTGTGAACTTCTCTCCTTGGTCTTCTGACACTAATGTCTGTTGATTATTTCTTTCTATTTCTCCGACTATTCCTTCTTAGTCTTCTTTAGTCCTCTTTCTCTCTCTTCTGAGTGATTTTCTCTCACTCTGTTTTTTTCTCTTCAGTTCATACATGCGGTCTTCAAACTGCTGTTCAACTGTCATGATTCTGATGTACATCTAAATGCTGTTTACTGTTGATGCATTCTTCTGAATCCTCTATCTATCAATATTTATCTAACTACTCTGACTATGACAACATATTTTCTCAGGGACATTTCAGATTCTGTAGGCCAGGAAACAGTTTCTTTCCTTTCTTCTCCTTTGCTTACTATCATAATAAAGGATTTCACCAAGCTTTCAGATAGTCAGTTTTAAAGCCCAAGAATCTTGTATAATGACTCCTTTATGTTGAGATTAAACAATATTAGATTGTCTTTTCAAAAATTTTTCAAACACTTAAATATTAGCAAGTCCAAACCTTGTCACACAGTATATTCATTCATCATCTCAGTCCTCATGAATTGAAATTTATCCATGTCCTTTCATATCTTTGGCACTATCACTATTAATGGATTTCTCATCTCTAACTGAAATCTATAATAAGCAATTAACTGGTCTCTCAAGTGGCCTTTGTCATGTTTCCATCATTCTTTCTCCAATACATTCTTTCAACTGCAGCAACATCTTTATTTCTATCCTGTCTTATCTGTTCTATTTGCTTGTACATCCTTGGGAAAATCAAGGATTTCTGAGTTTCAGTTTTTCATCTCTTTGTGATACATTATAGTGTGTTCATTTGGTTGTTTCAAAGCCCAGTTGAGAATATGTATGAGAAGACATTTTATAAAACATGAGGCTCTTTACACAATGTTACTTATCATTGCCTGGTATGGTTAAATCCTTTCATTTCTTATCAGTGAATTTATTTGACGTAAAGCAAACCAACAGAGTTGCCATTTATGGTTAGAAAATGTTATAATGTTTGCCTCATTTCCTAATTTCCATTGTAACCCTAGTCTCTTGCATTGCAGGCTGATTCTTTACCATCTGAACCACTAGAGAAGGAGTGGAATATACATTTCCTTAGTGGGGAAACACAGGAATATGTATAAATATTATCATCAAGAATTACACTGTATTTTCTTGTGAATAAGCTTTTAAGAACTTCACATGGGTGAATTGCTTAAGTGCTTAAAATGGCATGTCCACACTATATGCATTAGATCTAACATGACAACTCATTTAGTCAAATGACTGAGATTAAAATAGAGGGATAAATTGGGAGCTTGGGACTAACTTGTACAGTACACAATACTGTAGATAATATAGACAACTGATAAGGACCCACTTTATAGCACAAGGAACTCATCTCAATAGTCTGTAATGAGCTATATGGGAAAATAATTTTAAACACAGAATATATATATATATATATATATATATATATATACTTGATTCCCTTTGCTGAAAAGTGGAAATCAATATTTTAAATCAACTCTACTCAAAATAACTTTAAAAATATTAAAATAGTTATTATACTGGCATAATTACAATCTTGATTAACAATCTTAAGAATACACAATAATTTTGATTTGTGTATCAGTTTATAGCAGTTATATATAAGCTTGTTACATAGCTTAACAAGATTAAAAGTTACTTGTTTTCATGTAAAATATGAAAAAAGTCTTACTACATATACTGAATTTTGAAAAATTAAATCAGTAGCTGTTCATGACATATGGAATAATGCACATTGTCTATGTTTTATAAGTTACCTGACAGCTCCACTCTGGTAATTTTGAAGTACCTATGTATTTAGAAACGATAAGTCAAATGAAGAGAAGTAGTGTCTAAGTGTGTATTTTACATTGAGCTCAAATGTAAAACCAATAAAATCTTTATGGGAAGGGAGATTATACAGATAAAAGTTTATTAATTAAACATGACTTTTTTTATCCTAAATACATATAAATTCATACAGTAATTTGACTCAGCACTCTAGAGTAGACAATTTGGATCATTTTATAGTGGGTCTATAGAGAGCCAGTGCTTAATAAATACTTGTCTCATAAGTGAAAAAAAAATAAATTTCTTTATCAGTGAGTTTATTTGACGTAAAGCAAACCAACAGAGTTGCCATTTATGGTTAGAAAATGTTATAATGTTTGCCTCATTTCCTAATTTCCATTGTAACCCTAGTCTCTTGCATTGCAGGCTGATTCTTTACCATCTGAACCACTAGAGAAGGAGTGGAATATACATTTCCTTAGTGGGGAAACACAGGAATATGTATAAATATTATCATCAAGAATTACACTGTATTTTCTTGTGAATAAGCTTTTAAGAACTTCACATGGGTGAATTGCTTAAGTGCTTAAAATGGCATGTCCACACTATATGCATTAGATCTAACATGACAACTCATTTAGTCAAATGACTGAGATTAAAATAGAGGGATAAATTGGGAGCTTGGGACTAACTTGTACAGTACACAATACTGTAGATAATATAGACAACTGATAAGGACCCACTTTATAGCAAAAGAATCTCATCTCAATAGTCTGTAATGAGCTATATGGGAAAATAATTTTAAACACAGAATATATATATATATTATATATATATATATATATATATATATATATATAACTGATTCACTTTGCTGAAAAGTGGAAATCAATATTTTAAATCAACTATACTCAAAATAACTTTAAAAATATTAAAATAGTTATTATACTGGCATAATTACAATCTTGATTAACAATCTTAAGAATACACAATAATTTTGATTTGTGTATCAGTTTATAGCAGTTATATATAAGCTTGTTACATAGCTTAACAAGATTAAAAGTTACTTGTTTTCATGTAAAATATGAAAAAAGTCTTACTACATATACTGAATTTTGAAAAATTAAATCAGTAGCTGTTCATGACATATGGAATAATGCACATTGTCTATGTTTTATAAGTTACCTGACAGCTCCACTCTGGTAATTTTGAAGTACCTATGTATTTAGAAACGATAAGTCAAATGAAGAGAAGTAGTGTCTAAGTGTGTATTTTACATTGAGCTCAAATGTAAAACCAATAAAATCTTTATGGGAAGGGAGATTATACAGATAAAAGTTTATTAATTAAACATGACTTTTTTTATCCTAAATACATATAAATTCATACAGTAATTTGACTCAGCACTCTAGAGTAGACAATTTGAAACCTGGATCATTTTATAGTGGGTCTATAGAGAGCCAGTGCTTAATAAATACTTGTCTCATAAGTGAGAAAATAAATGAATAAATTATTGACAACTTGAATGTCTGATAAAGTTTATTTTTAAAAAATCTCTTTGGGGTCTTTCATTAAGGATCTTGTGTTTATATGCACTCTTTTGTAACGGGCAAACCATTAAAAGATCACTAACAACTTCAGTTTTATTTGGTGGTCTCTGCAAACCATAGACAAGCAGTCCCACTTTTCTTTGACCAAGTTTCAAATTGTGTAATCACTTTACACTCTGATCACCTGACCAGATGCTTGAAAATTGCCTGATCTATTTAATATAACTTGTTTAGCTGGATCAATTTAATTTCCAAGCCATATGTTCACACAATTATTTTACTTAATCCATTTCAAGGTGGCTTCCTCTTTTGCACCTTGCTGATTCACCTTTCTTTGATTGATCCAATTCTAGAATAAGTAATGACCTACATGAGAATTTTAAAATAACACTGCTGAAAATTCAAAAGACATGTTTTATTCATCTTCTCATACCATGCATTTTAGGAATAATATGTTGTCTTTAAATTCTATGTCTTCTTCCTTTATAGAATATGAAAGGCTTAAAAAAGGTATGTCCTGATCATACCTACAAATTAAAATATGCATATTGGATTGTCACTCAAGGTATAATAAATTCTGTTCAAATCAAATTATGATCCATTATATTTTCTGTAGTAATTTATTAAAAAGCTCCCTTTCATTTTACATGTGCTGTACAAAGCTAAGCATTTACCAGATAAGACAAGAATTGGTGTAATTGACCATTTTCAGCTTAGAAATTTGGTTAGTTTTGTTTTCTCATTTTCCACATTAATTTATTTTTTAAACTTTTTTTTTTTTGACTGTACTTGACTTTCAATAGTTCTAGCTAGATTGTCTGTTTATTTCAAAATCTAATTTTCTTAGAAAAAATAAGTTCAAAAGGCATTGCTATGTTCTGTATAAATTAATTCCAACTTTGTTCCTGTTCACTTTATGGTGATCACTATATATAAAGGGAAGTAAAAAGGGATGGATGGACACTATCTCTTTGCATTAACTTTCCTTTTCTATCCTCAATCCTAGAATCATGTTTCAGTCATCTTGGACTTTTCTTATGTAGGTTTTCCATATTATTATAAAATATATTATGACTTTATCTCCCTTTATTACAGATAGATACATGTTTCTAGATTGATAGATGTGTAAAAATGCCAGCTTCTATACCTCATTTTCTTATATACGATGTTCTGGTCTACCTTTTATAAGCTCTTTTTGACTCATTGAAGTAGTCTAACATTGTTTCAGTTATTGTTTGTGAGTATTTTTAAAAATAAAATAACATTGTTAATGTTTCAAATAAATGATTAATTATGAAATCTTTACATTTCAAAGAACACCATTGATATTAAATTTCAGATCACTGACAATTTATTCTTCAAAAGAATGGACTTGACTTATGCTGCCTGATTTTCAGTAGAAAAGCACTAGCCCTTGCTGTGGGAATACTATAACCTTACCATGTCCTTAACCCACAAATCTAACAGATGGGTGGAAAATTCATTAATTTTCACATGGAGTGTTACACCATTTGAGCTCTAAACAGATATGAATATGTGAGACCTGTCAACTCTTATTGATTATCTATTTCTTTCTGAATATTTCGTATTAACAGAAAGCACATTTCTCAGTTTTATTCCCAATAGCATCAAACAATTATTGTTGGTTGACTAAAACAACAGACATGGCTTAATCTATAGGGTATTTGAAAAAAATCACATCATCTAAAAGCTAAATACATCAAATTATGTTAAACCTAAAGTACTATATATTCTGTGATTAAAAAAGAAAAGTGTATCACTTAGTCTATAAGTTTAAATGATATATTCATTAATTCAACAAAATACTTGTTAAATGGCCAATATATACAGAATAATATAGGGAACATATAACAGATACTGTCAGGGACCTATCAAAATCTCCACACTTTAACCATTTCTACATATTTGCCCACTATCCTCTGTCAGCCCTTTTCTTTGTCTGAGAGCTTTTATGGCCATCTGGCTACTTTATTACCTGTGGGACAAACTGGACTACTTTCTTCCCAGAAGCAGCTTTAACCAAAGACTGATGGAAATTGACATCAAATATCCATCTCCTCTTCCCTCGTGTTGGATAACTGAGGCATATCTTTGGCACTGGATCCCAGAGTTCTCTATCGAAATTTAATTCCATTGACCTTTAATAATAACTTGCTTACAATTAAATTTGTCAGTGGCTGTATTCTCCGTTTTACTTCCCATTCTCCTACTGTTATTTCCAAAAGTGATGTTCCAAAATAACTACATGCATTTGATTCCTTGTCTTAGTTTATTCCTCGGGAAACCAAACTAAGATAGATAGATATAGATGGTATAGATATATATAATTCATTGTCATCATTATCATCATCAGCATGCATGATGTTGATCAATGTAATGTTATTTCAAAAATAATTCATTTTATACATTGAGGCAACATTTTATAGTCACCATATCTTACTGTTTAAATTATACTGGTAATTTTTAGTATTGGAAATGGTGGTCATCCTGAGAAAAATTCATTATATCAAGGAACAAAATTCATTATATCAATGAACATGCAACTAAATAATTATCAACATACATGTTGATAAATAATTTATTGACAGTAATATCTTATATATTTTAGACCTCAGAATAAGATTTAGAAGAAGTTATTTGTCTGTTTTAATTTTAGTATCCTTATATTTATAGCCAATTTCAATTGCAAATAAAGGTACAGTTTTGTCTTTACTTAATTTTATGAATAAAAACATACAAACTAAAATTTAGATTTTTAAAAATAAACATTTACTTCTAAATGTTTCTATATTTTCTAATATAATTCAATTTTAATTCCTAATTATTCTTTAAAACAATAAGCTAATGTTTACACCATTAAAATTTTTCAGAATTGTTCCTAAAGTTACAAGAGATGTCGCTGAAGCAGATGAATCTAAAGCTTTGGATGCTATGTTCACATAGTCAGATGCTTTATAAAAAATAAAATAGTTGAAAACTCAAATGAACTTGCAGAAATAATACTGAGAGCCCTGTGTACTCTTGTGTTGACTTCATCTAGCTTTCCTTGATGACAGTCTCTTACATATCTGTAGAGCCTTGTCAGAAACAGGAAACTCAGAGTATTGTGGTACTAACATATAGACTGTCTCCAGATTTCACCATTTTTTACATGTACTCTCTACGTATGTGTATGTATGTGTGTGTGTGTCCATGTGTTCTCCTGTGAAAAATCATCACTGGAGTAACTCAGAGTAACCATCTCCACCAAGAAACTACTTAATGTTACCCCTGAATAGTTCTGTCTACTCTCAATCCTAATTCCTGGCAATCATTAGCCTTATTCACTTTGAAAACACTATATAAATGAAATAAGACAGTATGTAGACTCTCTAAGATTGGTTTTTTAAAAGTCAGCATAATATCCTTGAGATCTACCAGAAGTTGTTTCAAGTAGCGGTAGTTTGTTGCTTTTTCTTGCTAAGCAGTATTTCATTGTATGGATATACTACAGTTTATTTATCTATCACATGTTGAAGGACATTTATTATGAACATTTGTATACAATCATTTTTGTGAATAGAGATTTCCATTTTTCTAGGGTAAGTACTTAAGGGTGTATTTACAAGATGTGTGTCAGTATATGTTAGTTTCTGAAGAAATGCTAAACTTTTTTCCAGAAATGCTGTACAGTTTACACTCTTACCACAAAGTGTATGAATTTCTTTTCATTCTCAGTATCTGTTAAATGTTTTTCTGACTATCATATAAATTACTCTAGAAGGATTCTTAAACAACTTTAGTTGTTTGTGCATGAAGTCATTTAGGGATTTTAAGATGCAGATGTCTCCATTATTGTTAATGATAATAGCCACAGTTTATTGTGTATATAATGGGCCATGTTGGCCCTAGGCTATTCAGTTCCCATAATAACCCTTTCAGGTAGGTTATTATTACGATCTTAATGATAAAAAAGCCTTGGAGTGATTTAATAAATTATTGATGATCACACAGTTAAGAAAAGTATCAGGGTTCCAAAAATTTTAAAAAGAATTGTTCCTAAAGTTACAAGAGATGTCGCTGAAGCAGATGAATCTAAAGCTTTGGATGCTATGTTCACATAGTCAGATGCTTTATAAAAAATAAAATAGTTGAAAACTCAAATGAACTTGCAGAAATAATACTGAGAGCCCTGTGTACTCTTGTGTTGACTTCATCTAGCTTTCCTTGATGACAGTCTCTTACATATCTGTAGAGCCTTGTCAGAAACAGGAAACTCAGAGTATTGTGGTACTAACATATAGACTGTCTCCAGATTTCACCATTTTTTACATGTACTCTCTACGTATGTGTATGTATGTGTGTGTGTGTCCATGTGTTCTCCTGTGAAAAATCATCACTGGAGTAACTCAGAGTAACCATCTCCACCAAGAAACTACTTAATGTTACCCCTGAATAGTTCTGTCTACTCTCAATCCTAATTCCTGGCAATCATTAGCCTTATTCACTTTGAAAACACTATATAAATGAAATAAGACAGTATGTAGACTCTCTAAGATTGGTTTTTTAAAAGTCAGCATAATATCCTTGAGATCTACCAGAAGTTGTTTCAAGTAGCGGTAGTTTGTTGCTTTTTCTTGCTAAGCAGTATTTCATTGTATGGATATACTACAGTTTATTTATCTATCACATGTTGAAGGACATTTATTATGAACATTTGTATACAATCATTTTTGTGAATAGAGATTTCCATTTTTCTAGGGTAAGTACTTAAGGGTGTATTTACAAGATGTGTGTCAGTATATGTTAGTTTCTGAAGAAATGCTAAACTTTTTTCCAGAAATGCTGTACAGTTTACACTCTTACCACAAAGTGTATGAATTTCTTTTCATTCTCAGTATCTGTTAAATGTTTTTCTGACTATCATATAAATTACTCTAGAAGGATTCTTAAACAACTTTAGTTGTTTGTGCATGAAGTCATTTAGGGATTTTAAGATGCAGATGTCTCCATTATTGTTAATGATAATAGCCACAGTTTATTGTGTATATAATGGGCCATGTTGGCCCTAGGCTATTCAGTTCCCATAATAACCCTTTCAGGTAGGTTATTATTACGATCTTAATGATAAAAAAGCCTTGGAGTGATTTAATAAATTATTGATGATCACACAGTTAAGAAAAGTATCAGGGTTCCAACTTCAGTTTGAATTCAAAATCAAAAGTTATTTCATTAAGCCACACAAAGATAAGAGAGACGGAATGTTTCTGTACCATAATTATCAGCTGAAAGTTATATAAGTTCATGAACAGGAGCTGGACATGGAAGAATGACACCAATTAATTTATTGGCATACATTTTTCTCTACTAAATTTAGTTTTAAAAATGCTCATGGCTAATTTGTAAGGTGAAAAAAGTCTAAGCCCTCTCAAATACCTTTGAAATATAAAGATCAAAGCACAAAGTTATAAAGACTAATATTATTTTGCAGAGAAGAAAGAACATTTTAATTAAATGTCTCATATATATGCAAGCTATGTTATTTCTGGTATCATAAATTTACTAAACTGATGCCAATAAAAAAGGTACTTTTAAAAGTAGCTGAGCCATGATCCTTTCTACATTAAATTTGGAATATTGTCTTGTAGCGGACTTATATCTTGTAGAAACTAAACCTTCTGGACAAGTGTTCCTATGAGTATCAGATAATCAAAAGGCCATAATCTCATTTAAGATAAAACATTTTTAAAGAGAAAATAACTGAATTTTCTGTTTCCTACCATAAAGCAAGAAATTATGCTGGATATTCACTTAATACAACAAGCAGCCCATTTAAATGGCATCTATGTAAATATTTGATATACTGAATGATGTTGGATTTGTACTCAGCTTTTGCTGACATGTAGCATCTGTCTTCAATAGGGTAAGTACTTAAGGGTGTATTTACAAGATGTGTGTCAGTATATGTTAGTTTCTGAAGAAATGCTAAACTTTTTTCCAGAAATGCTGTACAGTTTACACTCTTACCACAAAGTGTATGAATTTCTTTTCATTCTCAGTATCTGTTAAATGTTTTTCTGACTATCATATAAATTACTCTAGAAGGATTCTTAAACAACTTTAGTTGTTTGTGCATGAAGTCATTTAGGGATTTTAAGATGCAGATGTCTCCATTATTGTTAATGATAATAGCCACAGTTTATTGTGTATATAATGGGCCATGTTGGCCCTAGGCTATTCAGTTCCCATAATAACCCTTTCAGGTAGGTTATTATTACGATCTTAATGATAAAAAAGCCTTGGAGTGATTTAATAAATTATTGATGATCACACAGTTAAGAAAAGTATCAGGGTTCCAACTTCAGTTTGAATTCAAAATCAAAAGTTATTTCATTAAGCCACACAAAGATAAGAGAGACGGAATGTTTCTGTACCATAATTATCAGCTGAAAGTTATATAAGTTCATGAACAGGAGCTGGACATGGAAGAATGACACCAATTAATTTATTGGCATACATTTTTCTCTACTAAATTTAGTTTTAAAAATGCTCATGGCTAATTTGTAAGGTGAAAAAAGTCTAAGCCCTCTCAAATACCTTTGAAATATAAAGATCAAAGCACAAAGTTATAAAGACTAATATTATTTTGCAGAGAAGAAAGAACATTTTAATTAAATGTCTCATATATATGCAAGCTATGTTATTTCTGGTATCATAAATTTACTAAACTGATGCCAATAAAAAAGGTACTTTTAAAAGTAGCTGAGCCATGATCCTTTCTACATTAAATTTGGAATATTGTCTTGTAGCGGACTTATATCTTGTAGAAACTAAACCTTCTGGACAAGTGTTCCTATGAGTATCAGATAATCAAAAGGCCATAATCTCATTTAAGATAAAACATTTTTAAAGAGAAAATAACTGAATTTTCTGTTTCCTACCATAAAGCAAGAAATTATGCTGGATATTCACTTAATACAACAAGCAGCCCATTTAAATGGCATCTATGTAAATATTTGATATACTGAATGATGTTGGATTTGTACTCAGCTTTTGCTGACATGTAGCATCTGTCTTCAATCTGTTTAAAAGAATGAGCTCTCAGGTTGTTCTTTAATAGTGCAGCTTTTTCCCATGGCAACAGGGAGAGTTATTAGAAAATGTGTTTTTTTCTAACCTTAAGATTTAGAGTTTAAAATACCGGTTTGTAGGTTCAACTTTTAATCTAGATGTACAGTTAAGTCATCTAGCCTGGAGCAGTAAAGTAGCTTGTCATCACTCAAGTGTAATGATTCTTGTGGGAAAATGTTATGCCTTAAAAAACTACGTCTCAAATGCAAAATCTTTGCCCACCTGCCACCTCTATGATTGGAAGTGGACATTCACCAACTCTGTCTTAACTAGTAATGCCTCAAAATACATTTATGAGCTGTATTTCCCTGCCTTCTGCATGCGTATCTTAAATGTGCTCCTTATAGGATCCAACAAACTTGTGAAACTTCTTGCTACAGCTAGTTTACTTGCATAGCACAGAGTGGAAAATGTTAATCTACCCTCCAAAAGCCTCCATTATCCTGCAGCACCAGGCCTGTTCTGGTTTCCAGGTGGCTCTAGCCTCATTCCTCTCACATCTTTATTTATTGCTTCTGCTCTTGGACTTTCAAGTGGGCATAGCCATTCCTTCTTCCTGAAATGCTTCTGCCCAACCTCCAGCCAGTCATATCAATGCATCCCTCAGATTTACTTCCTCATACTGCCAAATACACATCAGTATTCCAGTAATACTCTCATATATCTTCCAGGTTTAGTTAATAGTTATTATAACAAAGCAAAATGTTGTGTGATTACTTGTTTAAAGGCTGATTTATACATTGAAGGGGAAACTTCATCAGGGAATGACAAATGTTTCCTCAACATATTTAGTGCCTCACTTGACACCAGTTGTACAGAAAAAGTTCAATAAATGTTTATCATGTGAATCTTTGCTTCATAAACACCTGCTTTGATAGCTTAAAGCAAATTTCTGAAAAGGTTAAGCAAACTTTGTGCTTTAAGATAGACTTCCAGGTCAAAGCCAGTCAAGCATCATGTTTCCAAATGAGGCATTCATAAACTTGAACAAAATTGTACTATAGCTTTCTGTAGGCTAAGAATACATGTTTATTAATCCAATTCATGAATGGTGCTGTAATTATTAGGAAATTTGTTAGGGAAGGTTAGTGCAGCTTTTTCCCATGGCAACAGGGAGAGTTATTAGAAAATGTGTTTTTCTAACCTTAAGATTTAGAGTTTAAAATACCGGTTTGTAGGTTCAACTTTTAATCTAGATGTACAGTTAAGTCATCTAGCCTGGAGCAGTAAAGTAGCTTGTCATCACTCAAGTGTAATGATTCTTGTGGGAAAATGTTATGCCTTAAAAAACTACGTCTCAAATGCAAAATCTTTGCCCACCTGCCACCTCTATGATTGGAAGTGGACATTCACCAACTCTGTCTTAACTAGTAATGCCTCAAAATACATTTATGAGCTGTATTTCCCTGCCTTCTGCATGCGTATCTTAAATGTGCTCCTTATAGGATCCAACAAACTTGTGAAACTTCTTGCTACAGCTAGTTTACTTGCATAGCACAGAGTGGAAAATGTTAATCTACCCTCCAAAAGCCTCCATTATCCTGCAGCACCAGGCCTGTTCTGGTTTCCAGGTGGCTCTAGCCTCATTCCTCTCACATCTTTATTTATTGCTTCTGCTCTTGGACTTTCAAGTGGGCATAGCCATTCCTTCTTCCTGAAATGCTTCTGCCCAACCTCCAGCCAGTCATATCAATGCATCCCTCAGATTTACTTCCTCATACTGCCAAATACACATCAGTATTCCAGTAATACTCTCATATATCTTCCAGGTTTAGTTAATAGTTATTATAACAAAGCAAAATGTTGTGTGATTACTTGTTTAAAGGCTGATTTATACATTGAAGGAAACTTCATCAGGGAATGACAAATGTTTCCTCAACATATTTAGTGCCTCACTTGACACCAGTTGTACAGAAAAAGTTCAATAAATGTTTATCATGTGAATCTTTGCTTCATAAACACCTGCTTTGATAGCTTAAAGCAAATTTCTGAAAAGGTTAAGCAAACTTTGTGCTTTAAGATAGACTTCCAGGTCAAAGCCAGTCAAGCATCATGTTTCCAAATGAGGCATTCATAAACTTGAACAAAATTGTACTATAGCTTTCTGTAGGCTAAGAATACATGTTTATTAATCCAATTCATGAATGGTGCTGTAATTATTAGGAAATTTTGTGATATAGGGAAGGTCTTATGTACAATGCTCAATAGATGGATTCTCTTTGAGCAAATAAATAGACTGAGGAGCCAAGACTCTCTACAGTTTTGTAAACTATAAGTCCGATGGAGATTAGAAAACTATCTAGAGAAAACATCAATCTTTTATTTCATTACACTTTTGCCTTTCATGTACGTGTTAGTCCCATCTTTCTATACATGAGGCATTATGGCTGTAATTGATAGTGTGAAAAAAGTGTTATTTTCATTCTCTAATGAACTGTTTTCTTAGGAAAAAAATTAAAATCAGATTGTATTTGGTAAAATATTGCTATGGCAAAGATAGCTATCCAGTTCTACCTGAATAATAATGAATGTAGCAGTCATTAATCATTTTATTTGAGATACAAAATATTTTAACTGTCCATAGACTTTAACGGTTCAATATGATTTGGTCCAAGTGACATTATTTATTAATTCAATATTTGGCTAACTTTCTAAAATGTATAACTTTTGTATATATCTTTGGTTTGGTATTATTCATACTTTTCCTGACTTAAGGGTTTAATATGGATATTAAAATATATTTAAAGTTTTAATTCTTAAAAGCTATGCATATTTTACAGATCATCTTAAAGCACTATTTTATCTTGGACCACTATTAGAAAGCTCAATCACCTGGATAAGTAATAGAATTTAAGTATAAAAAGTTATTATAAACAAAGCAAAATGTTGTGTGATTACTTGTTTAAAGGGTGATTTATACATTGAAGGAAACTTCATCAGGGAATGACAAATGTTTCCTCAACATATTTAGTGCCTCACTTGACACCAGTTGTACAGAAAAAGTTCAATAAATGTTTATCATGTGAATCTTTGCTTCATAAACACCTGCTTTGATAGCTTAAAGCAAATTTCTGAAAAGGTTAAGCAAACTTTGTGCTTTAAGATAGACTTCCAGGTCAAAGCCAGTCAAGCATCATGTTTCCAAATGAGGCATTCATAAACTTGAACAAAATTGTACTATAGCTTTCTGTAGGCTAAGAATACATGTTTATTAATCCAATTCATGAATGGTGCTGTAATTATTAGGAAATTTTGTGATATAGGGAAGGTCTTATGTACAATGCTCAATAGATGGATTCTCTTTGAGCAAATAAATAGACTGAGGAGCCAAGACTCTCTACAGTTTTGTAAACTATAAGTCCGATGGAGATTAGAAAACTATCTAGAGAAAACATCAATCTTTTATTTCATTACACTTTTGCCTTTCATGTACGTGTTAGTCCCATCTTTCTATACATGAGGCATTATGGCTGTAATTGATAGTGTGAAAAAAGTGTTATTTTCATTCTCTAATGAACTGTTTTCTTAGGAAAAAAATTAAAATCAGATTGTATTTGGTAAAATATTGCTATGGCAAAGATAGCTATCCAGTTCTACCTGAATAATAATGAATGTAGCAGTCATTAATCATTTTATTTGAGATACAAAATATTTTAACTGTCCATAGACTTTAACGGTTCAATATGATTTGGTCCAAGTGACATTATTTATTAATTCAATATTTGGCTAACTTTCTAAAATGTATAACTTTTGTATATATCTTTGGTTTGGTATTATTCATACTTTTCCTGACTTAAGGGTTTAATATGGATATTAAAATATATTTAAAGTTTTAATTCTTAAAAAGCTATGCATATTTTACAGATCATCTTAAAGCACTATTTTATCTTGGACCACTATTAGAAAGCTCAATCACCTGGATAAGTAATAGAATTTCATTGACAATGTTATAAATTATAGGTTTCAACTTAGATACCTGACAATCTTGAAACTTAAAAGCATATTCAAAGTATAGTTATGATTACTTAATATAATACACAGAAAAAGGAATCCAATGACTCCAAGTAGAAATATTACATAAATTCTGTGTATAAATTGGTTATACCTTTTATATTTCTTTAGACTCTAAGAATATGCTAGAATATGACCATAGGCTTCAATTTTATAATGCTATGCATCTGTGATTATTTAAAATAATATGAAAGTAGTGCAAATATTTATTTAGGTTAGTGTGCATTAAAACTATCTCCTTCCCAACATAAAGAATGATATCTCTTCATCCAAATGAAAGGGGATCTGACATAGTCACACGTCAATATCCTAAGAGAAGTAAACAAATTTAAACATATTTTCATATTTAGTTTCCTTGAAGGCCAAATCTATATATATTTCTCTACAAGAAAATAGACAACTGGATTAAAAATTTTAGTGGCAATTTATTTTCCTGATTTGACTATTCTAAATAGGTATATATGATCAACATAAGTAAAATTAGTTTCCTTATCTGTAACTGCATCGAGTGAAAGTAGCACCAAACCAAAAGGTACTTGGGGACACTTGAGATTATTAATAGATTAGGATACATAGGAAAACCTCTTTGTAAGATCCCAAGGGAGAGCTTTAAAAAGACAGCCATCCTTCAGAGCACTTGCCTATGTTAATTAGAAACCCAGACACATCTGAAGTGTGCAATTCTATAGAATAAGCACTGGGGTCAAGAACAGCAGGAACTGATATTTGTAACACTGTTCAGCGATTTCGTCAAGCGGCGTTATCCCTTAAAGGGTATTGTACCAGGGCAACTGCAATGGTGTGTAAGCACCACTGTTACTGACATTTTAGTGGTTTTATAAAAAAGAAGAGAGTCCAGCCATTTATGTAACCTTCATCCACTACTGTCACCCCAGCTTCTTCCCAAAGGGTAGGTCTCCTAAGCAGTGCTGGAGAAATAAAGTAAGAGACAAGCAAATTGATGATCAAGATTCTTCTTATGTTTCTTGTAGCTTTCGACTCAGCATGCCACTATCGTTTAGAGTTTATTGAAAGTTAGCTGAAAATTACTGCATGTTTTTCTACCATTTCAGACTAGTGAACTTGAAGAGCACACAGATTTTAAATTAAATTCAAGGGAGACTAGTTTCTGCATAAAAGAAAAAATGCCCTAACAGGTGTAAGAAAATGGGAATTAGAGTGGGAAGATGAGTGAATGTTTTATAAAATTTGTACTGACAATGATCAGAGTACAACTAGCAGTGGCTTAGGGATTAGTCTTTAAAGATGATAATGATGGTGTCATGCTGATATGTATAAGTAGTGCAAATATTTATTTAGGTTAGTGTGCATTAAAACTATCTCCTTCCCAACATAAAGAATGATATCTCTTCATCCAAATGAAAGGGGATCTGACATAGTCACACGTCAATATCCTAAGAGAAGTAAACAAATTTAAACATATTTTCATATTTAGTTTCCTTGAAGGCCAAATCTATATATATTTCTCTACAAGAAAATAGACAACTGGATTAAAAATTTTAGTGGCAATTTATTTTCCTGATTTGACTATTCTAAATAGGTATATATGATCAACATAAGTAAAATTAGTTTCCTTATCTGTAACTGCATCGAGTGAAAGTAGCACCAAACCAAAAGGTACTTGGGGACACTTGAGATTATTAATAGATTAGGATACATAGGAAAACCTCTTTGTAAGATCCCAAGGAGAGCTTTAAAAGACAGCCATCCTTCAGAGCACTTGCCTATGTTAATTAGAAACCCAGACACATCTGAAGTGTGCAATTCTATAGAATAAGCACTGGGGTCAAGAACAGCAGGAACTGATATTTGTAACACTGTTCAGCGATTTCGTCAAGCGGCGTTATCCCTTAAAGGGTATTGTACCAGGGCAACTGCAATGGTGTGTAAGCACCACTGTTACTGACATTTTAGTGGTTTTATAAAAAAGAAGAGAGTCCAGCCATTTATGTAACCTTCATCCACTACTGTCACCCCAGCTTCTTCCCAAAGGGTAGGTCTCCTAAGCAGTGCTGGAGAAATAAAGTAAGAGACAAGCAAATTGATGATCAAGATTCTTCTTATGTTTCTTGTAGCTTTCGACTCAGCATGCCACTATCGTTTAGAGTTTATTGAAAGTTAGCTGAAAATTACTGCATGTTTTTCTACCATTTCAGACTAGTGAACTTGAAGAGCACACAGATTTTAAATTAAATTCAAGGGAGACTAGTTTCTGCATAAAAGAAAAAATGCCCTAACAGGTGTAAGAAAATGGGAATTAGAGTGGGAAGATGAGTGAATGTTTTATAAAATTTGTACTGACAATGATCAGAGTACAACTAGCAGTGGCTTAGGGATTAGTCTTTAAAGATGATAATGATGGTGTCATGCTGATATGTATAAGCATCTCCCAAGAATTGACTGGCTTGTGTTTGTTTAACAAAGATTTCCTACAGGTTATCCCAGTTAAGCTTGATAGCTTGTTAACAAAGAGTTCCTGCCCAAGGGCACCTCATAGACATCTCACGTTAAGGTAAATAGCAACATAAATTTTGCACTTAGATAGGAAACAGTGTGTTTACCAAATCTTTCTAAGTTTCCCACCTTCGGTACTTATTTGCAAGCCTAATTTACAACATACATGTGTTGTTTCACATCTCATATACCATGACAATGAAGCAGTTAAAAATCAGACATTAGTAAAAAAGATAGGTTTACATTTAGCTGTAATTTTGCTGTAATTAGTATGAGTTCAAACCACTTCTGTCACTTTTTTATAGGCTGATAATTCTCAATTAGCATACAATGTAAAAAAATGCTTTGCTATTGGAGGTATGTGTGACAATGATTTTGTAAGAAAGATATTATACTGTCACCTTACCTCATGTGATTTCCAAATACTCAATATCTGTTTAACATTTTAAACATATTAAAACAAACGTGACCTGATGTCCAAGCTTATAATTTTGATTGCTTTTCTTTGTTCTCTAAGAGACTTCTTGGCAGAGATTGGCAATTGATTTTGATAGCCATAGTTCCATGAGAATTCACTCAATGCTCATAACATCTAAATGTAATGGTTAAATTACCTTCTATTGCTTGCTAAAATATTTAATAAAAATTCATCAGTATATTAAAATAGCAGCATGATATTTAAAGAGAATTAGGAAAAGAGAAATAGCAAAGATGCCAGTTAACTGGTTAAGGCTGAAGCTGACTTAGTAAATCATTCTGAAGTAAGAGTAGTTTTCGAAGTTATAAGAATAAAATAAGAAAACTCAATAACCAAAAACATTTCTAATTTAAGAAGTTAAGGAGATTTCAAAGTGAAAAGCACTTATCAAAGTAAGAATAAAGCCATTATTGAACATAATCTCTAGTCATCTCATTGCCTTACTCAGAAAGTTTTGATTTGTAAATGAAACCTCTTATTCCAACTGACAATGATCAGAGTACAACTAGCAGTGGCTTAGGGATTAGTCTTTAAAGATGATAATGATGGTGTCATGCTGATATGTATAAGCATCTCCCAAGAATTGACTGGCTTGTGTTTGTTTAACAAAGATTTCCTACAGGTTATCCCAGTTAAGCTTGATAGCTTGTTAACAAAGAGTTCCTGCCCAAGGGCACCTCATAGACATCTCACGTTAAGGTAAATAGCAACATAAATTTTGCACTTAGATAGGAAACAGTGTGTTTACCAAATCTTTCTAAGTTTCCCACCTTCGGTACTTATTTGCAAGCCTAATTTACAACATACATGTGTTGTTTCACATCTCATATACCATGACAATGAAGCAGTTAAAAATCAGACATTAGTAAAAAAGATAGGTTTACATTTAGCTGTAATTTTGCTGTAATTAGTATGAGTTCAAACCACTTCTGTCACTTTTTTATAGGCTGATAATTCTCAATTAGCATACAATGTAAAAAAATGCTTTGCTATTGGAGGTATGTGTGACAATGATTTTGTAAGAAAGATATTATACTGTCACCTTACCTCATGTGATTTCCAAATACTCAATATCTGTTTAACATTTTAAACATATTAAAACAAACGTGACCTGATGTCCAAGCTTATAATTTTGATTGCTTTTCTTTGTTCTCTAAGAGACTTCTTGGCAGAGATTGGCAATTGATTTTGATAGCCATAGTTCCATGAGAATTCACTCAATGCTCATAACATCTAAATGTAATGGTTAAATTACCTTCTATTGCTTGCTAAAATATTTAATAAAAATTCATCAGTATATTAAAATAGCAGCATGATATTTAAAGAGAATTAGGAAAAGAGAAATAGCAAAGATGCCAGTTAACTGGTTAAGGCTGAAGCTGACTTAGTAAATCATTCTGAAGTAAGAGTAGTTTTCGAAGTTATAAGAATAAAATAAGAAAACTCAATAACCAAAAACATTTCTAATTTAAGAAGTTAAGGAGATTTCAAAGTGAAAAGCACTTATCAATAAAGTAAGAATAAAGCCATTATTGAACATAATCTCTAGTCATCTCATTGCCTTACTCAGAAAGTTTTGATTTGTAAAATGAAACCTCTTATTCCAAACTTTAATCCATGCTCATTACCATGATCTCTACCACCAAAATTATCATCATAATCCTCACCACCATAACTACATTTTCCTTTTCATTCTCAGCCTACTCCTCAAATTCTTGAAGAGTCTGTTATGTGCCGAGCACTTGTTTAACCCCATACAATAAATGCAAGATGCATTTCGGCTACAGCTTCATGTCTATTTCTCTGAGTTTAAGCACTTATAAATGTTCTTAATAAAGCTTAGGCCTCTCCAATTCCATATGTGCTAAAAATGCTTTTGATAAGTCAAAAGTCATCTGTAGAGCTAAAAAATGTATTTTAACCCTAATTTAAACATACTGGTTAGGTTTATGTTTTAAACAGAGATATCACTTGATAGCTTTGCTTTTGAACAGAAAAATACATTTTTAAAATAAATTTTAAATTTGAGATAAGTGTATATTCAAAGAACATTTGGACTGTTTCAGTGTTTGGCTACTGCAAATAAAGCTGCTAAGAGCATTCATGCACAGGTTTCTGGACCAAAACAATTTTCATGTCTCTGGGACAAATTCCCAAGTGTGCAAATTTTCACGACTCTGGGACAAGTGTTCAAATGCTAGGTCATGTAGTAGTTATATGTTTAGTTGCAGAAGAAACTGCAATTGATGTTCCAAATAACTTCAAATAATTTGCCAAAATGACTGTATGACTTTATATTATCTCATGAGTCATCTGGCTTCACTTCATCCAAACTAGCATTTGTTGTTGTCAGTATACTATATTTCAGGCATTCTGATATATATTATTTCATTGTAGTTTTAATTTAGGTTTCCCCAATGGCTAACAATGTTGAATATTTGTGTGCTTATTTACTATTATCTTGAGTGAAATGTCTGTTTATTGTTTGTTCATGTCTTTTGCCTCATTTCTTAATTTTTTTTAATGGTAGAGTTTGGAGAAATCTTTATATACTCTAGGTAGTAGTCGTTCATTAAATAAATCTGTATATGTTTCTTTTAATCTATTTCTGGTCTTCTCTGTGTGTGTGTTTCACTTGTATTTTCATCCTTCCAATAGGGTCTGTTGAGTAGCAAAGGCTTTTCATTTTGAAGAGGTCCAATATATTGGTCTTTGTCAATCATGTTTTTGATGTCAAATCTAAAAACTTTTTGCCTAGCCATAGATCCTAAATACTTTCAACTATTTATTTAAAAGTTCTTTAGTTTTATGTTTTTACATTTTAAGTCTGTGATCCATTTTGACTTAAGTTGTTGTTGTTTTTTTTCCCGTATGAAACTTAGGTTAAGCTGGGTTTGTTGATTGGCTGATTTACCTATATATGCTGTTTCAGTGCCAGAGGTCAAGAAAACTGTTCTTGTTTTTGCTCCTTTGTTCAAAATCATTTGGGCCTATTTTTGGGGTCTATTTCCATTCTCTATTTGTTCTAGCAATGCTTTTGATAAGTCAAAAGTCATCTGTAGAGCTAAAAAATGTATTTTAACCCTAATTTAAACATACTGGTTAGGTTTATGTTTTAAACAGAGATATCACTTGATAGCTTTGCTTTTGAACAGAAAAATACATTTTTAAAATAAATTTTAAATTTGAGATAAGTGTATATTCAAAGAACATTTGGACTGTTTCAGTGTTTGGCTACTGCAAATAAAGCTGCTAAGAGCATTCATGCACAGGTTTCTGGACCAAAACAATTTTCATGTCTCTGGGACAAATTCCCAAGTGTGCAAATTTTCACGACTCTGGGACAAGTGTTCAAATGCTAGGTCATGTAGTAGTTATATGTTTAGTTGCAGAAGAAACTGCAATTGATGTTCCAAATAACTTCAAATAATTTGCCAAAATGACTGTATGACTTTATATTATCTCATGAGTCATCTGGCTTCACTTCATCCAAACTAGCATTTGTTGTTGTCAGTATACTATATTTCAGGCATTCTGATATATATTATTTCATTGTAGTTTTAATTTAGGTTTCCCCAATGGCTAACAATGTTGAATATTTGTGTGCTTATTTACTATTATCTTGAGTGAAATGTCTGTTTATTGTTTGTTCATGTCTTTTGCCTCATTTCTTAATTTTTTTTAATGGTAGAGTTTGGAGAAATCTTTATATACTCTAGGTAGTAGTCGTTCATTAAATAAATCTGTATATGTTTCTTTTAATCTATTTCTGGTCTTCTCTGTGTGTGTGTTTCACTTGTATTTTCATCCTTCCAATAGGGTCTGTTGAGTAGCAAAGGCTTTTCATTTTGAAGAGGTCCAATATATTGGTCTTTGTCAATCATGTTTTTGATGTCAAATCTAAAAACTTTTTGCCTAGCCATAGATCCTAAATACTTTCAACTATTTATTTAAAAGTTCTTTAGTTTTATGTTTTTACATTTTAAGTCTGTGATCCATTTTGACTTAAGTTGTTGTTGTTTTTTTTCCCGTATGAAACTTAGGTTAAGCTGGGTTTGTTGATTGGCTGATTTACCTATATATGCTGTTTCAGTGCCAGAGGTCAAGAAAACTGTTCTTGTTTTTGCTCCTTTGTTCAAAATCATTTGGGCCTATTTTTGGGGTCTATTTCCATTCTCTATTTGTTCTAGCAATGCATGTGTGAATCCTGCTACCAGTACCACACTATTATGATTCATGCACTATATAGTAGGTCTTAATAATGTATGGATTTAGTTCAACTACATGATTCTTGTTTTTCAACATTAGTTTTCTATTCTAGGGCTTGTGCCTTTCCAGAGAAATTTTAAAATAATTTGTCTATATGTGCAAAGAATCTTGTTGAGATTTTGATAGAAGTTACATTAAACCTACAGATCAACTTAGGTAGAACTGGCATCTTTACTATTGTCTTCTCATATATAAACATGCCTTTTTTTTCCTTTTTAAAAGATTTAAAATTTTTTTCTGTATCAGCATTTTGTAAATATTGGCATCTTGTAAATATCAGCATGTAAATCCTATAGAACAAATATAATTTTGAAGAGTAAAATAGATCCCCCTCCCCTACTTTATATATAAATGACAAAAAATCCCAGCAATATTAATTTGTGCTGTACGTAGCTGTTCAATCATGTCTGATTCTTTGCGACCCCATGGACTACAGCCTGCCAGGCTTCTCTAACCATGAGGATTCTCCAGGCAAGAATACCGGAGCGGGTTGCCATGTCCTCCTCCAGGGGATCTTCCCAACCAGGGATCGACCCTAGCTCCCCAACAATGCAGGGAATCTTTACCCTCTAAGTAGTCGTTCATTAAATAAATCTGTATATGTTTCTTTTAATCTATTTCTGGTCTTCTCTGTGTGTGTGTTTCACTTGTATTTTCATCCTTCCAATAGGGTCTGTTGAGTAGCAAAGGCTTTTCATTTTGAAGAGGTCCAATATATTGGTCTTTGTCAATCATGTTTTTGATGTCAAATCTAAAACTTTTTGCCTAGCCATAGATCCTAAATACTTTCAACTATTTATTTAAAAGTTCTTTAGTTTTATGTTTTTACATTTTAAGTCTGTGATCCATTTTGACTTAAGTTGTTGTTGTTTTTTTTCCCGTATGAAACTTAGGTTAAGCTGGGTTTGTTGATTGGCTGATTTACCTATATATGCTGTTTCAGTGCCAGAGGTCAAGAAAACTGTTCTTGTTTTTGCTCCTTTGTTCAAAATCATTTGGGCCTATTTTTGGGGTCTATTTCCATTCTCTATTTGTTCTAGCAATGCATGTGTGAATCCTGCTACCAGTACCACACTATTATGATTCATGCACTATATAGTAGGTCTTAATAATGTATGGATTTAGTTCAACTACATGATTCTTGTTTTTCAACATTAGTTTTCTATTCTAGGGCTTGTGCCTTTCCAGAGAAATTTTAAAATAATTTGTCTATATGTGCAAAGAATCTTGTTGAGATTTTGATAGAAGTTACATTAAACCTACAGATCAACTTAGGTAGAACTGGCATCTTTACTATTGTCTTCTCATATATAAACATGCCTTTTTTTTCCTTTTTAAAAGATTTAAAATTTTTTTCTGTAT
Organism: Tragulus kanchil; assembly: GCA_022376925.1. Classification (NCBI taxonomy): domain Eukaryota; kingdom Metazoa; phylum Chordata; class Mammalia; order Artiodactyla; family Tragulidae; genus Tragulus; species Tragulus kanchil. The sequence continues at coordinate 24,547,235 of JAIOJX010000004.1, forward strand.
CAGCATTTTGTAAATATTGGCATCTTGTAAATATCAGCATGTAAATCCTATAGAACAAATATAATTTTGAAGAGTAAAATAGATCCCCCTCCCCTACTTTATATATAAATGACAAAAAATCCCAGCAATATTAATTTGTGCTGTACGTAGCTGTTCAATCATGTCTGATTCTTTGCGACCCCATGGACTACAGCCTGCCAGGCTTCTCTAACCATGAGGATTCTCCAGGCAAGAATACCGGAGCGGGTTGCCATGTCCTCCTCCAGGGGATCTTCCCAACCAGGGATCGACCCTAGCTCCCCAACAATGCAGGGGAATCTTTACCCTCTGAGCCACCAAAGCTACGAGGGAAGCCAGTATTAATTTAAGAGAACCGAAAAACAAACAAACAAACAAAAAAACCCCAAACACCTGGTTAGAAAACCATGGGAGGGGCATGAAAGAGGAAGAGGAATAAGGAGGAGCCAGTATTCTGCCGTGTGCCGAAAGTGCTAGGAAGAGCTCTTAATTTTGTTGCGTGTTGAGTGTCAAAAGTGTTTCTGCGTTTCTGCAATTGAGGCGCTTCTTCCCGTTCCGCTGCTGGAGGCTAGACTCAGGCGGTGCTGTGGCAACTTAAGAAGGAGCTCTGGAGCCCTGTCCAGCCATAGACGCTCAGGGTGCAAGTGACAGGGAAAGCTGAAAAGCAAACTGCTTTTCCAAAAGTACTGTGTAAAAGCCTCATTTTTATAAGGTGCTAGAGACATTAGTAGCACTGCTCATCCAAGGTAATGTTATGTGGCTACATCAGTTAAGTAAACTTAGAAACCATCGAAGGACGTGTATCACGTTGTATTCGCAGTGGAAATGCCAAGCTGGTTCGTTTTGTGCCTCCATACAGGTATTTTCGTTTTGATTTACTTTGTTTTATGTGAATTATTCCGACTTTGTAAAGCATGATATTTTAAAGTACATTTGCTCTGTAGTCAGATAAAAAAAGTATGTTGAGCCCCGGTCCTACTGCAAAGTAGATGAACAGCCTTAGTCAGTGTACCTTCTTTAGTTTATCTCGATCCTCAGGTGGAAATAATGGTGTCTTTTTCCTGGAGAAAGGAAGATTCTAGTTATGATGTTTAAATATGGTGCTTGTCACCTCTACTTTTAATCACTGGTACCCTCTCACTCTCATAAACTTATCTGAAGTAGAAGGTTACTTCTATAACGGAAGTAAGTTAAACAGCCCTAAAAAAATATGGTGCAGTCATCAGGGAGGTAGAGTAGACTTTCAAAAATATTGTATAATTCAGAGATTTGATAGAGGTTTTTCACTCAAAATATCTTTGCAACCTTCGATCTATCTAAAATTCTCCTTTTAAATTGAAATTCTATTTCTACTATTTTCCTCCTGAAATGCAGATACTCCTGGGCAGATAGGACTTTAGTAGATAATAAAAGCATTTCATAAATTACTTTATCAAAATAGTTTCTGTATGCAGTATTTTATCATATGAGAGTAGGTATATTTCTCAAAAAAGACGTTTTGATTGGGGAGCCTTAAAAATGAGAAATGACCAAATTCTAGCAAGAATAAGATGTGATACAAATATCTGTTTATTTTCTGATAAACAGGTGACGAAAGTGATGAATCACTGGTTCTGAATCCTCCTGTATTTTAGAATCATCTAGAGAATTTAAATACATACAGCGCATGCATGCATATACACATACATACCTACATAGTGTGCACATATGTACATCCATGCCTACCTATTCCATGGCCCTAGCCCAGAGATTCTACTCTTGTTTAATTGGTCTGTAGTGGACTTGTACATCAGTATTTCTCATCAGTACTTTTTGACTCCTTACCCTGCCCTGTGATCTCCATGAAACTGGATTTCAAATATTCCTTTGTATAAATTACAGAAACTGAAGGATGTGTTAGTTATATTGGAATGATTTACAGATTGAGACCCCAAAGAACTGGATTCTAATTCTGAACTTTGTGAAAAGAATTTGCCTTTTCTAGATTTTTTCCTCCTTTGGAAAAAAATAAAATAATCCTATTGTTTTAAATTATAAAGATCCTTATAGTTCTAAAATGATGTGAGTCTAAATATCAAAGATGTTCCAAAATTTTCCTTCCTTTGGCTATTTGAATCAACATTTGGACATAGACTTAATTTGACAGATTTCCCCTAAAGGGGTATTAGATTAATGGATGGTTAGAGATAGTTTATATATCCTATCCCCAAAGTAAAGCTTTATCAGACATCCTGAAAGAGATCCGGGTACATTAGGGAAAATAACATTTCCATTCCAGATTCAATACTGATCCATCAAATCTGTTCGCCTGCTGTCAGCAGAAGTTTTTGCCAGATGCTTGAGAGGAATGGCCAGAATACTGGTGAATGCCACCAGTTAGCTGCACAAATCTCAACTGTGGGGAACAATTCTCTTTTGTTCCTCCAAATACTGCTCAGACATTATGAATTTTTAGCTTGAATTACATTTTTAGTAGTGCGGCTCTGAGAGTAAGGATCAGCTACTTTCAAATCCTCCACACATACATTGTAAAAACCCAGCCACACAGCTTAACTGCTTCAGCAATAGGTAAATGTTCCAATGTGTTCTAAATAATCCCAAGAAATTATGCTGGAATCTGTGCCAGTTTATTTCTCACTTTTTGAACTATAGTGCTTTAATAAATATCAACTTTTTTTTTTTTTTTTTAACGTAGATTTTGATGTTTTCGTTAGAGAGGAAGTCCAAGTAGCTTCAAGTTCATAGTGAAAGAGTATGGATGCATGAGAAATGCATATGTTTACGTTTAAGTTTATTTGCATTTTAATGATATGGCAAAGCAGAGTATTAGCTAAAATGATGGCAGTAAAAACTATACCCTCTGCCAAGGGTGATTGTTTTGGCTTCTGTAAGGTTGAAACTAGCTCAGAGCATGAATAGGCAACTTCATGAGAGATGAAATGCCAAGTGCTCTAAGACCTAAATCAAATAAAGATCTAGTTAAGTGCCTAATGAACCTCTCAGGCAGATGTGGACAGTTTCAATATGCTGACTATTGTATAAGATTATCAGGCAGAAACTTCAAAATAAAATCATATTAAGCCATAACACTAGATATGGAAAATGGACAAATGCAGGGTGAAGACTTTTCCAAATGCTTTTGAACTGAACTTAGTCTAAATATCAAAGATGTTCCAAAATTTTCCTTCCTTTGGCTATTTGAATCAACATTTGGACATAGACTTAATTTGACAGATTTCCCCTAAAGGGGTATTAGATTAATGGATGGTTAGAGATAGTTTATATATCCTATCCCCAAAGTAAAGCTTTATCAGACATCCTGAAAGAGATCCGGGTACATTAGGGAAAATAACATTTCCATTCCAGATTCAATACTGATCCATCAAATCTGTTCGCCTGCTGTCAGCAGAAGTTTTTGCCAGATGCTTGAGAGGAATGGCCAGAATACTGGTGAATGCCACCAGTTAGCTGCACAAATCTCAACTGTGGGGAACAATTCTCTTTTGTTCCTCCAAATACTGCTCAGACATTATGAATTTTTAGCTTGAATTACATTTTTAGTAGTGCGGCTCTGAGAGTAAGGATCAGCTACTTTCAAATCCTCCACACATACATTGTAAAAACCCAGCCACACAGCTTAACTGCTTCAGCAATAGGTAAATGTTCCAATGTGTTCTAAATAATCCCAAGAAATTATGCTGGAATCTGTGCCAGTTTATTTCTCACTTTTTGAACTATAGTGCTTTAATAAATATCAACTTTTTTTTTTTTTTTTTAACGTAGATTTTGATGTTTTCGTTAGAGAGGAAGTCCAAGTAGCTTCAAGTTCATAGTGAAAGAGTATGGATGCATGAGAAATGCATATGTTTACGTTTAAGTTTATTTGCATTTTAATGATATGGCAAAGCAGAGTATTAGCTAAAATGATGGCAGTAAAAACTATACCCTCTGCCAAGGGTGATTGTTTTGGCTTCTGTAAGGTTGAAACTAGCTCAGAGCATGAATAGGCAACTTCATGAGAGATGAAATGCCAAGTGCTCTAAGACCTAAATCAAATAAAGATCTAGTTAAGTGCCTAATGAACCTCTCAGGCAGATGTGGACAGTTTCAATATGCTGACTATTGTATAAGATTATCAGGCAGAAACTTCAAAATAAAATCATATTAAGCCATAACACTAGATATGGAAAATGGACAAATGCAGGGTGAAGACTTTTCCAAATGCTTTTGAACTGAACTTCGGTTCAGGCTTTCACCATATGTGTGTTCTGAAGGACTTCTCTTAAAAAATGATTTCAAAGATAATTTAGACTTAAAGCAAGTTAAAATCTCAATTATTTCAGAGCCTCTTAGAGATCTTATTTATTTTTTTAATTCAGAGAAACCAAATTTTTAAACTTCTCACAAGATCTATATGTTAGAATTAAGTCTGATACTGTTGAAAAAGAGACAGCTATCATCTTTTAAAGGTTTCCACCTAGTGGCAAAGTTTTTATGAGCAAGAGATACGACCCTAATGATTAAAGCAAATAGAATCTCAAATTAGAAAACTGTTTAACCCTCACTCTTTAGTAAAGTTGAGTATTGTGCATTAAATATATTGCAGATATTAATAGCAAACATAATCCACTGAAGAATAGCTTAGAATAAGAACACTTTCTTTTATGTTTACTTACATTGCCAGCTTTATTATATCATTGTGCATACTATATTAGAGATAGCAACAAAGAAAAAGGCAAAGAATATACATGTTTTCTTGCACAGGATTTTGTCACAACTTCACTATTGGATTGTGTAATAAAATATTATAAAGCACTTGAAATATAATTTGGGAATATCTCTAAAACAAATATCACATTTGGGTGACATAACTCATATGGAACTAGCCCTGCAATTGTAAGGATTATATCTGTTTACCAGGGTGTCCAAAGTGTTCCATTAATCACATGACCAGATGCAAGAAAAGCAGAGTATTAGCTAAAATGATGGCAGTAAAAACTATACCCTCTGCCAAGGGTGATTGTTTTGGCTTCTGTAAGGTTGAAACTAGCTCAGAGCATGAATAGGCAACTTCATGAGAGATGAAATGCCAAGTGCTCTAAGACCTAAATCAAATAAAGATCTAGTTAAGTGCCTAATGAACCTCTCAGGCAGATGTGGACAGTTTCAATATGCTGACTATTGTATAAGATTATCAGGCAGAAACTTCAAAATAAAATCATATTAAGCCATAACACTAGATATGGAAAATGGACAAATGCAGGGTGAAGACTTTTCCAAATGCTTTTGAACTGAACTTCGGTTCAGGCTTTCACCATATGTGTGTTCTGAAGGACTTCTCTTAAAAAATGATTTCAAAGATAATTTAGACTTAAAGCAAGTTAAAATCTCAATTATTTCAGAGCCTCTTAGAGATCTTATTTATTTTTTTAATTCAGAGAAACCAAATTTTTAAACTTCTCACAAGATCTATATGTTAGAATTAAGTCTGATACTGTTGAAAAAGAGACAGCTATCATCTTTTAAAGGTTTCCACCTAGTGGCAAAGTTTTTATGAGCAAGAGATACGACCCTAATGATTAAAGCAAATAGAATCTCAAATTAGAAAACTGTTTAACCCTCACTCTTTAGTAAAGTTGAGTATTGTGCATTAAATATATTGCAGATATTAATAGCAAACATAATCCACTGAAGAATAGCTTAGAATAAGAACACTTTCTTTTATGTTTACTTACATTGCCAGCTTTATTATATCATTGTGCATACTATATTAGAGATAGCAACAAAGAAAAAGGCAAAGAATATACATGTTTTCTTGCACAGGATTTTGTCACAACTTCACTATTGGATTGTGTAATAAAATATTATAAAGCACTTGAAATATAATTTGGGAATATCTCTAAAACAAATATCACATTTGGGTGACATAACTCATATGGAACTAGCCCTGCAATTGTAAGGATTATATCTGTTTACCAGGGTGTCCAAAGTGTTCCATTAATCACATGACCAGATGCAAGAAATGCAGGCTTGAAATGTTTGCATTATTTAAGGCTATCTTCATTCTAACTATACATTTTAGTAATACACTGGGTACATTGGCCACAGAGATGAGAGAGGGAGTATACCTAATTTGGATACTTCTTGTGGACAGTCACATGTAAGATTCATAAATCCAGTGATTTTAATGAAAAGAATACTACAGAAACTTGTGTGTAACATGGCATAGTTCAGCAAGTTATGTTGTGTCTACATAAATCATACTAGTGTATGGTTCATATTGGTCCATTGAAAATGAAAGGGCAACATAGTGACATACTTTCACGTTGCTTTTGCAACACTTTGCCATGTTGTTTTCATGTGAAAATGGCTAAAGTCGGCTTTAAAATACCAAAGAAATACTAAGCACATTCAGGCATCTGGGTTCATTGTGCTTTTGAAATTGCTGCATGCTCTGCACTGAATAAATTGACCACTGGGGTTAATCGTCATCAAACAGGGCTTTCAGACCTATGGGAAATTTAAATCTTAACTTACTTTGTGCTGCAGCATCCTGTGTTGATCCTTCAAGGCTTTACCACAAGCTGTAGAAAGCAATTATGGGCTTGGAGAGAGATGAAGCCAAAGGAGAGCAAGATTAACTTCCTAAAGTTTGCCTTTTCTCATTTTTTCACATTAGTGTTTCCCTCCTCAATGAGTTAAGCCAATATGGTGTAGAAAATTCTCCCATAGTTTAACAAGTTGAACCTCTTTCCTTGCTTAGGTGATAGCACTGACACTTCAGACAGAGGGCTAATTTACATTTAATGCTCTGGAAATTAATTACAGAGAATAAAGATAATTGTATAATCACCACCCATATGCACTTCCAAAAATAAACAAACAAACCACATCATGATTACTAAGCAGCCATCTAATTCATGTTTTCTTGCACAGGATTTTGTCACAACTTCACTATTGGATTGTGTAATAAAATATTATAAAGCACTTGAAATATAATTTGGGAATATCTCTAAAACAAATATCACATTTGGGTGACATAACTCATATGGAACTAGCCCTGCAATTGTAAGGATTATATCTGTTTACCAGGGTGTCCAAAGTGTTCCATTAATCACATGACCAGATGCAAGAAATGCAGGCTTGAAATGTTTGCATTATTTAAGGCTATCTTCATTCTAACTATACATTTTAGTAATACACTGGGTACATTGGCCACAGAGATGAGAGAGGGAGTATACCTAATTTGGATACTTCTTGTGGACAGTCACATGTAAGATTCATAAATCCAGTGATTTTAATGAAAAGAATACTACAGAAACTTGTGTGTAACATGGCATAGTTCAGCAAGTTATGTTGTGTCTACATAAATCATACTAGTGTATGGTTCATATTGGTCCATTGAAAATGAAAGGGCAACATAGTGACATACTTTCACGTTGCTTTTGCAACACTTTGCCATGTTGTTTTCATGTGAAAATGGCTAAAGTCGGCTTTAAAATACCAAAGAAATACTAAGCACATTCAGGCATCTGGGTTCATTGTGCTTTTGAAATTGCTGCATGCTCTGCACTGAATAAATTGACCACTGGGGTTAATCGTCATCAAACAGGGCTTTCAGACCTATGGGAAATTTAAATCTTAACTTACTTTGTGCTGCAGCATCCTGTGTTGATCCTTCAAGGCTTTACCACAAGCTGTAGAAAGCAATTATGGGCTTGGAGAGAGATGAAGCCAAAGGAGAGCAAGATTAACTTCCTAAAGTTTGCCTTTTCTCATTTTTTCACATTAGTGTTTCCCTCCTCAATGAGTTAAGCCAATATGGTGTAGAAAATTCTCCCATAGTTTAACAAGTTGAACCTCTTTCCTTGCTTAGGTGATAGCACTGACACTTCAGACAGAGGGCTAATTTACATTTAATGCTCTGGAAATTAATTACAGAGAATAAAGATAATTGTATAATCACCACCCATATGCACTTCCAAAAATAAACAAACAAACCACATCATGATTACTAAGCAGCCATCTAATGCTTAATTTTATGCACAGTAGGAAAGGGCACCAATAGGCTGGAAATGGAGGGAGGTTAGAGAAGAAAGGATACTAATTTAAAATATGTAACAGCAGAGACAGTTTTATGTGGTAATGATCTGCAGCTTTCCCAGCAGGAGTCGAAGTCTTCAAAGCCTTATGCATGGAGTCCAAGGACATGTTTGGGTCTAGCCAGGCAGCCAAATGACTTCAATGATAATTTGACCAAGTTCAAGATTATTTTTCCCTATGCCAGTGAGTGGATATTCTAGGCATAGGTCTATTGCTTTTGCTGTTGTAATGAACTAGTGATGCCATTCAAACAAATTCCCCTGACTAAATGTTTTCTTTAATATACTGTGCTGTGCTAAGTCTCTTCAGTTGTGTCACCCTATGGATTGTAGCCCACCATGCTCCTCTGTCTGTGGGATTCTCCAGGCAATGTGGATTGTCATGCCTTCCTTCAGGGGATCTCCCGACCCGGAGATCAAACCCAGGTCTCCTGCATTGCAGGCCGATTTTGAGCCACTTTCTTTATTATAGAAGACTGAAGTTCATTTACATTGGAGGAAGCATCAGAATGTTATTAAGCTAATATTATGGTAGAAATATTTGTTTTAAATGTTGCAGTTGACTTCAGTGGAGCAAATAAAACCCTTTGTCAGATGTGTCTCCCTGGCCCCTACTGAAAACACTTATTAGAATTTTGATGTATGGAGGACAACAGGGAATAAAAATCTAAATACTTAATATAAATTTTATAATATGTAATTGTTATTTATAATATGTCTTATGTTCAGGTTTTTCAGTCATGTCAACTCTGTAACCCCATGGACTATTAGTCTGTTAGGCTCCTCTGTCCATGAAATTTTCTAGGCAAGAGTACTGGAGTGTGTTTCCATTTCCTACTCCAGGGGATCTTCCCAAGCCAGGGATCAAATCCAAGTCTCTTGTGTCTCCTGCATTAGCAGGAGGATTCTTTAGTACTCTGCCACCTGGGAAGCCCTATTATATAATATAGATAAAGAATATAAATAATATTTGTTCACATATCAGACTGTCAGTAAGACCCTCATGCCCTAATTTTCTTTTAAAATTAAAAAAAAACACCTTTCTCCCCTTCTCTCAGAAGTATTTTTTTCTCTTAATATTAATTGTCCCTGTTTATTTTTAATCAGTTGTCATTATTTATGTATTTGTTTATCAATGGTCTACTATACCAAGAATATCAGCTTGAGGTGGGCAGGGAGTTCTGGGGTGTATAGCTTTAGTTTCTAGATCAGTGCTTGCCATATAATAGACAGTGTTATATGAGAGGCAAGGCAGAGTTAAACTATATGCATTTTGTTTTACAAGATTATTTCACAGAATATAGTCATGCACCAGGTCTTAATCAACAGACAGAACATCTCAACTACTAAGAGAAGCCTGAGTTAAAATGCATTTAAATGCTATAATAAGCAAAATTTATTTTCATTATTTTTTAGTTGACATACAGCATTGTATTAGTGTCAGGTGTATGAAATAATGATTCATTGTTGATATATATTGCCAGATGATCACCACAATAAGTCTAGTTAACATCCATCAGCATTACAGAGACACCTTTGAGATTTTGTAGGTTCAGTTCCAGATCATTCCATTGAAGTTAAGAAGTGAGTCATGGATGTTGTAGTTTCTTAGTGCATATAAAAAGTTGCATTTATAATACTATATTGTAGTCTGTTAAGTATGTAATAGCATTGAGAGTCAGTTCTCCCAGATAATGCCTCTGCTTTATCACCTAGAGTTTATTTACCTTTTTTTTTTTTTTTGGCCACTTCTATTGGTCTTTCATTTATCTATTTTCATCCATCTTTGTTCTTTGGGCCTCCCATTGCAGTGGCCTCTGTTGATGCAGAACACCGGCTCTGGGCGCATGAGCTCCAGAATTCTGGCTTGGTAGTTAGACACATCGTTCCAGCCACTCCGCGGCACGTGGGATCTTCCCAGGCTAGGGATGCAGTGATGCCCCTTGCACTGCAAGGCAGTGTCCTTACCCACTGGACCACCAGGGAAGCTCTATTTACTATTTTTAATCCCTTTTGTCATTTCAACGGTCTTTGCAGCTTGTTTTGCCAGGCGTAGATTTTGTCTCAAGGAGGCACATTTTTTATTTGCTTATCTTATCTATTAAAGTTTTATCATGATATTGAAGCCCTCTAGCAACATCCTCAGACTGCACTTCTAAATCTGGTTCTCTTACTTTTATTGTCACATCTGGAGTTATTTCTTCTTCAGAAATCTTGAACACATGCGAGCAGGGCTGGAATCAATTTCTTCCAAACTCTTGTCAATGTTGATATTTGGACCTCTTCCCAAGAACCACAGATGAAATTAATGGTATCTAGAATTTTGTATTCTTTTCAGAAAATTTCCATGCACTTTGACCAGATCCATCATAGGAATCACTATCTCTGTAAGCTATAGCCTTATAAAATGAATTTCCTAAAGGATTATACCTGGGAGTCAAAATTACTTCCTTTTTTTAATTTTTTTTCTTTAACACGAAGGAAACATTCTGTATTGGGGTATAGCCAGTTAACAATGTTGTGATAGTTTCAGGTGAACAGTGAAGGAACTCAGCTATATATATACATGTATCCATTATCCCCCAAACTCCTTTCCCATCCAGGCTAGCACATGACATTTGACAGAGTTCCATATGCTATACAATAGATTTTGTTGGTTGTCTATTTTAGATATAGCACTGTGTACATGACCTTCCCAAAGTCCTTAACTCTCCTCTTCCCCCTGCAACTATGAGTTCATTTTCTATGTCTCTGTGCCTTTCTGTTTTGTAAATATGTTCATTTGTATCATTTCTTTTTAGAATCCATATAAAAGGGATGGCATATGATTTTCTCTTTCTCTGTCTGACTTATTTCACTCAGTCCGACACTCTCTAGGTGCATCCATGTTGTTGCAAATAGCCTTATTTCATTCTTTTTTATGATTGAGTAATATTTCATTGTATACATATACCATATCATCTTTATCCATTCCTCTGTCAATGGGCATTTAGGTTGTTTCCATGTCTTGGTCATTGTAAACAGTGCTGCAGTGAACATTGGGTCGCATGTATCTCTTCAGGCCTTGTTTTTCTCTGGATTTATGCCCAAGAGTGGGGTTGAAGGGTCATAATTTAGTTCTATGCTTAGTTTTTTAAAGAATCTCAATACAGTTCTCCATAGTGGCTGTACCAATTTACATTCCCACCAACAGTGCAAGAGGGTTCCCTTCCTTCCACACCCTCTCCAGAATTTGTTTTTTGTGGACTTTTTGATAATGGCCATGCTGACCAGTGTGAGGTGGTATCTTATTGTAGTTTAATTTGCATTTATCTAATAACCGTTGACTTTGCACATCTTTTCATGTGCCTGTTGGCCATCTGTATGTCCTCTTTAGAGAAATGTCTATTTAGGTCCTCTGCCCATTTTTTGAGCATGTTGTTTATTTTGATGCTATTGATTTTCATAAACTATTTGTAATCTAGATATTTTCCGTTGAAACATCTCTGTAAGCTATAGCCTTATAAAATGAATTTCCTAAAGGATTATACCTGGGAGTCAAAATTACTTCCTTTTTTTAATTTTTTTTCTTTAACACGAAGGAAACATTCTGTATTGGGGTATAGCCAGTTAACAATGTTGTGATAGTTTCAGGTGAACAGTGAAGGAACTCAGCTATATATATACATGTATCCATTATCCCCCAAACTCCTTTCCCATCCAGGCTAGCACATGACATTTGACAGAGTTCCATATGCTATACAATAGATTTTGTTGGTTGTCTATTTTAGATATAGCACTGTGTACATGACCTTCCCAAAGTCCTTAACTCTCCTCTTCCCCCTGCAACTATGAGTTCATTTTCTATGTCTCTGTGCCTTTCTGTTTTGTAAATATGTTCATTTGTATCATTTCTTTTTAGAATCCATATAAAAGGGATGGCATATGATTTTCTCTTTCTCTGTCTGACTTATTTCACTCAGTCCGACACTCTCTAGGTGCATCCATGTTGTTGCAAATAGCCTTATTTCATTGGTTTTTATGATTGAGTAATATTTCATTGTATACATATACCATATCATCTTTATCCATTCCTCTGTCAATGGGCATTTAGGTTGTTTCCATGTCTTGGTCATTGTAAACAGTGCTGCAGTGAACATTGGGTCGCATGTATCTCTTCAGGCCTTGTTTTTCTCTGGATTTATGCCCAAGAGTGGGGTTGAAGGGTCATAATTTAGTTCTATGCTTAGTTTTTTAAAGAATCTCAATACAGTTCTCCATAGTGGCTGTACCAATTTACATTCCCACCAACAGTGCAAGAGGGTTCCCTTCCTTCCACACCCTCTCCAGAATTTGTTTTTTGTGGACTTTTTGATAATGGCCATGCTGACCAGTGTGAGGTGGTATCTTATTGTAGTTTAATTTGCATTTATCTAATAACCGTTGACTTTGCACATCTTTTCATGTGCCTGTTGGCCATCTGTATGTCCTCTTTAGAGAAATGTCTATTTAGGTCCTCTGCCCATTTTTTGAGCATGTTGTTTATTTTGATGCTATTGATTTTCATAAACTATTTGTAAATTCTTGAGACTAATCTCTTACCAGTTACATCTTTTGCAAATATTTACTCCCAGTCTGTGGGTTGTCTTTGTTTTGTTTATTGTTTTCTTTGCTGTGCAGAAACTTTTGAAGTTATGTAGGTCCCATTTGTTTATTTTTGCTTGTATTTCCATTATTCTGAGAGATGGATTAAAAAATATTTTGCTGTGATTTATGCAAGAGTATTCTATGTATGTTTTCCTCTACGAGTTTTATAGTGTCCAGTCTAATATTAAGGTTTCTAACCCATTTTGAACTTGTCTCTGTGTGTGGAGTTAAAGAATGTTCTAATTTCATTCTTTTACATGTGACTGTCCAGCTTTCCCAGAACCATTTGTTGAAGATACTGTCTTTCCCACATGGTGTGTAGTCTTGCCTCCTTTGTCATAAATTAATTGACTGTAAGTGCATGGGCTTATTTCTAGGTTTTCTATCCTGTTCCAATGATCTGTTTCTGTTCTTGTACCAGTACCACACTATCTTGATGACTGTATCTGTATAGTATAGTTTAAAATCAGGGAACATGATCTCTCTGGCTCAGTTTTTCTTTTTCAAGATTGCTTTGGCTATTCAGGTGAAAAGCTGAAAGCATTCCTTCTAAGATCAGGAACAAGACAAGGGTGTCCACTCTCACTACTTTATTCAACACAGTTTTGGAAGTGCTAGGCAGAGCAATCAGGGAAGAAAAAGAAGTAAAGGAATCAAAATTGGAAAAGAAGTTAAACTGTTACTGTTGGCAGATGACATGATACTATACATAGGAAAACCTAAAGATGCTACCAAAAAACTACTGGTATGAATTTAGTATAGTTGCACGTTACAAAATTAATACACAAAAATCTGTTGCATCTCTGTACACTAATAATGAAAAAACAGAAAGAAATTCAAGAAGCGATTCCATTTACCATTGCATCAAAAAGAATAAAATACCTAGGAATAAACCTTCATAGGGAAACAAAAGAACTGTACTTTGACAAAAGCCCTGGACACTGATGAAAGAAATCAAAGAAGACATAAACGGATGGGAAGATGTACTATGTTCCTGGATTGGAAGAATCAATATTGTCAAAATGACTATATTACCCAAGGCAATCTATAGATTCAACAAAATCCCTATTAAATTAACAGTGGCATTTTTCACAGATATAGAATGAAATATCTCAAAATTTGTATGTACATACAACAAAGTACTTCTTGATCCATGGGCTGTAGAATGGTTGCTGTGTACCAGGCATGAAAACAATATTAATCTTATTGTACTTCTCCATCAGAGCTCTTGAGTGACCAGGTACATTGTCAAGGAGCACTAATATTTGGAAAGGACTTTTCTTTCCTTATGATAGGTCTCATCACTGGGCTTGAAATATTCAGTAAGCCATGTTGTAAACAGGTGTGCTGTAGCCAGGCTTTGTTGTTTCACTTATAGAGCCAAAACAGAATAGATTTAACATAATTCTTAAAAGTCATAGAATTTTCAGAATGAATGGTCAGTGAGAACTGGCTTCAGTTGTGGCGAAATTTTCATCTTGAGCTTGGTGAAATGAAGAAGTAATTTTACTCCAAAATATAGTGTTGGACAATCCTAGAGTTATACACGTTCTTAATTCAAAAGGGGAAAAATTGAAGGCATAAATGAATCACTAACCCCTGGTAGCTTAGATGGTAAAGAATCCACCTGCAATGTGGGATACCTGGATTTGACCGTTGGGTTGGGAAGATAACCTGGAGAAGGGACTGGCGACATACTCCAGTATTCTTGCTTGGAGAATTCCATGGCTTATCCATGGGGTCGCAAAGAGTGCAACACGATTGAGCAACTTTCACAGCCCCCCAACCATTTTCAAAATCCAACCAGCTGTTTTCATTTGATTTCAAAACCAGGGAATAATTCTCTTAGGCTTGAGACTCTGCCTTCCAGACCTGTGACTATGCATATATCTGCTCCTGTATCCATAACTCTGGCCTCTAGAAGCAAGGCTCTGCACTTGTAGGTATACTGCATTTATTTTATTCTTTGTTCCTTTTAGACCAGGGTAGCAAACATTCCTCAAATGTTCACTTGTAATATTTACCATTTCTCCTGGTAAATATTCCTCAGATCTGGTAGGTCTTCTGTATATGTCAGGGAGTCCACATCATTAGACAAGAGAGTCCTCCAAAATATATCTTTCTGGAATATTCCTGTCTTTGTTCCTGACTTCTGCTGAGATGGGGGTGAATCCATGGGCCACATGCTTAATCTCTGTAAGAACCCTTTTTGTGAGAGAATACTCTGAACCTTTGATTGTTTTGAGGCAGTAGCCTATTGTAGCCCATCCACATCCTTGACTTTATAATCTGAATTCAGTTTACTAAAAGTAAATCTCATAATTCTAGCATCTTTTATAATCTCAATAGTCTGAGAATTTCTCAAATTATTAAATCCAGGTTCATTTATGCTTAGCAATTACTTCCTCAATATTTCTGTTTCCTCTTATATTGTACTATAAGCAGTAAGAAGAGACCAGACTGTATCCTGAATCACTTATCTTGGAAGTCTTCTCAGTTAAATACCCAAATTCATCATTTACAAATTCTGCTTTCTGCACCACTATAGGCACATTTTCTGCTATACCTTCTAATATATTTTTAAAAAATATTCATTTATTTGGCTGCCCTGTGTCTTAGTTCAAGCATGTGGGATCTAGTTCCCTGACCAAGGTTTGAACCTGGGCCCCTTGCATTGGGAACACAGAGTCTTAACCACTGGACCACCAGGGAAATCGCTATACCTTCTAATATTAAATCTATATAATAGCAATGAACTTTCTTCTAGTATCCAAAGGTGTGTTGTTTTTTTCCTCTGAGACCTCACTATAAGTACCTTGAATGTTCATAATTCTATCTATAGTCATTTTCCATAATGCATCTCAGAATTATTCCAATTATTTTCTGCACTTTAGCCCAACCACAAAGGTACTTCTGTGTATTTTCACGAATTTGTTATAGTAATACCTCACACTTAGCATCGTTATTTGTTTTCATTTACTATGGCTGATATGACAAGTTAGAATAAATTCATTGACTCAGAACAACAGAAATTTATTCTAAAGTCCAGAAGTCTTAACTTGGCATCCCTGGACTGAAACCCTGGTGTCAGCATGACCCTACTTCCACTGGAGCTTCTAGGAAGGAATCTGTTTCTTGCCTCTTTCAGCTTCTGGTGACTGCTGACATTTCTTGGTGGTGGTCACATTGCTCCACTTTTCAAGGACAATATTTTAAACTCGTTCTCTTTTCCGTCTTTATATTGCCTTCTTTCAGCAAATATATAATCTCTGTCTGCCCATTCCTCTATAGCCCCTGTCCCATTTAAGGCCTGCCTGGATAACCTAGTATAATGTCCTCATCACAAAATACTTAACCATATCTGCAAAGACCCAGTATTCATATAAGGTAGCACTTATAAATTCTTGATTAGGGACTGATATATTATTAGGACAAAAAAATACAGTATCCAACTTGGCATTCAAAATGAATGACTCAATAGCCATTTCATCTCAGGAATGAACATTTAATCTGTACCTATTTACTCCTCCAAATTATTATCTTCCATGTCTTAATAAATGATATCATCAAGTACTTAAGCTAAAATAGTAGGGGTTAGCATGGTTTTTCCTTTTACCTGTTACATTTATTCCATCAGTAAGAGTGCTTGACTAGCAATAAGATGCTTGCATCTCTCCTTTTTCACCTTAGCTTAAGCTATTGCTGTTTTCCTCCTAGGACGTCAGTAGTAACTTCTTAAACTGTCTCTCAGCCTTGCTTCTCAACAAACTACTTGACTCATAGAAGCCAGAGAATATTTTGAAACCTCATCAACCAATGCCTCTTCCTGGTTACTGCCATTCACTGGTTTCCCATCAGGCTTGAAATAAAATTCAAATGTTTTATTCTTGCTGAAAATGTCTCATATATTAATAAATTATGATCGATTAGATTTATCTTTCCTTCAAATATGAGTATCATTCTTATTTTATGTCACTTAATTCTATATTTAACTTTTGCTTTATACTTAATATATTCTAGTACTTTTACAAAATATTTAGAAGTATATGTTTTCGGTTACTTTTAGATAAACTTTATTTTTATTGCTTAGTCTGTGGTGGGTATTTTACTAGTGTCAGGTTTGGACCTACCACTGGCTTATCAATTATCACTTGATGAGGATGTCATTTAAAGTTTTTATTTTGGAGCTAAAAATCAACAGTGATTTATTGAGTAACCGAAATGTGCCCAAATTTATATACATAGCGATTTGGAAGAATATACATATATTTCTCTATGACTTGTAAAAGTGTCTCCTTTATTCCTTCTTGTCATTTAGTGCCTCAGAATTTAAGGCAAATTGTGAAGAAACATTTTTTATTCCACACTAAAAATGTCAACAAGCCATATTTAGTTATCAATATTAGTAGCTAAAAATCACAAAATTTAAAAGTATACTGTTTCGGGCTTCCCTGGTGGTCCAGTGAGTAACGACACCGCCTTGCAGTGCAAGGGGTGCTGGTTCGATCCCTGGCCTGGGAAGATCCCACGTGCCGTGGAGCGGCTGGACCAATGTGTCCAATTACCGAGCTGGAGCTCTGGAGCACATGCGCCCAGAGCCAGTGCTCTGTGACAACAGAGGCCACTGCAATGGGAGGCCCACACGGGCCAAAGAACAAAGATGGATGAAAATAGATAAATCAAAGACCAATAGAAGAGATCCACCCGTCCCCCTCCCTCCCCAACCCGCCCACCTCAAAAAAGTATAGAAAAAAAAAGTATACTCTTTTGCTTGTCATATTTATAATTGAGCTTTAATATATATTGTTAACAAAAAATATGGTAACTCAGATACAGTATACTTGTTCATTACACTTGCTTGAACAATCATACTAGAGAATTAGTGCAAAATAGTCATTAGTGCTACCAAAATGTTCATACCTTTGAATATAGCTCTTCCCTATAATTTAATGAAATAATCAGACGTGTGCAAGAACATTTAGATATAAGGATTTTACGTTATTATTTAAAATAATTAAAAATTTAAAAACCAAAGTGCTAATCTAAAAGCTTAGAAGAATGAATATTTTATCTCCCTGTGCTGAAACATACTTGGCTATTTAAAATCATAATTTAGAATAACATTTTATGACATGAGCAAAATCCTTAGGATATATCATCAAAGCAGTTTAGCCAAGCACATGTGTTTTATCATACCAGTTTTGTGAGATAAGCACACATACATTTGTACTTCTATAAGTGAATGATATATACACATAAAATGGAGGTATTTATGATGACTTTAATTTTCTTAATATTTTTTCAATTTAAATTTTTTGTGATAATGAACTGCTTTTGTAACATACTTAAAGAGAAAACCAAGAAAATCAATGTATTTATAAATAAGTAATGAGAAGACAAGAAAGGGTTTGTAGTATCAGAGACCTTAGAAACTTTCATATAAAGGGATCTATTTTTTCTTCTCTGCTATCAAGGAAGGAAAATGTGTACACCTAAAGGCTAAGGTGAAAACACTGTATGAGAGTTGATGGTTTCTTACCTATTAGCCCAGTCAATGACACAGAATCTGTAATCTTTAGAATTCTTTAAAATTATACGCAAATACAGACATATTCTGTATAGTCAACTATTATCTATGTCAACAGAATAGAACAAAGGCAAAGTAAAACACGTTTAAATTAGGTCAAAAAATCCATCAAAGGATACTTTGAAGTTTATATGTGGGGAAAAAAGATGTTAAAGATAAACAATTCCTTAATTTTGAGAGTGTTGATACTTTCATACTTAGTATCCTCTCTGAAAGGGGCTGTTGGGGGTAAACAACTAGTCTGTGTGTTTACGGAAATTACTAACATTGTGTTTATGAGTGCCTGTTTTGTACCTTAAAAATCTATGAATATATGTGTTAATTATTTAATAGGTACTAGACTCATTAAAATAAACTAAATTTTAAAACGATAATCCTTCCTTGTTAAAGGAATCAGAGAAAGAGTATGATAGACTCCCTGAGCACTTTGTTAACTTCTATAACTAAAACATCTTCACTCTTAGGAAGGAACTTGTACATTTGTTGTATCATAAAGTAATACAAAAAAATTATTTTATCTTATGTTCTTTCTAGGCACTTAGTCAATCATATTCAGTTTTTTTCTTCCCCATCTCTCTTAAAACCAGAAGTATTGTTACCACTAGCTTCATTGGATCATGAGTTAATGCAGCATCAGTTACACAGTTTCTAGCTCCTTCTATTCTTTTCAGAGATACTGTCTATGGAAAGAGATCACATCAGATCCAAGAAAATGGGGAAAAAGTTGTCACTGACTCAAACAATTTTTAAATTGCTTTTATATAGGCTGCTAAACAACGTGTAGTAGTATTAACTATCCTAATTGCATATTCAACACAGCATTTATTTAATCATAAAAGCAGCTGCAAAACCAAAAACTCAATATGTATAAAAATGAACACATACACATACTCACACATATGTTGTCAGCTTGCTTTAATATGAGTAAGAGGCTCTAGATCAATGTAGCATTTAGGTCACCTGTAAGCAACTGCAGAGGAGACTGGCAGGCTGCAGTCCATGGGCTCACAAAGATTCAGATGCAACTGAGCATGCTCACACACACACTGGAATCTAGTTTAGACTATGTCTTTGAAGGCCTGCTTCAGCTTTTCAAACATTCATCCCTCTAGCCTTTCTTTGTGCCCAGAAGCTAATGAATCAGTTTCAGAGCTGTCCTATTGGTCTTCCACATTCATATCCCTTGATATTCATTATAGTTCCATCTTGATAAATGGTACTTAACACAGTAGTCCCCTTCTTTCAGTGGAGCTTACAACTCTGAAAAAAAAAAAAAGGGAAACTTTTATATCTAGAATCAAGCAAAGTGCCTGTCATATAATAGGTTGTAGTTACAGTGACTATTACACAGTGAATCATGATGATATCAATATTTTGAAAATGTTAGAGAAAATCAAAACTGGAATTTCAACAATGATACCTCAATGCTGTCCATTTACTTTTGAGAGTTATTTACAAGATTAACCTAAAGTCTTTGTGAAGCTTTTCTTAAAAAAAGGCACAAAAAAAACTTTGTTATTCTACCCCCGAAGGAACTTGTACATTTGTTGTATCATAAAGTAATACAAAAATTATTTTATCTTATGTTCTTTCTAGGCACTTAGTCAATCATATTCAGTTTTTTTCTTCCCCATCTCTCTTAAAACCAGAAGTATTGTTACCACTAGCTTCATTGGATCATGAGTTAATGCAGCATCAGTTACACAGTTTCTAGCTCCTTCTATTCTTTTCAGAGATACTGTCTATGGAAAGAGATCACATCAGATCCAAGAAAATGGGGAAAAAGTTGTCACTGACTCAAACAATTTTTAAATTGCTTTTATATAGGCTGCTAAACAACGTGTAGTAGTATTAACTATCCTAATTGCATATTCAACACAGCATTTATTTAATCATAAAAGCAGCTGCAAAACCAAAAACTCAATATGTATAAAAATGAACACATACACATACTCACACATATGTTGTCAGCTTGCTTTAATATGAGTAAGAGGCTCTAGATCAATGTAGCATTTAGGTCACCTGTAAGCAACTGCAGAGGAGACTGGCAGGCTGCAGTCCATGGGCTCACAAAGATTCAGATGCAACTGAGCATGCTCACACACACACTGGAATCTAGTTTAGACTATGTCTTTGAAGGCCTGCTTCAGCTTTTCAAACATTCATCCCTCTAGCCTTTCTTTGTGCCCAGAAGCTAATGAATCAGTTTCAGAGCTGTCCTATTGGTCTTCCACATTCATATCCCTTGATATTCATTATAGTTCCATCTTGAAAAAGGGTACTTAACACAGAAGTCCCCTTCTTTCAGTGGAGCTTAAAACTCTGAAAAAAAAAAAAAGGGAAACTTTTATATCTAGAATCAAGCAAAGTGCCTGTCATATAATAGGTTGTAGTTACAGTGACTATTACACAGTGAATCATGATGATATCAATATTTTGAAAATGTTAGAGAAAATCAAAACTGGAATTTCAACAATGATACCTCAATGCTGTCCATTTACTTTTGAGAGTTATTTACAAGATTAACCTAAAGTCTTTGTGAAGCTTTTCTTAAAAGGACAAAAATGTATGAGTAGGCTAATGCAATAATGAAGATTTAAAATATTTTTAGAAATTTAAATATTCACCAAAAGTAGATGGAATTAAATAAACCGATTAAGTGAACTCTGCTTCAGTTTACGTCCCGCAGAAAGAGAGCAGATTGACAAAAAAGTGCAAGTTTTTATTTCTGTAAAACTTATATCAATTGCAAAAGGAAGAATTAGTGCTTTGACCTACATGCAAGCTAAGTGCTAAGAAAAGCACATATGCATGTTCTCATTGTACTCTTAGTTCAAGAACAGGATAGATTGTATAGCAAGAGAGAATGTGTGGATATGAGCATGGTACAGGACTTAGACCTCTATGACCTCTTATGACCTCTGGGTTGCGAAGATACCCTGGAGGAGGAAGTGGCTACCCAGTCTAGTATTCTTCCAGCCAAAGTCCCGTGGACAGAGGAGCCTAGTGGGCTACAGTCCATACTGTTGCAAAGAGTTGGGCATGACAGAGTGACTGAATGTGATATGTTGGGAATTCATCAAGATAAAATTTTAAACTTAATTCTAAGATAAAAATAAGTATGTAATACAGTGAATGTAATTATATTGCTTATCTTTGTCTTGTGAATATATTTGGGAACCTGGGGAAATACCCCTTGCTCTTAGGCTTAAAAATTTAGAGAACCTACCGCATTCCCTAGGTAATATGGTATTTTTGCTTTTTTGTGAGCATGTGCCCTCCTTCCCCAGAATATAATCCAAACAAATTCTTATGCTATCTGTGGCAGGCCCTTTAATATAAATAGAAGATTAAAAAAATCTGTCCTACCAGTATTGGTACATTGTGTAGGGATTTTTTCGCTCTGTTTTCATTGGGGCATAATTTGGGGGACTACATGCATGGACAAATAAAATTCTACACAGATGTGGAAATTACCCTCAATCATTAACTGTAAAGTATAAGCTGCAATTAATGTCTGTCGTCATGTTAGGAGATGATGTTACTTTTCACACTTCAGTTCTCGGTTTAATGCTTTAACTAACCTTATTAGGGTCTCTACTAGCACATCAAAAAAGGGATCAAAAAAAAAAAAGAGGGGGGATCAGCAAAACAAATGATTAACTCTTAGGTCAATTTGCTAGACTCCAATGGTAGTTAACTTTGTTATCAATATGTTTCTGAGATACGTAATTGTCACTTATTTAATGAACCTGATTATAGTATAACACAAAACATAAATGTAGGTAACATACATTATATATTGCTAGGTGTATTCTCTATATACACAAGTGGCTCACAACTATATATTAGTGTGTGTGTGTGTGTGTGTGTGTGTGTGTGTGTATGTGTGTATTGCATAAAAACTGTAAAAAGTATGTCCTTCTTCAGGGGATCTTCCCAACCCAGGGATCAAACCTACGTCTTTTACATCTCCTGTATTGGCAGGCAGGTTCTTTACCACTGTGCCATCTGGGAAGCCCCACTACATATATATGTTATTTTCAATTGCATAAAAACTATTAAAGCAACAATCCATAAATAAAACTAAATTGCCAAATTTGATAATTTGGCTTTCAAAATTGGCAAATCCCATATTTTGTTTCTAAACTCACTTTTTGACATGCTTTTGCCTATCTAGGAAAATAAAATAAAGTGTATGTTCTCTTTTTCAAAATACCATATAAAAGCTTACTTTCTGGATTTTCTTTTGCTTTCAAGAAAACATAAAGGGAAAGGTTTAAATGTCTATTGCTTACAAATGCCTGGAGAGGTCACTGAATGAATGCAATTAACTTTTATTTTTCCTAATTGGTGTGTGTCACATGTAACCAGCAGAAATTCCATCTTCCTACACAGAATAGAAAGCTCCTTTATCTCACAAGTTGGGTTTTATTTAAGCCAATAAATTGTACATAATATTGTACAATGAATTTCCTTTCCAATTAATTTGTCTGTTCTAATCGGCTTGATAGGGGGGAACTAAACACATTTAATACTTCAGGCAAATGCTTAGAATGTCTTTAGGGAATTGACCACTTCATTGCAGTTAAGAAGTATATTATTTGGAGGAGTAAATGGATACCAGACCTGGTAATCTACGGTTAATTGCTTTAATTTTAAAACTTTTCACACTTCAGTTCTCGGTTTAATGCTTTAACTAACCTTATTAGGGTCTCTACTAGCACATCAAAAAAGGGATCAAAAAAAAAAGGGGGGATCAGCAAAACAAATGATTAACTCTTAGGTCAATTTGCTAGACTCCAATGGTAGTTAACTTTGTTATCAATATGTTTCTGAGATACGTAATTGTCACTTATTTAATGAACCTGATTATAGTATAACACAAAACATAAATGTAGGTAACATACATTATATATTGCTAGGTGTATTCTCTATATACACAAGTGGCTCACAACTATATATTAGTGTGTGTGTGTGTGTGTGTGTGTGTGTGTGTGTATGTGTGTATTGCATAAAAACTGTAAAAAGTATGTCCTTCTTCAGGGGATCTTCCCAACCCAGGGATCAAACCTACGTCTTTTACATCTCCTGTATTGGCAGGCAGGTTCTTTACCACTGTGCCATCTGGGAAGCCCCACTACATATATATGTTATTTTCAATTGCATAAAAACTATTAAAGCAACAATCCATAAATAAAACTAAATTGCCAAATTTGATAATTTGGCTTTCAAAATTGGCAAATCCCATATTTTGTTTCTAAACTCACTTTTTGACATGCTTTTGCCTATCTAGGAAAATAAAATAAAGTGTATGTTCTCTTTTTCAAAATACCATATAAAAGCTTACTTTCTGGATTTTCTTTTGCTTTCAAGAAAACATAAAGGGAAAGGTTTAAATGTCTATTGCTTACAAATGCCTGGAGAGGTCACTGAATGAATGCAATTAACTTTTATTTTTCCTAATTGGTGTGTGTCACATGTAACCAGCAGAAATTCCATCTTCCTACACAGAATAGAAAGCTCCTTTATCTCACAAGTTGGGTTTTATTTAAGCCAATAAATTGTACATAATATTGTACAATGAATTTCCTTTCCAATTAATTTGTCTGTTCTAATCGGCTTGATAGGGGGGAACTAAACACATTTAATACTTCAGGCAAATGCTTAGAATGTCTTTAGGGAATTGACCACTTCATTGCAGTTAAGAAGTATATTATTTGGAGGAGTAAATGGATACCAGACCTCCTTTTATGTTTTGGACCTTGATACTAAGTTGTAGTAGGCTACACTCCCACTGTTAGCCTTAATAGGATTAGTTTGGATATTATCAAAAGAACAATTAACACCTGCTGATATGATCACAGATGGTATCAAAGAGTAAGAGGAACTCAATTTTACAGGGACACTCATCTCAGGTTTTTACATAGAGAGTGCCAGTACAAAAATGGCTACAGAATTCAAGGATAATGTTCCATGTAACTATTAGAGGTACAGTATCAAAACTGATAGGAAATTAAGTCTTTTTCTAGCTTGCTTATTCTGAGAAGTGGACATCTAGTTAACTGTCTGCCAATGGCTAGCTTTTTGACTCTGTATATGTTATTTACTTTCTTTTGAGTCTGTTTATTTAGCTGCAAAACTGAGACCAATAATGCTCAGCTTCTGAGATCTGGTGAGGAACCCTATTCCTTACATAAGAATGTGAGTCCTTATTGGACTGATTCGTATAATGTTGTTTTCAATGATTTTATGGACTTTACAGGGATTCTTTAGTAAATGTAAACTTAATAAGAATACCTTATGCTTTTAAGGGATACTATTACATTCCCCAAAAAGGTTTCTTATATTAGTTATGAAGTTTAATTATAGGACTTTTCAGCTTTGGAAAGTATTTTTTTTTTTTCTCCTTCTATTAGTGTAATGTACTTCATTAACAGATTAGACATATTGGGATAATTAAGTAGTAAATGAAGGTTTGTTTAATATACTGACATTTCAGTATACAAATGGTCTTGTTTGTGTTTTAGGGTCTGGCCTGCTAACCTTATAGAATGAATTGAGAATATTTGGGTCTTTGCTATGTTTGAAACACTTACGGAGCTAAAAAGTTGGGATTTTCCAAAAAGAAAGTTGTGTTTATGAACAAGTGGAATGGATTAAATGCTTTGGTTCTTTTTCAGTTTCTCTTTGGTTACTTGTATATCCAATTATGAGTCTAATCGATAGTGTATATTTTTTGTTTATATTTTTTCTAGAAAAATGCAGAGGCATAGAATTCTAGAAAAGCCAGAGGTCTCAAAAGAAAGTAGACAAGAAATTATTCCTTTGAAAAATCATCTAATCAAATGTGAAGATAGACAGTAACTTTTTAAAATCAATTTCTTTTTAAGTTTCATGAAAGAATTTCACATGTATTTATTAGCATTATATCTTTTCAGTCCTTTCAAACAAATGCATGGTAACAATTAAACAGGAAAAAAAATTAGATGAGTTAGATTCAAAATCAAATGATCACTTTATACCCATGAGAATGCCTACAATTGAAAAACAAAAACAACAGAAAATAAGTGTTGGAAAAGATGTGAAAAAATTGAAACACTCAGACGTTGTTGGTAGGAATGTAAGATAGTTTAGCCACTGTGCATAACGGTATATTTATTTCTCAAAAAAATTAGCAATAGAATTATATAATATGGCAATTCCACTTCTGGGAATTGCTAAAAGAATTGAAAGCCAGGCTTTGAGGAGATATTTATACTGTAGCATTCATAGCAGCATTATTCATAATAGCCAAAACGTGGAAGCAATGTGTGTCCATTAAGAGGTGAGTGGATAAACAAAATGTGTGTATACATACAGTGGAATAATATTCAGCCTAAAGAGGAAAAGGGATTCTGATACACACTACAACATGGACGAATCTTGAGAAAATTATAATAAGTAATATAAAGAAGTCACAAAAGGGCAAATACTGTGTGATTACACTTATCAAGGTACCTAGAGTGTAAATTCAGAGACAGAAAGGAGATGGTGTTTGCCAAGGACTAGTAAAGGAAAGGAATGGTGAGTTTATATTTGATGGGTCCAGAATTTCAGTTTTCTGTGATTGTTGTCTCTAGTATGTCATGTGGCCTGCTAACCTTATAGAATTTTTCTTTGCTATGTTTGAAACACTTACGGAGCTAAACAGTTCGGATTTTCCAAACAGATAGTTGTGTTTATGAACAAGTGGAATGGATTAAATGCTTTGGTTCTTTTTCAGTTTCTCTTTGGTTACTTGTATATCCAATTATGAGTCTAATCGATAGTGTATATTTTTTGTTTATATTTTTTCTAGAAAAATGCAGAGGCATAGAATTCTAGAAAAGCCAGAGGTCTCAAAAGAAAGTAGACAAGAAATTATTCCTTTGAAAAATCATCTAATCAAATGTGAAGATAGACAGTAACTTTTTAAAATCAATTTCTTTTTAAGTTTCATGAAAGAATTTCACATGTATTTATTAGCATTATATCTTTTCAGTCCTTTCAAACAAATGCATGGTAACAATTAAACAGGAAAAAAAATTAGATGAGTTAGATTCAAAATCAAATGATCACTTTATACCCATGAGAATGCCTACAATTGAAAAACAAAAACAACAGAAAATAAGTGTTGGAAAAGATGTGAAAAAATTGAAACACTCAGACGTTGTTGGTAGGAATGTAAGATAGTTTAGCCACTGTGCATAACGGTATATTTATTTCTCAAAAAAATTAGCAATAGAATTATATAATATGGCAATTCCACTTCTGGGAATTGCTAAAAGAATTGAAAGCCAGGCTTTGAGGAGATATTTATACTGTAGCATTCATAGCAGCATTATTCATAATAGCCAAAACGTGGAAGCAATGTGTGTCCATTAAGAGGTGAGTGGATAAACAAAATGTGTGTATACATACAGTGGAATAATATTCAGCCTAAAGAGGAAAAGGGATTCTGATACACACTACAACATGGACGAATCTTGAGAAAATTATAATAAGTAATATAAAGAAGTCACAAAAGGGCAAATACTGTGTGATTACACTTATCAAGGTACCTAGAGTGTAAATTCAGAGACAGAAAGGAGATGGTGTTTGCCAAGGACTAGTAAAGGAAAGGAATGGTGAGTTTATATTTGATGGGTCCAGAATTTCAGTTTTCTGTGATTGTTGTTGCTGCTCAGTCACTAAGTCATGTCCGCATCTTTGCAGTCTCATGAATTGCAGCATATCAGGCTTCCCTGTCCTTGACTATCTCCCAAAGTTTGCTCATACCCTTGTCAGTTTAGTCAGTGATTTTATCCAACATCTTATCCTTTGTCATCCCCTTCTCCTCTTGCCCTCAGTCTTTCCCAGCATCAAGGGCTTTTCCAGCTCAGCTCTTTGCATCAGGTGGCCAAAATATTGGAGCTTAAGCTTCAGCACCAGTCCTTTCAATGAATATTCAGGGTTGATTTCCTTTAGGACTGACTGGTTTGATATCCTTACTATCCAAGAATCTTGTCCAGCACCACAGTTCAAAATCATCAATTCTTCAGTGCTCAGTCTTCTACACGGTCCAGTTCTTACATCCATACATGACTATTGGAAAAGCCATAGCTTTGACTATATGGACTTGTGATGTCTTTGCTTTTAAATACACTGTATAGGTTTGTCATAGCTATTCTTCCAAGCAAGCAAGATAAAGTTCTGGAAATGTACTGTGGTGACGACTGTGCAACATACAAATATACTTAATACCACTAAACTAACTCTGGTTAGGATGTGTATTGCTTTTTTTTTTTTTATCAAAGATTGGTAAGTGACAGAGCCAAGCCAAGGAATGCCTCTTAATTTAGAGGCATTAGTTGATCATATTGGTTTTATATTTAGTCCCTAAGTAAAATTTCTAGGGATAATTTTTCTGTCCTTCTGTCTTTTCATATATTAAAAGAGAAAATAAAACATACAAAGTTCAAACTTAGAGCCCTGTGGCAATACCTCAGGATTTTCTTTCTAATTGATCCTATTAGGATATTCTCCTCTAGGTAGCTTTATATTTGCCTCACACTAATGCTCAATTGGATAGATACAGTGGAATAATATTCAGCCTAAAGAGGAAAAGGGATTCTGATACACACTACAACATGGACGAATCTTGAGAAAATTATAATAAGTAATATAAAGAAGTCACAAAAGGGCAAATACTGTGTGATTACACTTATCAAGGTACCTAGAGTGTAAATTCAGAGACAGAAAGGAGATGGTGTTTGCCAAGGACTAGTAAAGGAAAGGAATGGTGAGTTTATATTTGATGGGTCCAGAATTTCAGTTTTCTGTGATTGTTGTTGCTGCTCAGTCACTAAGTCATGTCCGCATCTTTGCAGTCTCATGAATTGCAGCATATCAGGCTTCCCTGTCCTTGACTATCTCCCAAAGTTTGCTCATACCCTTGTCAGTTTAGTCAGTGATTTTATCCAACATCTTATCCTTTGTCATCCCCTTCTCCTCTTGCCCTCAGTCTTTCCCAGCATCAAGGGCTTTTCCAGCTCAGCTCTTTGCATCAGGTGGCCAAAATATTGGAGCTTAAGCTTCAGCACCAGTCCTTTCAATGAATATTCAGGGTTGATTTCCTTTAGGACTGACTGGTTTGATATCCTTACTATCCAAGAATCTTGTCCAGCACCACAGTTCAAAATCATCAATTCTTCAGTGCTCAGTCTTCTACACGGTCCAGTTCTTACATCCATACATGACTATTGGAAAAGCCATAGCTTTGACTATATGGACTTGTGATGTCTTTGCTTTTAAATACACTGTATAGGTTTGTCATAGCTATTCTTCCAAGCAAGCAAGATAAAGTTCTGGAAATGTACTGTGGTGACGACTGTGCAACATACAAATATACTTAATACCACTAAACTAACTCTGGTTAGGATGTGTATTGCTTTTTTTTTTTTTATCAAAGATTGGTAAGTGACAGAGCCAAGCCAAGGAATGCCTCTTAATTTAGAGGCATTAGTTGATCATATTGGTTTTATATTTAGTCCCTAAGTAAAATTTCTAGGGATAATTTTTCTGTCCTTCTGTCTTTTCATATATTAAAAGAGAAAATAAAACATACAAAGTTCAAACTTAGAGCCCTGTGGCAATACCTCAGGATTTTCTTTCTAAAATATGTTTTTATCCTATTAGGATATTCTCCTCTAGGTAGCTTTACCTAACTTTGCCTAACATGTCACTTAATGTACCTGTTCCCATTCAACATACTCACTGGATCCAAGTCATATGTTGTTTATACCTCTCTTTTTTCCATATTCTAAGTATTTGCTTATTTTCTTTTTCAGTATAGAATGGGACACTCTGGAGAGTAATCAGTAAAAGTTTAAAGATCTAAGTTCTATTATTTATTTCTACTCTTACAACATTGATTTCAGTTGCTTTGTGTTTTGTTTTTCATATTAGTTTACAGATTTTTGTTTACATAGAACTAAGTTAAATCTCTGGAGTCTTATTCTGTGCATGATGCTATTCTATACTCCAGGGAGTTAGCAGTATAAAATGTTTTAAAAGATCTAAAATCTCTTTCCTCAGTGAACTCACATTGTAGAGGAGACAGGTTAATAAACAAGATAAGTAAATGCAATACATATTATGTTCCATATGCGATGAAAGGAAAATAAAGCAAGTAATGGAATATGAGATAAAAAGGTGTCTGGTTTATGTAGTAAATTTTAGATTAAGGTGCCAAGGAGCATCATATAGAGTATGTGGCTTTTTACCAAACACCAAGAGAAGGGAAATATATTAGTTTGTTAGGACCACCAAAACAAAATACCACATACAATTGGTTTAAAAACCAGCAATTTATTTTTATTTATTTTATTAATTATTTTTGTTTTGCTTTTAAATATGAGTTTGTCATAGCTATTCTTCCAAGCAAGCAAGATAAAGTTCTGGAAATGTACTGTGGTGACGACTGTGCAACATACAAATATACTTAATACCACTAAACTAACTCTGGTTAGGATGTGTATTGCTTTTTTTTTTTTTATCAAAGATTGGTAAGTGACAGAGCCAAGCCAAGGAATGCCTCTTAATTTAGAGGCATTAGTTGATCATATTGGTTTTATATTTAGTCCCTAAGTAAAATTTCTAGGGATAATTTTTCTGTCCTTCTGTCTTTTCATATATTAAAAGAGAAAATAAAACATACAAAGTTCAAACTTAGAGCCCTGTGGCAATACCTCAGGATTTTCTTTCTAAAATATGTTTTTATCCTATTAGGATATTCTCCTCTAGGTAGCTTTACCTAACTTTGCCTAACATGTCACTTAATGTACCTGTTCCCATTCAACATACTCACTGGATCCAAGTCATATGTTGTTTATACCTCTCTTTTTTCCATATTCTAAGTATTTGCTTATTTTCTTTTTCAGTATAGAATGGGACACTCTGGAGAGTAATCAGTAAAAGTTTAAAGATCTAAGTTCTATTATTTATTTCTACTCTTACAACATTGATTTCAGTTGCTTTGTGTTTTGTTTTTCATATTAGTTTACAGATTTTTGTTTACATAGAACTAAGTTAAATCTCTGGAGTCTTATTCTGTGCATGATGCTATTCTATACTCCAGGGAGTTAGCAGTATAAAATGTTTTAAAAGATCTAAAATCTCTTTCCTCAGTGAACTCACATTGTAGAGGAGACAGGTTAATAAACAAGATAAGTAAATGCAATACATATTATGTTCCATATGCGATGAAAGGAAAATAAAGCAAGTAATGGAATATGAGATAAAAAGGTGTCTGGTTTATGTAGTAAATTTTAGATTAAGGTGCCAAGGAGCATCATATAGAGTATGTGGCTTTTTACCAAACACCAAGAGAAGGGAAATATATTAGTTTGTTAGGACCACCAAAACAAAATACCACATACAATTGGTTTAAAAACCAGCAATTTATTTTTATTTATTTTATTAATTATTTTTGTTTTGCTTTTACAGAGTTTTGTTGTTTACAGCTATACATAAGCCCAAATCAGTCATAGGTATATCTTTGACCCCTCCTACCTGAGTCCTCCTCCTACTCTCCAACTAGCCCTCCAACTACTCTGGGTTGTTGCATAGCCCCCATATAAATTCCCTTAGTCTTATAGCGTATTCACAATGGTTATCTCTTTTACATGTGATAGTGTAGGTTTCTGTGTTCGTCTTTCCTGCCTCTCACCCAATCTTCCCTTCCCCCAATGTCCATCGATCTGTTCTCTATGTCTGTTTATCGACTGCTGCTCTGTGTGTGCATTTATCAGTACCATCTTTCTAGATTACATATATATATGTCAGTGTACTACATTTTTCCTTCTCTTTTGACTTGCTTCACTTTGTACAATAGGTTCTAATTCATCCATCTCATTATAACTGATTCAAATGCAATTCTTTTTATGACTGAGAAATATTCCATTGTATATATGTACCACAGCTTCTTTATCCATTCATTTGCTGACGGACATGTAAGTTGTTTCCGATCTAGCTATTGTATAGAGTGCTGCAGTGAACACTGGGGTACGTGTGTCTCTTTCAGTTTTTATTTCCTCAGGGTAAATGCCTAATAGTAGGATTGCTGAGTCATATTGAAAGGGTTTTACCTCAATTTGAGACTTCAACCCAAGGCCTAGACCTGATCGAATCCTACTTGGGACTTGAACCCACATGGCTGGAGTTTGAACCTAGCCAAAACCAGTTTGGAACTTGAACCCATGTGACTGGGGCTTGAACCTAGCCAAAACCTGGTTTGGTACTCAAACCCACATGGCTAAGGCTTAACCCCAGCCCAAACCCTGCTTGGGACATGAATTCACATAGTCAGGACTCAATCCTGGCCAAAACCCTGTCTGGGACTCGAGCTCACGTGGTCAGGACTTAATCCAGCACTCACCCAAACGTCTGGACCCACTGAGGCTCAGGTTCTTCATGCTTCAACACAGGAGGAATTCAGCAAGAGGCAGAGTGATAGGCAAGAAGAGGATTTATTAGTATAGGGTACTTGTAAGAGGTGCAAGTGGGCAGGCAGGAAAGCTCTGCTCTGTTCTCCCTCAATTGAGTGGGCAGCAATATATATATAGGATGGTAGAAGACTGCCCCCCTAGATGCAGATGTAGGACACACATCATTGGTTGCTTCTTTGCCAGCTCCTCCTTCATCAGCTGTTTATACCCAGTCGAGCCTGCTTTACTGAACAAGGAGCAGCTCTCCTGAGTTATCGTCAACTCACTGGCCTCCCGACCTTTCTCAGGTGTCTCCCTTCTACTTACTATCCCCTACTAGGACTTACCTATTCTACTCTATCCTTATCAATATAGTGGCTCTATTCATAGTTTTTAAAGGAATCTCCATACTGTCTTCCATAGTGGTTATATCAATTTACATTCCCATCAACAGGACAACAGTGTTCCCTTTCTCCACACCCTCCATTCCTAGCATTTATTGTAGATTTTTTGATGATGGCCATTCTCACTGGTGTGATTTGGTATCTCTTTGTAGTTTTGATTTGCATTTCTCTGATAGTGAGCGATGTTGAGCATTTTTACATGTGTTATTTGACCATCTGTATGTCTTCTTTGAAGAGATGTCTGTTTAGGTCTTTTTCGCGTTAATCATTTGCATTCCTATATACAAACAATGAAAAATCAGAAAGAAAAATCAAGGAAGCAATCCCATTCACAACTGCAACATAGAGAATAAAATATCTAGGAATAAACCTACCTAAAGAGACAAAAGAACTGTACACAGAAAATTATGACACTAATGAAAGAAATCAAAGACGACATAAACAGATGCAGAAATATTCCATGTTCCTGGGTGGAAAGAATCAATATCACGAAAATGACCCTTCTACCAAATAATTATCTACAGATTTAATGTGATTCCTATCAAATTACCAGTGACATTCTTCACAGAACTAGACCAAAAAATAGCACAGTTCATATGGAAAGCAAAAGAGCCCCAAATAGCCAAAGCAGTCTTGAGAAAGAAGAATGGAGCTGGGATCAAACTCCCTAATTTCAGGCTATACTACAAAGCAATAGTCATCAAAACAATATGGTACTGGCACCAAAACAGAAATATAGATCAATGGAATAAAAGAGAGCCCAGAGATAAAGCCATGCACCTATGGGTACTTTATGTTTGATAAAGGAGGCAAAAATATAAAATGGGGCAAAGACAGCCTCTTCAACAAATAGTACTGGGAAAACTGGACAGCTAAATGTAAAAGAATGAAGGTGGAACACTTCCTAACACCATACACTAAGATAAACTCAAAATGGATTAAAGGGAAAAAAACCTTTAGGACAGCTAAATCGTCAACTCACTGGCCCCCCTTTCTCAGGTGTCTCCTTCTACTTACTATCCCCTACTAGGACTTACCTATTCTACTCTATCCTTATCAATATAGTGGCTCTATTCATAGTTTTTAAAGGAATCTCCATACTGTCTTCCATAGTGGTTATATCAATTTACATTCCCATCAACAGGACAACAGTGTTCCCTTTCTCCACACCCTCCATTCCTAGCATTTATTGTAGATTTTTTGATGATGGCCATTCTCACTGGTGTGATTTGGTATCTCTTTGTAGTTTTGATTTGCATTTCTCTGATAGTGAGCGATGTTGAGCATTTTTACATGTGTTATTTGACCATCTGTATGTCTTCTTTGAAGAGATGTCTGTTTAGGTCTTTTTCGCGTTAATCATTTGCATTCCTATATACAAACAATGAAAAATCAGAAAGAAAAATCAAGGAAGCAATCCCATTCACAACTGCAACATAGAGAATAAAATATCTAGGAATAAACCTACCTAAAGAGACAAAAGAACTGTACACAGAAAATTATGACACTAATGAAAGAAATCAAAGACGACATAAACAGATGCAGAAATATTCCATGTTCCTGGGTGGAAAGAATCAATATCACGAAAATGACCCTTCTACCAAATAATTATCTACAGATTTAATGTGATTCCTATCAAATTACCAGTGACATTCTTCACAGAACTAGACCAAAAAATAGCACAGTTCATATGGAAAGCAAAAGAGCCCCAAATAGCCAAAGCAGTCTTGAGAAAGAAGAATGGAGCTGGGATCAAACTCCCTAATTTCAGGCTATACTACAAAGCAATAGTCATCAAAACAATATGGTACTGGCACCAAAACAGAAATATAGATCAATGGAATAAAAGAGAGCCCAGAGATAAAGCCATGCACCTATGGGTACTTTATGTTTGATAAAGGAGGCAAAAATATAAAATGGGGCAAAGACAGCCTCTTCAACAAATAGTACTGGGAAAACTGGACAGCTAAATGTAAAAGAATGAAGGTGGAACACTTCCTAACACCATACACTAAGATAAACTCAAAATGGATTAAAGACCTAACTATAAGACCAGAAACCATAAAACTCTTAGAGGAAAATGTAGGCAGAACACTCAATGACATAAATCAAAGCAGGATCTTCTGCGATCTACCCTTTAGAATAATGGAAATAAAAATAAACAAATGGAACCTGATGAAACTTAAAAGCTTTGGCACAGCAAAAGAAACTATTAAAAAGGTGAAAAGACAACCCTCAGAATGGGTGAAAATAATAGCAAATGAAACCACTGACAGAATTAATTTCCAAAATCTACAAGCAGGTCAGACAACACTGAAAAAACAAACAACCCAATCAAAAAATGAGTTTATTTTGTACTGGAAGCTGAAAGGCCAAGGTCAAGGGGTCAGTGGGTATGATTTCTCCTCAAGACTCTCTCCTTGGCTTGCAGATAGCTGGCTTCTGGCTGTGTCCTCACATGGACTTTTCTCTGTTCACATACATCCCTTCTGTTTCTTCCTCTTCTTTAAGGACATCAGTTATACAGATTAAGGTCCCACTATAACAGCCTCTTCTTAACTTAATGACTTTTAAAATATCATTTCTCCAAATACGGTTGTATTCTGAGGTGCTGGGGTTGGAACTTCAACATATGAGTTTTAGGGACTTCAACATACGAACAATTCAGTGCATAACAGGGAGGAAAAGAGTCATGTAACTCTCTAGGGAAGGGCATTTCAGAGAGAAAAAGAAAGCAAAGGCTCCGAAGAAGGAGCATGTTTGAGTGTTCTGCAGCATCGAAGAGATTAGTGCACCTGGAGCAGAGGAAAGAAAAGAGACATAACAGATGAGGCCAGAGAGAAAACAGGATGAGATTTTGTATGTCACTGTAAGAGTTCTTCTCATTTTGAGAGCTTATTTTCAGGTTCTAGCAGGGGCGCATAGCTACTTGTATTCCCTTCACTGAAGAATAATCTCCTTCTATTTGGGATGGCTGTCCTGTCTGATGTGTACACAGCTTTGGGAGGGAAGCACGTGGAGTGGTGAGGGACGAAGGGAACACCTGCCTAGCTAGCCCGATCAGCCGAACTAAACCTGGTAATCAGTGGGTTGACAGATACAGCCGCCAGGTCACCCTCACATCCTCTTTTTAATTTGAGAGAAATTGAGCACCGTTAGAGAGTTTGAGGCAAGGGCATGTTTGGACACGTGACCTCTCTGGTTGGTGTGTTGACAATAGACTAAGGTGAAGGGAGAGGATACAGAGGCTCTTGTAATAATTCAGGTGAGACTATAATGATGGCTTAGTATAGAGTTCTGGCATGGGGAGAGATGAAAGGGAATCAGGTTCTAGGGCTTCATACAGTTTGAGGTAGGTAAATAGCCACAGCCCATGTTATTTTCTACCACATGACTATGGAAGAAAGTACACATTTTAAAGTTAGAAAAATAAAATAAAGGAATAGCTGAAGTAGCTAACTCTTTGTGGTGGTCAGAGGACAGACCTGCCTTGGAGTTTTATATACATTTTGATGGTCAAGCTTCTAAGATTTACTGGCAGACGATATGTGTGGTATGACAGGACTTTTCTCTGTTCATCTTTTGTTTCTTCCTCTTCTTTAAGGACATCAGTTATACAGATTAAGGTCCCACTATAACAGCCTCTTCTTAACTTAATGACTTTTAAAATATCATTTCTCCAAATACGGTTGTATTCTGAGGTGCTGGGGTTGGAACTTCAACATATGAGTTTTAGGGACTTCAACATACGAACAATTCAGTGCATAACAGGGAGGAAAAGAGTCATGTAACTCTCTAGGGAAGGGCATTTCAGAGAGAAAGAAAGCAAAGGCTCCGAAGAAGGAGCATGTTTGAGTGTTCTGCAGCATCGAAGAGATTAGTGCACCTGGAGCAGAGGAAAGAAAAGAGACATAACAGATGAGGCCAGAGAGAAAACAGGATGAGATTTTGTATGTCACTGTAAGAGTTCTTCTCATTTTGAGAGCTTATTTTCAGGTTCTAGCAGGGGCGCATAGCTACTTGTATTCCCTTCACTGAAGAATAATCTCCTTCTATTTGGGATGGCTGTCCTGTCTGATGTGTACACAGCTTTGGGAGGGAAGCACGTGGAGTGGTGAGGGACGAAGGGAACACCTGCCTAGCTAGCCCGATCAGCCGAACTAAACCTGGTAATCAGTGGGTTGACAGATACAGCCGCCAGGTCACCCTCACATCCTCTTTTTAATTTGAGAGAAATTGAGCACCGTTAGAGAGTTTGAGGCAAGGGCATGTTTGGACACGTGACCTCTCTGGTTGGTGTGTTGACAATAGACTAAGGTGAAGGGAGAGGATACAGAGGCTCTTGTAATAATTCAGGTGAGACTATAATGATGGCTTAGTATAGAGTTCTGGCATGGGGAGAGATGAAAGGGAATCAGGTTCTAGGGCTTCATACAGTTTGAGGTAGGTAAATAGCCACAGCCCATGTTATTTTCTACCACATGACTATGGAAGAAAGTACACATTTTAAAGTTAGAAAAATAAAATAAAGGAATAGCTGAAGTAGCTAACTCTTTGTGGTGGTCAGAGGACAGACCTGCCTTGGAGTTTTATATACATTTTGATGGTCAAGCTTCTAAGATTTACTGGCAGACGATATGTGTGGTATGACAGAAACCATGGATGCTGAGACACTGGAATATTGTAGTTATCTATGACCTAAAAAGGAGGAGCAGATGAAGCAGGCTTGGGAGAAATAGAAGGAGATTTCAGTTTTCAACATGTTAAACTTGAATGGGAATAGGCAACTGTGTATAGTTAATCAAGTGAAAAGGCAAGAGTTCAATAAGTAAAAGCTGTATATTAAAGCTATAATGATGAGAAGAAGGGAAAAGAGAGGAGAAAAAAGAGATAGTGTGCTTTTTTTCCATCACAAAACTTTCCAAAGTTGATGCAAATTACCAAAATTATGATAGCCTTAGCACTAAGGGCTCTGTTATAAAAAAGTACATATAGTATAGTACCTGTATTCTGAGAATTTCAGTTTATGCTGAGGTGAACTTTACACATGTTGGCTCTGTTGCTTGCTGACCTTCCATGCCACATGTGGATGAGGGAGCAAAAGAAGCTGTGCTCTTGAATAACTACTGGTCTTTTGATGAGAGCACACCAAATGTGTTTCTTGTCTTGCATCTTTCACTAAAGCTAAATGCAAGTAGTTATTTTATTGAAACCCATCTATGTCTTCTATGTCTCGACAGCCAACTTGTAATTGTAGTTGTGCTGCTTTAATGATATGATCACTTTATATAGCCTTTTCGAAAATTGGGATTTGTCGATACTGGTGGTCATAGAAACCAGGCAGATAGCTTATATAAATGAGAGAGTAATTGAGAAAAAAACTGAAAAGAAACCAAGAGAGAATGACCATGACAGGCTGAGTAACTCTCTTCCACCAAGTGCTCAAATTAAATATTTTGAAATGAGGGAATTATCCTCAATTATTGGGGTGAGCCCAAGTAATTTAAAAAGGCCTTCTAAAATTTAGGAAGGCAAGAAAGTCACAGAGAAAGTTATTTGACGAAGGAGCCAGAGGTTGCACTTTGAGGTTGGAGGAAGGGACTGTGAGCCAAAGAATACAGGTGGCCTTTTGAAGCTGAGAAAGTCAAGCAAACAGATTATCCTGAAGCGAGAAGAACAAAAAACAATCTTTAGAAGGAGCACAGACCTGCCTTGGAGTTTTATATACATTTTGATGGTCAAGCTTCTAAGATTTACTGGCAGACGATATGTGTGGTATGACAGAAACCATGGATGCTGAGACACTGGAATATTGTAGTTATCTATGACCTAAAAAGGAGGAGCAGATGAAGCAGGCTTGGGAGAAATAGAAGGAGATTTCAGTTTTCAACATGTTAAACTTGAATGGGAATAGGCAACTGTGTATAGTTAATCAAGTGAAAAGGCAAGAGTTCAATAAGTAAAAGCTGTATATTAAAGCTATAATGATGAGAAGAAGGGAAAAGAGAGGAGAAAAAAGAGATAGTGTGCTTTTTTTCCATCACAAAACTTTCCAAAGTTGATGCAAATTACCAAAATTATGATAGCCTTAGCACTAAGGGCTCTGTTATAAAAAAGTACATATAGTATAGTACCTGTATTCTGAGAATTTCAGTTTATGCTGAGGTGAACTTTACACATGTTGGCTCTGTTGCTTGCTGACCTTCCATGCCACATGTGGATGAGGGAGCAAAAGAAGCTGTGCTCTTGAATAACTACTGGTCTTTTGATGAGAGCACACCAAATGTGTTTCTTGTCTTGCATCTTTCACTAAAGCTAAATGCAAGTAGTTATTTTATTGAAACCCATCTATGTCTTCTATGTCTCGACAGCCAACTTGTAATTGTAGTTGTGCTGCTTTAATGATATGATCACTTTATATAGCCTTTTCGAAAATTGGGATTTGTCGATACTGGTGGTCATAGAAACCAGGCAGATAGCTTATATAAATGAGAGAGTAATTGAGAAAAAAACTGAAAAGAAACCAAGAGAGAATGACCATGACAGGCTGAGTAACTCTCTTCCACCAAGTGCTCAAATTAAATATTTTGAAATGAGGGAATTATCCTCAATTATTGGGGTGAGCCCAAGTAATTTAAAAAGGCCTTCTAAAATTTAGGAAGGCAAGAAAGTCACAGAGAAAGTTATTTGACGAAGGAGCCAGAGGTTGCACTTTGAGGTTGGAGGAAGGGACTGTGAGCCAAAGAATACAGGTGGCCTTTTGAAGCTGAGAAAGTCAAGCAAACAGATTATCCTGAAGCGAGAAGAAACAGAAAGAACACAATCTTCCTCCAGAAGGAGCACAGCCCTGCTGATTCTTTGATTTTTACCTTCTGATTCTCCAGGACAGTTAGAGAATAAACATATGCTTTTAACCACTATGCTTTCTCAAAGTCATCATGATCATTTTTTTAAACTGAAATTCAGCTTAAAAACATAAAAACACACAAGAATGACCAAGGATTGAGCATTCATGGTTCAGTCTAGATTAAAGGCTTCCACTTTTCAACTACTGTTAAACTGTGATTTTTGGGAAAATACTTTGATTGCTATTTTATGTTACTGAAAATCTGTAATAACAACCACCATGGCAAATGTTCATAATTTTATATAGCATTTAAAAAGGGTATGAATAATAATTTTCTCTAACAATATTCCTGTTAACATATAGGTAGAGTAGAAAAGAAGATGATGGGGCAGTTCTTTGTCACCCATCATTTCTACCACTGCAATTTGTCTCTAATTTTAAGAGGCAGACTTCTTAATCAGTCATAAGAAAATATGTTAGAAGCTCAACTTTCGTAATTAACCATGGCATGTGAATTTCCTTGATTTTCAATATGAAATTTGCTTCTACAAATTATAATCAGTGTAAATTGGGAGAACCTTACAAGAAAAGATATATTTAAATTGATACCTTCCTAAACCACTGATAAAGTAATTTTTAAATGGTATATATACAGAACCACAGCTGAAATCTGAAATAAATGCATAAGTCAAAATATTACTTAATCAATAAAACTGTCCAGAGAAGTAGTTAATCTATTAATACACAATAAATATGTAGATAACATTTTCTTTAGTCAAGAAGAAAAGGATAAGCTGTCATGAGAAGTTAACAATTCTTAAGAATTTGTAATGATCATCTCCCAAAACTGTAATAGAAGCCTCCAAATTAAACAGTGCTATATTTAGGTAATATTTGATATTAGCTAATATTTAATCCATTTCTCCAATAACTATAGAGGTAACATTACTTAATATAATCCTTAAATCATAATATAGACTGGGTCAGAAATATAAAGCAGTTAGAAATAATCGTAAACCTATCACGATCAGAATTAAACATTAACTTTTAGAACACGTTAATTCATTCTTGGGGGACTTCCGTTTCTGTTCAAAACAGAGAAACAGATTTACCGTGTGTTGTAGGAAAACAAATTGCTTCATGTATTTTCAATCCTAAATTGTTTGGCTTTAATTGTGGTTCTTTTAGGCAAGAGAGTAAGTCTTTTAGGCAAGAGGAAGACTCCAGAGAGCTGCAGAGCAGCCGCTGTGTTTAGTACTATCAACACACTGTTTTCAGTGGAAAGATTACATGGAACACAAACAAGGCCAGGAATTCCCTCCCCAGAAACTCCTAATTTGAAAGTGATTAGACAGAGTATCAGAAGGATCTTGCTTCAGTACTGGGAATAACTAGCTCCTAATTTGAAAGGTAGAGTAGAAAGAAGATGATGGGGCAGTTCTTTGTCACCCATCATTTCTACCACTGCAATTTGTCTCTAATTTTAAGAGGCAGACTTCTTAATCAGTCATAAGAAAATATGTTAGAAGCTCAACTTTCGTAATTAACCATGGCATGTGAATTTCCTTGATTTTCAATATGAAATTTGCTTCTACAAATTATAATCAGTGTAAATTGGGAGAACCTTACAAGAAAAGATATATTTAAATTGATACCTTCCTAAACCACTGATAAAGTAATTTTTAAATGGTATATATACAGAACCACAGCTGAAATCTGAAATAAATGCATAAGTCAAAATATTACTTAATCAATAAAACTGTCCAGAGAAGTAGTTAATCTATTAATACACAATAAATATGTAGATAACATTTTCTTTAGTCAAGAAGAAAAGGATAAGCTGTCATGAGAAGTTAACAATTCTTAAGAATTTGTAATGATCATCTCCCAAAACTGTAATAGAAGCCTCCAAATTAAACAGTGCTATATTTAGGTAATATTTGATATTAGCTAATATTTAATCCATTTCTCCAATAACTATAGAGGTAACATTACTTAATATAATCCTTAAATCATAATATAGACTGGGTCAGAAATATAAAGCAGTTAGAAATAATCGTAAACCTATCACGATCAGAATTAAACATTAACTTTTAGAACACGTTAATTCATTCTTGGGGGACTTCCGTTTCTGTTCAAAACAGAGAAACAGATTTACCGTGTGTTGTAGGAAAACAAATTGCTTCATGTATTTTCAATCCTAAATTGTTTGGCTTTAATTGTGGTTCTTTTAGGCAAGAGAGTAAGTCTTTTAGGCAAGAGGAAGACTCCAGAGAGCTGCAGAGCAGCCGCTGTGTTTAGTACTATCAACACACTGTTTTCAGTGGAAAGATTACATGGAACACAAACAAGGCCAGGAATTCCCTCCAGCCAGATTACAGAAACTCCTAATTTGAAAGTGATTAGACAGAGTATCAGAAGGATCTTGCTTCAGTACTGGGGAATAACTAGCATTGAGGGCAGGAGAAGAAGCAGGTGGCAGAGGATGATACGCTTGGATGACATCCCTAACTCAGTGGACATGAGTTTGAGCAAACGCTGGGAGATAGTGAAGGACAAGGAAGCCTGGCGTGCTGCAGTCCATGGGATTGCAAAAAGTCAAACATGATTTAGCAGCTGAACAAGAACAAGATTAAAGTCTCCTCTGGGCTTGCCAGTGATTCTTAAGGCAAGTCTCAAAAGAATGAAACTGTTTTTTAGTAACTTAACTATGTTCTAGACAAAGCTCAAAAATATGTAAAGAAATACAAAAATATCTTGCCCCCCAAATCATTGTGTCTGGCATCTGGTCAAAGATAACTAGGTATACACAAGGAAAGCAGGCTTCATAATAAGGAGAAAAATCAATAAATTGAAATTGACCCAGAATTAACACAGATATTTTATTTATCAGGCAAAGATATTAAAATAGTGATTGCAATTGCATTCTGTATGCTCAAATGTTAAAATATGGAAAACACAAAAAAGACCCAAATCAAATTTCTAAAGATGAAAACTAAAATATATGAGCTGAAAAATACATAGAATGGGATTAATAGCTGATTAAACATTGCAGAAGGGAAGACTAATATCAGGCCAGGCAGGGATGCGAATTCTCCAACTCAGAACACCTTACTTGGGTCACCTGTTTCCTTCTTGGAGGAGCTATGGTGAATTTTTACTTAAGTAGTCAATATGGAACTGTAAACCACATTATCCAATGGCCTGAATTCCAAAG
Organism: Tragulus kanchil; assembly: GCA_022376925.1. Lineage (NCBI taxonomy): Eukaryota > Metazoa > Chordata > Mammalia > Artiodactyla > Tragulidae > Tragulus > Tragulus kanchil. The sequence goes on from JAIOJX010000004.1 coordinate 24,589,523, forward strand.
ATACTACCTCGTGCAAGTCCATAGACTGTCTTTTATACTCGAGCATCAATATTTGATAAAATACATTGTGCTCATTTTAGCAGCACATATGCTGAAATTGCAAACAATACAAAGTAGATTAGCATGGCCCCTGCACAAGGATGACACGCAAATTCACGAAAGCATTCCATATGAAGAAATAAGAAAGGAATACATTTATATACTGTGAGCAGGTACCACAAGGTTTGATGTTTTCAGTTAACAGTGTGTATAGATCCTGGAATTAACTTGGGCAAGACTGAGTATCTGGCCCAGTCTCATATTTGACTAAGAGGACCTCTGGGGCTGTGTCCTAGCCATTGCTTTGAATTAGCCTTTTTCCATGTTCCATCCAGTTCAGGAGCGTGAGAAAAAATGCGGGAAGCTGATCCTAGTTCAAGAAGTACTTTAGCAAGTTGCTCAAGTTGCATATGTCATTATGTCCAGGTGGACCAACTCTTAAGCCATTCAGATCCCCATAATGGATCCAGGAATGGGTAGACTTGCTTCCAGGAACCCCTCTGTTTCACATGTGTATGCTAAGTTGCCTCAGTCCAGAGGACTGAAGCCTGCCAGGCTCCTCTGTCCATGGAGTTCTCTAGGCAATACTACTGGAGTGGGTTATGATTTCCTCCTCCAGGGGATCTTTTTGACCCAGGAATTGAACCCATGTCTCTTGTGTCTAACCTGCATTGCCAGGTGGGTTCTTTATAACTAGCGCCACCTGAGAAGCCCTCTCTTTTGCATAAAATGTCTCAAAAGCTTATCCTTGTAATTCAGTTTGAACCAGAGCATTATATTCAGTACTCTGTGTTCCCTCTACAATTGTAACTTTTTTTCCTCTTGATTGTTTTAACTTTATATTTTGTTCAAATCAGGATGTAGACAAGGTTTCCTCTGATTGATTGAAAAAAAAAACAAAAAAGAATGGGATTAATAGCTGATTAAACATTGCAGAAGGGAAGACTAATATCAGGCCAGGCAGGGATGCGAATTCTCCAACTCAGAACACCTTACTTGGGTCACCTGTTTCCTTCTTGGAGGAGCTATGGTGAATTTTTACTTAAGTAGTCAATATGGAACTGTAAACCACATTATCCAATGGCCTGAATTCCAAAGATACTACCTCGTGCAAGTCCATAGACTGTCTTTTATACTCGAGCATCAATATTTGATAAAATACATTGTGCTCATTTTAGCAGCACATATGCTGAAATTGCAAACAATACAAAGTAGATTAGCATGGCCCCTGCACAAGGATGACACGCAAATTCACGAAAGCATTCCATATGAAGAAATAAGAAAGGAATACATTTATATACTGTGAGCAGGTACCACAAGGTTTGATGTTTTCAGTTAACAGTGTGTATAGATCCTGGAATTAACTTGGGCAAGACTGAGTATCTGGCCCAGTCTCATATTTGACTAAGAGGACCTCTGGGGCTGTGTCCTAGCCATTGCTTTGAATTAGCCTTTTTCCATGTTCCATCCAGTTCAGGAGCGTGAGAAAAAAATGCGGTAAGCTGATCCTAGTTCAAGAAGTACTTTAGCAAGTTGCTCAAGTTGCATATGTCATTATGTCCAGGTGGACCAACTCTTAAGCCATTCAGATCCCCATAATGGATCCAGGAATGGGTAGACTTGCTTCCAGGAACCCCTCTGTTTCACATGTGTATGCTAAGTTGCCTCAGTCCAGAGGACTGAAGCCTGCCAGGCTCCTCTGTCCATGGAGTTCTCTAGGCAATACTACTGGAGTGGGTTATGATTTCCTCCTCCAGGGGATCTTTTTGACCCAGGAATTGAACCCATGTCTCTTGTGTCTAACCTGCATTGCCAGGTGGGTTCTTTATAACTAGCGCCACCTGAGAAGCCCTCTCTTTTGCATAAAATGTCTCAAAAGCTTATCCTTGTAATTCAGTTTGAACCAGAGCATTATATTCAGTACTCTGTGTTCCCTCTACAATTGTAACTTTTTTTCCTCTTGATTGTTTTAACTTTATATTTTGTTCAAATCAGGATGTAGACAAGGTCCATACATTGCAAGCAATCAGTATATAGATATTTCAGATATCGCTCATTTTCTTTTTTTCCTCTCTTTTTAACTATTCTGTGGTTTTTGGTATATTCACAGAGATGTGCAATGATCAACAGAATCAATTTTAGAATATTTTCATCACTTGAAAACTAATCCCTATATCCATCACCAGGCAGTCCTTATTTGCACCCAGTTATACCAGCCCTAGTCAACCAGAAATCTACACTCTGTTTTTATAGACTTGCCTAATTCTAGAAATTTCATACAAGTGAAATTATATAATATACTATCTTTTGTGATTGGTTGTTCTCATCTAGCATAGTATTTTCAAAGCAAATCCTTGTTGTTGTAACAGTACCTCAATCTTGTTATGGATAAATAATATTCTATTTTATAGGTATACTACATTCTCTTTACTCATTTATCAGTTGATGAATATTTGGACTATTTTCACAGTTCAGCTATTGTGAATAGTATTGCTAAAAGTAGTAACATGCAAATTTTGTGTGGACATTTGTTTCCATTTTTTCTAGGGAACATACTTGGTAGTGAAATATCTTAAACCATGTGGTAACTCTATATTTAGCCTTTTGAGTACCTGATAGAATGTTTTCCAAAGTGATGGCACCATTTTATATTTCTGCCAGAAGTATTTGAGGGTTCCAGTTTCTCCACTGTCTTACCATTGTTTGTTACTATATTTATTTATTCAAGGCATTCCTAGTAGGAATGGAGTGGTATCTCTTGTGGTTTTGATTTGTATTTCCCTAATGGCTAATAGTGGGCTTCCCAGGTGGCACTAGTGGTAAAGAAACAGCCTGCTAATGCAGGAGCCATAAGAGACACAAGTTTGATCCCTGGGTCGGGAAGATCCCCTGGAAGAGGACATGGCAACTCACTCCAGTATTCCTTCCTGGAGAATCCCATGGACAAAGGAGCCTGGTGGACTGTGGTCCATGGGATTGCAAAGAGTTGGACATGACTGAAGCAACTGAGTATGTATGAGATGCTAATAGATTAGCATGTTTTCATGTGCTTATTTGCATTCATGTATCTTTAAAAAAAATCTACTTAAATCTTTGCCTATTAGCTATTTGTCTTATTACTGAGTTATGAGTATCCTTAATATATTCTGGTTACAAAGTCCCTTATTGGGTACATGATTTGCAAATTTATTCCATTCTGTAAGTTATCTTTTAACTTTGATGTTGTCCTATGAAGTGTAACAGTTTTATGTTGGGTGACATCCAGTTTATCTTTTTTTTCTTTTGTTATATATGCTTTTTGTGTCATATCTGAGGAGACTTAGCATAAGGTCGCAAAGATTTTTTCCAATATTTTCTTCTAAGAGTTCTACAAGTTTTGCTCTCATATTTAGGGATGTGACCTCCATTGAATCAACTTTTTAGTATGATGTTACTTTTGCTGATTCAAAGCATCTAGTCTCGCTATTAAATTGACCATGGGAATACAGCTTTCTGTTTACCAACACTACTGTGAATCATGGAATAATCCATGTCAATCTTCATGTTGAAACAGAGAAGTATCTCCAATTCACTTGACATCCTGGAAATGTATGACTTTTACCCTTTTCCATTTTCTGTTACTACTACTGAAATCAGTTGGTTCCTGCCTAAAATTCCCACAGACCCCTCTTTTAACCAGGTCCAGAAAAATAGTGCATTATACCCTGGAACTCTACTTTCTCCAGTTATCTACTCATAATGATTGCAGACATACCTGAATGTGCAACACAGATCACACCCTGCAGATTTCAGGACCTTTTTCTGGTATGCCACAGCTGGTTCTTCAACACAGGCAGCTCTTGAACTTGATAGCCTCAGCTCACCACTAATAATGGAAATTTCTTACTCATAAAACAAGGTTGTCAAGATTGCTTTTCAACTTTTGCACTTTTTTATTCACATGTTCCCCTGTTTTTTAAAAGATACACCATTAACTTTGAACCCCGTGAATAGCCATGGATAGAGGAAAGTTTAGAACAATGATTTTAAACCCTGGAAGAGGACATGGCAACTCACTCCAGTATTCCTTCCTGGAGAATCCCATGGACAAAGGAGCCTGGTGGACTGTGGTCCATGGGATTGCAAAGAGTTGGACATGACTGAAGCAACTGAGTATGTATGAGATGCTAATAGATTAGCATGTTTTCATGTGCTTATTTGCATTCATGTATCTTTAAAAAAAATCTACTTAAATCTTTGCCTATTAGCTATTTGTCTTATTACTGAGTTATGAGTATCCTTAATATATTCTGGTTACAAAGTCCCTTATTGGGTACATGATTTGCAAATTTATTCCATTCTGTAAGTTATCTTTTAACTTTGATGTTGTCCTATGAAGTGTAACAGTTTTATGTTGGGTGACATCCAGTTTATCTTTTTTTTCTTTTGTTATATCTGCTTTTTGTGTCATATCTGAGGAGACTTAGCATAAGGTCGCAAAGATTTTTTCCAATATTTTCTTCTAAGAGTTCTACAAGTTTTGCTCTCATATTTAGGGATGTGACCTCCATTGAATCAACTTTTTAGTATGATGTTACTTTTGCTGATTCAAAGCATCTAGTCTCGCTATTAAATTGACCATGGGAATACAGCTTTCTGTTTACCAACACTACTGTGAATCATGGAATAATCCATGTCAATCTTCATGTTGAAACAGAGAAGTATCTCCAATTCACTTGACATCCTGGAAATGTATGACTTTTACCCTTTTCCATTTTCTGTTACTACTACTGAAATCAGTTGGTTCCTGCCTAAAATTCCCACAGACCCCTCTTTTAACCAGGTCCAGAAAAATAGTGCATTATACCCTGGAACTCTACTTTCTCCAGTTATCTACTCATAATGATTGCAGACATACCTGAATGTGCAACACAGATCACACCCTGCAGATTTCAGGACCTTTTTCTGGTATGCCACAGCTGGTTCTTCAACACAGGCAGCTCTTGAACTTGATAGCCTCAGCTCACCACTAATAATGGAAATTTCTTACTCATAAAACAAGGTTGTCAAGATTGCTTTTCAACTTTTGCACTTTTTTATTCACATGTTCCCCTGTTTTTTAAAAGATACACCATTAACTTTGAACCCCGTGAATAGCCATGGATAGAGGGAAAGTTTAGAACAATGATTTTAAAATCACTTTCTGCAATCACAGTTCACTGAAGATTAGATTCTATGGCATCCTTCTAGAAATTGCAATGTTTTCTGTAATTAATCTTATAAAAGATTTTATTCTGTGTCATCAAAATTTTACTAATATCAACTCTAGAGAGATAGATACAATTAAAAGAAGAGTCTAAACTACAACCAGCATAATTACTATACATATGTGATATCATGATAAACTAAATACATGGGATTTATGATGCTATACCAGTCCTTACAATATAGTCTGATAAACATAAAGTAATATGGCCCCAGACAACACCTAAAATGGTATGACCATTGTCTATTAAAATGTAAAAAAAAGTTTTTTTAAATCTTAAGTGACATATCTGGAGGTGAGGGAGAAGGCAGGAAAGATATGCAATAGCAAGTCAAAACAAAGCCAGAGCAATTCACGAATAGATGAGTTCCTATTTTATATACATGGTTTTCCAGTGCCTTAAAAGAGGTATGAGGAAACCATAGTAATAGCAAAAAAACAGAGAGAATGGCATAATTTTTTTTGTAATATTGAATCAACACTTGAGAAATGAAAGAATTGGTTTCATAACATTTAAATGATCAATTTAAGAATAAGGACAAAATACAAAGAAAATATAATTTGTTATTACCTATTATTGCAAATTCATAAATTACTTATTGCATGAAAGTCATTGGAAGATAAAAATTCAAACCACTAAATTCTTAATAGAAATAAAATGGGAAATAATAGGCTTTAAAAGTAAATTTTCATTTTTTAAAGTAATGCTATAACAAAAGATAATTCAAGTCTTAAGTTTCTTTACAAATAACTGTTAGTACAAAAATAAAACAGTAATACTAATAGTCTACTCATTATAAATGTATATAGGGGTCAAGAGGTTGATTCTGACCATTGAAGCAACACTAACTGCTATTTATGTTGCAAAGAACAATCATCTATAAAATAGATTTTTTTTAAAGTATCATCATATAGTATTAAATATACCAAAAACAAGAGATTGATTCTGACCATTGAAGCAACACTAACTGCTATTTATGTTGCAAAGAACAATCATCTATAAAATAGATTTTTTTTAAAGTATCATCATATAGTATTAAATATACCAAAAAAGCATATTAATTTTTCAGTTTTTGCATCAAAAGTCAGTAGCCATTCCATAGAGAGCAATTCAATGCTGTTTTCCTTGGAAAATTTACAGTGGCATATCTCTAAAAGGATCATTTGTCATTCAGTCGTTCAGCCACATGCAAACCTTTGTGCCCCCATGGACTACAAGCATGCCAGCCTTCGCTATCTTTCAGTCTCCCAAAGGTTACTCAGATTCTGGTTCATTCAGTCAATGATGCCATCCAAGCAAGGACTGATTATTAGTTGATTAAAAATTAGTCGTGATGAATGAAATTTAATGGTTACTACTCAAAAAGCTTCTTCAAATTCATGGCAAAATAGCCCACTTAATGCATCTACTGTCACATAGCAAGGTAGCATTTTTCATACAGTGCTTTCTCACAAGACTGCTACTCCCTTCCAAGTGGTATATAGGTTTGAGTCTAAGTGATAACTTGTTTTGGGAACAGTCATGTTCTATAGATTGAGCTTTCCATTGTCTGTACATAAAATCTGTACATAAATAGACATATATCCTAAGAAAATTTCATATTTGTAAAAGTGAAAATAACCTTTTATCTTCTGATACATTTAAGTTGAAATACAACTTATCAGAATATATCATTTCCTTTATTTTTAAAAAAGGAAAGCAAAAGCAGTAATGACAAGTCCAATGCCTAGCAAAATGAAACACATACTTCCTCATTCTCAGCCTTCATATACTCCCATGTAGTCTATCAAAAAGTTTTGAAAAGCTTTTCATAAAATATTTAAAAGAATTGTTTAAAACATAGCCACCTCTTTTGTTGTTGTTGTTGTTCCTCAGGAATATCAACATCCTCTTATAGTAAGAGATAAGATAATCAAACAATGCAGCAAGAAAGGGCGTATTAAAAAAAAAAAAAAAGAAAGGGCGTATTTTGATTAGTCTGAACAGGTGGTAGGAAGACACACTACTATTCACTTCACCTTTCATGTAGCTTTAAAGCAGTTATTCCCAATGTGTGTTTCTGTAGTATTAGCTTCACCTGGGAGCTTTTTAAAATACAAATTCTTTGGTACTACCACAGGTTTCCTGAGTCAGAAGCACTAGGGGTGGGGCCTAGTGATTCCTGTTTTAGCAAGTCCTCCAGGTCAGTCTGATGCTGACTCAGACTTGAGACCCACTGCTTTAAAGCAGCTCTAGAGAAGAGTAGAACGCAACTAAACTGTACTGTAAATCCTGCTTCAGAATCATAAACTCCAATGCCTTAAATTGGGCTGGAAATCCCTTGCTCTGGAACTTCACAGGAGTACGAGTCTCGGTAAGATCCTGCGTTCACTTCTCCTATGTATAACATGGGGGAAGGGCCATATATGTACGGTTATTTCAGCTATAAAAATAATATGGTCAAAACAATAATACAGGAAAAAAACTGAATATAGTGTCACTCAGCCTCAGGCTACCATTACTGGTTGCTATTATTAAATCAATAGTATATTTAAAAAATTTTGTTGTAGTTGCTTTAAATGTTGTGTTAATTTCTACTGTTTAGCAAAGTGAATCAGCTATATGTATACGTATATCCTCTCCTTTTTGGATTTTCTTGGCATTTAGGTCACCACAGAGCATTGAGTAGAGTTCTTCATGTTGTACAGTAGGTCCTCATCAGCTATCTATTTTGTGCAGAGTATCAATAGTATATATGTCAATTGCAGTCTCCTAATTCATCCCTCCCACCCTCCTCCCATTTTCCCTCTTAGTATCCATGTGTTTACAATAATGTTATTAAAAAAGAAAATGAATAGGTTCCATGATTAGGAAAAGTTAGTAAACTTTTCCTGAAGTTTGAAACCAGTTCTCTAGTTTTAGTTCTCCTTCACACACCCATGTTTGGGTATTAGTCATGGAAATAATGTTCAGTACACAAAAGAAGAAGATGACCACCTTTCACTCAAGGAAACCAAGAGGGCCTACAAGTGATTGATTTAATAGGTGAACCTCTCCACATTAATCCTAGCTTAGAGGGCTTAGCACAAACTCTTCAAACATGAATTTTTAAAAATACTTTTGAAACAATTAAAATATTAACAAGACCTATCCACAGCCTTAGGCCAAAAGAAAGAGTCCTGTGGTTTGTATCTCACAGGAGACTAAAAAATCTTAACAAAAATCCACCATGTCAGTAAAGTTTAGACAAGTGTTTGTGTAGTTTAGACATCTAAAAGAAAACTGTTAAAAGTTCTATTTATTCATTTATCTAAAGAAGATAAATATTGATGTTTTAAGGAGATCATAACACCAAGAATGTATTTTAAATTAATCTTCCTTTGCTGCAATTGTCCCTGTGTATTTAAGACTTGTATATTTCCTTTTTGATAATGTATTATTTTGACTTTGCTGAAACACATCCCCTTTTCCTCTTGAATTTTTCTGAGTTATACTGTGGGCTGTTAAAGTCTCTCTCTAACTCCCTGGGCACGGTGTGCTAACGGAGAGCTGGAGTTTTTCAAAGGAGTTGTCATAATCTGTTGACTCAATGATCCGTTAACGACACCTGAATGCTCACAGCAGAGCCCGCCTCTGCTTGCCGTGGCTTATGGTTAGCCCACTGAGGATGTAGGTGCATTGCAAGCACCCAAATCAGCCATTAAGGTTACTTTTTAGTGGCTTCTGCTTACAAAACAGAGCTCTGGGGAACTATGATTCAGTCTAGGCAAAGCCCTGGCAGCTCCGAGGAGTCGCACTGTTAGGGACCAGTCACATCTTGTTATAATAAGGAAAGCCAGAAGAGCATTATTACTCTGTTTTCACTTTCATAGACTCTTATGCTGTATTATGGGAATGATTAAGAACAATCCTTTCTCACCTTACACCTTCGGTTCTTCCTACTTGCAGTAAGGAATTTTGAAGTAAAAATTGGCAGTCCATGTCTTCTAGGTGAACTAAGATCAATTCCATTGGAAATGTTACATGTAGTTTTCTAAAATATTTTTAAAAAGTCCACTGAGGAGTCATAACTCTAAAAGTTTAATAGACTGGCAGTACAAACATTGGTAAAGAAAAAGATCTTTAAGCGCAACTTAAGAAGCACCTCTCCACATTAATCCTAGCTTAGAGGGCTTAGCACAAACTCTTCAAACATGAATTTTAAAAATACTTTTGAAACAATTAAAATATTAACAAGACCTATCCACAGCCTTAGGCCAAAAGAAAGAGTCCTGTGGTTTGTATCTCACAGGAGACTAAAAAATCTTAACAAAAATCCACCATGTCAGTAAAGTTTAGACAAGTGTTTGTGTAGTTTAGACATCTAAAAGAAAACTGTTAAAAGTTCTATTTATTCATTTATCTAAAGAAGATAAATATTGATGTTTTAAGGAGATCATAACACCAAGAATGTATTTTAAATTAATCTTCCTTTGCTGCAATTGTCCCTGTGTATTTAAGACTTGTATATTTCCTTTTTGATAATGTATTATTTTGACTTTGCTGAAACACATCCCCTTTTCCTCTTGAATTTTTCTGAGTTATACTGTGGGCTGTTAAAGTCTCTCTCTAACTCCCTGGGCACGGTGTGCTAACGGAGAGCTGGAGTTTTTCAAAGGAGTTGTCATAATCTGTTGACTCAATGATCCGTTAACGACACCTGAATGCTCACAGCAGAGCCCGCCTCTGCTTGCCGTGGCTTATGGTTAGCCCACTGAGGATGTAGGTGCATTGCAAGCACCCAAATCAGCCATTAAGGTTACTTTTTTTAGTGGCTTCTGCTTACAAAACAGAGCTCTGGGGAACTATGATTCAGTCTAGGCAAAGCCCTGGCAGCTCCGAGGAGTCGCACTGTTAGGGACCAGTCACATCTTGTTATAATAAGGAAAGCCAGAAGAGCATTATTACTCTGTTTTCACTTTCATAGACTCTTATGCTGTATTATGGGAATGATTAAGAACAATCCTTTCTCACCTTACACCTTCGGTTCTTCCTACTTGCAGTAAGGAATTTTGAAGTAAAAATTGGCAGTCCATGTCTTCTAGGTGAACTAAGATCAATTCCATTGGAAATGTTACATGTAGTTTTCTAAAATATTTTTTAAAAAGTCCACTGAGGAGTCATAACTCTAAAAAGTTTAATAGACTGGCAGTACAAACATTGGTAAAGAAAAAGATCTTTAAGCGCAACTTAAGAAGCACCCCTACCAGTTCTCTAGCAACAGCAACAAAAAAAGTACCCCTAACAAGAGCCCAATCCTATGTGAGGCATTTTGCTTATGTATGTTTTACTCCAGACAACCTTTTAAGATTTTAAAATGTAAACAAAGCCTTTTATTGTTGGCATTGACAGACTTCTTTTAAATTTGTATATTCAGCCCTTGTGTTCCATTTTAGTTAGTGGAGTTAATGGAATAATGGTACCACACATTGAGCCATTTTTAAGTCTACCTAGAATTTGAGTTACCAAATTGTTCTTAGAGCATACTTGAAACCATTGGGAAAGCACATCAGTGTTTTTTTCCTTTTTTAAAAATTTCCCACCATTCTTTAATTGTCATGTGAGTAATAGTATCCTTCTAATTTAATTGAAATTAGATAATAGTACTTTCAACTACAAATTGGCACTTAGCAATTACATTACCAATGACTGAAAAACAAGGGCATTTGCCATCTGTCTTTGTGAAGATTGACCCCTGTGCTATGGCAGCTACTGACCTTCAGCAACCCCTGATATAGTTCAGGGTGGAGTAGGTTTTTAGAGAAGTGGGTGTGTTTAGGAACAGATTTTATGATTTCAATCCTTGTATTTCCTCATACCTAGAAAAGCACTTAACTCCCTTCATGGTGACATCAAATCCTCATGACTAATTGAAAACCTATTTAAAATGAGTGTTTACTGGTATTGAACTCCACCTTCATCAAAACCTTAAATATTGATTTTCCTCCTGCTGCCTCTTAGAGCTATCTGAACTGTTACCTCCCAGGTTGCAGTCCTCATTTTGCCCCAAATAAAACTTAATTCACAGCTCTCAAGTTGTTCATCTTTTTTAGTCAACAGTACCAATGTACCTGAGTAAAGCAAAGCAAACTATTTTTAAAAGTTGTGACATACTGTATTTAGGGAAGATGAAAATTGAATGAATACCTTTTACAGAACAGCTCAGTTTTATGAAGTTCAAAAAAAATCACAGTGTTTAAAGAGCATGTATCTGCATTTGGGGTTTCACATAGATAACTGAACTACTACTTTTTGCCAATATAATTTGATACTAATTATCGATCTCAGTTATTAATATTTGCATTCATGAAGAATTCCTAGGTGAGTTAGAGAAAATATTTTTTTCCTGTTTGTTTTGTATAATGCTTCATTGTATGGGGATTTAGTTTCCAAGTTCTGTCATTTTCACAAAGGACACATCTATTGAAGTATGTATTTCAGCCTTCCTTATCTCCCACTCTGGACAGCCACATGCCTGGAAAGAGCTGATAACTTCTTATTCTTTCCAATTATACAATACTTCCAGATGAAATTGTTTGAGGCGAAGTTTTAACTATGTCTTGCTGAAAAAAATTCCCAGTTTCTTGATGCAGTACAAATAATACAAAAGTTCAATAGCCTATAATTTAAACCCTCCATGGTCTGGTAGTGATGTAGCTAAGAACATCAGTCTAAATTGTGCTCTAATTTAATTGAAATTAGATAATAGTACTTTCAACTACAAATTGGCACTTAGCAATTACATTACCAATGACTGAAAAACAAGGGCATTTGCCATCTGTCTTTGTGAAGATTGACCCCTGTGCTATGGCAGCTACTGACCTTCAGCAACCCCTGATATAGTTCAGGGTGGAGTAGGTTTTTAGAGAAGTGGGTGTGTTTAGGAACAGATTTTATGATTTCAATCCTTGTATTTCCTCATACCTAGAAAAGCACTTAACTCCCTTCATGGTGACATCAAATCCTCATGACTAATTGAAAACCTATTTAAAATGAGTGTTTACTGGTATTGAACTCCACCTTCATCAAAACCTTAAATATTGATTTTCCTCCTGCTGCCTCTTAGAGCTATCTGAACTGTTACCTCCCAGGTTGCAGTCCTCATTTTGCCCCAAATAAAACTTAATTCACAGCTCTCAAGTTGTTCATCTTTTTTAGTCAACAGTACCAATGTACCTGAGTAAAGCAAAGCAAACTATTTTTAAAAGTTGTGACATACTGTATTTAGGGAAGATGAAAATTGAATGAATACCTTTTACAGAACAGCTCAGTTTTATGAAGTTCAAAAAAAATCACAGTGTTTAAAGAGCATGTATCTGCATTTGGGGTTTCACATAGATAACTGAACTACTACTTTTTGCCAATATAATTTGATACTAATTATCGATCTCAGTTATTAATATTTGCATTCATGAAGAATTCCTAGGTGAGTTAGAGAAAATATTTTTTTCCTGTTTGTTTTGTATAATGCTTCATTGTATGGGGATTTAGTTTCCAAGTTCTGTCATTTTCACAAAGGACACATCTATTGAAGTATGTATTTCAGCCTTCCTTATCTCCCACTCTGGACAGCCACATGCCTGGAAAGAGCTGATAACTTCTTATTCTTTCCAATTATACAATACTTCCAGATGAAATTGTTTGAGGCGAAGTTTTAACTATGTCTTGCTGAAAAAAAAGTATTCCCAGTTTCTTGATGCAGTACAAATAATACAAAAGTTCAATAGCCTATAATTTAGAGCCCTCCATGGTCTGGTAGTGATGTAGCTAAGAACATCAGTCTAAATTGTGCTCTTTCAGACAGAACTACAGTATGGCAGAAATACCTTTAACCACATTCAACCATGTTTTCCATCTCTCTCTCTAAAATATATGCCTGATAGTCATCCTGAGGTCCTCATACACAGATAGTATACTAGATAGTTTCTGCACTTCCTTTTTATCAATCCATTGAGCAGTATGATTACAAAGAGAAAATCGTACCTAAGCCTAAAGTTGTACCTGTGGCTGTTATAAATACAAAAATTAAGTATATAGAAGTCAGCTGATAAATATAAATTGAAAATAACTTTTTTCCTGTGAAAAGTAAGATACATGCTTTTCAAATAACTGATAAATTTCCATCTCCAAACATATTGCTGTCAAATCAGTTTTGACAACATAGCTGTAAAATATTGGGATAAAATCATAGAAAACTAGAAAAATTCTGTATTTATATCTCTAATCAAATATATTTGCATTCACTTGTGACATTTTACAGGAATTGAAATTCTAAGGTCACATATCTTGAGTATAGTTTATGCAGGAAAGGTGTCATACAGGAATTAAGGATGACAGTTCTTTGAGAAAGAAATGATGGATCATGTAGACATCATATGTGTAGGGAAGAAACAGACAAATCTAAATATGGCACAGAGGAGATTGCACCAGATCCAGAATCTAAACAAGAAAAACTGTTCCTTCTTTTTATTGTGAACCTTTTCAAACATTTATGACGTATGTTTTTTATTTATTGTGATAGAATTGATATTCAGGAAAATGCACTTACCTTCATTTTATTTATTTATTTATTTTTGGGGATGGGGAGGGAGGGGGCGGGTGGGCCACTTCTATTGGTCTTTCATTTATCTCTTTTCATCCATCTTTGTTCTTTGGCTCCTATGGGCCTCCCATCACGGTAGCCTCTGTTGTCGCAGAGCACTGGCTCTGGGTGCATGCGCTCCAGAGCTCTGGCTCGATAATTGAACATATCGGTCCAGCCGCTCCACAGCACGTGGGATCTTCCAGGCCAGGGATCGAACTGGCGCCCCTTGCACTGCAAGGTGGTGTCCTTATCCACTGGACCACCAGGGAAGCCCTTACCTTCAGTTTAATGAATTTTTATAAATGATACACATACCAGTAGTCAGAAGGAGCTTTAACTAGCTCTCCACCAAGTCCTCTTAGGCTCCCTTTCAGCTATTGCCCATTCATGTAAGTTTACAGAACTCAGAGCAGAAATACCTTTAACCACATTCAACCATGTTTTCCATCTCTCTCTAAAATATATGCCTGATAGTCATCCTGAGGTCCTCATACACAGATAGTATACTAGATAGTTTCTGCACTTCCTTTTTATCAATCCATTGAGCAGTATGATTACAAAGAGAAAATCGTACCTAAGCCTAAAGTTGTACCTGTGGCTGTTATAAATACAAAAATTAAGTATATAGAAGTCAGCTGATAAATATAAATTGAAAATAACTTTTTTCCTGTGAAAAGTAAGATACATGCTTTTCAAATAACTGATAAATTTCCATCTCCAAACATATTGCTGTCAAATCAGTTTTGACAACATAGCTGTAAAATATTGGGATAAAATCATAGAAAACTAGAAAAATTCTGTATTTATATCTCTAATCAAATATATTTGCATTCACTTGTGACATTTTACAGGAATTGAAATTCTAAGGTCACATATCTTGAGTATAGTTTATGCAGGAAAGGTGTCATACAGGAATTAAGGATGACAGTTCTTTGAGAAAGAAATGATGGATCATGTAGACATCATATGTGTAGGGAAGAAACAGACAAATCTAAATATGGCACAGAGGAGATTGCACCAGATCCAGAATCTAAACAAGAAAAACTGTTCCTTCTTTTTATTGTGAACCTTTTCAAACATTTATGACGTATGTTTTTTCTTTATTGTGATAGAATTGATATTCAGGAAAATGCACTTACCTTCATTTTATTTATTTATTTATTTTTGGGGATGGGGAGGGAGGGGGCGGGTGGGCCACTTCTATTGGTCTTTCATTTATCTCTTTTCATCCATCTTTGTTCTTTGGCTCCTATGGGCCTCCCATCACGGTAGCCTCTGTTGTCGCAGAGCACTGGCTCTGGGTGCATGCGCTCCAGAGCTCTGGCTCGATAATTGAACATATCGGTCCAGCCGCTCCACAGCACGTGGGATCTTCCAGGCCAGGGATCGAACTGGCGCCCCTTGCACTGCAAGGTGGTGTCCTTATCCACTGGACCACCAGGGAAGCCCTTACCTTCAGTTTAATGAATTTTTATAAATGATACACATACCAGTAGTCAGAAGGAGCTTTAACTAGCTCTCCACCAAGTCCTCTTAGGCTCCCTTTCAGCTATTGCCCATTCATTATGTAAGAACAGTCACTTTAACAGCATCCATATTGCTCTTTTGTGTACATTAGCTGTGTATATTATTCTGTGTTTGGCTTTCTCCTTGCAATGTTGGTGGAATATTTGCTTCATCTAACTACAGATCATCCAGTGTCATGACACCAAGTTATTCTTTGTATCCAGAGTAGGTAGTGGGTGAATTTAGTGAAGGAAAAAAAGGGTTTTCCTTCATTTTTCTTATATATACCAATTTTTTATTTTGTCACTTAATCCTCTCTACCTGACTGCTTTTGCTCTTTTGTAAACCTCTGTTTAAAATCAAAGTCTAATTCTTATAATATGCATGACCTTAACCTAAGTATAAAGTAAGCATGTGATAAAGCTTTATTTAACTGATAAATAAGGGACCCAACAAGATGGCAGAGCTAATTTGAAGAATGTTGAGAAACCAATTAGGTATAGGGAGTGAAGGAAGAATGTTGGAATAGATTTCTAGGTGAGATACAAAGCTGGTAACTGTCCTACAAGATAAAAATCTCTAAGTTAACATGAAAGTTTAAAGTCTGGGACCTAAATAATAGCTAATAATATGTTGAATGATGCTTTATCCTCTAAAACAATAATCGTTGCTTGGGTCTATTCCACAATTTCCTGGGGTGGCACTGATGGCCAGACAGAGTCATTTTGCCTTATTTCCTGTCCGTCCATCAAGGTCAATTTAAATTTCACTTCCACTCTGAAGTCTTTATGATTATACAGCTGGAAGTCACCTCTTTAGCCAAGGAGCATTGGTAATACATGGAAGATGTTTAATATGGACTTGGTGAATGAATAATTGTTCTCTGACACTCTATGGGCGTATCACTCTTTGAGCAGAAATGGCTAATTAAGAACATAATTAAATTTTAAATTATGGTTAGAGAAATGGTACTGTAAAAGAGAGATAAATTAGAATACATCATGGTGCATTTAGCAGGTTTGTTTTCTTTATCCACTGGGAAGCCCTTGCCTTCAGTTTAATGAATTTTTATAAATGATACACATACCAGTAGTCAGAAGGAGCTTTAACTAGCTCTCCACCAAGTCCTCTTAGGCTCCCTTTCAGCTATTGCCCATTCATTATGTAAGAACAGTCACTTTAACAGCATCCATATTGCTCTTTTGTGTACATTAGCTGTGTATATTATTCTGTGTTTGGCTTTCTCCTTGCAATGTTGGTGGAATATTTGCTTCATCTAACTACAGATCATCCAGTGTCATGACACCAAGTTATTCTTTGTATCCAGAGTAGGTAGTGGGTGAATTTAGTGAAGGAAAAAAAGGGTTTTCCTTCATTTTTCTTATATATACCAATTTTTTATTTTGTCACTTAATCCTCTCTACCTGACTGCTTTTGCTCTTTTGTAAACCTCTGTTTAAAATCAAAGTCTAATTCTTATAATATGCATGACCTTAACCTAAGTATAAAGTAAGCATGTGATAAAGCTTTATTTAACTGATAAATAAGGGACCCAACAAGATGGCAGAGCTAATTTGAAGAATGTTGAGAAACCAATTAGGTATAGGGAGTGAAGGAAGAATGTTGGAATAGATTTCTAGGTGAGATACAAAGCTGGTAACTGTCCTACAAGATAAAAATCTCTAAGTTAACATGAAAGTTTAAAGTCTGGGACCTAAATAATAGCTAATAATATGTTGAATGATGCTTTATCCTCTAAAACAATAATCGTTGCTTGGGTCTATTCCACAATTTCCTGGGGTGGCACTGATGGCCAGACAGAGTCATTTTGCCTTATTTCCTGTCCGTCCATCAAGGTCAATTTAAATTTCACTTCCACTCTGAAGTCTTTATGATTATACAGCTGGAAGTCACCTCTTTAGCCAAGGAGCATTGGTAATACATGGAAGATGTTTAATATGGACTTGGTGAATGAATAATTGTTCTCTGACACTCTATGGGCGTATCACTCTTTGAGCAGAAATGGCTAATTAAGAACATAATTAAATTTTAAATTATGGTTAGAGAAATGGTACTGTAAAAGAGAGATAAATTAGAATACATCATGGTGCATTTAGCAGGTTTGTTTTCTTTAAACAAATAAGTATGTTATGAGAAATAATTGATTTATAAAGTACTCTGCTTTTTCCATTTTCTCTTCTCTGTTTCATCTTTTTGCCCTTTCTTTTGACTCTACACAATTGAAACATTCTTTGTAATTCTCCCTTCGTCCTAGTCATGTTAAGTAAAACTACAGGAAAAATCTATCTCAAGTTCTATTTTACCCATTTCTCTTCCCTTCTCAGAGCTGGGAAAGGCTATCTTAGGTCAATTTAAATCGTGGGCTGTTATGGTCACCAGTTGCTTCTCTGGCTCTATAACCCTCATGCTATTTTTCTTACTGACCATTGTCAACTGCTTGCTACATGTATTGTTGGACTCACTGGATTTTGTTATTCTCTCCCCCATAGTGTTTACAAGACCATTTTTCTTCTGAAAAACTTTGTTAAACACTAAGTTTTTCTCTTTATATTTTTTCTAGAATACCCTCTATAAATCATATTTTTTTTAGGGAAAAAAGTGTGTAATGCATCAGTCAATCAAATTTATTCAGACTTTTTCTCCTTGTTTTATTTTATTTCTTTTTCAACTTCTCATGAGTAATTAAGAGTTCTGTTCTTACTAGGAGAGCTTTGAATTGAATTATGTACACTGTTGCTCAGACCTTGTTTTTCTTTTTTTTATTAGCTGGAGTTGATGATATAAGATTAGAGACTAGAGGATACAGTGTAAGAATTACTTTTCTCTCCTAGAACTCTATCTGATATATAATGAATAACTGAAAAAAAATAATTCAAATTCCTTTTTAATGAAAACCCAGGAAAAGAGTTTGGTGATTTTTTTAAAGATGACAACAGAAAATAACAGAGAACTTTATTGTTATGTCTGAGTTCTTCTAGCTATTGCTAACAAACTGACAGCCTGTCTCTACAACTCTTGTTTCTAACATTTTTTAATTTATCGACTGTCACAAATGCATCATCATGAGGAGGAAACAAGGAGCTTTTTTCTACAGCGCACTGGGCATACCATGAAGGTGGTCAGGTTCCCTGGTCCCCCCTTACCAACCATCTGTTCACCTGGAGTCCTCATACCATGGTCCATAACTGTGCCCTTTAGCTGTATATGGCTATCGGAATTACAATTAAAGTACATTTTAAAAATTCAAAATTTGGTTTATTAATCAAACCAACCACATTTAAAGTCCTCAGTAACTGCATACAGCCGTCATAATGAATGGTGGAAGTGTAGAAATTTTCCATCATCAGTAGGAAGCTCCATTCAGCAGTGTTGACCCAAAGTGTGAGGTAGCTGTTCAATGCAAATATGCACACTAGTGATCTCAGTAACATTTTCAGATAAAGTGCTTCTTTTTACAGAATTCCTCCTGCATTCACTAGGGATTGGTACTGTTGGATGGGCTTATAAATGAGTTAGAAGAGACAGAGCCTAGTGAAATCTCCAAGTGTGCAGATGAAAGTAGGCTCTTCTGGGAGTGAAAATGCCAAATTGAAAAACTATGCCTGAAGGCTTTATGAGGGGGCAGACATGCATCAGATGAGCTCCTCTCTGAGCAAGTGTAATTTAAAGTTAGGTAGAAATTATTTTATCCGTAGAGGATAACAGATTTTATTTCTATAAATCAAAAAAACATCTCAATCAAATTTATTCAGACTTTTTCTCCTTGTTTTATTTTATTTCTTTTTCAACTTCTCATGAGTAATTAAGAGTTCTGTTCTTACTAGGAGAGCTTTGAATTGAATTATGTACACTGTTGCTCAGACCTTGTTTTTCTTTTTTTTATTAGCTGGAGTTGATGATATAAGATTAGAGACTAGAGGATACAGTGTAAGAATTACTTTTCTCTCCTAGAACTCTATCTGATATATAATGAATAACTGAAAAAAAATAATTCAAATTCCTTTTTAATGAAAACCCAGGAAAAGAGTTTGGTGATTTTTTTAAAGATGACAACAGAAAATAACAGAGAACTTTATTGTTATGTCTGAGTTCTTCTAGCTATTGCTAACAAACTGACAGCCTGTCTCTACAACTCTTGTTTCTAACATTTTTTAATTTATCGACTGTCACAAATGCATCATCATGAGGAGGAAACAAGGAGCTTTTTTCTACAGCGCACTGGGCATACCATGAAGGTGGTCAGGTTCCCTGGTCCCCCCTTACCAACCATCTGTTCACCTGGAGTCCTCATACCATGGTCCATAACTGTGCCCTTTAGCTGTATATGGCTATCGGAATTACAATTAAAGTACATTTTAAAAATTCAAAATTTGGTTTATTAATCAAACCAACCACATTTAAAGTCCTCAGTAACTGCATACAGCCGTCATAATGAATGGTGGAAGTGTAGAAATTTTCCATCATCAGTAGGAAGCTCCATTCAGCAGTGTTGACCCAAAGTGTGAGGTAGCTGTTCAATGCAAATATGCACACTAGTGATCTCAGTAACATTTTCAGATAAAGTGCTTCTTTTTACAGAATTCCTCCTGCATTCACTAGGGATTGGTACTGTTGGATGGGCTTATAAATGAGTTAGAAGAGACAGAGCCTAGTGAAATCTCCAAGTGTGCAGATGAAAGTAGGCTCTTCTGGGAGTGAAAATGCCAAATTGAAAAACTATGCCTGAAGGCTTTATGAGGGGGCAGACATGCATCAGATGAGCTCCTCTCTGAGCAAGTGTAATTTAAAGTTAGGTAGAAATTATTTTATCCGTAGAGGATAACAGATTTTATTTTTCTGGTTAACAAGTGATAGAATAATACTGATTGTTTTATGTACTCTTGTCTAAAATAACAAAACTTTGTTGAGACTCAAAATAGTAAAAATAAATTTGGGCAAAAATAATGAACAGACTATTTCCTACTTGTGTACAGTATTCAACACTAGAATCTGTGGGGAAAAAACTTCACAGATATGATATTTTTAACATGCTTTAATAGATTAGTCATAATTTTTCCAGTAAATATGGAAGAAAAGGTAATCCTTGTCAAGAGATTAGCATAAGAAAGAACACAGTAGCAATAGCAGGGTGAAGAGTAAAAGTTCAAGATAATGTGCTCATCTGAAAAGTGAAGTGATAGTCGCTCTGTCATGTCCAACTCTTTACAACCCCACGGACTGTAGCTCGCCATGCTTCTCTGTCCATGGCATTCTCCAGGCAAGAATGCTGGAGTGGGTAGCCATTTCCTGATCCAGGAGATCTTCCTGACCCAGGATTTGAACCCACGCCTCCTGTATTGCAGGCAGATTCTTTACCCTCTGCACCACCAGGGAAAGAATTACCATACAATTGCACTCATTTCACATATTAGCAAGGTAATGCTCAAAATTTTTCAAGCTAAGCTTCAGCAGTACCTGAACTAGAGAATGCCCAGATGTACACACTGGATTTAGGAAAAGCAGAGGAACCAGAGGTCAAATTGCCAATATTCAGTGGATCATAGAAAAACCAAGAGAATTAAAAAAAAAAAAAAAAAAGCCTATCTCTGTTTCATTGGTTACTCTAATGCCTTTAACTGTGTGGTTCACAACAAATTGGAAAATTCTGAGATGTGAATACCAGACCACCTTACCTGCCTCCTGAGAAACCTGTTTGCAGAACAAGAAACAACAGTTAGCACCAGAAATGGAACACTGGACTGGTTCAAAATTGGGAAAGGAGTACATCAAAGCAGGGTCAAAGTGTCACCCTAGGTATTTAACATATATGCAGAGTACATCATGCAAAATGTTAGACTGGATGAATCACAAGTTAGAATCAAGGTTGCCAGGAGAAATATTGACAACCTCAGATATGCCAATGATACTACTTTAATGGCAGAAAGCAATGAGGAACTAAAGAGTCTCTTGATGAAGGTGAAAAAGGAGAGTGAAAAAGATGGCTTTAAAGTTAACATTCAAAAAGCAAAGATCATGGCACCTGGTCCCATCACTTTAAGGCAAATAGATGGAGAAAAAGTGGAAGCAGTGACATATTTTTTTCCTTGGGCTTCAAAATTATTGTGAATGGTGCCTGCTGCTGTGAAATTAAAAGACACTTGCTCCTTGAAAAAAAAGTATGACAAACCTAGACATTGAATTAAAAATGGGAGATACCACTTGACTGAAAAAGGTCCATATAGTCAAAAGTATGGTTTTTCCATTAATCATGCATGGATGTGAGAGTTGGATCATAAAGAAGGCTGAGCGCTGAAGAATTGATGGTTTCAAACTCTGGTGCTAGAGAGTCTCTTGGACAGGAATCAACCCTGAACGGTTAATCCTAAAGGGAATCAATCCTAAAGGAAATCAACCCTGAATGGTTATTGGAAGAACTGATGCTGAAGCTCCAATACTTTGGTCACCTGTTGCGAAGAGCCTAAACTGGAAAAGACCGTGATGCTCAGAAAGATTGAGGACAGGAGAAGGAGGTGCCAGGATGGCATTATTGACTCAATGGACATGAATTTGAGCAAATTCAGGGATATAGTGAAGGACAAGGAAGACTGGCATGGGGTCACAGATAGTCAAACATAACTTGGTAACTGAACAACAAAAAAGGTGAAGGATAATTATTAAAATGAATTATTTAAACAGTAGAGTAGATATATAATGAGATTTTAGAAGGAAAACCCTAGCAGTAATATAAACTAGGTCACCAAAGGGAGGATTTTGTCTCAGGACAACTGACAATGTCTGGAGGCACTTTTTGTTTTCACTATGGTTTGAGAGGTAAGTTCTGCCATCTCATGTGCAGGGAGTAGGCAGACATTTCTCTAGTAGATAGTACAGCTCCACCACAAAGAAATATTGTCTCAAATGTTGATAGTGCCAAGGGTGACAAACCCTGATGTAGATAATGAATGGAAGATATACTTGAAATAAAATTATTTAGGATGCCAGTATAATAGTAAATTTGATAAATTATGAGCAGAAGCAAAGTTACAATAATCTGTTTATTCTTAAGTTGGAAAAGGCAAAGTATGGCTAGGATGGCTACAGAATTAATTGAACGTTCTACATAAAACTAAAAGGACCCTGTTTGCTTCTTTTATGTTTTGTATAATTTATAGAAATTATTTACTCACAAATTTATACTAAAAGCAAAACCCAGGCAAGATGTATGTTATAATGTAAGTGATATAATGGGAAAAGATCATTACATACTGACACATTTTTTTTTTCCTTGTAAAGACAAAAGGGAGGAATCTCATAAGTTTCTAAAAAGAATATAAAGTTACTTAAAAGGGTCAAAGGCATTCAGCATTAGAAGTCTACTCTATAACATTACATTTTCTTAGAATTTGAGAGGAACACGGTGTGTCAACATTTTGTGCCAAATCAAGGTGTCCTTCATGGACAAAGGCAGTAGAAATACTCTGAAATTTTACAAGGGTTGAAATATATATGAAAAACATACTCATTGCAAAATTACTTAAAGATGATAAATGCAGTAAACTGTAAAACTTTAAGCACTTAGTATATAAGGGATTTGTGACTCCTTTACCATTAGTAAACTCGAGAATTAGACTGCATTTTAAATTTTTAGCCACATAAATCCATTGCAAAGTGTGATCCTGTTCTTCCTTCATCGTTGTATCTTTGATTCCTTTTACTATTAGAGACCAACACATGCTGCACCTTATGTAGGATGTCTTATTTTGGCTTGGTCACTTGAAATGGTAATGTTTCTCATTCTGCTGGAGCACTTTCTACAATGGCTAAGAAATTGACCAATTGGGTCATTGCCTGCTATAATCACCTTGCAGAGCTTTACTGTATGTTGTTTGTATATTCTTGCCCCTGTGGAATCCATAATGAAACACGGAAGCAATTGTAATTGTACTTGGACAATGTGCCTCGGTATGTTTTTCAAAAAATTCATTGAATAATCATGAGTCCCTGAAATTTATTTAATAATGAAATTCAAATAAATTATCTTCCCTCAAATTCTACTTTATTTAATAATTCCTTTTCTCTGTCTGGAAGCAGAAAATTTTTATTCTTGTAGAAGACTCAAGAAGTTTCATGAAAATAATGATAATGAATGAAAATGTTTAAATATCTGCAAGAGACTGGGGTGTTTAAAATGTGCGTGAAAATGCCACTGATATCAACCACATATGTTTAAAGCCTAAATTATTTTTTAGTGACTTGGAATATTTTATGAATTTTGGCAGAAAAGTTTAATGTAAATGTTCTGTAATTTTTAGTTATTTTATGTATCATGACTGAGCTAATTTTAAGTACATAAGAAATCCATATAATAACTTGGAAAGTAAATAAGGCTACATATCAATGGATTAAAATAACAGAAATCACTCCAGGTTTCTAAAAAATTAATTAAAAACATTAAAACTATAGTTAAATACTCTGAGGAGACGTTATTAGTGCTTATTTGTTTATTTTGATAATCAAAAGTAATGTTCAGAATACTTGTTTTCAGTTTTTACAGGTTAAAATTATCCCAGCTATGATAGCATCACCAGTACATCCTGGTCTGCCATAGACCAAAAACTTTAAAAAAAAAGAAAGAAAAAAAAGCTTTTCATTGTAGTACAACATGTACAATTTTGTGTATAGTTCAGTGGATTTTCATCTTTGTAATATTCTTGTCACTAGCACCCAGGTAAAGAAAGGGATGGTCCCTAGCACCCCAGACGACCCTCTTTTGCTTCTCCTAAAGGTTGTCATTTATCCTAACTTCTTACTGCAGAGGATATGTGTTTGATTTTATTTTATATAAGAGGAATAATACAGTATGACTTGTGGAGCCCAGTATTCTATGATTCATTTGTATTGCCATAACTACAGTAATTGTAAAGTCATTATCATTACTATATAGTATCCTCTTATGTGAATACGCCTCAATTTATCTTACTACTAATGAAAATTTGACTAATAACCAAGTTTCAGCTATTACAAATCGTATGCTATGAACATTCTAGTAAATGTATTTTGGACACGTTTATAATGAGCATAGACCTAGAAATGGAGACACTGAGTCACACAGTAGAAGCTGGCCAAATAGGCTCCTGAATAGGTTGTACCAAGTTTACATTTCCACTAGCTGTGCTTGAGAATTACTGTTGTTCTACATCCTCATCAGCATGATTATTTTTTTCCTTTTATTGCTGTATTTGCTGAATGGCTACTCTGGTGATTATTAAGTGATATTTCATTGTGGTTATAATTTCTATTTCCCTGATGGCTTCATTATCCATTTGCATACCCTCAAAGAGGTTTTTAATGCAGAAAAACACTTATAAAAGTGATAGAAAGACAGGAAAGGAGAAGAGTGAGTATTACTTCAAAAGCAGGACCTGTCTCTGCCTTGCCACAGCTAGGCCCCAGCACTGCTTCCGAAATGAGCCTTTGTTACTGGTACCTGAAAATGCTGGCATCTACACTTCCCTAGTAGCTGCCTTTCTGCTACTTAGGACGTTGGAAACAGAAAGACATTTGAGTTGCTTCTGCCTTTGCAATCCCTACCAGTGTTTCCCATTTACAGAGCCAATTAGGAAACTAGACAGAAGAATCTAGAAATGTCATTTTCAAATTTTCTGTACACCACTCTCCTTCCCAGTGAAGAGAAAAGTTTGGAAGGTCATGAAGCAAGCTGCATACCAACTGATTTATCTGGCCTAGTGTCATTTACCTTAGCCCTCTAAATATCAAGGAGCAAGGGAGTTCATAAGTGCTATCACCATACAAATCTGCATTTACGTGTGTATCAGCGTTTTGAGGCAACTAGTTAATCAGTAGTGTTCATGTATGCGAGCACTTTTCAAAGTGCTTGAGAGAAATAGTACAAGACATGTCCTCACGATTCTTAAGAGTAACCTTGTGGAGCCCAGTATTCTATGATTCATTTGTATTGCCATAACTACAGTAATTGTAAAGTCATTATCATTACTATATAGTATCCTCTTATGTGAATACGCCTCAATTTATCTTACTACTAATGAAAATTTGACTAATAACCAAGTTTCAGCTATTACAAATCGTATGCTATGAACATTCTAGTAAATGTATTTTGGACACGTTTATAATGAGCATAGACCTAGAAATGGAGACACTGAGTCACACAGTAGAAGCTGGCCAAATAGGCTCCTGAATAGGTTGTACCAAGTTTACATTTCCACTAGCTGTGCTTGAGAATTACTGTTGTTCTACATCCTCATCAGCATGATTATTTTTTTCCTTTTATTGCTGTATTTGCTGAATGGCTACTCTGGTGATTATTAAGTGATATTTCATTGTGGTTATAATTTCTATTTCCCTGATGGCTTCATTATCCATTTGCATACCCTCAAAGAGGTTTTTAATGCAGAAAAACACTTATAAAAGTGATAGAAAGACAGGAAAGGAGAAGAGTGAGTATTACTTCAAAAGCAGGACCTGTCTCTGCCTTGCCACAGCTAGGCCCCAGCACTGCTTCCGAAATGAGCCTTTGTTACTGGTACCTGAAAATGCTGGCATCTACACTTCCCTAGTAGCTGCCTTTCTGCTACTTAGGACGTTGGAAACAGAAAGACATTTGAGTTGCTTCTGCCTTTGCAATCCCTACCAGTGTTTCCCATTTACAGAGCCAATTAGGAAACTAGACAGAAGAATCTAGAAATGTCATTTTCAAATTTTCTGTACACCACTCTCCTTCCCAGTGAAGAGAAAAGTTTGGAAGGTCATGAAGCAAGCTGCATACCAACTGATTTATCTGGCCTAGTGTCATTTACCTTAGCCCTCTAAATATCAAGGAGCAAGGGAGTTCATAAGTGCTATCACCATACAAATCTGCATTTACGTGTGTATCAGCGTTTTGAGGCAACTAGTTAATCAGTAGTGTTCATGTATGCGAGCACTTTTCAAAGTGCTTGAGAGAAATAGTACAAGACATGTCCTCACGATTCTTATAGCTTCTTAGTGAATAAAGAAAAATACACATGGAATGTCAGTGGATAATACAGAAAATTTGGAAGCTGAATTGTGATAATAGACTGAATTGTTAATTATATGTCTGAGAACAGGACGGAAGAAATTGCAGCTAGCATAGTTGGGCATGCAGTGGGGTTGAGCTTTATCTAAATGGATAAATAATGTTTGAGAAGGTGAAGGGAAGAAGAAAAAGCATTCTGGGCAACACGAACAATATGAATGAAATAAAGAACACACGACTGAGCCATGACATCTTTCCAAAATACTACAGTTTTATCGTACCTTGACTTGAAGTTCACTTTGTGAGTATATAGCAGAATGAACAAACTAAAGTTTTACAGCAGGATCACTGTCAACTTGGAGATCTGGAAACCACATAGCAACAGGACTAAGAAAGCAAAGATGTTTAACTCAGAGGGGAGAGACATAAAATGAATGTTTATGAAGTGTTCTGTAGAAGAAAGTATAAACTTTTGGTTGTTTGCAAAGGAAGCCTTTCCATCAGTGCACTAGACTTAGGAGCATTCAGCAGTAAGTTAAATGAAAAATAATTTTCAAAACACTTGCTACCTACTAATGGATCTTGTGTCCATAGGTACATTATGTCCAGTGCCTGAGTTATTCTTTTTTCTTTTTTTTTTAAAGAAGCATGTGCACTTTATTTTTGGGGGTGGGGGCGGGGGGCGGCAGGTTGGCGAGGGAGTGGGGCGGGCGGGCCACTTCTATTGGTTTTTCATTTGTCCATTTTCATCCATCTTTGTTCTTTGGCCCATGTGGGCCTCCCATCACGGTGGCCTTTGTTGTCGCAGAGCGCCATCTCTGGGCGCATGTGCTGCAGAGCTCCGGCTTGGTAATTGGACACATCGGTCCAGCCGCTCCGCGGCATGTGGTATCTTCCCAGGCCAGGGATCGAACCAGCGTCCCTTGCACCGCAAGGGGGTATCCTTACCCACTGGACCACCAGGGAAGCCCTGCCTGAGTTATTCTGATAAAAGCTAAATGACTGAGCATATCACAAGTAGAATTCTTGCAGTCAGAATACAGAAAATGTTCACAAAGTTCCTTTTATCTGAAAAATGATTTGGTGCAGGTGGAAGCATACTTAACAAGAAATCTGAAAGTTATTCTCACATGTCCTCTCTGTGCCAGGTTCTGTCTAGGTAACTCGTCAATGACATGGTTCAGTGTTCTCTAAAATGAGAAGAAAGCCTAGATTGAAAAGATGCTCCATAGAAAAAGTGAGTTTGAGATAAAATCATATTGAGAAATTCTTAGCTTTTTACCATCTTAACAGTAAATTTACAGAATATAAAATACTTTCATGTCTCCATGATGTCCTTCAGTAAATAAATTTGCTTAGCCCCTGCATCACCAGCTTTTTATCAAAACTATTTCAAATTTATCTCAAAAAATGATCTTTTTACAGTCATATCAGCCTTCTGAAACTGGAGCTTTCACAAGACTAATTTTTTGGGTATATGTAATTGTAATCACAGCCACTGCCCATGGGAGACTGTGGTCTAGTGAGGGGAACAGGTACAACACAATGAGAAGTGGTATGTTTTAGGGCATCAATGCATGTTCTGTGAAAACACATCAAAGGGCACCTAACATGGTCTCATGGTGGTGGAGGGACAGGAACGAATTCTTGTAGAAGGTGATGCATAGTTGTGACCTATAGTAAATACATTAAAAAAACATTATGTCCAGTGCCTGAGTTATTCTTTTTCTTTTTTTAAAGAAGCATGTGCACTTTATTTTGGGGTGGGGGCGGGGCGGCAGGTTGGCGAGGGAGTGGGGCGGGCGGGCCACTTCTATTGGTTTTTCATTTGTCCATTTTCATCCATCTTTGTTCTTTGGCCCATGTGGGCCTCCCATCACGGTGGCCTTTGTTGTCGCAGAGCGCCATCTCTGGGCGCATGTGCTGCAGAGCTCCGGCTTGGTAATTGGACACATCGGTCCAGCCGCTCCGCGGCATGTGGTATCTTCCCAGGCCAGGGATCGAACCAGCGTCCCTTGCACCGCAAGGGGGTATCCTTACCCACTGGACCACCAGGGAAGCCCTGCCTGAGTTATTCTGATAAAAGCTAAATGACTGAGCATATCACAAGTAGAATTCTTGCAGTCAGAATACAGAAAATGTTCACAAAGTTCCTTTTATCTGAAAAATGATTTGGTGCAGGTGGAAGCATACTTAACAAGAAATCTGAAAGTTATTCTCACATGTCCTCTCTGTGCCAGGTTCTGTCTAGGTAACTCGTCAATGACATGGTTCAGTGTTCTCTAAAATGAGAAGAAAGCCTAGATTGAAAAGATGCTCCATAGAAAAAGTGAGTTTGAGATAAAATCATATTGAGAAATTCTTAGCTTTTTACCATCTTAACAGTAAATTTACAGAATATAAAATACTTTCATGTCTCCATGATGTCCTTCAGTAAATAAATTTGCTTAGCCCCTGCATCACCAGCTTTTTATCAAAACTATTTCAAATTTATCTCAAAAAATGATCTTTTTACAGTCATATCAGCCTTCTGAAACTGGAGCTTTCACAAGACTAATTTTTTGGGTATATGTAATTGTAATCACAGCCACTGCCCATGGGAGACTGTGGTCTAGTGAGGGGAACAGGTACAACACAATGAGAAGTGGTATGTTTTAGGGCATCAATGCATGTTCTGTGAAAACACATCAAAGGGCACCTAACATGGTCTCATGGTGGTGGAGGGACAGGAACGAATTCTTGTAGAAGGTGATGCATAGTTGTGACCTATAGTAAATACATTACGTAATGGGAAAGAGAAGGAAGGAAAGCATGATTGAGAGTTAGGAAATTCGAAATGTGAGAGCTCAGGCACAAATGATGATGATAAATTTATGAAGAGTGTGGTAACTTTTAAAAGAGATGCTTAATAGGAACTTGATACTCAAAGTATATTAGCGGATTTAGTTTGCATCTCAAATTTTTCTGTAGGGTCACTACAAAGGTTACGGAAGCATAGAACTGTACAATTTTGAGTGTAGGGAAAAAGCACTGAGAACCTCTAGTTAGAATCTTTTTATGAATAGCCAACAGGAAACTATCCACCCCCTGTTTAATTATGTCTAGTCACTGGAAACAGTCTATATCATCGTGCACCTCCACACACACCTCATATGGAGATGAACTTGTCTTTTCTGTAACTTTCTCCTACCCCAGGGCTGCATTCATGAACTTCACAGAAAGAAATCTGGGCTTTATTACTTTGGGAGTACCAGAGTCATTTTCTGTTGGTGATGAAATTTAAAATAAGATATATTTAATGGAGTTTTCAGTTGCTCTACCTATTCATTTTAATGCCAGATATTTCACCATTTTTAACATGTGAAATATATCTGTATGTCCTAAAGTTTTCTTAAGACTATAGTACAAATATTGTTTTATATAACCTTTTTATTTATCAAGGGAGTATTTTAGGGATTTGGTTTCGGCATATTTTTGTAAAAATATAAGGTCTTAGGAACATTTTCATAATTCAGCAGGGTCTGCAATGTTAATGGACGTGAGCAGCAGGATCCTTGGACCACATACTATAATTATTCCTCAGAGTGCTTGTAGTTTCAATTCCAGAGCCCTAACACTGACTGTAATTCATTTGTTTTTCTTCTCTTATTGAAAGTGATTCACAGCAGCCTTCTGATTTTGGAAATCTATTGCTTTTGCTCAATTCTAAGTTGGTACTCCAAGTTTAAATTAAAGCATGGCAGTGGAAAAAGCTTGGTAGGGATTGAGAAAAGAAATGGCCAAGAAATAAATGAGCAAAACTTTCTCTTAAAAGCATTTGAATCACTCCAGGACAAATCAGAGTTTTCTTTGTTATGCTTCATCTCAGACTTCTAGTATTTAGAATACTAAAATAGAAAGAAAATATGTTCGCTTCTTGACTGAAATGAAATAGTTGTAAATTGTTTAACAATATCAAATTCTAACTTAAATATGCCATACATGAAATACAACTTGATAATTTGTGTATATAGAAGTATGTATGTGTAATTATGAGCATTTCAAATTACTGTGTATAAAATTTTTATTTAAATCAGTTAAAATTACTTTGCCTTAACTTTGAACATACCTAGAATTTCAGATATGCTATAGTTTGACTGAAGCAAACTTCATGATGTTATAAGGAAACTGAGGCTAATACCAGTTAAGTGATTAGTAGAATCAGAAGTGAAATGTCTGAGGATTTTCACCCTCAGAAAATGGTGTACTTTTTACTTGGTCAAAGTAAATACTATTACAAAGATATAAAGTGTTTGACTGTTCAAATGGTGACAGTAGTCTTATTTGAATAAGTATGGTCAAATTAAAGAAGAAAACCTCTAAATTGAAATGAAACCTAAATGCCATAAGGTGAAACGCTCGTCATTGCTAATATTAAGACTTCTATTTTCTACACCAGGGAAATCATCTTTGGGTATCTGATGAAGACCACCTCATGGTAAGAACATTTAATCAAAAAAATATTTATAAGGGAGTATTTTAGGGATTTGGTTTCGGCATATTTTTGTAAAAATATAAGGTCTTAGGAACATTTTCATAATTCAGCAGGGTCTGCAATGTTAATGGACGTGAGCAGCAGGATCCTTGGACCACATACTATAATTATTCCTCAGAGTGCTTGTAGTTTCAATTCCAGAGCCCTAACACTGACTGTAATTCATTTGTTTTTCTTCTCTTATTGAAAGTGATTCACAGCAGCCTTCTGATTTTGGAAATCTATTGCTTTTGCTCAATTCTAAGTTGGTACTCCAAGTTTAAATTAAAGCATGGCAGTGGAAAAAGCTTGGTAGGGATTGAGAAAAGAAATGGCCAAGAAATAAATGAGCAAAACTTTCTCTTAAAAGCATTTGAATCACTCCAGGACAAATCAGAGTTTTCTTTGTTATGCTTCATCTCAGACTTCTAGTATTTAGAATACTAAAATAGAAAGAAAATATGTTCGCTTCTTGACTGAAATGAAATAGTTGTAAATTGTTTAACAATATCAAATTCTAACTTAAATATGCCATACATGAAATACAACTTGATAATTTGTGTATATAGAAGTATGTATGTGTAATTATGAGCATTTCAAATTACTGTGTATAAAATTTTTATTTAAATCAGTTAAAATTACTTTGCCTTAACTTTGAACATACCTAGAATTTCAGATATGCTATAGTTTGACTGAAGCAAACTTCATGATGTTATAAGGAAACTGAGGCTAATACCAGTTAAGTGATTAGTAGAATCAGAAGTGAAATGTCTGAGGATTTTCACCCTCAGAAAATGGTGTACTTTTTACTTGGTCAAAGTAAATACTATTACAAAGATATAAAGTGTTTGACTGTTCAAATGGTGACAGTAGTCTTATTTGAATAAGTATGGTCAAATTAAAGAAGAAAACCTCTAAATTGAAATGAAACCTAAATGCCATAAGGTGAAACGCTCGTCATTGCTAATATTAAGACTTCTATTTTCTACACCAGGGAAATCATCTTTGGGGATCTGATGAAGACCACCTCATGGTAAGAACATTTAATCAAAATAATTTTATAAAAATGATCATAGGATGTTTATTGCATGGCATTATCTGTATTTTCACATGGAATATCCAGTATATAATGGGCTGAGAAAAATTATATTGTTTATCTTCTTCAGGCGCTACTTTTTCCCAATAAGCTATTTTATTTTTTATAGAACTTGTCACTAACTGATTTTTTATTGTTGTTGCTCATCTTTCCCACTATAAGGTAAATTCTAGGGGAGCCAGAATGATTGCTTATTGATAAATGCCTGGCCTGTAGAAAATGTTTATTTAATGAAAGTCTTAATGATCAGTAAAATGATTGCCTATCATGTATCAGCATCAAGTTAAATTGTTTCAATGAAACATTTCTGCTTTTCTTCTTGGTAAACCTGAGTTAGGTTTCAGTTCCATTATACAGCTAAGGAAACAGCTTCAGAGCAGGAAAGCTATTTAATCTAGATTGTGTTATTATTAAGAAGGCACTTAAAACTCCTGTTTGAAAATGTTAAACACTTCTTTTCTCAGACCAGTTATCCTAAAATTCAATCTGTTAAAATGCTAAGATAACAAAAGTAAACAGGAAACTCATACAAAATCAAAAATGATATTTAAAAATTAAAATTACATTTCAAAAGACCCCACTGATCTTTGCCTGCCTGAATATGATGCAGCATAACTGATGAGCTGGCACCAACTGAGTCCTCTTGTCTGAAACATCTTTAGCGAAGGAATACAATTTTGGAACTGAAGTATGACCTCGTCCTAATTATTTAAGTGTATTATTAGTTTTGAATCAGTGTTTGTCTTATAAATACATAGTCATAAACACTGGTGTGACAGGACGAAATGAAAGAAAGATATAAATATTCTAAAAAGAATTAATTTACAGATTTTCATACTCTTGTATTGTCCTTGGCAATTGCCCCATTATTTTTAATTAAACTTTTTATTTTGGGATAATCATAGATTTGCATGCAGTTGTAAGAACTAATACAGAGAAACTTATATATTCTTTACCCAGTTTCCTCCAGAGTAACATCTTGCAAAATTATAGTACATAGTCATCATCGGGTTATTGACAGTGCAATTTTTACATACAGAACTTTTCCATTACTGTAAGAATCCTTCCTATTGTCCTTTTGTAAACATACCCGCTTTCTATGCTGTAACTCCTAAAACCACTTATCTCTTCTCCATTTCTAAAATATTATTTTATAAGAAAGCTATGTAAGTGGAATCATGCAGTACATACCCCGATAGTACTGACTTTTTTGTCATTTAGCTTAAATCCCTGGAGATGCATACAAATCATGTGTGTCAATAGCTGATTCTTTTTTTTTTATTGCTCAGTAGTATTGCATGTTATGGTTGTACCATAGTTTTCTTAACCATTTCCCCATTAAAGGACATCTAGGTTGGTTTTAATCTTTATTTACTATGAATAAAGCTGCTGTAAATATTTACATGCTTCCGTGGAAATATAAGTTTTCCTTTCTCTGGAATAAGTTGTATTATATGAGGTCTAAAAAAACAACACATGATACGAAAAATTATCCTTTACATGGGGCCCTCATTGTATAATACTTAGCTAATTTGCAACAACAGATTTAGAATCAGTTAAAAGGAAATTAAATACTTGTTTTTTGTTGATGTATCTTAGCATTCTTACTGTTATTACTATTAAGTCTGGTGTACCTCTGAAATGAATCTTGTCTTGTTTATCTAAGAAACATGAGGTTTACACATCGTGTTCTCTTCCTTTGAATGTTTATATATGCTAATCATTAACCTTTGGTTTATTTTGCCACCCATTTATACTAAAGTGAGTGCCAACTTTGCATTCATATATCAATTTGTAAAAAATGAGAGCTTTAGTATGTCCCTAAAGAACTAAGAATTCTCTTCTGATTTGCTGGAGCATGACACATCAAGGTGCCAGGGTATGTTTTATAGCATTCATTAATAACCTACATTTCTCTCATGAGGTATGTTTGCTGCCCTGACAGCTTGCTTCTACTCATGTAACCTTGAACTGTAAGAAGACAAATAAGATTTTGCCAAGTAACTATATGGGAAGGTGACTGTTCTAAGTAACCAATTAAATTTTTGGGATAATCATAGATTTGCATGCAGTTGTAAGAACTAATACAGAGAAACTTATATATTCTTTACCCAGTTTCCTCCAGAGTAACATCTTGCAAAATTATAGTACATAGTCATCATCGGGTTATTGACAGTGCAATTTTTACATACAGAACTTTTCCATTACTGTAAGAATCCTTCCTATTGTCCTTTTGTAAACATACCCGCTTTCTATGCTGTAACTCCTAAAACCACTTATCTCTTCTCCATTTCTAAAATATTATTTTATAAGAAAGCTATGTAAGTGGAATCATGCAGTACATACCCCGATAGTACTGACTTTTTTGTCATTTAGCTTAAATCCCTGGAGATGCATACAAATCATGTGTGTCAATAGCTGATTCTTTTTTTTTTATTGCTCAGTAGTATTGCATGTTATGGTTGTACCATAGTTTTCTTAACCATTTCCCCATTAAAGGACATCTAGGTTGGTTTTAATCTTTATTTACTATGAATAAAGCTGCTGTAAATATTTACATGCTTCCGTGGAAATATAAGTTTTCCTTTCTCTGGAATAAGTTGTATTATATGAGGTCTAAAAAAACAACACATGATACGAAAAATTATCCTTTACATGGGGCCCTCATTGTATAATACTTAGCTAATTTGCAACAACAGATTTAGAATCAGTTAAAAGGAAATTAAATACTTGTTTTTTGTTGATGTATCTTAGCATTCTTACTGTTATTACTATTAAGTCTGGTGTACCTCTGAAATGAATCTTGTCTTGTTTATCTAAGAAACATGAGGTTTACACATCGTGTTCTCTTCCTTTGAATGTTTATATATGCTAATCATTAACCTTTGGTTTATTTTGCCACCCATTTATACTAAAGTGAGTGCCAACTTTGCATTCATATATCAATTTGTAAAAGATGAGAGCTTTAGTATGTCCCTAAAGAACTAAGAATTCTCTTCTGATTTGCTGGAGCATGACACATCAAGGTGCCAGGGTATGTTTTATAGCATTCATTAATAACCTACATTTCTCTCATGAGGTATGTTTGCTGCCCTGACAGCTTGCTTCTACTCATGTAACCTTGAACTGTAAGAAGACAAATAAGATTTTGCCAAGTAACTATATGGGAAGGTGACTGTTCTAAGTAACCCAAAAGAATAATTTTGTGTGTGCCTAGTTGCTCAGTCATGTCTGACTCTCTTGTGACCCCATGGACTGTAGCCCACCAGGATCCTCTGTCCATGGGATTTTCCAGGGAAGAATACTGGAGTGGGTTACCATTTCTATCTTCAGGGAAATTTTCACAACCCAGGGATAGAAACCACATCTCCTGCATCGGTAGGTGTGTTCTTTTCCACCGAGCCACCTGGGAAGTCCAAAAGGATAATTAAATGTACATATGTGTGTGTGTATATATGCATACTGGGAATACACGTACTAACTATGAGAGACTATGCATAGGTGTTCCTCTACCAAATTTTGAAATTCAGACAAAATACAGAGATTGTCATACTTACCACTGTTTTTCCATCCATTAGAAGTAGGAAATATGGAAATACTGATTTACTCATGCATTTAAAAAATGTTTATTGATCACTTTCTTTTTGAAGACTCTGATCTAGTGGTGAGAAATTCAAGAGAGCAAGATCTTTAAATTATGTGTCTAAGCCTACATCCTAATCAGGGGAGGTAATTAGTGAACATGGAAATAAATGAAATAAGTGAATGAGGAATTTGCAAATATTTTACTGTGAAGAGAGTAAAATGGGGTGTTAGTTAAAAACAGGGATGATGGCTATGTTGGCTAGAGTGTTCAGTGAAACTCCTCTAAAGTGAGATTTCATGAGCAAAGACATGAATGCTGAATTGGAGTTAGCAATGCAAAAACACAGAGTAGAACATTCCAGGTCACGGAAGGTGGCAAATGCAAAGAGGCATTGTGTGAAAGATCTGTGGATTTGCCTCTCTCAGTCATAGAAGTTAATCTCTGAGTACTGGCTTTAAATTTTTCAATTAACCTTTGGTTTATTTTGCCACCCATTTATACTAAAGTGAGTGCCAACTTTGCATTCATATATCAATTTGTAAGATGAGAGCTTTAGTATGTCCCTAAAGAACTAAGAATTCTCTTCTGATTTGGTGGAGCATGACACATCAAGGTGCCAGGGTAGGTTTTATAGCATTCATTAATAACCTACATTTCTCTCATGAGGTATGTTTGCTGCCCTGACAGCTTGCTTCTACTCATGTAACCTTGAACTGTAAGAAGACAAATAAGATTTTGCCAAGTAACTATATGGGAAGGTGACTGTTCTAAGTAACCCAAAAGAATAATTTTGTGTGTGCCTAGTTGCTCAGTCATGTCTGACTCTCTTGTGACCCCATGGACTGTAGCCCACCAGGATCCTCTGTCCATGGGATTTTCCAGGGAAGAATACTGGAGTGGGTTACCATTTCTATCTTCAGGGAAATTTTCACAACCCAGGGATAGAAACCACATCTCCTGCATCGGTAGGTGTGTTCTTTTCCACCGAGCCACCTGGGAAGTCCAAAAGGATAATTAAATGTACATATGTGTGTGTGTATATATGCATACTGGGAATACACGTACTAACTATGAGAGACTATGCATAGGTGTTCCTCTACCAAATTTTGAAATTCAGACAAAATACAGAGATTGTCATACTTACCACTGTTTTTCCATCCATTAGAAGTAGGAAATATGGAAATACTGATTTACTCATGCATTTAAAAAATGTTTATTGATCACTTTCTTTTTGAAGACTCTGATCTAGTGGTGAGAAATTCAAGAGAGCAAGATCTTTAAATTATGTGTCTAAGCCTACATCCTAATCAGGGGAGGTAATTAGTGAACATGGAAATAAATGAAATAAGTGAATGAGGAATTTGCAAATATTTTACTGTGAAGAGAGTAAAATGGGGTGTTAGTTAAAAACAGGGATGATGGCTATGTTGGCTAGAGTGTTCAGTGAAACTCCTCTAAAGTGAGATTTCATGAGCAAAGACATGAATGCTGAATTGGAGTTAGCAATGCAAAAACACAGAGTAGAACATTCCAGGTCACGGAAGTGGCAAATGCAAAGAGCTTAAAATGGAACAGAGCCAGGAGGCATTGTGTGAAAGATCTGTGGATTTGCCTCTCTCAGTCATAGAAGTTAATCTCTGGAGTACTGGCTTTCTGAAATCAGAGTCCTGACAGGCAACTAGTCAGTTGTCACCCTACCATCTTGATATCACATACTACATGAACAGTGAGGATGATTTTCACAGCAGAAAAGAGATGACATATACTAGAGAATGACAGAGAAGTCAACAGCAGGAAGAACATTAGACCTGAGGTGCCAAAATGGACTTGTGAATTAAGAAGCAAAGTTTGAGAAATATATGAATATTTCAATTTTAAAAATCTTTATAGATGAGGAGGCCAAGAGGGACAGGAACTGATTGTAAGAAGGCACAGTATGTAGTAATATCTGATAACATGATCTAAAGCTAAAACATTTCAGGGAGAAGGAAGAGGGAACTGCAGATAGGACATAAAGAGATCACTCATCCCAATTCTTATGGGTATAAGGCAAAAGGGAGAAAACTCGATCCATTGGGAAAGCACTATCCTCAGAGAAGATCCAGAGGTTCTTTGAGAAAGACAAAGGAAGCATTCATAGCTGAGTTTGAGGATACTGGGAGTATTGAAGATGATGCATCATGAATTCCGCAAAACACAAGTGGGCAAGTTTAGCATCTGTGGAATGCCAGGAGAGGGGTACTAAACAGGAGATGTGCAGAGCCTACAGAGTGAAAATGTGAGAAATAAGAGGTGAAGTCCAAAGCTTCTTATGGTAATCTATAATAAAGGAAAACAAAGGGTGCAAAGGTGGTCATGTTAAAGCACGTGGATGTGGTGGTGACTTAAGGGCATCTGAAGGACACTGTATACCATTTCCAAAGGTTGGGGCAGCAGGGAAAGTTCAGTGTTGTCATCACACATCTCTCTGTGATAGAGTTTGCTGACAGTTTGACACCTGATGAGGGCTGATCTGAATTGAAATGCAAAAGAATTAGAAGTTTGGAATGACTTTCTCATTCATATAATAGTCATTTTTAAAGTGAAATAGAAGCAAAATATTTATATTCTGATCCAGGTCAATTCTAATCACTTCAGAGATTACTTGGGAAGGGATGACAGTTACTATCCCAGAGTTTCCTGCATAATTTCACATTGTATATAATCTTACTTAGGTCAATCTCCAGTTATTTTTCCATCTTTGTTTTAAACAATAGGTGGTTATGCTCAGAAGTCATCTCTTTTATATTTGATTTCCCCATCGAGCACAACAGTTTTTCACTCTGAGATGTCTCTCACCAGGAGATTTTTCACAACTCTCCTTGTTATCCTTTTTCTTCTTTTGGTTGTCTGGCAATAAAATCATAATCCTGTCTTTTATAACATCACAGACTGATAACAGCATGAACACACTCAGAGGATTCTTACTCTCATTAAGCTTTTAATTTCTTTATTGACTTTAATTAAATTTGAGAGTTTTTCAGTAACATGAAAGAAACATGTTTGTTTGTTGGATTAGTAGCATTGTATTAGACAGACTATAGCTGATATTTGGGCAAAAGGATAAGCTTTTATCTTATCTTAGGATCACAGATGTGGTTTTCCATCTCTGAATTTCTTCCTTTTAAAGGAATGAACATTCCATCATATGAACTTAAAAATCACATTGTTTCTTTGTGGCAAAGAGAGAAAACTCGATCCATTGGGAAAGCACTATCCTCAGAGAAGATCCAGAGGTTCTTTGAGAAAGACAAAGGAAGCATTCATAGCTGAGTTTGAGGATACTGGGAGTATTGAAGATGATGCATCATGAATTCCGCAAAACACAAGTGGGCAAGTTTAGCATCTGTGGAATGCCAGGAGAGGGGTACTAAACAGGAGATGTGCAGAGCCTACAGAGTGAAAATGTGAGAAATAAGAGGTGAAGTCCAAAGCTTCTTATGGTAATCTATAATAAAGGAAAACAAAGGGTGCAAAGGTGGTCATGTTAAAGCACGTGGATGTGGTGGTGACTTAAGGGCATCTGAAGGACACTGTATACCATTTCCAAAGGTTGGGGCAGCAGGGAAAGTTCAGTGTTGTCATCACACATCTCTCTGTGATAGAGTTTGCTGACAGTTTGACACCTGATGAGGGCTGATCTGAATTGAAATGCAAAAGAATTAGAAGTTTGGAATGACTTTCTCATTCATATAATAGTCATTTTTAAAGTGAAATAGAAGCAAAATATTTATATTCTGATCCAGGTCAATTCTAATCACTTCAGAGATTACTTGGGAAGGGATGACAGTTACTATCCCAGAGTTTCCTGCATAATTTCACATTGTATATAATCTTACTTAGGTCAATCTCCAGTTATTTTTCCATCTTTGTTTTAAACAATAGGTGGTTATGCTCAGAAGTCATCTCTTTTATATTTGATTTCCCCATCGAGCACAACAGTTTTTCACTCTGAGATGTCTCTCACCAGGAGATTTTTCACAACTCTCCTTGTTATCCTTTTTCTTCTTTTGGTTGTCTGGCAATAAAATCATAATCCTGTCTTTTATAACATCACAGACTGATAACAGCATGAACACACTCAGAGGATTCTTACTCTCATTAAGCTTTTAATTTCTTTATTGACTTTAATTAAATTTGAGAGTTTTTTTCAGTAACATGAAAGAAACATGTTTGTTTGTTGGATTAGTAGCATTGTATTAGACAGACTATAGCTGATATTTGGGCAAAAGGATAAGCTTTTATCTTATCTTAGGATCACAGATGTGGTTTTCCATCTCTGAATTTCTTCCTTTTAAAGGAATGAACATTCCATCATATGAACTTAAAAATCACATTGTTTCTTTAACAGAGCCTAAGAAGTCCTTGACTCTTAGGTGAAGCTTTTTGAACAATATTTCTGCTGCTTTTCTCACTGTAAATTTTATTAAAGAGTACCTAAGCTTTTAAACTGCTATGAGGATATTTATTAATTAAATAAGCAAATATTTGTTGGGTACCTCTGATATGCTAGGTGCTCTTCTAGGCACTGAGCAGCATTGGTGCTTAAAGATTAAATATGCCTGCTCTCATAGTCTGTGTTATAGTAGCAGAGATAAACAATGAACCAGTTAACTGATTTAAGCATATTTTATACCAGTTATAATAAAATATAATAAATGTATAAAATATTAAAATGGTATATTTCATAATTAATACCTATTATATATCAATACTGATATATAGTACATCTAATTAATATATTAATATTTATTAATATCTAATAAATGTATCTACTTATAATTAATACCTATTGTGTTAACACAAAATGATCTTTAAAATCTAGAAATTTTGCATTTTGATAGGAAAATGAACATACTGATTTGTTGGGAGACTTACAGTTTCAGCTATAATAGTTGTGTTGACTAAGTCAAAGGCATAATTTTTCATTCTTCAAGATCATGTAGAAACTGAGCTGAAATCTACCTGTCTTTTCAGGATCCCCTGTTTTGGGCAAATATAAGCTTTCACTGTCATAAATGAAACTATTCGAACCAGAAATTACACTGATATTTTTAATCTGATCCAAATATCCTTGCAAGCAACATTGGTTTATTTAATTTAATCAGCCATACAAAGTGTTAGAGAGGTACTGTATCTAGGTTAAAATAGTTCTAATGAGAAAAAGATTATCACCTACTGTTTTTATTTGGTTGCTCGCTTGCCTGTTTTACACAGCCATTTCCCATGCTTGTGAAGGCAGAAATACTTAGCAGTAAAACTTTGACCATATGGAAGAAATACTGGTTCCCAGTATCAGTTTAGTCCAAGTGAAAAACAAAAGTCAGATTTTAGTTGACATCCTTAGGCTCATAAATTAGAATTTCTAAATGGTAGAGTTTTTACAGGTTAAATAGAATCCTCTTCACAGTGAGTAACTGGGGTATTTGAGGATAGGCTCTTGTGATGGAGAACCCTCTTGAAGGATTATATATTTTTCACTCCAGTGTAAAAGTGGGTCTCTTGTCATGCTGGTAAAAACTTATTGATAATTTTTGCATAGTGGATCACTATTATAGGCATATTGCAGATATATTATGGGTTTGGTTGCTTTATTTTCAATAAAGAAGATATTGTAATAAAATGAGTCATGCAAAATTTTTAATTTTCCCAGCAAATATAAAACTTATGTTTACACTATATAGTAGTCTATTAAGTATGCAATACCATTATGTCTAAAAGAATGCATACCTTAATTAAAACATACTTTACTGCTAAAAAATGTAAACATTATCTGATGGTGTAGAGTTTCCACAGACTTTCAATTTGCAAAAAGCACAATATCTGTGAAGTACAACAAAGTGAGGCACAGTAAAACAAGGTATGACCCAACT
Organism: Tragulus kanchil; assembly: GCA_022376925.1. NCBI lineage: Eukaryota > Metazoa > Chordata > Mammalia > Artiodactyla > Tragulidae > Tragulus > Tragulus kanchil. The sequence continues at coordinate 24,631,058 of JAIOJX010000004.1, forward strand.
AAATAACAGTTACTCCAATATTCAGTGACTTAAAATAGCAATTTTGTTATGATCATTGATTCTTTGAGTTAAACTTTGGGAAGGTCACAGCAGAACTAGATGTTCTCTGTTTAGTGATGTCTGGGGCCTTAGCTCGCTAGACAATGTATGAGAGTATGTATCCAGTGTCACCTAGAGATGACTTCATTCAGAAGTCTGGTGGTTCATTTTAGCTGTCAGCTTGCACCTTAACTTGGATTCTGGAATGGTGTATCTGTGTGTGATGTCTTTATGCGTCTTGGGATTGCCAACAGCATGGCTTCCTCAAAATGGTTAAATACTTACATGTTAATTCTGAGTTCCACAAGTGAATGTTCCAATGAGTAAGGCAGAAGCTACACTGACTTTTATGACCTAGTCTCAAAAATTAAATGGTGTCATTTCTGTCCCATTCTATTAGTTTCAAGGACATGACAAGTCTACCCAGATTCAAGGGATGAAAGGAACATTGACTACTTCTTGATGGAAAAAATATCAAAGACCTTGCAGACATTCAAAACCATTGCACTTTGGGGGACAAATCTCTTTCCAGAATGAGCTCTGAAAGAAAATTTTAGCATTGTAAAGGCAGATGCTAATGGAGTAGTTTTTTCTTAGTCTTATATTGATAATCATATGGTTTTTAAAGTTACTGGATACTGAAGGTGGCAGGAGAAAATTTTGTTCTTTGATCCATTAAGAAATGTGTAAGTATCCAGTTTCCTTGAAACTTGAAAAGAGAATTTAGAATTTAAGTTTATATCATTAAATCCTTTTTGCTTTAACTGTCATAACTTTCATATTTGTCAAACATTCTTTTTTAGGGGTAATCTTGAAAAGAAATGGATTAGTAATACTGCTTTTAGTAAAAAATTAGATAATGATATTTTTCATCACCCACTCCTTGGATATGAGTTTGAGCAAACTGCTGGAGATAATGAAGGACAGGGAAGCCTGGTGTGCTGCAGCCCATGAGGTTGCAAAGTGTCTCATACAACTTAGTAACTAAACAACAATAATATTTTCATAGAAAATTAACATCATGGAATAAGACTGTGAACTTCGGGGAATTATTACTTCTTTTATTATTTAAGCATTTGATATTAGGACTATTTGCTTGTTTTGTTTTTTTTTAATACTCACTCTCCTAAATGATGATTGAAATTTTGTGTGCTCATCTATTGCTTTCATGTATCTATAGCATACATCTCTAGGTTAGTCCCTCAGAATATTCCAGTAAGTACAAAGATATCAACCCTGCTCATATTAAACTTATATTCTTAGTGGAAATATACCAGTGATAAATAAATATTTTAATGATAGAGAACCATTAGGAAATCACAAGTTTTATGGTGAAAGAAACATAAGGTGAAAAAAATATATTGAAAGTAAAATAAGGTGATATGGTAAGATTGAGGAGGAGGTGTGATTTTGCTTTAGAGTGTCAGGGAAGATCTCAAAATTAAATGGTGTCATTTCTGTCCCATTCTATTAGTTTCAAGGACATGACAAGTCTACCCAGATTCAAGGGATGAAAGGAACATTGACTACTTCTTGATGGAAAAAATATCAAAGACCTTGCAGACATTCAAAACCATTGCACTTTGGGGGACAAATCTCTTTCCAGAATGAGCTCTGAAAGAAAATTTTAGCATTGTAAAGGCAGATGCTAATGGAGTAGTTTTTTCTTAGTCTTATATTGATAATCATATGGTTTTTAAAGTTACTGGATACTGAAGGTGGCAGGAGAAAATTTTGTTCTTTGATCCATTAAGAAATGTGTAAGTATCCAGTTTCCTTGAAACTTGAAAAGAGAATTTAGAATTTAAGTTTATATCATTAAATCCTTTTTGCTTTAACTGTCATAACTTTCATATTTGTCAAACATTCTTTTTTAGGGGTAATCTTGAAAAGAAATGGATTAGTAATACTGCTTTTAGTAAAAAATTAGATAATGATATTTTTCATCACCCACTCCTTGGATATGAGTTTGAGCAAACTGCTAGAGATAATGAAGGACAGGGAAGCCTGGTGTGCTGCAGCCCATGAGGTTGCAAAGTGTCTCATACAACTTAGTAACTAAACAACAATAATATTTTCATAGAAAATTAACATCATGGAATAAGACTGTGAACTTCGGGGAATTATTACTTCTTTTATTATTTAAGCATTTGATATTAGGACTATTTGCTTGTTTTTTTTTTTTTTTTTTTTTTTTTTTTTTTTAATACTCACTCTCCTAAATGATGATTGAAATTTTGTGTGCTCATCTATTGCTTTCATGTATCTATAGCATACATCTCTAGGTTAGTCCCTCAGAATATTCCAGTAAGTACAAAGATATCAACCCTGCTCATATTAAACTTATATTCTTAGTGGAAATATACCAGTGATAAATAAATATTTTAATGATAGAGAACCATTAGGAAATCACAAGTTTTATGGTGAAAGAAACATAAGGTGAAAAAAATATATTGAAAGTAAAATAAGGTGATATGGTAAGATTGAGGAGGAGGTGTGATTTTGCTTTAGAGTGTCAGGGAAGATCTCAAAGGGACTATAATATCTAAGCTGGAACATAAGTGACAAGACAGCTCAAGTTTTTTTAGAAGTTTGGGAGTTAGTGGTGGTGATGATGGTTAATTTTACATTAATTCTACTGAACCAAGGGATATCCTGATAGCTGATGAAACATTATTTCTGGTGTCTGTAAGAGTGTTTTTAGAAGAGTTTAGCATTTGATCTAGTAGGCTGAGGAAGGAAATCTATGCTTACGTATGTGGGTGGGCATTATACAATCTGTTAAGGGCCAAATGGAACAAAAAGTGAAATAAGGATGAATTCATTCTCTTTTATTGACCTGGGATGCCCACTTTTTCCTGCCTTCAGCATCAGCACTACCAATTCTCTACAGTGTAGACTTGAACTAAATTATACCACTGGATTTCCTGATTCTTCAGTTTGTAAAGGGCAGATTGTGTTGCTACCAGGCCTCCATAATTTCATGCACCAATTTCTATAATAAATCTCATATATGTACCTGTGTGTCTTATAGGTTCAGTTTCTCTGGTGGATGTGAATAACACAGTGCTCATTCCAAGTAGAACAGTCTTATCAATCACCACAGTTTTTATCTAAACTCTAACCTCATGAAATAACTTGGTTTTACTCAAACATGATATAGTTTTACTTTGCTACATATATGTACTTGCTCCCATTGCCTATCATGTACTCCTTTTATCAAGAAAAACAAAAGACAAAAAGGAAAAATCTTGTTTAGCATTTAATTCAGTTATCACTTGCCTTTTCTCATTTCAAAATAGTCACTTTCTCCTCTTTCCAGAATGTTTTATTGCTTATATTGTATAACTACTTAAAAAGAGTCTCCTGATTATTTTTATCAATAAATGGTTAGTTTGTTGTTTTTTGCTATTGTTCAGTCAGTAATCCTGTCTGTCTCTTTGATCCCTATGGACTGCAGAATGCCAGACTTCTCCCAGAGTTTGCTTAAACTCATGCCCATTGATGTGGTGATGCCATCCAACCATCTCATTCTCTTTTGCCCCTTCTGGTGAGTTTGACCAGAGAAAATTCGTTGTTTTTTTTTCTTTTTTTTTCTTTTTTGTGTGGGGTTGTCTTTTCCACATAATAAACTAAAAATGGAGTTTTGAATCTAAAACCCATTTCTAATATTAAGACACTTCTGTTTGATAATATTTCCAAAAGACTTCAGTTGATTCAATTACTTTTTGTAACCAAGGGATATCCTGATAGCTGATGAAACATTATTTCTGGTGTCTGTAAGAGTGTTTTTAGAAGAGTTTAGCATTTGATCTAGTAGGCTGAGGAAGGAAATCTATGCTTACGTATGTGGGTGGGCATTATACAATCTGTTAAGGGCCAAATGGAACAAAAAGTGAAATAAGGATGAATTCATTCTCTTTTATTGACCTGGGATGCCCACTTTTTCCTGCCTTCAGCATCAGCACTACCAATTCTCTACAGTGTAGACTTGAACTAAATTATACCACTGGATTTCCTGATTCTTCAGTTTGTAAAGGGCAGATTGTGTTGCTACCAGGCCTCCATAATTTCATGCACCAATTTCTATAATAAATCTCATATATGTACCTGTGTGTCTTATAGGTTCAGTTTCTCTGGTGGATGTGAATAACACAGTGCTCATTCCAAGTAGAACAGTCTTATCAATCACCACAGTTTTTATCTAAACTCTAACCTCATGAAATAACTTGGTTTTACTCAAACATGATATAGTTTTACTTTGCTACATATATGTACTTGCTCCCATTGCCTATCATGTACTCCTTTTTATCAAGAAAAAACAAAAGACAAAAAAGGAAAAATCTTGTTTAGCATTTAATTCAGTTATCACTTGCCTTTTTCTCATTTCAAAATAGTCACTTTCTCCTCTTTCCAGAATGTTTTATTGCTTATATTGTATAACTACTTAAAAAGAGTCTCCTGATTATTTTTATCAATAAATGGTTAGTTTGTTGTTTTTTGCTATTGTTCAGTCAGTAATCCTGTCTGTCTCTTTGATCCCTATGGACTGCAGAATGCCAGACTTCTCCCAGAGTTTGCTTAAACTCATGCCCATTGATGTGGTGATGCCATCCAACCATCTCATTCTCTTTTGCCCCTTCTGGTGAGTTTGACCAGAGAAAATTCGTTGTTTTTTTTTCTTTTTTTTTCTTTTGTATGTGTGGTTGTGTTTGCCACATAATAAACTAAAAAAATGGAGTTTTGAATCTAAAACCCATTTCTAATATTAAGACACTTCTGTTTGATAATATTTCCAAAAGACTTCAGTTGATTCAATTATGTTTGACCACATATTTTTGACACATTTCCTGAGAAACCTGTATGTGAGGCAAGAAGAAACAGTTAGAACTAGACATGAAATGATAGACCAGTTCCAAATTGGGAAGGGAGTACCACAAGGCTATATATGTCATACTCTTATTTAAGTTATATGCAGAGTGCATCATGTGAAATGCTATGATAGATGAAGCTCAAGCTGGAATCAAGATAGCTCAAATACAAATATCAACATCCTCAGATACAAAGATGGTACCACTCTAATGGCAGGAAATGAAGAGCAACTAAAAAGCCTCTTGTTGAAGAAGAGAGAGGAAATTTAAAAGGCTGGTCTGAAACTCAATATTCAAAAAATTAAGATGATGATTTCTGATCCCATCACTTCATGGCAAATAGAAGGGGGAAAAGTGGAAGCAATGACAGGTTTTATTTTGGAGGGTCCAACATCACGATAGACAGTGACTGCAGCCATGAAAAAAGAAGACACTTGCTCCTTGGAAAGAAAGCTATGACCATCTTACACAGTGTATTAAAAAGCAGAGACATCACTTTGTCAACAAAAGTCTTTAGTCTGTATCGTCAAAGCTATGGTTTTTCCAGTGATCATGTGTGGATGTTTGAGTTGGACCACAAAGAAGGTGAGCACTGAAGAACAGATGCTATCAAATTGTGGTACTGGAGAAGATTAAGAGTCCCTTGGACTGCAAGATCAAACTAGTCAATCCTAAAGGAAATCAATCCTGAATATTTATGGAAGGTCTGTTGCTGAAGCCATAGCTCCAGTACTTTGGCTACCTAATGTGAAGAGCCGTCTCATTAGAAAATATCCTGATGCTAGGAAAGACTGAAGGCAAAAGGAGAAAAGGGTGGCATAGGATGGGATGGTTAGATAGCATCACCAACTCAATGGATGTAAATCTGAGTAAATTCCATGAGATAGTAAAAAGGATCCTATGGACTGCAGACCTTCTCCCAGAGTTTGCTTAAACTCATGCCCATTGATGTGGTGATGCCATCCAACCATCTCATTCTCTTTTGCCCCTTCTGGTGAGTTTGACCAGAGAAAATTCGTTTTTTCTTTTTCTTTTGTATGTGTGGTTGTGTTTGCCACATAATAAACTAAAAAAATGGAGTTTTGAATCTAAAACCCATTTCTAATATTAAGACACTTCTGTTTGATAATATTTCCAAAAGACTTCAGTTGATTCAATTATGTTTGACCACATATTTTTGACACATTTCCTGAGAAACCTGTATGTGAGGCAAGAAGAAACAGTTAGAACTAGACATGAAATGATAGACCAGTTCCAAATTGGGAAGGGAGTACCACAAGGCTATATATGTCATACTCTTATTTAAGTTATATGCAGAGTGCATCATGTGAAATGCTATGATAGATGAAGCTCAAGCTGGAATCAAGATAGCTCAAATACAAATATCAACATCCTCAGATACAAAGATGGTACCACTCTAATGGCAGGAAATGAAGAGCAACTAAAAAGCCTCTTGTTGAAGAAGAGAGAGGAAATTTAAAAGGCTGGTCTGAAACTCAATATTCAAAAAATTAAGATGATGATTTCTGATCCCATCACTTCATGGCAAATAGAAGGGGGAAAAGTGGAAGCAATGACAGGTTTTATTTTTGGAGGGTCCAAAATCACTATGGACAGTGACTGCAGCCATGAAAAAAGAAGACACTTGCTCCTTGGAAAGAAAGCTATGACCATCTTACACAGTGTATTAAAAAGCAGAGACATCACTTTGTCAACAAAAGTCTTTAGTCTGTATCGTCAAAGCTATGGTTTTTCCAGTGATCATGTGTGGATGTTTGAGTTGGACCACAAAGAAGGTGAGCACTGAAGAACAGATGCTATCAAATTGTGGTACTGGAGAAGATTAAGAGTCCCTTGGACTGCAAGATCAAACTAGTCAATCCTAAAGGAAATCAATCCTGAATATTTATGGAAGGTCTGTTGCTGAAGCCATAGCTCCAGTACTTTGGCTACCTAATGTGAAGAGCCGTCTCATTAGAAAATATCCTGATGCTAGGAAAGACTGAAGGCAAAAGGAGAAAAGGGTGGCATAGGATGGGATGGTTAGATAGCATCACCAACTCAATGGATGTAAATCTGAGTAAATTCCATGAGATAGTAGAGGACAGAGGATCCTGGTATGCTACAGTCCATGAGGTTGTGAAGAGTTGGACTCAGCTTAGTGACTGAAAAACAGCAGTGTATTTATGTTTTTGTGTCTCTACCCATCTAGATAGGTAGTATTATAGAAAAACATGATAATCCTCTTAGAATACTGAAAAAGCCTAAAGGAGGATTTAATGTATTGACTATATTTTCAGACAGTGAGGAAAAACAACCCTTGAATGAATGGATTGAAATTTATTTTATGGAATTTGCAGCTTTTCTAACACATTCTACCAACAAATCACCTCCTGTTAAGTGTTTTCAGTGTCCTGCCATCTAAAAAACTACTCTGTTCATTCTTTGATAATTATAGGTTAGCTTGTCTATTAAGAACTGTGAAATAAAAATAACAGTGCTGATAAAACCATACGTATGCATTCTCATGCAAGAAAAAAAGACAGGGAAAAAACCATACATGTCCCCCTTATTTACTTCAAATTCCTGCATCCTAATATTCCTCCTATCTTCATCTGCTCCTTCATAGCCTACCTTGGTATCTCTTCCTATAGTTGTGGTTCTTATCTAAAGTGTATACTGTTTTGATTATGTTCTCTCTAAAGTCTTACTTTGTTATTTTGGCTTCCAAATTATGGAAAAGGAATGATGATAGTAAAACCTGATAACTAGACTACATTTTAGAATTCCTGGAGAAATGTCCACACATATAGTACATAGCTGCCACAGGTTTCATTTATATAAACTTATTGCCTGTAAAATACTATTTTTGAAAAAGCTGTCTGGGTTTTACTTTTCTATGTTATCCATCTCATTTATGTGTCTCTTCCAATGAGTGAAGATGAGGAACAGATACTTGTGATCATACTTGTGATCATTCTTTATTTGCTCTCATTCCATTCCTTTTACAACATGCTATTTACCTATCTTAAAAGGTCACATTCTACCTCTATGAAACATTCCCTCAGCCCTCATAAAGATCTTCATTTTTCTCACTATAGCATTAGGGGAGCAGATTGAATAAAATTATTGTTGTATTCTGTTGTAACTCTTATAACTTTTTCAAATATTTGTAAATAATATTGGAGATATCTTAGAAGAAGCAACCTGAATATGTTAAAATTCTTATTGCTCAATTTATTTTGCAGTGTTTAACAGGCTTTGTGGGAAATTGATTTTCAAAAGAAAAAATTTTCACTAAATATTTGGTAAACCAAAATGCATATGTTCTAATAAAATCTAAATGTTCTTATATTAAAATCCAACATTGTTACACTTTGGCATTGTAGAGTCCCTGAGTTCTGGTAGTCTCACTAAAGCCTGCTTGAAGTTGATAGGTTTTACACAGAGGTAAAGTTTGAATAAATTAATCTTGTATTAGGAACTGTATCCAAAGAATAGATTCTGAAAACTGTAGAGCACCTCTTTGAGAGGCTGTTAATAATGCAATGAAGATGCACACTTCTTAATTCTTGTTGAGTTGATGACCTTCTTAATTAGGTGTTGACACATGCATTCAATTGAATTTATTAATTTATTGTATTACTGATCATCAGCCTAGAAATTCTTATTTAAGCTAATGTGTTAGTCACTTAGTCGTGTTCAACTCTTATAAAATGAAAAGGAAAATGAATGGTGTCCATTTTAAAGCTTAATGTGTTAGTCACTTAGTCGTGTTCAAGTCTTACTTTGTTATTTTGGCTTCCAAATTATGGAAAAGGAATGATGATAGTAAAACCTGATAACTAGACTACATTTTAGAATTCCTGGAGAAATGTCCACACATATAGTACATAGCTGCCACAGGTTTCATTTATATAAACTTATTGCCTGTAAAATACTATTTTTGAAAAAGCTGTCTGGGTTTTACTTTTCTATGTTATCCATCTCATTTATGTGTCTCTTCCAATGAGTGAAGATGAGGAACAGATACTTGTGATCATACTTGTGATCATTCTTTATTTGCTCTCATTCCATTCCTTTTACAACATGCTATTTACCTATCTTAAAAGGTCACATTCTACCTCTATGAAACATTCCCTCAGCCCTCATAAAGATCTTCATTTTTCTCACTATAGCATTAGGGGAGCAGATTGAATAAAATTATTGTTGTATTCTGTTGTAACTCTTATAATTTTTTCAAATATTTGTAAATAATATTGGAGATATCTTAGAAGAAGCAACCTGAATATGTTAAAATTCTTATTGCTCAATTTATTTTGCAGTGTTTAACAGGCTTTGTGGGAAATTGATTTTCAAAAGAAAAAATTTTCACTAAATATTTGGTAAACCAAAATGCATATGTTCTAATAAAATCTAAATGTTCTTATATTAAAATCCAACATTGTTACACTTTGGCATTGTAGAGTCCCTGAGTTCTGGTAGTCTCACTAAAGCCTGCTTGAAGTTGATAGGTTTTACACAGAGGTAAAGTTTGAATAAATTAATCTTGTATTAGGAACTGTATCCAAAGAATAGATTCTGAAAACTGTAGAGCACCTCTTTGAGAGGCTGTTAATAATGCAATGAAGATGCACACTTCTTAATTCTTGTTGAGTTGATGACCTTCTTAATTAGGTGTTGACACATGCATTCAATTGAATTTATTAATTTATTGTATTACTGATCATCAGCCTAGAAATTCTTATTTAAGCTAATGTGTTAGTCACTTAGTCGTGTTCAACTCTTATAAAAATGAAAAGGAAAAATGAATGGTGTCCATTCCCTTTAACAGCATCTTTTCTTCTCAGTCAATATGTAATCATTGAGTGCATCTTAACTGTGTGACACTGGTGGACACAGATCTTACAGATCTTATTTTTATTTGCTATCAAATAAAAACAAAATCCTTGTAACTTTTAGCAAAGGAAAAAGCTTATTGTACTTAATAGAAAATAACTTGATATCTGTTTTTCTTGACTTGAATTAGCATTTGCATTTATCCTGTTGGAAAAGAACTGGAAAAGGTAGAGTTCTTCCAGTTAGATGGTATGGCTTTGGTAAATTCACATCACTGAAGCAATTGAAGTGAGAGTTACTAAGAGTACTGCTATGCCACTAGAGAACTAAAATGGTGGGTACGGGGTAGAGAAATAGTGCCTTAAAGCACATTTACAGCCATGCAGTTAGGAAGAAAATTCCTTGGTATTAATACCTGAGTTAGAAACTTGTTATAAAGCCTTAGAAAAATTTTTAAAAACTAATGATAAAGATTCTACCTAAAAAGTCAACTTTGAGCAAGTATACATGCAAGCAGATGTGTATGCAACTAAAAATTTAGACCAAGTATATAGAAGGGGCATCATAACAGAGACTGACATAAATAGCTAATGATAGTACCCATAGTAACAAAACAGCATAAAGTAGGTGATATAGAGAGAAACTCTGGTCCTAATAGCTCACACCAGAAACAAGCCTGCCTAAGTATTTTCAGTGCTTAAGGTATTGGGAAGTTATATCAGAAACCCACTCTTTATAATGATTTCATATATAATTATGCTTAATTAACAAGCTTTCCAGGTGGTGCAGTGGTAAAGAATCTTTGAACTGCACTAACTGCTGAATTCTCCTGTATGTGCTCAGAAATACTACAGCCCATGACTGCATGGGGAAATATCTATTACAGAAATGTCCATATTCCATTGTTATTGGGCCTTCCTGGTGGCTTAGTAGTAAAGAATCTCTCTGCCAATGCAGGATATTTGTATTTGATCCCTGGGTTGGGAAGATCCCCTAGAGAAGGAAATGATAACCCACTCCAGTATTCTTTTTTTTTTTTTTTTAAAGATTTATTTATTTATTTATTTTTGGGTGGGGATCGGGTTGGGGAGGGAGGGGAGCAGGCGGGCCACTTCTATTGGTCTTTCGTTTCTCTCTGTTCATCCGTCTTTGTTCTTTGGCTCCTGTGGGCCTCCCATCGCGGTGGCGTCTGTTGTCGCAGAGCGCTGGCTCTGGGTGCATGCGCTCCAGAGCTTGGGCTCGATAATTGGACACATCAGTCCAGCCGCTCCACGGCACGTGGGATCTTCCCAGGCCAGGGCTCGAACCGGCGGCCCTTGCACTCCAAGGCGGTGTCCTTACCCACTGGACCACCAGGGGAAGCCCCACTCCAGTATTCTTGCCTGAAAAACTCCATGGACAGAGGAGCTTAGTGGGCTGTAGTCCCTGGGGTAGCAAAGAGTCAGACAGGACTGAGTGACTGAGCATACATGCATATTAATTAACACAAGAAAGTATCTTGTTATGGAATTCTGTCATTCTTAGTCAATTGTATTGCTTTTAGGATAAATTCACTCCTAAATAATCTATCCATTAATTAAACAAGAAAGATAGCTGAACAGGGGGAAACCTCCCTTTATATAGCCTTATAGCTCAAGTGAGAAGGTGAGATCAAGGTCAGTATCCCTAACAAATTTATGATTGAATAAGGCGTGTTTTTGTCTCTCTACATTATATTTGGACTTAAAGCTATGGAGAATATGCTGGTGTTTAAAAAAGTATTTAAACAAGGAAGCCATTAGATTGGGATGGCTCTAATGCCTTGGTAGTCTCTAAGAAAGTAAACCAAGCTGTAAGCCGGGGTCAATGCACTCAAATCCAAGAAAATGGAATCTAACAACCACCAATCACAATCAGCCAACTAGGATTTCCCAAACTGAGCAACTAACTGCCTAAACTATATCTTTCAGATAATTTCTTCACTTTGCTTTACTGTTTTCTCTGTGAAAAAGTTGCTCCTATCTCCTGTCAGTTGAATCCTTTCAACCACTCTTGTTTTGTCATTGCCCAATTCAAGTCCCTGTCTGCTCAAATAAACTTAGGAAGATTTTAATATGTCTCAGTTTACCTTTTAACACTGGAGAATATGGCTAAATTTAAGACAAAATTTTCCTTGAAAAAATTAAATCTGATCAGGGGCATAAAAATAAGCATTCCTTAATATAAGCAAAATAATTTGAGTTCATATATTTTAAGATGCTAGTTTTAATTTCGATAGAAAATTTGAAGTCGGGGTACTTATTACTATGTATCAGTTAAGACATTTTGGTTGCAAAGAACACAAAAATTCAACTCAGATTGATTTACCCAAGAAAGTATAATCATTATCCCTGGTAACTGAGATTTCTCACAATATATATATACACTTACTGGTCACTTGATTCAGAGGATCAAGCAATTGCTATCTCCAGATTTTGGTTCTTTTTCATATTAGTTCCAGTCTCAGACAGACTCCTCCTTGTTTTTTCAAAGTGGCTGCCACTAGTTCAAGTGCTGCCAGGAGAGAATAAATTCTGTATGAGAAAACTCAGTAAAAGCTGTAGAATGTCCAGTTGGTTCTCATGAAGTCATGTACTCATTCTTGAAGTAATCACTAAGGCAGACAAATAGGAGGTTTTTCTTGGCCAGGCTTGAGTCCCATGCTAGCTTTGAAACTATGACTAAAGTTGGTTTCATGGAAACCCCATGTATTGTGAGTAGGGAATGACTATTTTGCAAGAACGATTATAAATAATCCAAAATATTTATTAATTACATGATAGAGTTAGAAAAAAATGAATAGATTTATAAAAGCCTGAAATAATCTGGCCTTGAAGAATAAATGAACATGACCCTAAATAAGAAAACAGAAACTCAAAAATTCACAGTCTTGACTGGCATGGCCACAAGTAAAACTGTCAGTAAAGTTATCTCTTTTTAAAAAATTTAAAAAAGATAATACCAAATACATAAAAACTAATAAAACTCTATCCCTGCGTTGAATCCTTTCAACACTCTTGTTTTGCCTCCAAACTATATCTTTCAGATAATTTCTTCACTTTGCTTTACTGTTTTCTCTGTGAAAAAGTTGCTCCTATCTCCTGTCAGTTGAATCCTTTCAACCACTCTTGTTTTGTCATTGCCCAATTCAAGTCCCTGTCTGCTCAAATAAACTTAGGAAGATTTTAATATGTCTCAGTTTACCTTTTAACACTGGAGAATATGGCTAAATTTAAGACAAAATTTTCCTTAAAAAAATTAAATCTGATCAGGGGCATAAAAATAAGCATTCCTTAATATAAGCAAAATAATTTGAGTTCATATATTTTAAGATGCTAGTTTTAATTTCGATAGAAAATTTGAAGTCGGGGTACTTATTACTATGTATCAGTTAAGACATTTTGGTTGCAAAGAACACAAAAATTCAACTCAGATTGATTTACCCAAGAAAGTATAATCATTATCCCTGGTAACTGAGATTTCTCACAATATATATATACACTTACTGGTCACTTGATTCAGAGGATCAAGCAATTGCTATCTCCAGATTTTGGTTCTTTTTCATATTAGTTCCAGTCTCAGACAGACTCCTCCTTGTTTTTTCAAAGTGGCTGCCACTAGTTCAAGTGCTGCCAGGAGAGAATAAATTCTGTATGAGAAAACTCAGTAAAAGCTGTAGAATGTCCAGTTGGTTCTCATGAAGTCATGTACTCATTCTTGAAGTAATCACTAAGGCAGACAAATAGGAGGTTTTTCTTGGCCAGGCTTGAGTCCCATGCTAGCTTTGAAACTATGACTAAAGTTGGTTTCATGGAAACCCCATGTATTGTGAGTAGGGAATGACTATTTTGCAAGAACGATTATAAATAATCCAAAATATTTATTAATTACATGATAGAGTTAGAAAAACATGAATAGCTTTATAAAAAGCCTGAAATAATCTGGCCTTGAAGAATAAATGAACATGACCCTAAATAAGAAAACAGAAACTCAAAAATTCACAGTCTTGACTGGCATGGCCACAAGTAAAACTGTCAGTAAAGTTATCTCTTTTTAAAAAATTTAAAAAAGATAATACCAAATACATAAAAACTAATAAAACTTATTTTTCACTAAATCATAACTAATCATACTGAATAATTATGGATTAATTTACTCCAGAATCAACTATGTATTTCCAAGTTCCAGTTAAATAGAAAAGAAAGATGGAATATTTTTCTTTTTAATTATAATTTGTTTAAGTTCTATTTTCCTTGAATGGCTTAGGAAAAGTTGAATTTTAAGCACCAGATTATTGCTTTGCCCTGAAAATGTTGTATCCTTAGCTTTATTTTTTATAGAGCCTGTTATAAATCTTAGGTGTTTGATCACTTAATTGACTTGATTGCTGTGACTGGTTAAGAGGAAGGTCAAACCATTGCTTATAGTATCATTTAGCAAGGAAATGTGGCCTGGGGTCAAGGATGAGAGAACAGGGGAGGCAAGTGAGGGGGAGGAAGAGGGAGAGAAAGGGGAATAGACTGGAACATGAAATATCTTCATATGCCCTATATGAGAGTTTCAACTATTTCCTGATCTGTAGAATGTGTGAAGTGTATTTCTGTTAGAATGGAAATAGTTTTCAGTGTGAGCTTTCTGCAATATAAAGAAGGTAATTGGTTTTCCCATCACACTTCAGCCTTATCTTTTATCATCAATGGTGCTTCTATTTTGGTACAAGGTTCTGACATGTGATGACAGCACAGGACCTTCACAGACTCGGAGTGGAATCCAGTGGGTGGTGTATACACTCCACACCTGTGTTTCTCTCGGCACATTTACTTATATTCAGGATAACTTTGAATCAGCTGTGTTAATGATGTTGTATCATCAAGTGATAACTTGATCACAGCTTTGACACTGATTTTTCCTAGGTATGGCATCACTTTTCTTATAAACTTATTACCTTCTTTTCTTCCATTAACTTCATTTTATTTTGACTGTGAAGTTAATTTTCATTAAGACTGAGTGAAATACTGAAAGAAAAAAATAGACTCTGACAACTTCAATAAGAAAGGAAAAGGAAAGTGGCAGCATATTTCACAACAAATGTAAAGGAAGACGAGGCAACTTTGACTCTGTAGTTAAAATTAAAAGTGAAAGAAATAGATGCTTGGAGACTCAACTGTGAGGAAATACTGCAGTTTATCTAGTGTTCTTAAAGGGAAATTGAATGGCTCTCTACTTGCTTTTCCTCAGAGCCTATTTTAGTTAATATATTAGGCAACTGGTAAATATATAATTAGAATCATCAACTACTTCAAAAAACATTTTTAATAATTCATTGAAAAAAGTGGATAGTAAGATAAATGAGTATAACAGAAAGTATTAATTTATTTTGCTATATGATCTACTGTCACTTTAGGAGTATATAACTTGAACTTTAAAAAAAAATCATTCACTAGAGATGACTCGGTCTTATTTAAGTATATCATTTCTAGAGAGCTGCACTGTATATGCATATATAGATATATGAGTACATATGTCTATATAATATATATTTTCTTAATTTAAGTAATTTTATGTTGATGTGATTTAAGTTTGGATTGCACTAGGGTAGCTATTACTCTGTATGAATTACATCTTATAAATCTACTCCTTTGATGTTGTAGACAAAAACAAATTTGGAACATGAAATATCTTCATATGCCCTATATGAGAGTTTCAACTATTTCCTGATCTGTAGAATGTGTGAAGTGTATTTCTGTTAGAATGGAAATAGTTTTCAGTGTGAGCTTTCTGCAATATAAAGAAGGTAATTGGTTTTCCCATCACACTTCAGCCTTATCTTTTATCATCAATGGTGCTTCTATTTTGGTACAAGGTTCTGACATGTGATGACAGCACAGGACCTTCACAGACTCGGAGTGGAATCCAGTGGGTGGTGTATACACTCCACACCTGTGTTTCTCTCGGCACATTTACTTATATTCAGGATAACTTTGAATCAGCTGTGTTAATGATGTTGTATCATCAAGTGATAACTTGATCACAGCTTTGACACTGATTTTTCCTAGGTATGGCATCACTTTTCTTATAAACTTATTACCTTCTTTTCTTCCATTAACTTCATTTTATTTTGACTGTGAAGTTAATTTTCATTAAGACTGAGTGAAATACTGAAAGAAAAATATAGACTCTGACAACTTCAATAAGAAAGGAAAAGGAAAGTGGCAGCATATTTCACAACAAATGTAAAGGAAGACGAGGCAACTTTGACTCTGTAGTTAAAATTAAAAGTGAAAGAAATAGATGCTTGGAGACTCAACTGTGAGGAAATACTGCAGTTTATCTAGTGTTCTTAAAGGGAAATTGAATGGCTCTCTACTTGCTTTTCCTCAGAGCCTATTTTAGTTAATATATTAGGCAACTGGTAAATATATAATTAGAATCATCAACTACTTCAAAAAACATTTTTAATAATTCATTGAAAAAAGTGGATAGTAAGATAAATGAGTATAACAGAAAGTATTAATTTATTTTGCTATATGATCTACTGTCACTTTAGGAGTATATAACTTGAACTTTAAAAAAAAATCATTCACTAGAGATGACTCGGTCTTATTTAAGTATATCATTTCTAGAGAGCTGCACTGTATATGCATATATAGATATATGAGTACATATGTCTATATAATATATATTTTCTTAATTTAAGTAATTTTATGTTGATGTGATTTAAGTTTGGATTGCACTAGGGTAGCTATTACTCTGTAAGAACTACATCTTAAAAATCTACTCATTTAATGTTGAAGACAGAATTTTAAAGCAAAGAAATTTAGAAAGTGTCAGGCTCTATACACCCATTTTTAAGAACTGATGAACAGATCTTTTATGAATAGGTCTTTTACCCTGGAACTTAAAAGCTTAAATGAAATTTGCCCAATATTGGTACAAATTGAAAATGTTCTGTTTGTCTTATGCTCCTGGTATTTATATGTTAAACGTCTTTCATGTATTTTGAAACAAACAAAAAAATGGGTCAGCATAGAAGGTTTGGGAACTCAAGAATCTGAAATGACTAGAATATTAGAATTTTTAATTTTCCTTCATTTCTCTGAAACTAGTCTTGGGGGATTACATAAAGGTCATATCTCAGTGATATTATCAGCATTGAGCTTTCAATATATAAATTCAGTAATATGCTAGAAAATATTACATTGATCTCATCAGATTTGACCTAAGTATGCCTTTTTATTGTTATTTTTTATTTGTAAAATTTTTTCTTGGAGTATAGTAGATTCGCAGTGTTATATTCATTTTGTTGTATAGCATAAATTCAGTTACACATATAGCCACTCATTTTAGAGTCTTTTCCCATATAAGTTATTGCAGAGTTCTGAGTAAAGTTCCCTGTGCTATATTATAGTTTCTTCTTATTATTATGGTCTGTGTTATATAGTATAACAACTGGTAAATATATAATTAGAATCATCAACTACTTCAAAAACATTTTTAATAAATCATTGAAAAAGTGGATAGTAAGATAAATGAGTATAACAGAAAGTATTAATTTATTTTGCTATATGATCTACTGTCACTTTAGGAGTATATAACTTGAACTTTAAAAAAAAATCATTCACTAGAGATGACTCGGTCTTATTTAAGTATATCATTTCTAGAGAGCTGCACTGTATATGCATATATAGATATATGAGTACATATGTCTATATAATATATATTTTCTTAATTTAAGTAATTTTATGTTGATGTGATTTAAGTTTGGATTGCACTAGGGTAGCTATTACTCTGTAAGAACTACATCTTAAAAATCTACTCATTTAATGTTGAAGACAGAATTTTAAAGCAAAGAAATTTAGAAAGTGTCAGGCTCTATACACCCTTTTTTAAGAACTGATGAACAGATCTTTTATGAATAGGTCTTTTACCCTGGAACTTAAAAGCTTAAATGAAATTTGCCCAATATTGGTACAAATTGAAAATGTTCTGTTTGTCTTATGCTCCTGGTATTTATATGTTAAACGTCTTTCATGTATTTTGAAACAAACAAAAAAATGGGTCAGCATAGAAGGTTTGGGAACTCAAGAATCTGAAATGACTAGAATATTAGAATTTTTAATTTTCCTTCATTTCTCTGAAACTAGTCTTGGGGGATTACATAAAGGTCATATCTCAGTGATATTATCAGCATTGAGCTTTCAATATATAAATTCAGTAATATGCTAGAAAATATTACATTGATCTCATCAGATTTGACCTAAGTATGCCTTTTTATTGTTATTTTTTATTTGTAAAATTTTTTCTTGGAGTATAGTAGATTCGCAGTGTTATATTCATTTTGTTGTATAGCATAAATTCAGTTACACATATAGCCACTCATTTTAGAGTCTTTTCCCATATAAGTTATTGCAGAGTTCTGAGTAAAGTTCCCTGTGCTATATTATAGTTTCTTCTTATTATTATGGTCTGTGTTATATCTGGTAGTGTGTATATGTAAATACTAGTCTTCAAATTTATCACACTTACTTCCCCATGGTGGTAACTATGAGGTTGCTTTCTGCAGATATCTGCAGCTATTACACTGTTTGTGTTTTGTAAATAAGTTAACTTGTGTCATTTTTTTTAGATTCCATATATAAACAATATAATGACATTTGTCTTTTCTGATTTCACTCAGTATGACAATATCTAAGCACATCCACATTGCTGCAAATGGCATTATTTCTTTTTTATGGCTGAGTAATATTCCATTGTATACATGTAGCACATCTTCTTTACCCATTCCTTTGTCAGTGGACATTTTGGTTACATCCATGTTCTGCCTGTTGTCACCAGTGCTGCAATGATATTGAGGTGCATGTATCATTTTTAATTATGGTTTTCTGTAGGCATTTGCCCAGGAGTGGAGCTGTTCGATTTCAGGAGAGTTCTATTATTTTTCATACTGTTCTCTATAATGGTTGTACCATTTATATCTCCACCAATAGTATGATTCTGTTTTCTTCACACTCTCTCCAGCATTTATGGTATATAGATATTTTGATATTGACCATTCTGACTGGTATAAAGTGATACCTCATTGTAGTTTTGATTTGTATTTCTCTAATAATTTGTGATATTAAGCACCTTTTCATGTGCTTTTTGGTCATCTCTATGTCTTCTTTAATGAAATGTCTATCTGGATCTTCTTCACATTATTGACTGAGTTGTTTATTTTTCTGTTATTGAATTACACAAGCTGTTTTAATATTTTGGTGACTTGTCAGACACTTCCTTTGTAAATATATTCTCCCATTCTGTGAATTGTCATCTTATTTTGCTTACGGTTTCCTTGGGTGTGCAAAAGCTTTTAAGTGGTCCCATTGGTTTAGAATTTAAGTAAATAATCCCACTTAAAATTGCATCAAAAATAACAAAATGCATAGGAATAAAGCTACTTAAAGAGGCAAAACCTGCACTCAAAAACTATAGGATACTGATGAAAGAAATCTAATATGACACACAGGGAGATATATCATGTTCTTGGATGAAACAATATTATTAAGAGACTACACAAAGAAATCTACAGATTGAATGCAATCCCTATCAAATTTCCAATGGCATTTTTCACAGAATTAGAACAAAAAATGTTTACAATTTTTATGGAAACACAAAAGATCTCCAAATAACCTAAACAGTCTTGAGAAAGAAAAGTAGAGATGAGAGGAATTAGGCCCCCTCTCCTCAGACTATACTACAAAGCTACAGTGATAAAAACAGTATGGTAATGGCACAAAATCAAAAATATAGGTCAGTTGAAAATGGTAGCAAGTCTCGAGATAAATCCACACACATATCGTCAACTAGTCTATGAAAAAAGAGATAAGAATATATAGTAGAGAGAAGCCAGTCGCTTCAGTAAGTGGTACTGTGCTGAGAAAACTGGACAGCTACATGTCAAAGAATTAAATTAGATCACTTCCTAATATCATACTAATAAATTAGCTTAAAATGGATTAAAGACCCAAATGTAAGACCAGATAATATAAAACTCTTAGGGGAAAACATGCAGAACATATTCTGTCATGAATTGAAGTAGGATCTTTTTTGATCCACCTCCTAGAGTAATGAAAACCTGTTTTTTTAAAAGAGTGAATTTGCTTTTGCATTTTATAATAAAATATTTTGGAAAAGTTTAAAATAGAATAATTAAAATGATATTGGAAACATTCATAATCCTGATACCTAGAGAATTTTTAAAAAGTAGTTAAATCTTTGTATAAATTTTTTAAATTTACATTTTAGTTCATATTATGCATGATTTTGGCATTTTGCTCTAAAATTTTATTATAGATAATTTCTGTCTTAGAATATTATTCTAAGATCATTTTCATGAATACATGATATTTTAGTTTTTGACTATGCTGTAATTTATTTGACAATATCACACTATTTGTGTATATTGGATTTTATATATATCAGTACATAGTAAATTTAAACCTCAACAGTAAGAATGAATTAAAAAAATGGACCAAAGACTTTAACAAACATCTCACCAAAAAAGATATACAGATGGCAAATATAAATATGAAAATATGCTTCATATCATATGTCGTCAGGGAATTTCAAATTAAAATGAGATACCATTGCGCACATTAGAATGGAAAAAATCCAAAACACTGACATCGTCAAATGCTGACAAGGATGTAGGGCAGTAAGAACTTCCATTCAGTACTGGCGGAAGTGCAGAATGGTACAGGACACATTGGAAGACAGTTTGGCATATATATATATGTGTGTGTGTATACACACGCACACACACACACACACACACACACATATATATATATGTATAACTAATCATGCTTTTACATAGTCCAGCAATCAAGCTCCTAGGTATTTACCCAAAGGAGTTGAAAAATTATGTTCAAGACTTAATACCCACACAAAAACCTGCACGTGGATGTTTATAGCAGCTTTTTTCATAGTTGCCTAAACCTGAAAATAACCTAAATGTCCCTCAGTGGGGAATGGATAATTAAGCTATGATATAGCCAAACAATAAAATATTATTCGGCACTGAAAAGAATAATACCAATAATAGAAACAGAGCCATCAAGCCTCAGAAAGGTATAGAGAAAACTTAAATGCATATTACTAAGTGAAAGAAGTCAACTTGAAAAGGCTACATACAGTATGATTCCAGCTGCATATCATTCTAGAAAAGACAAAACTGTGAAGACAATAAAAACATCTTTGGTTGGCAGGGGTGAAGAGGTTTAGCACAGATGATTCTTAGGGCAGTGAAACTACTGTGGGTGATACTATGCTGGTGGATGTATTTCATTATACATTTGCCCACACTTGAAGAATGTACAACACCAAGAATGAACTGCAGTGTAGCCTGTTAACTTTGGGTGATGATGATGTGTCATTGTAAAGTTCATTGGCTGTAATAAATGAACCATTATGATGGGGAATACTGGTAATGAGAGAGGATATGTGTGGGTAGACAGCCATGAAATATATGGTAGATCGCTGTACCTTGCCATCTTCTTAACAGTGAATCTAAAATAAAGTCTTAAGTTAAAAATAATGATAACTGGATAGGTAAAAATTATATCACATTTAGTTAGCATTTAAATATAGTATATTGATTGTGTATTTATATAATTTGTCTCTCTTTTTTTTTCTTTTTAGCATTTTTAGGTACCCATATTCAGTTCTAAGATCTACTAGGATTTTGAGGTTTTATGAAGACTACTTAACACTCATATCCAATTTGTGAAATGGTAGCCACCTTACCATTTCTGCTAGAGACATCATTTGTTACCTTCATCTTGGCCAAGCTATTAATATGAGATTTTAATGTCATTACTAAGGACAAGTCAGTATTAATCATTGATGAGACAATCTAAGTTAAGCATATTCATTGGAACTTTTCATTGCTACACTTTTTTCTAGAATTTTAGATTTAATATTTTGATAATGTATCAAACATAATTCAGAATGAAATTGGGATGAGACAAAAACCTTTTCAGGGTGAAAATAATGTTGACACACCCAAAGCTTCACATCATATGTTCATAGGCATGCTCGCAAATACTCTGGGTTTCCACAAAATTTCAAAGGTATGTTCCAAAAAATGAAAAAGCACAAAAAGGAAAAACCCAGAGAAACAAACCGAAGAACTCGAGCTTCTCTACAAATACTGTATTAGCAGGCCAGGACTACCATAACAACCCACTACAGACTAGGCGGCTTAAACAGCAGAAATACAGTCTGTCATAGATCTGGAGCCTAAGGGTCCAAAATCAAGGTGCTGGCCGGAGTTGGTTTCTAGTGAAACCTCTCCAGGTTTTCAGAGGGCCACTGTCTTGCTGTGTCCTTATATGGCATGTTCTCTGTGCTTGGGCGGACAGAGACAGGAGAAGAAAGAGAATACAGGGTTTTCAAGATAGGTCCTAATGTCAACACAAGAATGAACTGCAGTGTAGCCTGTTAACTTTGGGTGATGATGATGTGTCATTGTAAAGTTCATTGGCTGTAATAAATGAACATTGATGGGGGATACTGGTAAGGAGAGAGGATATGTGTGGGTAGACAGCCATGAAATATATGGTAGATCGCTGTACCTTGCCATCTTCTTAACAGTGAATCTAAAATAAAGTCTTAAGTTAAAAATAATGATAACTGGATAGGTAAAAATTATATCACATTTAGTTAGCATTTAAATATAGTATATTGATTGTGTATTTATATAATTTGTCTCTCTTTTTTTTTCTTTTTAGCATTTTTAGGTACCCATATTCAGTTCTAAGATCTACTAGGATTTTGAGGTTTTATGAAGACTACTTAACACTCATATCCAATTTGTGAAATGGTAGCCACCTTACCATTTCTGCTAGAGACATCATTTGTTACCTTCATCTTGGCCAAGCTATTAATATGAGATTTTAATGTCATTACTAAGGACAAGTCAGTATTAATCATTGATGAGACAATCTAAGTTAAGCATATTCATTGGAACTTTTCATTGCTACACTTTTTTCTAGAATTTTAGATTTAATATTTTGATAATGTATCAAACATAATTCAGAATGAAATTGGGATGAGACAAAAACCTTTTCAGGGTGAAAATAATGTTGACACACCCAAAGCTTCACATCATATGTTCATAGGCATGCTCGCAAATACTCTGGGTTTCCACAAAATTTCAAAGGTATGTTCCAAAAAATGAAAAAGCACAAAAAGGAAAAACCCAGAGAAACAAACCGAAGAACTCGAGCTTCTCTACAAATACTGTATTAGCAGGCCAGGACTACCATAACAACCCACTACAGACTAGGCGGCTTAAACAGCAGAAATACAGTCTGTCATAGATCTGGAGCCTAAGGGTCCAAAATCAAGGTGCTGGCCGGAGTTGGTTTCTAGTGAAACCTCTCCAGGTTTTCAGAGGGCCACTGTCTTGCTGTGTCCTTATATGGCATGTTCTCTGTGCTTGGGCTGACAGAGACAGGAGAGAAGAAAGAGAATACATGTGTGCTAGCACTAGCTCTCTTTCTAAAAGGACATTGTCAGATTAGGGCCTACCCTTAAGAGTTCACTTATCCTTCCTTACAGGCCTAGCGTGCTGCAGTCCCTGGTGTTGCAAAGAGTTGGACATGACTTAGCTACTGAACAAGAACAACGAAGGCCTCATGCTAACCTGGTGACAGAGAGGGTAAAGAATCTGCCTGCAATGCGGAGAACCTATATTTGATCCCTGGATTGGGAAGATCCCCTGGAGAAGGGAATGGCTAACCACTCCAGCATTCTTGCCTGGAGAATTCCATGGATAGAGGAGCCTGGCAGGCTACATACAGTCCATGGAATTGCAAAGGATTGAATACCACTGAGCCTAATGCACACACACACATACACACACACACACACACACAGGCCTCATCTCCAAATACAGTCACATGAGGGGCTGGGGCTTGAACATAAGAATTCTGGGGAGACGCAATTCATTCCATAACAGTTATTTAGTGTTTTCGCTAAACTAATTCATATTATCAGGTTAATTAAGGAGTTATTTGGTTTTTCGCCACAAGATGATAGGGACTGTCTCTTGCTCCTCAGTAATATTGCAGTGCAATTGACCAAACTAAACAAAAATGTGCACTTCATTTTAAAATTAATGTATATATCTTTTGAAGAATAGCTTTGATCTATCATTATGTCCAAACAAATGCAGCAAATATCAGCTTATCTTTTTATCTTCTCCTTATAGCTTCTTATGTCTACAGGTTAGAACAAATTTACTTGAGATGTTGTCTCTAGGAGCCATCGGCTGCGCTCATTCTCAGATTCTGTTTGGTCAACTCAGAAGATTTTCTCTAAGAAAATTTACTCCTTTAAATCCATTCTAACAGATGGTTGTTATTTTAATGGTTTCCCAGTTCATTCTGTATTTTAAATGTATTGTAACCATCTGAGAAAGGCCTCACTGAGAACGTGATTTTGTTTATCCATCCACCTGAACACCTATTCTATAAATCCACTTTTTGCATTAACGTTGCTGGCACAGAAGACAGTCCCCTTTATATGGCATGTTCTCTGTGCTTGGGCTGACAGAGACAGGAGAAGAAAGAGAATACATGTGTGCTAGCACTAGCTCTCTTTCTAAAAGGACATTGTCAGATTAGGGCCTACCCTTAAGAGTTCACTTATCCTTCCTTACAGGCCTAGCGTGCTGCAGTCCCTGGTGTTGCAAAGAGTTGGACATGACTTAGCTACTGAACAAGAACAACGAAGGCCTCATGCTAACCTGGTGACAGAGAGGGTAAAGAATCTGCCTGCAATGCGGAGAACCTATATTTGATCCCTGGATTGGGAAGATCCCCTGGAGAAGGGAATGGCTAACCACTCCAGCATTCTTGCCTGGAGAATTCCATGGATAGAGGAGCCTGGCAGGCTACATACAGTCCATGGAATTGCAAAGGATTGAATACCACTGAGCCTAATGCACACACACACACATACACACACACACACACACACAGGCCTCATCTCCAAATACAGTCACATGAGGGGCTGGGGCTTGAACATAAGAATTCTGGGGAGACGCAATTCATTCCATAACAGTTATTTAGTGTTTTCGCTAAACTAATTCATATTATCAGGTTAATTAAGGAGTTATTTGGTTTTTCGCCACAAGATGATAGGGACTGTCTCTTGCTCCTCAGTAATATTGCAGTGCAATTGACCAAACTAAACAAAAATGTGCACTTCATTTTAAAATTAATGTATATATCTTTTGAAGAATAGCTTTGATCTATCATTATGTCCAAACAAATGCAGCAAATATCAGCTTATCTTTTTATCTTCTCCTTATAGCTTCTTATGTCTACAGGTTAGAACAAATTTACTTGAGATGTTGTCTCTAGGAGCCATCGGCTGCGCTCATTCTCAGATTCTGTTTGGTCAACTCAGAAGATTTTCTCTAAGAAAATTTACTCCTTTAAATCCATTCTAACAGATGGTTGTTATTTTAATGGTTTCCCAGTTCATTCTGTATTTTAAATGTATTGTAACCATCTGAGAAAGGCCTCACTGAGAACGTGATTTTGTTTATCCATCCACCTGAACACCTATTCATAACAATGATTTTATGGGAAAATTGTGACCTCCCCTAAGGCAATCCCATCATATTATCTGTTGTGTAGCTGTATTGTAAGTAGATCTAGTACCATAACAGAGCTTCAGATTTAGCAAGATTGTATCATCTATTTGTTCTTGGTCTTATTTTCAAAACAATGTTCTTCTTTTCTTTATCCACAGCCACATTAGAATGGTAGTCTTGAAAATAAGTATTCCCTTCCTCCACATAAATTATGCGATTTACTCTAAAAATGTAAATTTTAAATACTGCTGAGGGATTCAACAGTTGATTAGGTATGTGTTTTTGTGGATGAGGTGTGTATTTAAATACCTGGATTCGTGTTGCTCACCTGAATAAGGTTAAATACGAATGTATAGTAGAGGCTGCAGTTTAGTTCTAGATATAAGGATTTTCTCTGTTTAATTTTGATGTATGATTTTATTCCTTCTTTTGGAATTAATATGTAATTGTAGCCTTAAATCCTTCAAAGTGGAGATATATGGTGTTATGAGCAAATGTCATGAGAGAAAGGACAATGGTCAGCAAGGTCAGAAAGGCTTTCGTGGGCAAAAATTTTTCCTAGACATCTGAACTGCTAGAAGTATTTAATTAAGAAATGATATGGGGCTTCCCTGGTGGTCCAGTGGGTAAGGACACTGCCTTGCAGTGCAAGGGGCAGCAGTTCAATTCCTGGCCTGGGAAGATCCCACGTGCCGCGGAGTGGCTGGACCAATGTGTCCAAATACTGAGCTGGAGCTCTGGAGCGCATGTGCCCAGAGCTGGCGCTCTGCGAAACAGAAGCCACTTCGATGGGAGGCCCACACTGGCCAAAGAACAAAGAAAATAGATAAATGAAAGACCAAAAAAAAGTGGCCTGTCTGCCCCCCCTCACTTCCCACCCCACCCCCAAAAAAAGAAATGATATGGTATGTAGGGCCCAGAATTTGTAGCAACGGTACACCACTATTAAGTCTTTTGACACTTTTCTAAGTTTCAGGGAAAGAAAATGCAAAAATTTGATCAGGGTATTACTTCACCTGATATACACACCTAAGTATTAGTAAATACTTTGCTCATGAATGAACAAAGAGTATCAAGAATGGATGACAAACCATTTAGAAAGCCATTATTTTCATATGAGTGGAAGATGATAGAAATCATTCCAGAGAATTAGAGATGTTGATGGGGAGAAATCACTGACTTTAAGAAATATTTAGGGTTCTATCCCTGGCCTGGGAAGATCCCACGTGCTGTGGAGCGACTGGACCGATGTGTCCAATTACCGAGCGGGAGCTCTGGAGCGCATGCGCCCAGAGCTGGTGCTCTGTGACAACAGAGGCCACCGCGATGGGAGGCCCACAAGAGCCAAAGAACAAAGATGGATGAAAATAGAGAAATGAAAGACTAATAGAAGTGGCCCGCCTATCCCTCCCTCCCCAACCCGCCCCCCCAAAAATAAAAAAAATAAAAAAAGAAATATTTAGGAGATAGGGCTGAACGACATGCTGATTGATAGGATATGGGAAAAGAAGGAGAGATACTAAGGATAATTTCAGTCTGAATGCAAACACTAATCAGATTTGTTTATAGATATCAAAAGTTTATATAAAGGTGTGGAGTTTGAGATAACATGAAGTGCTAAATGTCATTGAACAAGTTGAATAGGAGTAGCACATAGAGGCAAGAGAAATGTTCATATGTATATGTAAATATTATATAAATACATACATATGAATGCCTAAAGAGATAATATAAAATGCTGAAATAAATGTTGAATATTTCAATTTGCATATTAGTTTTCATAATTCCAGTATAAATATCAAGTATACATTACAAGAAAGTTAATTTCAAATAAGCATAAAAATGACCTTTTAAACCCACATGACTCTAGGAAGAAGAAACTGGCTTTGGAGGTATTAAATGTTTATTGATACATGTTCTAAATCAAAGATTACCAAATTTTTTAAGTTTTAGCATTCTTTTTTAAAGTTGATATTTTTTCTATTATAAAAATCAAATATTTCTACTTTATTTGTAACTTGTTGTAATGAATCTGGTTTCTTTATTATTTTAAAATATTTATAAAATTATTAAAATGTAATAAAATGTGAGGCAGAGATAAGGAAAACAGTTGACAAATGTTAATTTTTAAAAACTATAATGTACTATCCATGGTTTAAAGTTAACATTGCCATGCTTTAAAAGCATCCTATTTAAAACAGAGATCTGATGTTGCCATGAATCCCAGGGTTGGTCATCACACTTAAGGAAATGGAGAAATCATTCCATTTTGCACTTAAAGTTTATGGTGCATTTTGCAGTATCATTTCACTAGTTTCAGATTTTGGACTTATCATAGTAGTTGTCCTCCCACAAAGAAATGATAAAAATAGTGCAGCGGGAATAAGTCTGTAGATCAAGCTTTAAAAAGCACTGTAGGAATCACATAACCCAACAAATTTGGTATATGACACTTCCCCTGTGAATTATTCATAACCAGAGGAGTGCTGAATCATTTACTGCATTCAGCAGTGGGGTACTTGCAAAATGTTTCATGAATAATCATTGCACATTTGTGACCAGAAAAGCAAATATAAGAAGGAAATAGTTTTTCATTTTTTTGTATAACCATTTTAATGTCTAAAGAATGCTAGAGGCGCAAGATACAGAGTTTCTCTTCAACTTCATACTTCATCAGCTATATTGAATATGTTATTCTTACAGAATAATATATCATGTTGTAAGTAGTAGAAAGACTAATTCTTAATTATTGAGTTCCACTATGAATCACTTTAAAAGTTGGTTCTTGTCAATCCATACCTTTAAATTGCTGCTACTAAAATCTTCGATTATTTTCGAAAAGAAAGAATAAGCAACACTCATGAGAAATGGCAGGGCAGATAGTAGGTGAAGGGGAACAAAACTTACAGTCTCTAAATGGGTTTTTTGGAGGGAGGATTAACTTAGACTGATTATTTTTAAGGTCCCAAAGACTTAGAACATTTAACTGTATAGATGACTGTAGATGACTTGCTGTGAAAGGTATTCGATTCTTGACCTCCAAAGGCAAAATTTTGCACTTTGGGATCAAAAGACTTCGCTTTGGTCACTCAGAGCAAATTTGTAATGAATCTGGTTTCTTTATTATTTTAAAATATTTATAAAATTATTAAAATGTAATAAAATGTGAGGCAGAGATAAGGAAAACAGTTGACAAATGTTAATTTTTAAAAACTATAATGTACTATCCATGGTTTAAAGTTAACATTGCCATGCTTTAAAAGCATCCTATTTAAAACAGAGATCTGATGTTGCCATGAATCCCAGGGTTGGTCATCACACTTAAGGAAATGGAGAAATCATTCCATTTTGCACTTAAAGTTTATGGTGCATTTTGCAGTATCATTTCACTAGTTTCAGATTTTGGACTTATCATAGTAGTGGTCCTCCCACAAAGAAATGATAAAAATAGTGCAGGGGGAATAAGTCTGTAGATCAAGCTTTAAAAAGCACTGTAGGAATCACATAACCCAACAAATTTGGTATATGACACTTCCCCTGTGAATTATTCATAACCAGAGGAGTGCTGAATCATTTACTGCATTCAGCAGTGGGGTACTTGCAAAATGTTTCATGAATAATCATTGCACATTTGTGACCAGAAAAGCAAATATAAGAAGGAAATAGTTTTTCATTTTTTTGTATAACCATTTTAATGTCTAAAGAATGCTAGAGGCGCAAGATACAGAGTTTCTCTTCAACTTCATACTTCATCAGCTATATTGAATATGTTATTCTTACAGAATAATATATCATGTTGTAAGTAGTAGAAAGACTAATTCTTAATTATTGAGTTCCACTATGAATCACTTTAAAAGTTGGTTCTTGTCAATCCATACCTTTAAATTGCTGCTACTAAAATCTTCGATTATTTTCGAAAAGAAAGAATAAGCAACACTCATGAGAAATGGCAGGGCAGATAGTAGGTGAAGGGGAACAAAACTTACAGTCTCTAAATGGGTTTTTTGGAGGGAGGATTAACTTAGACTGATTATTTTTAAGGTCCCAAAGACTTAGAACATTTAACTGTATAGATGACTGTAGATGACTTGCTGTGAAAGGTATTCGATTCTTGACCTCCAAAGGCAAAATTTTGCACTTTGGGATCAAAAGACTTCGCTTTGGTCACTCAGAGCTTCATGCAATAAAAGTTTTATTAGATAATAAAGGGACAGAGAATGCATCTAACAAAAGGAACTGGAAGGGGAATAGAGGAGTACCCCCAGAGGCTAGTTTAGGCAAGGCATTTTTACTTTTCCAGTTGCTTCTTAACAATAGATCAAAAGAATATTTTAAGGTTGTAAAGGTTTTAGTAGACCCACTCCCACAACGTCGTTAACCTAAGATTAACCAGAAGATGGTCTCTGAGCATCAAGACTACATGAGACATTCCAATGCAAAATAGTTTGCTTTCATAAGACAATAAAGTTACATTCAGAATTGATCTTTGTCATGTCAGACATTTTAGGCTAGAAATTGTTTGTTCCCCCTCCTCCTCCTCCTCCTTGGAAACCGCTGGCCTCCTTACCAAGTCTGCCTATTCACCCCTTTCACTCCTAACTGCTCGAAAGAGTGTGAATAGCGAACCCATATCAGGAAGGGATATGTCACCACAGATAACTGTACTATGAACTAGGTGTGGTGGACAGGGAGGAACCTCGGAAAGCCTATTTGCTAAAACTCCTCTCAGAGTCCCATTGTCTCTGCATAGCCCAGTAAATATTTGTTTACCAAACATTTGCTTTTCCAAGTCCATGTAAATTGTCTTCCTCATCTTTGAAGTCCCAAGTCACTACTCTAATATCCTCTTTTATTTTATCTTTAACTGAAGAGGATATTTAAGGTAAGGTCTTGGGTGGTTTTGGTGAATAATATATCATGTTGTAAGTAGTAGAAAGACTAATTCTTAATTATTGAGTTCCACTATGAATCACTTTAAAAGTTGGTTCTTGTCAATCCATACCTTTAAATTGCTGCTACTAAAATCTTCGATTATTTTCGAAAAGAAAGAATAAGCAACACTCATGAGAAATGGCAGGGCAGATAGTAGGTGAAGGGGAACAAAACTTACAGTCTCTAAATGGGTTTTTTGGAGGGAGGATTAACTTAGACTGATTATTTTTAAGGTCCCAAAGACTTAGAACATTTAACTGTATAGATGACTGTAGATGACTTGCTGTGAAAGGTATTCGATTCTTGACCTCCAAAGGCAAAATTTTGCACTTTGGGATCAAAAGACTTCGCTTTGGTCACTCAGAGCTTCATGCAATAAAAGTTTTATTAGATAATAAAGGGACAGAGAATGCATCTAACAAAAGGAACTGGAAGGGGAATAGAGGAGTACCCCCAGAGGCTAGTTTAGGCAAGGCATTTTTACTTTTCCAGTTGCTTCTTAACAATAGATCAAAAGAATATTTTAAGGTTGTAAAGGTTTTAGTAGACCCACTCCCACAACGTCGTTAACCTAAGATTAACCAGAAGATGGTCTCTGAGCATCAAGACTACATGAGACATTCCAATGCAAAATAGTTTGCTTTCATAAGACAATAAAGTTACATTCAGAATTGATCTTTGTCATGTCAGACATTTTAGGCTAGAAATTGTTTGTTCCCCCTCCTCCTCCTCCTCCTTGGAAACCGCTGGCCTCCTTACCAAGTCTGCCTATTCACCCCTTTCACTCCTAACTGCTCGAAAGAGTGTGAATAGCGAACCCATATCAGGAAGGGATATGTCACCACAGATAACTGTACTATGAACTAGGTGTGGTGGACAGGGAGGAACCTCGGAAAGCCTATTTGCTAAAACTCCTCTCAGAGTCCCATTGTCTCTGCATAGCCCAGTAAATATTTGTTTACCAAACATTTGCTTTTCCAAGTCCATGTAAATTGTCTTCCTCATCTTTGAAGTCCCAAGTCACTACTCTAATATCCTCTTTTATTTTATCTTTAACTGAAGAGGATATTTAAGGTAAGGGCTTGGGTTGTTTTGGTGAGCTACTTAGTTTTCCTGGGTCTCTCCCATGTATACATGTTATTCATCTTTTGTTTGATTTTTTCCTGTTGATGTGTCTCACTGAAGTTTCTTAGACCAGCCATGAGAACTTAGAAAGATAAAGGACAATTTCTTCTTCCTTATATATGACATAGGATTCCTTATATCATTCACCATGAATACCAGCTTTTTTTTTTTTTTGGAATACAGCATTTGTTAAGAGTACTAATTTCAAACTTTCTTTTAGAGCAATAGGCCTAGTAGAATTATAATGGGAAATACAGATATGATTGATATATAAATAAAAAATTTTTAGAACTGTAAGACTTATTTGTAAATCATCTTAATATGTTTTATTTTAACAAATATGTGAAAGTATTGTCACTGAAGTACCTAATCAGTATAAAAACTGACATGTTTTATATTGTTTCTGTATTAAGACATCAACATCTACTTTTTGTTTTAAACTCAAAACACATCTCAATTCAGACTAGCAACACATCTCAAGGGGTCAGTAGCTACAAATAACTGATGGGTATCATAGTGCATGCAGAATTCCAGGTACTCAAACATGATATATTCATAATTTCTAATTATCCCAATAGATATGTGGAAATTGAGAGAAACGAGTAAGGATATCAGGCTGAAAATCTATTAACACTTCAAAACCAAAAGAAGAGGTAGGTTATTAGCTAAGAACATACAACCTGGCCTCATTGCTTATGTATGAAATCAATAAGTGAAAATTTTTGTGATTATAACAGAATAAAATGCTAGTAGTAACTGAATGAAAGGCTCTCACCTTTGCAATAAGTTTAAATAAGAAGTTTATTGTGATTATAAAACAGAAAATATCAGGAAGGGATATGTCACCACAGATAACTGTACTATGAACTAGGTGTGGTGGACAGGGAGGAACCTCGGAAAGCCTATTTGCTAAAACTCCTCTCAGAGTCCCATTGTCTCTGCATAGCCCAGTAAATATTTGTTTACCAAACATTTGCTTTTCCAAGTCCATGTAAATTGTCTTCCTCATCTTTGAAGTCCCAAGTCACTACTCTAATATCCTCTTTTATTTTATCTTTAACTGAAGAGGATATTTAAGGTAAGGGCTTGGGTTGTTTTGGTGAGCTACTTAGTTTTCCTGGGTCTCTCCCATGTATACATGTTATTCATCTTTTGTTTGATTTTTTCCTGTTGATGTGTCTCACTGAAGTTTCTTAGACCAGCCATGAGAACTTAGAAAGATAAAGGACAATTTCTTCTTCCTTATATATGACATAGGATTCCTTATATCATTCACCATGAATACCAGCTTTTTTTTTTTTTTGGAATACAGCATTTGTTAAGAGTACTAATTTCAAACTTTCTTTTAGAGCAATAGGCCTAGTAGAATTATAATGGGAAATACAGATATGATTGATATATAAATAAAAATTTTTAGAACTGTAAGACTTATTTGTAAATCATCTTAATATGTTTTATTTTAACAAATATGTGAAAGTATTGTCACTGAAGTACCTAATCAGTATAAAAACTGACATGTTTTATATTGTTTCTGTATTAAGACATCAACATCTACTTTTTGTTTTAAACTCAAAACACATCTCAATTCAGACTAGCAACACATCTCAAGGGGTCAGTAGCTACAAATAACTGATGGGTATCATAGTGCATGCAGAATTCCAGGTACTCAAACATGATATATTCATAATTTCTAATTATCCCAATAGATATGTGGAAATTGAGAGAAACGAGTAAGGATATCAGGCTGAAAATCTATTAACACTTCAAAACCAAAAGAAGAGGTAGGTTATTAGCTAAGAACATACAACCTGGCCTCATTGCTTATGTATGAAATCAATAAGTGAAAATTTTTGTGATTATAACAGAATAAAATGCTAGTAGTAACTGAATGAAAGGCTCTCACCTTTGCAGGTGAATCACAAGTTTGAAATAAGAGTTATTCATGTTTGATAGTGAGTAAGCAGAGATCTTAATCACTCATGGAGCGAAGAGATAGGTCAGAATGATATATGGGTCCAGCCACTGACACAGATCCTTCACATTCAGTGATACTGGTATTTGTCTCCTGCTCATTCCTCAGCTTCAGAAAGTGATCTTTTAGGGTTAGTTCTTCAACCATGTTCTTAAACTCATTTCCTCTCACATACTCTAAAATCTTATCTCATCAACCTTTTACTTCCTTTCTTGGGTCTGCAAAACACTCCTTTCCCACAGATCCTTCTTTAAAGCAAACTAAAACATTTACTTGTCCCTGTCATAAGTAATCTGCCTGTGGTGCTATATATCCTGCAAGTTAAATTCCCATCTTGGTCCTGTTCACACTCATACTTGAAAAATGACTGATGTCCCTATTTTCTTACTTAGTACTTTGCCCACTGTAGTCCATCTCCTATTTTTCAATCTCAAATACTCTTTGGAGTATTGAGTATAATATTCCCTTTGTGTGTTAGGCAGTGGACTTTACCTACGGCTTATTTATCTGGACATTTAAAAAACATGCACATGGGATCATGACATTCTTAAAGCTCTCTCCTTCATTCTGTAGGTGGAACTCTTACCTCTCCTAGATGACTACTGATACGTTTTGAGTTACTGAACAAAATGATTAATTTTTACTTGGCCAGTCCCATCAATGCTGGTATATTCTCCCTGGTTTAACTACTGTCAGTTTGGCCCTCCAAACTGACATTCTTTCTGTAAGTAATATCTTGTATGACTTGGTTTCACATGTAACCTAAAGGCTAACATTCACAGATATATAGCTAAGTTAATGTGTGACTTTATAGATGCTAATGAAGAAGAAGATAATGATAAGGATAATGATGCCTTTTAGCCAAAGCCCACCAAGTACACTCCTGTTGTTGGATTTATTGCTCTACAGTGAGGCAGAACACACAAGTGGAACTGTGGAACACTTCAGAAAGGATTTTTTTTGAAGGAACTTAAAGGATTTGGGTTTTTCTTACATAATTTTGAGGAGAGTTCAGAGAAACTGAGTTTGGCTCTGGATGGAAGCTATTGGGGATCAGGCATAAATCTGTGCTAGAGTATCATAATGTATATTATCTAGAAGGAACTATAAGCTGAGACTAAGGCTGTAATCAGTAAAGAAGAGCAGCCTTTCATATCAGTCCTGAGAAGGTTGCTTTGGCATTTCGAGTTTGTACAACAACCATGGTTTTGTCTGTGCTTGCACATGATTGTGAAGTGGTCTTAACTTTGTTCTTTTGTCTCATTTCATCAGAATCATAAAGTGACCTTGTTGGAGCTTATTTTCTGTGAGACTATTTATATTCACAAGAGAATCTTGGTCTCTTAGCCAGGTCAACTAAGTGCCAGGTGAGCTCCTAACAGTACTAACCTCTTAATGTAGAGTCAGCTAGTTCTTCAGTAAGCAGATGGTTTTTTTTCTTTCTCAATAGCAAAGATGCTAGTGATGCCAATAACAGGTAATGCATTGGTTGCTTATGCTGATACTGTTTTAATTGATCATTATTATATATGTATATTCCTTTGTGTGTTAGGCAGTGGACTTTACCTACGGCTTATTTATCTGGACATTTAAAAAACATGCACATGGGATCATGACATTCTTAAAGCTCTCTCCTTCATTCTGTAGGTGGAACTCTTACCTCTCCTAGATGACTACTGATACGTTTTGAGTTACTGAACAAAATGATTAATTTTTACTTGGCCAGTCCCATCAATGCTGGTATATTCTCCCTGGTTTAACTACTGTCAGTTTGGCCCTCCAAACTGACATTCTTTCTGTAAGTAATATCTTGTATGACTTGGTTTCACATGTAACCTAAAGGCTAACATTCACAGATATATAGCTAAGTTAATGTGTGACTTTATAGATGCTAATGAAGAAGAAGATAATGATAAGGATAATGATGCCTTTTAGCCAAAGCCCACCAAGTACACTCCTGTTGTTGGATTTATTGCTCTACAGTGAGGCAGAACACACAAGTGGAACTGTGGAACACTTCAGAAAGGATTTTTTGAAGGAACTTAAAGGATTTGGGTTTTCTTACATAATTTTGAGGAGAGTTCAGAGAAACTGAGTTTGGCTCTGGATGGAAGCTATTGGGGATCAGGCATAAATCTGTGCTAGAGTATCATAATGTATATTATCTAGAAGGAACTATAAGCTGAGACTAAGGCTGTAATCAGTAAAGAAGAGCAGCCTTTCATATCAGTCCTGAGAAGGTTGCTTTGGCATTTCGAGTTTGTACAACAACCATGGTTTTGTCTGTGCTTGCACATGATTGTGAAGTGGTCTTAACTTTGTTCTTTTGTCTCATTTCATCAGAATCATAAAGTGACCTTGTTGGAGCTTATTTTCTGTGAGACTATTTATATTCACAAGAGAATCTTGGTCTCTTAGCCAGGTCAACTAAGTGCCAGGTGAGCTCCTAACAGTACTAACCTCTTAATGTAGAGTCAGCTAGTTCTTCAGTAAGCAGATGGTTTTTTTTCTTTCTCAATAGCAAAGATGCTAGTGATGCCAATAACAGGTAATGCATTGGTTGCTTATGCTGATACTGTTTTAATTGATCATTATTATATATGTCAAATCATATAATACCCATAACATTGCAAAGTAGGTCCTATGATTTTTCTTTGTTTTATAAATGAGGAAATTAAGACCCGGGGGTAGAGGGCATAACTTAAAAAAGTGACAAAGCTGATGATTTGTAGAGACCAGCTATATCAGCTATTTCTACATACCATTGCATAGCTTCCTAACTGCATTTGTCTTCAGGACCTGGCCACTTATTTTGTGTTGGGTTCTTTGTGCTTGGTTCTCATAAGCACAACTCAACAGTCTCTTGTCTTCTGGGCATGTTGTATTTCCTCAGCTAGGTCATCTCTGTTACCACTGAGGTCTGCTTGGTACTGAGAGAGTTAATTCTTAGGCAGGTTAATAGGAAGGCTAGGGGATCCCCAAGAAGGAGGAGGAAGAGGGGGAACAAACATTTTTTAGCCAAGGTGCCTTCACCTTCGTTGCCACATCAATAACAATAATCTTTTTTTTCCCAGACCTTTTCACGCCCAGAGCTAATGTTTGTAACAACAATGTGTCTTGCTCCAGGACATGGTTCTCTTTCTTAACAGGAATGTTCCTTTGGGCTAATCTAATACTTATGTTAATTATGTATGTTGTGGATGTGAATCTGGTAAGACCTTTACAACCTTAAAATATTATTTTCATCTATTGTTAATAACTAACTGAAAAAGTATATAATGTCCAGACTTAACTAGCTGCTCTGGGTAGTTTCCTACCCTCTTCCCAGTGCCTTTCACTGGAATCTTTCTCTATCCCTTTTTACTTTATTAAAAATAATAACAGATATACCTTTCTCAAGTTATGGTGAGATTATGTCTCAATGAGCCCATTGTGATTTGAAAATATTATAAATCTAAAACTGCATTTAATACACCTAACCTGGAACTTATGTGGTGGTCTGGTGGTTGAGAATCTACCTGCCAGTGTGAGGAACACAGGTTCCATCCCTGGTCTGTGGGGAAACTGGGCCTGTGCATCACAACTGTGGAGCCTATGCTATAGAGCCTGTGTTGTGCACCTGCTGAAATAGCAAAGATGCTAGTGATTAAAATGTATTGGTTGCTTATGCTGATACTGTTTTAATTGATCATTATTATATATGTCAAATCATATAATACCCATAACATTGCAAAGTAGGTCCTATGATTTTTCTTTGTTTTATAAATGAGGAAATTAAGACCCGGGGGTAGAGGGCATAACTTAAAAAAGTGACAAAGCTGATGATTTGTAGAGACCAGCTATATCAGCTATTTCTACATACCATTGCATAGCTTCCTAACTGCATTTGTCTTCAGGACCTGGCCACTTATTTTGTGTTGGGTTCTTTGTGCTTGGTTCTCATAAGCACAACTCAACAGTCTCTTGTCTTCTGGGCATGTTGTATTTCCTCAGCTAGGTCATCTCTGTTACCACTGAGGTCTGCTTGGTACTGAGAGAGTTAATTCTTAGGCAGGTTAATAGGAAGGCTAGGGGATCCCCAAGAAGGAGGAGGAAGAGGGGGAACAAACATTTTTTAGCCAAGGTGCCTTCACCTTCGTTGCCACATCAATAACAATAATCTTTTTTTTCCAAGACTTTTTCACGCCCAGAGCTAATGTTTGTAACAACAATGTGTCTTGCTCCAGGACATGGTTCTCTTTCTTAACAGGAATGTTCCTTTGGGCTAATCTAATACTTATGTTAATTATGTATGTTGTGGATGTGAATCTGGTAAGACCTTTACAACCTTAAAATATTATTTTCATCTATTGTTAATAACTAACTGAAAAAGTATATAATGTCCAGACTTAACTAGCTGCTCTGGGTAGTTTCCTACCCTCTTCCCAGTGCCTTTCACTGGAATCTTTCTCTATCCCTTTTTACTTTATTAAAAATAATAACAGATATACCTTTCTCAAGTTATGGTGAGATTATGTCTCAATGAGCCCATTGTGATTTGAAAATATTATAAATCTAAAACTGCATTTAATACACCTAACCTGGAACTTATGTGGTGGTCTGGTGGTTGAGAATCTACCTGCCAGTGTGAGGAACACAGGTTCCATCCCTGGTCTGTGGGGAAACTGGGCCTGTGCATCACAACTGTGGAGCCTATGCTATAGAGCCTGTGTTGTGCAACTGCTGAAATTCACATGCCCTAGAATCTGTACTTTGCAAAAGGAGAAGCTACTGAAATGAGAGGCCTCATCTAGCTGTATGCAGTACAGCTAGAGAATAGGCCTGGCTTGCAGCAATTAGAGAAAGCCCACACACAGCAATGTGCTCAGAATACTTACATTAGTTTACAGTTGGGAAAAGCCATCTAACACAAAAATCATTTAATTTTTTGAACATTGTACTGAAAGTGAAAAACAGAATGACCATATGGATACAGAGTGGCTGTAGGTGCATCAGTTCTTTACCCTCATTATGGCATGGCTAAGTGGGAGCTGTGGTTTGCTGCTACTGTCCAGCATCACAAGAGAGTATAGTACCACCTATTTCTAGCCAAGGAAAATCCAAATGCAAAATTTGAAGTGTGGTTTCTCCTGAATGAATGTTGCTTTTCCACCATCGTGAAATCACATTAAGTTGAACCATTGTAAGTCAGGGACTACTGATGTAAGGATTACCTTGATTATCGATGTTAGTATCCCTAAAAGCATGCTCCTTCTCCTGTGTCCCAGTGTTTGTTAGTGTTAATACTATAACCTAGTAACTAGACTAAACAATTCTTAAGGAAATCATTGACTCTTCTATCTGTTCCAACCCTTTTCCCCTGCAAATTTTGACCACGTAACTGCTCAGTATGTCAGCACTTATTTTACCTCTCATACTTCCTCTCACATCCATTTAGAAATTATCCTTGCTGTCTTCATTGCAGTCGTCCTAGTACAGGTCTTTCCATGGTCTCATCATAAAGTGCAGTAGTGGCATACCATGTGAGTTGATTTTCATTGCCTGTCCTATCACAGTCTATCCTTTACTCAGGTTTTTTTAAACCATAAGTCACATTTCAGAATTAATACTACTATATTGTAATTATTTCTCTGTGGCTTTCAAACATTTATCATTTTGGCCCCTATTGATCTTTTGAGATGGATAATTATCCATTATGAGGGAAAATGTTTGTTGTGCCTGCAAAATGTCCTTTGCATTGTAGGACTTCTAACAGCATATCTGGCCTCTATCTAGTCGATGACAATAGCACCCTCTCCTCTGTTGTGACAAAGAGGAAGGTCTCTTTGTCTAGACATTGCTTTATGTCCCCTGAGGGGAAAATCATCCTGCTTGGACATCCTTTATGGACAGAGGTTGTGTTTTATTGACAGAAATTTCTGACCTAAATTTCCATGTTGGAAATATGAAAAACAT
This sequence comes from Tragulus kanchil, assembly GCA_022376925.1. Taxonomy (NCBI): domain Eukaryota; kingdom Metazoa; phylum Chordata; class Mammalia; order Artiodactyla; family Tragulidae; genus Tragulus; species Tragulus kanchil. Next base: position 24,670,455 of record JAIOJX010000004.1, read on the forward strand.
TCAAAGAATGTATGAATAAATAAATGAATCAGTTTCTTCTCTAAAATTTACATCTTTTCATCTCAGGGACTGCCCCTTTGTCTGTGCTTCCTTGGCTTTTCCATTTTACTATCCATATAGCTTTCTCCTCACTTCATTTCAGTCCAGTTGCTCAGTCATAGCTGACTCTTTGCGACCCCATGGATGGCAGCATGGCGTCTCCCTGTCCTTCACCATCTCCCAGAGCTTGCTCTAACTCATGTCCATTGACTCAGTGATGCCATCCAACTGTCTTGTCCTCTGTTGCCCCCTTCTCCTTTTGCCTTCTATTTTTCCCAGCTTCAGGGTCTTCTCCAACGAGTCATCTCTTCACATCAGGTGACCAAAGTATTGGAGCTTCAGCTTCAGCATCATTCCTTCTAGTGAATATTCAGGGTTGATTTCCTTTCGGATTGACTTGTTTGAGAGTCCAAGGGACTCTCAAGAGTTTTCTCAACAACACAGTTCAGAGGCAACATTTCTTTGGCCCTCAGCCTTCTTTATGGTCCACCTCTCACATCCATACATGACTGCTGGGAAAACCACAGTTTTGACTGTATGGACTTTTGTTGGCAAGGTGATGTCTCTGCTTTGGAATACACTGTCTAGGTTTGTTATAGCTTTTCTTCCAAGGAGTAAATGTCTTTTAACTTCATGGCTGCAGTTACCATCCGCAGTGATTAGATACATTGTGTGATTTCTTTATATCCTCAGCACCCATAGAATGAGTGGAATGTAGTAGGTTCTCAATACATTTAATTAATAATTTGGCATCTATAAGTTAGTCTATAAATATGCTCAGAAGACATATTCTTTATGTACTATGTAAAAATAGTTGTATTCTGTCACATCAGGCAGAACTTTCCCTTTGTGGCACTTATGCCAATCATAATTAACAGCTAATTGTGTTTTTAGTTATTTAATATCTGTCTATAAATTGTGGGAGAGTAAAGGCCATGGTTGCCTCTTTTGTTTTGCCTCCTAGGTGGCTAACACAGAACCTTGCACAGAGTAACAAACTAAGTAAATTGTAAACCTTTGTCTAATGAATGAATGAATGAATGAAATAAATTCATGCTGCTGCTAAATGAAATGGAAAATGTATGCACTTGGAGTATTTGGTTCAATATATGTATCTGGGTCACTGATTTATATGATACAGCAGTATTGGAACCCATATTATATTACGTAGTTTTAGAAAGTTTCATCTTTGTCAAATTAGTGAAAAAGTAATTTGCCCCTCTAAATCACTTCACAAAATAGAGAACTTGAGACTGTCATAAGTCAATACAGATGTTTGATATCCCAGGCTTGCAATTCCTGTAGCTCAGCATGTTCATTTTTTTTCCCCAGTACTAATGAATTAGCCCGCAATCTTAATTGACATAATGACCTTGAAAGCTCTAGAAAATGATCTCATCTGCCAGACTCATTATCTATGGCTTTATTAACCAAGGAAATTTGACAATAAAACATGAAACAGTCATAATTAATCCATATACTGATGCTATAAATTATACTTCTATCAAATAAAAGTGGCCAGTGCAATCCTGATCACTGGATCTCATAAAAATATTTTGGCCTTGTACTCTAAATATAATAGCTTTGTTCAGTTATTGTCTCAAACTACTTATTAACTCATAATTTTTTAATCTCAAAAATGAATGTTTCATAAGCATTTCAGGGAACAGAGCATTGTTTAAAACCCTAAATTTAGTGTCTTTTAAAGAATGTGCTCACATCAGAGAAAACCAGCATGATACCTTAAAGAATATTAAAGGTAAGAGGGAAAAAAATCTCTTCTCATACATAATGCTGTATGTTTTCTTTCCTTACTATGAGTTCCTGTAGTTCCCAATAGTGATCCCAATTTTAGAATATGAAAAATATTTACAAGGCAGAACTTTCCTTTGTGGCACTTATGCCAATCATAATTAACAGCTAATTGTGTTTTAGTTATTTAATATCTGTCTATAAATTGTGGGAGAGTAAAGGCCATGGTTGCCTCTTTTGTTTTGCCTCCTAGGTGGCTAACACAGAACCTTGCACAGAGTAACAAACTAAGTAAATTGTAAACCTTTGTCTAATGAATGAATGAATGAATGAAATAAATTCATGCTGCTGCTAAATGAAATGGAAAATGTATGCACTTGGAGTATTTGGTTCAATATATGTATCTGGGTCACTGATTTATATGATACAGCAGTATTGGAACCCATATTATATTACGTAGTTTTAGAAAGTTTCATCTTTGTCAAATTAGTGAAAAAGTAATTTGCCCCTCTAAATCACTTCACAAAATAGAGAACTTGAGACTGTCATAAGTCAATACAGATGTTTGATATCCCAGGCTTGCAATTCCTGTAGCTCAGCATGTTCATTTTTTTTCCCCAGTACTAATGAATTAGCCCGCAATCTTAATTGACATAATGACCTTGAAAGCTCTAGAAAATGATCTCATCTGCCAGACTCATTATCTATGGCTTTATTAACCAAGGAAATTTGACAATAAAACATGAAACAGTCATAATTAATCCATATACTGATGCTATAAATTATACTTCTATCAAATAAAAGTGGCCAGTGCAATCCTGATCACTGGATCTCATAAAAATATTTTGGCCTTGTACTCTAAATATAATAGCTTTGTTCAGTTATTGTCTCAAACTACTTATTAACTCATAATTTTTTAATCTCAAAAATGAATGTTTCATAAGCATTTCAGGGAACAGAGCATTGTTTAAAACCCTAAATTTAGTGTCTTTTAAAGAATGTGCTCACATCAGAGAAAACCAGCATGATACCTTAAAGAATATTAAAGGTAAGAGGGAAAAAAAAAATCTCTTCTCATACATAATGCTGTATGTTTTCTTTCCTTACTATGAGTTCCTGTAGTTCCCAATAGTGATCCCAATTTTAGAATATGCAGTAAATATCTATACTATTGAAGCTAAAGCTCAAAATTGTTGAGATATGGCCTTTCATTTAACAAGTAATTGAAAGCAAAGAAATCATAGTAAATAGCCTACAATGAATAATCTCTAATGGAAGTTTGCCATGTGTTTTACTAACTGACTTTGAATGTTCCGATGGAAATATTATGCCAGAACAAATTTAAAAGTGATCCTAATGATAAGCAGTCATATCAGACACCTGTTGACTCTTCTATGGTATTCATAACTTTGTGAAAAAGATAATCATTTCTCACAAAAGTGTATGACTATATTCCCAATAGGGAGAAAGCTTACAAAACTAATAAATTGTCATTTCAACTTAAAAGGTACCCAAATTTATGTAGACATTTTATTTTAACTGAGTTTCTCTATAATGCATACCTTTATTCCTTTTCAGCTTCTGACAAACACACAAGTATTTTCCAGTACATAAAATGAGTTACTATTTTGTTTATTTCTAGTGTCAATAGAGTCAAATTCAAATTTCCAAGATACTAATGCTTGGTCTTCTGTTTCCCCTTTTCACCTCATTCCCATTTGTCTCTTTGTTCCTGTCCTTGCAACTCTTAAAACAATGTGAAAGCACCCATAGTGCCTAAACATGGTTATGCTGTTGCCTCTTCCTAAAATGAAGCACCCACTGTCTGTGGCACTGGAAAGCTCTTCTTTGCCTTTCAAATTTCAGCTCAAGCCAACACTCTTCCCTTCTGAAGCAGCCACTGACCCTTCCAGGCAGACTTTCTTATAAGGGGACAATGTTGTCATTAGTGTACTTTTCAGAGGCTTTTCCTTAAGGTATTCCTGCACTGGAAGTGAAACTAGACTAAATGATTCCTGAGACTTCTTCATAATTCTAACATAATTAACAAATTTGTCTGTTGCTATTTATTTACATTAAACAATTCTTCTGAATCTTAACTGTATATTACAGTCATCTAGAGAGCTTTTAAAAAATACTAATCCTCAGGTCACAGCCATGAAAAGTTAAATTAGAACCTCTAGAGATGGGACTCAGGCTTCTTTAAAGTTCCTAGGTTGCTCTAATGCACATTCAATGTTGAGAACTATTGATATAAATGTCTTATTATTAACACTATCTTTAAATCTGAAAAAAAAAAAAAAGAGAAAAATCACAGTGGCAAAAGTACAAGAGCTTTAAAGAATTGATTTTTGTCTCTTCTAGCAAAATGTGGTTAGTATGAGAGTAATTTAAAGAGAAGAAACAAATCAGAGAGAACCTCAGGCAATGCCAGTACAAGAGTCTGGTAAATGCTGGTAATTTTCTCAGAAAAAATACTCCTCTTTGTCACTTGTCTCTATGCCTGTGCCATACACAGAGGAGGAAAGGATTCATATCTGCCTGCATTCTTTCTCATTGTTATTCATTGGTCCAAGGAAGCTGAGATGGGCATCTCAGTTTATTTAATCAGTGGTTCTCTACAAGAAGGGTAGGAATCATCTCTGTGTATCAGAACCAATATGTAGCAATGTCCATCAGAAGAGATTAGTAGGCTTCTGTCAGGGTAGATGCCTCAGGGTAGAATGAAACCTGAAGCTTGGTTAAGTAATTGGGTTCTCGTTCAATAAAAGTGCTTGTTTGTGCTGTGTGATGAAAGATCTTTGGTGCAATAGATGTCTGAATCCAAATACCCTTTGGATTTTCTGATGGATAAAGAGATAAGGGTGAAAGGGATTTAATTTAGAACTATTGAAAAACTTTAAAGAGATTAGAAAAATTGGTAAATGCACTTTCTTTTTTAAAATCAGGATTCTTTGTTACCTATCAGGATTAGTTATTTTTTTAAAAAATTAATAGTAACACTTTTTTGTTAGTTTTCTTTCTACTGCGATTATCCCCCTTCTGTTTGTCATCATTAACTGACCTTTAAGACTCAGGTTATGAAGAAGATAATGGAGAACTGTTATCTCCCAGCCCAGGGGCCTTAACCTGAATTTAGGAAGTGGTAACACTTTTGGGTCTCACTGAAGTGTCTCATTAGAACTGTAGGCAAAGCTTTAGTGCATAGAGTATATATCCATAAAGCTAAAACTCACTAGTATATGTGAACTTCTGATAAGAAAGTAATTGGCATTTAAACTAATATTTTTAAAGAGCACACTCTAAAAACATATCTAATCCAAAAAATTTCTGTGAGCCATCAGAGCAGTGTAGGTGTGAAGTGGTTGGTATTTGCTGAAACGTATTGTTCATAATAAAATAATTTGTGTTTTGTACTTTAAAAAATTTTGTACCAAATAATTTTAATAAGTGATTATTTGAATCTATTTACTTCTTTGAAATAAAAAATTCTATTAGAGAAATAAGTAATAAAAAATGCCTTTCCTTTTCATTTCACTCATCATATCTAACCTGATTAAATAAAAGTTTTTATTTGGGGTGGGAGGAAGCAGAAGACATCATGAATTCACAGCTCAAAGGAGAGGGAAAATAAATCTCTTGACTGAACACAGTCTCTATTTGTTGTTGTTGTTCACTTTCCCTTTGTTGTTCAATCTCCCTGTGTTGTTGTTGTCCATTTGCTAAGTCATGTCCGACTTGTTTGTGACCCCATACACTGTAGCATACTAGGCTTCCCTTTGTTTCAGTGCATCCTGCAGTTCTTCAAACTCATGTCCATTGAGTCAGTGATGCCATCCAACCATCTTATTCTCTGTCTCCCACTTCTCTTTTTGCCTTCTATCTTTCCCAGTATCGGGGTCTTCTCCAATGAGTAGGCTCATTGCCTCAAGTGGCCAAAGTATTGGAGCTTCAGTGTCAATCCTTCCCATGAAGTCAACATTGGTTTCCTTTAGGATTGACTGGTTTGAGTCCCTTGCAGTCAAAAGGAACTCTTAAGACTCTTCTCCAGTACAACAATTTGAAAGCATCAGTTCTTCAGTGCTCAGCCTTCTTTATGGTTCAGCACTCATATCCATGCATAACTACTGGAAAAACCATAGCTTTAACTATCTGGGCCATTGTCAGCAAAGTGATGTCTCTGCTTTTTATTATTTCTTTTACTACATGGTATGTTTATAGTGTTTTAATCTCTGGTGTAAATCACATACCTCTTTTCCTCTTAGCTTCATTTCACATCCATGTGTCAGTAGTCTCTAATTCTTTCTTCACTGAGTGATCTAGATGTACATAGTTCATGTCCTTTCATTCTCTCCTCAAGTTTCCTTTCTTTCCTTTCTTCTCTGTTGACTCTGTCTCTTCACAGACACATGCATCACACACACACATATGCATACATACCCCTCTTTATCTATACAGCTCTAATAAATAAACACTTGTTGAAATCACCTTATCCTTGGGATTGCTGGGCAAGCAACATAAAACAGCTGAGCTAGAAAATAAGAACATTGGGTTGAAGCAAAAGTTCAACTTAAAATTGTATGTATAAGTCTTAGCAGCTCTGAAGCACTTTAGAGATACATTTTATTTTACCAAAGGGTCAAAGGCACAACAGATGATGCATAGCAATGCTGTAAGTGGGAGTGTCTCCTGATGAAAAACATTGCTTTCAGCCTGCGGATGTCATGTGAGGGGTTGAATTTGTAATGCTTCTAAAAAGAGGCAAGTGCCTTCTGGAGAGTAACCTACTTTTTAAAGAAAAATATTCAAGAGTTGAGCTTTCCACTTATCTCTGAATGAGGAAGGAGACCTTCTCCATTTTCCCTGACTAACTGTTGACTTCATTTTGGAACTGACAAGTTTAAACAAGATGAGAATCAGATTGCCTCTGCCTATCTCATTCTTTCGGACTCAAGCCAACAATGTAATTAATGTTGCTGTAAGAGAAAGAAAAAGCATCATTGACGAGAACTTGTTTCCTCTTTGTGTTTTACAGAGACATTTTTGAGAGGGTAACTGTTCTTTTTGACATATTAGTAAGGGAGTTATCACACATAAATGCCCTTGATGAATTTGAGTGTGTTAATTTGTAGGTAAGCCAAAGGCTAAGTTTGTCTCTCTATTTTTATGGGACACAGAAAACAAAGGAAAAGAAATTACACATAGTTTCTTCAGGTGGCCTTCCCTATAATGTGTGATTTTCTTCAGCACATATTTTTTTCTGATTGCATTTCTTTGGGAAATTTAGCTACAACCAAGTGTTTATTACAGCAATAGTTACCTAGCACCTGTTATAACTAGTTCCCCTCAATTTAGAGTTTCATTTCTTCTTGCCTAGATTATCAAAATGGTCTTTCCAACAGCATTCCTACAAATCCCAGTAGACTCCCTGCCTTCTCTTGTTAGATTTCCCACTCAAAGTCCTTCAGTTTCTCTTTCTTAGTTACCAATCAATGATGAATCCCCTATCTTGGCACGCAAGGTTGTTCATGGCTAGACAGCATATTTGCTTTCCTGTTCTGACAAGTATATGCTCCAACCTCTGGTCTGTAATTAAAATATATAATGAGTGTATTCAGGCATTGCCTATGGTGTTCAGTCAACATGGGTTGCTTTTGTGATGCACTTACCTATTCTACTCATTCATCAAGATCCATCTTAAATTCTATTTCACCCATAGCGTTTTCTCAAGAGAACAAGCTAGTTATAGCAAACACCCTTATCCAACAACTCACAAGATGACTTTACACATAAATGTCACCAGATGGTCAATACCAAAGGCAGATTGATTATGTTCTTTGCAGCTGAAGATGTCTAAACTCTATGCAATCATCAGAAACAAGACCTGGAGATGAGTGTGGCTCAGATCATGAGTTCTTTATTTCAAAATTCAGGCTTAAATTTAGGAAAGTAGGGAAAATCACTAGGTTTTTCATGTATAACATAAATCAAATCCCTTATAATTATACAGTGGAGGTAAAAATAGATTCAGGCAATTAGATCTGGTTGACAGAGTGTTTGAAGAACTATGGATGGAAGTTTGTAATATTGTACAGGAGGCAGTGACTAAAACCATTCCAAAGGCAGAAAAATACAAGAGGGTCAAGCAGTGGTTGTCTGAGGAGGCTTTACAAAGAGCTGAGAAAAGAACAAACATGAATGACAAGGGAAAAAGTGAATTCCATGGACAGAGAAGTCTGGCTGCCACAGTCCATAGGACTGCAAGGAGTTGGACACAGTTGAAACAATGCAGCATACCTGTACAAATAAAGCACTTAGCAAACTGTGTTCCACAAAGGAAGCATTAGTACATGCTAAGTCCCTCAATTTAGAGTTTTCAATTTTTTCTTCTTTTTGGGAAATTTAGCTACAACCAAGTGTTTATTACAGCAATAGTTACCTAGCACCTGTTATAACTAGTTCCCCTCAATTTAGAGTTTCATTTCTTCTTGCCTAGATTATCAAAATGGTCTTTCCAACAGCATTCCTACAAATCCCAGTAGACTCCCTGCCTTCTCTTGTTAGATTTCCCACTCAAAGTCCTTCAGTTTCTCTTTCTTAGTTACCAATCAATGATGAATCCCCTATCTTGGCACGCAAGGTTGTTCATGGCTAGACAGCATATTTGCTTTCCTGTTCTGACAAGTATATGCTCCAACCTCTGGTCTGTAATTAAAATATATAATGAGTGTATTCAGGCATTGCCTATGGTGTTCAGTCAACATGGGTTGCTTTTGTGATGCACTTACCTATTCTACTCATTCATCAAGATCCATCTTAAATTCTATTTCACCCATAGCGTTTTCTCAAGAGAACAAGCTAGTTATAGCAAACACCCTTATCCAACAACTCACAAGATGACTTTACACATAAATGTCACCAGATGGTCAATACCAAAGGCAGATTGATTATGTTCTTTGCAGCTGAAGATGTCTAAACTCTATGCAATCATCAGAAACAAGACCTGGAGATGAGTGTGGCTCAGATCATGAGTTCTTTATTTCAAAATTCAGGCTTAAATTTAGGAAAGTAGGGAAAATCACTAGGTTTTTCATGTATAACATAAATCAAATCCCTTATAATTATACAGTGGAGGTAAAAATAGATTCAGGCAATTAGATCTGGTTGACAGAGTGTTTGAAGAACTATGGATGGAAGTTTGTAATATTGTACAGGAGGCAGTGACTAAAACCATTCCAAAGGCAGAAAAATACAAGAGGGTCAAGCAGTGGTTGTCTGAGGAGGCTTTACAAAGAGCTGAGAAAAGAACAAACATGAATGACAAGGGAAAAAGTGAATTCCATGGACAGAGAAGTCTGGCTGCCACAGTCCATAGGACTGCAAGGAGTTGGACACAGTTGAAACAATGCAGCATACCTGTACAAATAAAGCACTTAGCAAACTGTGTTCCACAAAGGAAGCATTCAGTAAATGCTTCTCATTGCTATTAACATTTGTTTTAATGATTGAATGTTATTGCATGTCATTTATTTGACAGAGTATTTGTTAATAGACATAGCTCTTAAATTTCAAATTATTCATTTTCTTTTTTTTTGAGGGAGGGTGGTGGGGAGCGGGTTGGGGGGGCGGGCCACTTCTATTGGTCTTTCGTTATCTATTTTCATCCATCTTTGTTCTTAGGCCCTTGTGGGCCTCCCATCGCGGTGACCTCCATTGTTGCAGAGCACCGGCTCTGGGCGCATGCACTCCAGAGCTCCAGCTTGGTAGTTCGACACATCGGTCTAGCCACTCCATAGCACGTGGGATCTTCCCAGGCCAGGGATCGAACTGGCGCCCCTTGCACTGCAAGGCGGTGTCCTTACCCACTGGACCACCAGGGAAGCCCCATTTTCTTCTTTTTTTTTCCCCTTGTTTTATATTGGAAACTTTGTGACTTTTAAATCCACACTATGTGTTAAGTGATCTTATAAATACTTAATACTCTATATTAAATACTTTTCTTTGTGAAATTCCTATAATAGCTTCATCTTAATTGACCACTGATAGACCTACTTTGTTTATTTGTAAAGTTTAACAACAACATAGGTAAGTTTTGAAGTGTGTATGATCTGGTTGGATAAAGGCATGCTTCCATCCAAGACGTCTATGTGCATCACCAAAAGTTAAATTACAAAAATTTGGAAGTATTCTTTGCAATTCCCAAATGTAACTACTGACCTACTTGGGTGAAATATTTTCTTCTTACCCAATCTCCTTTTTTTTTTCTCATTTTTTTCATGCAACATTCACTTCACTGCTTCAGTTACCAAATTTTCCTTACTTCAGGACCATTTTTTTGGGAGGTACTTTCTAAATGTTTCTTTCTGGTTGTCAAAATCTAACCTCTAAGCATCAGTCATAAACATGAGAGCCATCATCACCACCTACATGCATGCTATTTATCTACTTCAGTGTGTGTTAATGATATCAGTATTTTTATGCATCAAAAGCAGAATCATTTTTCAAAAATTCTCTTTTGCCATGCTACCACCAAGTCATGATTACTATTCATTAAAAATTTATTACAGCTAAATCTTTTTTTTTTTTTAAATTTTCACTGTCATACTTCCAATCAGTTGACAAAGTAGTTTCTGTTAAGTAGGTGGAAACTGCAATGCTAGTAAGCTTGAATTGTGTTGGAGTCCATGGATCTCAAAGATGCTATGGGCTGTGGGCGCTATGAGCATGTAACTTGTAGATGTTAGATAATTATTTTAAGGCAGAAAGGGAGGTAAGGAATTGGGGGGGGCACTTCCGTTATCTATTTTCATCCATCTTTGTTCTTAGGCCCTTGTGGGCCTCCCATCGCGGTGACCTCCATTGTTGCAGAGCACCGGCTCTGGGCGCATGCACTCCAGAGCTCCAGCTTGGTAGTTCGACACATCGGTCTAGCCACTCCATAGCACGTGGGATCTTCCCAGGCCAGGGATCGAACTGGCGCCCCTTGCACTGCAAGGCGGTGTCCTTACCCACTGGACCACCAGGGAAGCCCCATTTTCTTCTTTTTTTTTCCCCTTGTTTTATATTGGAAACTTTGTGACTTTTAAATCCACACTATGTGTTAAGTGATCTTATAAATACTTAATACTCTATATTAAATACTTTTCTTTGTGAAATTCCTATAATAGCTTCATCTTAATTGACCACTGATAGACCTACTTTGTTTATTTGTAAAGTTTAACAACAACATAGGTAAGTTTTGAAGTGTGTATGATCTGGTTGGATAAAGGCATGCTTCCATCCAAGACGTCTATGTGCATCACCAAAAGTTAAATTACAAAAATTTGGAAGTATTCTTTGCAATTCCCAAATGTAACTACTGACCTACTTGGGTGAAATATTTTTCTCTTTACCAATCTCCTTTTTTTTTTCTCATTTTTTTCATGCAACATTCACTTCACTGCTTCAGTTACCAAATTTTCCTTACTTCAGGACCATTTTTTTGGGAGGTACTTTCTAAATGTTTCTTTCTGGTTGTCAAAATCTAACCTCTAAGCATCAGTCATAAACATGAGAGCCATCATCACCACCTACATGCATGCTATTTATCTACTTCAGTGTGTGTTAATGATATCAGTATTTTTATGCATCAAAAGCAGAATCATTTTTCAAAAATTCTCTTTTGCCATGCTACCACCAAGTCATGATTACTATTCATTAAAAATTTATTACAGCTAAATCTTTTTTTTTTTTTAAATTTTCACTGTCATACTTCCAATCAGTTGACAAAGTAGTTTCTGTTAAGTAGGTGGAAACTGCAATGCTAGTAAGCTTGAATTGTGTTGGAGTCCATGGATCTCAAAGATGCTATGGGCTGTGGGCGCTATGAGCATGTAACTTGTAGATGTTAGATAATTATTTTAAGGCAGAAAGAGGTATGGTAAAGGAAATGAAAAGTGAGGGGTCGCAATACTTGGCAAAAATCTGTAGCATTCTTTGGTGCTTTTATTTATTCCGTAATATTGTAATTAATCAATAAGCCCCATGAAATCATGAATCATATATATTTACTATAAACAATACCTAGTGCTTTGTATATGGCAGAATCTCACTGAATATTTACTGAATTACTGAGGGAGCATTGTACACATAACATCCCAAAGGTAATGATAGCTTGATCATACTCTACAATGGCTACAATAGCTGGGCAATTAAATTATTTCTGATATAATGTTAACAGAATGAAATGCATATTTGCTATATCCCATGTTATATAAGTATCACATCTGTTTGTATTGCCCATCTCTTATACTAGATTTTGACTTACACTGTTTCATTTACCTCTGTATCCCTGGAGCTCATAGCATACTGCACACAGCACATTGTTGACATTCAACTAATCCTAGTTTTGTGAATGAATATGCCAGGCTGATCATAATAATGTATGAGGAAAGGTTAAGAAATCAAGGGTATTCAATGTGAAATGGAAAAGAAAATAACATGATATTTTTAGAAAATATCTGAATTGTTTTTACATGCGCGAAATAATAAATGTGCTTTATATTATAGCATATTCTTAAAGGTGGGTCAACAGCTTACAGTTTTGGAAACAAACATCAGAGAGATATGAAGCATGAGATCACCAATTATCATTATGCTTATTCTTGGCAGTACATAGATATATTTAAATATATATTATTTAAATTTATAATAACAGTAGATAGATGAGGACATATTTACATATGCAACTGTACTAATAAAGATGACACTAGCTTCCATAGCAAACATAGCAATTCTTATATTTATCATTAAATATAATATTATAAATATATTTATAATTAAATGACAATATATATTCTTAATTATTGGGCACCTCCTATATGGCAGTCTAGAGACCTGGGCTTTTCTTCTTCTGCCTTTTCATTTTATTGCCTAAAGTTCCTTGCATTTAGCCAACAAATTGGGAAAAATAGAGAGGATTATATGTGGGTAGTTTTAAGAGCTAAAAGCAGTGTACTGCATTGTCACTCAGTAGAGTTCTGTCTGGTGCCAGAATCACCAAATTCTTTCTGCTGTGGTATGGTATCATCATGCAAATGCCTGGAGCTAGACCTTATCTCAGGTTACAGTCACAGTGGACATTAGGCATCAACATAGGAATTTGTGGGGGATGCAGTACATTCCATAGCACATGTTGTGCTTTCTGTATCTTGCATTAAGTTCAATGTTGTCTTTTAATTCTACCCACATCATTCTACTTGGATAGATCTCATGTATTCAGTTTCACTGTTGCATTTTCATCATATGAATATACTATTTTTATTTAACTATCAAAAAAAAATAGTGGATATCCCTTTATCAGACTTGTGAGTAGAGTCATCACTACCACTCATATGTGAATTATTTCCTTCTTAACAGAATGAAATGCATATTTGCTATATCCCATGTTATATAAGTATCACATCTGTTTGTATTGCCCATCTCTTATACTAGATTTTGACTTACACTGTTTCATTTACCTCTGTATCCCTGGAGCTCATAGCATACTGCACACAGCACATTGTTGACATTCAACTAATCCTAGTTTTGTGAATGAATATGCCAGGCTGATCATAATAATGTATGAGGAAAGGTTAAGAAATCAAGGGTATTCAATGTGAAATGGAAAAGAAAATAACATGATATTTTTAGAAAATATCTGAATTGTTTTTACATGCGCGAAATAATAAATGTGCTTTATATTATAGCATATTCTTAAAGGTGGGTCAACAGCTTACAGTTTTGGAAACAAACATCAGAGAGATATGAAGCATGAGATCACCAATTATCATTATGCTTATTCTTGGCAGTACATAGATATATTTAAATATATATTATTTAAATTTATAATAACAGTAGATAGATGAGGACATATTTACATATGCAACTGTACTAATAAAGATGACACTAGCTTCCATAGCAAACATAGCAATTCTTATATTTATCATTAAATATAATATTATAAATATATTTATAATTAAATGACAATATATATTCTTAATTATTGGGCACCTCCTATATGGCAGTCTAGAGACCTGGGCTTTTCTTCTTCTGCCTTTTCATTTTATTGCCTAAAGTTCCTTGCATTTAGCCAACAAATTGGGAAAAATAGAGAGGATTATATGTGGGTAGTTTTAAGAGCTAAAAGCAGTGTACTGCATTGTCACTCAGTAGAGTTCTGTCTGGTGCCAGAATCACCAAATTCTTTCTGCTGTGGTATGGTATCATCATGCAAATGCCTGGAGCTAGACCTTATCTCAGGTTACAGTCACAGTGGACATTAGGCATCAACATAGGAATTTGTGGGGGATGCAGTACATTCCATAGCACATGTTGTGCTTTCTGTATCTTGCATTAAGTTCAATGTTGTCTTTTAATTCTACCCACATCATTCTACTTGGATAGATCTCATGTATTCAGTTTCACTGTTGCATTTTCATCATATGAATATACTATTTTTATTTAACTATCAAAAAAAAATAGTGGATATCCCTTTATCAGACTTGTGAGTAGAGTCATCACTACCACTCATATGTGAATTATCCCTTCTGACTTCATTCTTCATCTTAATGAGATGGATAGGTTATATTTACTTTAGGTAATTTTCTCAGATAGAATGACCACTCAGGTTCATAAAATTTCAAGAATAAATGCCCAGCTGTAGGTTCTACTTTGCTTCACAGGAAATGAAGGGAATGAATGAATGTTTTTCATCAAGAGAATGACTGGATAAAAGTTGTGTTTTAGGAATATTATTCTTTTTTGTTGCAGTATGCATTCAACTCTATAAAATAGAGTGAGAGTAGACTTTTTTGAGAACAGTAAAATATGAAATAAACCTAATTGAAAGGGAAATAAATAAATTTATTTTATTTCTTTTTATATGTCCTGATAAATAATCCTTAATAATTTAAGAACTAATCCAGATTGCTAACATCTGTGATTTATAAAATATTTTAATTCTACTTATGTATTTAATTATAAATATATAGACCAAAAAAATCTGTGCTATTTTGAGACTGAAAATATAATAGACTAAATGTATTTGATGAGTTTATAATTCTTACATTAAAGGAACAGAAAAAAAAAAGTTAGATATAGTAGTTCTTTCTGTCCTTTCTTTGAGATTTTTATTTAAAAAGGCATTAAACTCTTCCTATTACTAATTAAAATATTGTGCTGAACATATATTCATCTATTTTTCTCATTTAGGGATTTTTCCTTTATGGTGGTGGTGGTGTTTAGCAACTAAATCATATATAGCTCTTTTGCACCCCAATGGAAGCCCAAGCTCTTGTGTCCATGGGATTTCCCAGGCAAGAATACTGGAATGGGTTGCTATTTCCTTCTCGGGATTTCTGTCCAGAATCACCAAATTCTTTCTGCTGTGGTATGGTATCATCATGCAAATGCCTGGAGCTAGACCTTATCTCAGGTTACAGTCACAGTGGACATTAGGCATCAACATAGGAATTTGTGGGGGATGCAGTACATTCCATAGCACATGTTGTGCTTTCTGTATCTTGCATTAAGTTCAATGTTGTCTTTAATTCTACCCACATCATTCTACTTGGATAGATCTCATGTATTCAGTTTCACTGTTGCATTTTCATCATATGAATATACTATTTTTATTTAACTATCAAAAAAAAATAGTGGATATCCCTTTATCAGACTTGTGAGTAGAGTCATCACTACCACTCATATGTGAATTATCCCTTCTGACTTCATTCTTCATCTTAATGAGATGGATAGGTTATATTTACTTTAGGTAATTTTCTCAGATAGAATGACCACTCAGGTTCATAAAATTTCAAGAATAAATGCCCAGCTGTAGGTTCTACTTTGCTTCACAGGAAATGAAGGGAATGAATGAATGTTTTTCATCAAGAGAATGACTGGATAAAAGTTGTGTTTTAGGAATATTATTCTTTTTTGTTGCAGTATGCATTCAACTCTATAAAATAGAGTGAGAGTAGACTTTTTTGAGAACAGTAAAATATGAAATAAACCTAATTGAAAGGGAAATAAATAAATTTATTTTATTTCTTTTTATATGTCCTGATAAATAATCCTTAATAATTTAAGAACTAATCCAGATTGCTAACATCTGTGATTTATAAAATATTTTAATTCTACTTATGTATTTAATTATAAATATATAGACCAAAAAAAAATCTGTGCTATTTTGAGACTGAAAATATAATAGACTAAATGTATTTGATGAGTTTATAATTCTTACATTAAAGGAACAGAAAAAAAAAAGTTAGATATAGTAGTTCTTTCTGTCCTTTCTTTGAGATTTTTATTTAAAAAGGCATTAAACTCTTCCTATTACTAATTAAAATATTGTGCTGAACATATATTCATCTATTTTTCTCATTTAGGGATTTTTCCTTTATGGTGGTGGTGGTGTTTAGCAACTAAATCATATATAGCTCTTTTGCACCCCAATGAGCTATAGCCCGCCAAGCTCTTGTGTCCATGGGATTTCCCAGGCAAGAATACTGGAATGGGTTGCTATTTCCTTCTCGAGGGGATCTTCCTGACCCAGAGATTGAACAAGTAATGTATTTTTATTTCCACAAGAATTATTATCCTCATAAATTTTATTTATCCTCATAAATTTTCCATGGATACTGTTGCTGATAGATTTTTATTTTATTTCATATTTATAATAATTTAAGTATAAGCAATTTTATATGTTTATACCATCAATCTTCTCAAGACAATCTATATAATATTAGTTCTTCATATGTAATTTTGTCTCTAAGTATTTTATATGATATAACATTGCTACCTTTTCAAGGGTAGAAATCACATTTCTAATTATTCTATCTCTAGTGGATAACAACTAATATGAAATTGTATGTTCAAGCAGTATACAAAAATAACAGTGAATAAAAAATATGTAAAATGTAATAATTTATAAATGATTATTAAAATCTATAAATTATATAATATAAATTTGTATATGAAAAAGAAACCCTTATGTTCTTGTTGAGTAGCCATTTATTTATGTAATAGACAGCACTTTCTTAATATAATTTAAGTGTGACTTTTACTTGTGTAAAAATATTCTAAAAGCAAGCAATAGAGTTTTGGGCAATGAATAATTGTACTTTTTAAAGAATATAAATCATATATGAGAAGCATTATAGCATTTGGAAAATGAGAGATTAACTTTTGGATAAGCACAGAAAAGTTCAGTTTTTGAACAGACTATTGTTCAGTGGGAGTTTGTGACTCTTATCACATGGGCTCTAGAATCACTGAAGATATTATAGCAAAGTATCAGCCTCTGTCTCTGTATCACTTCTCTCTCAAACTAAGTTACCCTTTCTGCCTTTTAATGATTACAGAATGTACTATGGAACAGAAAAAAGTTAGATATAGTAGTTCTTTCTGTCCTTTCTTTGAGATTTTTATTTAAAAAGGCATTAAACTCTTCCTATTACTAATTAAAATATTGTGCTGAACATATATTCATCTATTTTTCTCATTTAGGGATTTTTCCTTTATGGTGGTGGTGGTGTTTAGCAACTAAATCATATATAGCTCTTTTGCACCCCAATGAGCTATAGCCCGCCAAGCTCTTGTGTCCATGGGATTTCCCAGGCAAGAATACTGGAATGGGTTGCTATTTCCTTCTCGAGGGGATCTTCCTGACCCAGAGATTGAACAAGTAATGTATTTTTATTTCCACAAGAATTATTATCCTCATAAATTTTATTTATCCTCATAAATTTTCCATGGATACTGTTGCTGATAGATTTTATTTTATTTCATATTTATAATAAATTAAGTATAAGCAATTTTATATGTTTATACCATCAATCTTCTCAAGACAATCTATATAATATTAGTTCTTCATATGTAATTTTGTCTCTAAGTATTTTATATGATATAACATTGCTACCTTTTCAAGGGTAGAAATCACATTTCTAATTATTCTATCTCTAGTGGATAACAACTAATATGAAATTGTATGTTCAAGCAGTATACAAAAATAACAGTGAATAAAAAATATGTAAAATGTAATAATTTATAAATGATTATTAAAATCTATAAATTATATAATATAAATTTGTATATGAAAAAGAAACCCTTATGTTCTTGTTGAGTAGCCATTTATTTATGTAATAGACAGCACTTTCTTAATATAATTTAAGTGTGACTTTTACTTGTGTAAAAATATTCTAAAAGCAAGCAATAGAGTTTTGGGCAATGAATAATTGTACTTTTTAAAGAATATAAATCATATATGAGAAGCATTATAGCATTTGGAAAATGAGAGATTAACTTTTGGATAAGCACAGAAAAGTTCAGTTTTTGAACAGACTATTGTTCAGTGGGAGTTTGTGACTCTTATCACATGGGCTCTAGAATCACTGAAGATATTATAGCAAAGTATCAGCATCTGTCTCTGTATCACTTCTCTCTCCAAACTAAGTTACCCTTTCTGCCTAAATGATTAGTGTCATCATGACCCTATTGGTACAGAATTAGGTACTTTATCTTAGTAATCTATAATAAGGCATTTTTGGTTCTGTTTTGGAAAATTGACTTATCATGACCAGAATTCTGCAACAATGGTAATGATCTCAATTTTAAGCCCTTTTAGGCCTCCTAACTCCAGAGTCTTGAATCCTGTTTCACTATATGTGTTTCTGTCAAAAATTTTGTTACATGATTACCGACTTTATTTATGCTAATTGTTTATTTTCTTATTTGCTGGAGTCTTGAAATGTTCCTTCCTTTTAAGCAGGCCTTTCCTGTGCTTGACATGCCTGTTGGATCACGCATTTCTTCAGTATTAGACTTCTTTTCCATGCTTGCAATTTCTGCTGGGTTACACGTTTCCTCTGTATTAGACTTCTTTCATAAAGTTAGGCCACCTACTTGCCCAGATTTCCAGATCTTTTGCCATGCCCTCTCAATCCATATCCATGAGGTTTATGAAAACAATAAAAACCTAGTGTCATCCTGCTAGACCCTGAACTAAAATAATCAGAGAGTTGTAAGGAGAAAATCTGTGTTAACTGTGGAATTTTGTGGTGAATTCTTGTCATAGACTAAAATTTTGTCATACATAATACAGAGACCAACTGAAAAAAAATGGCAATAGTGATTGTGGTGAATAAGCTCTCACTAGAGGTGTGACAGAACCCTATCAATATTCATTACTTGGTAATATAAGATCTGAAGTTCAGAGCAAACTGTGGTAGCTGTGTATTCTTCTTTTAGAATTCTTTTAAGCTCTATATTAGTGTTCTGGGTGAGTGCCCTAAGAGCACAATGGTCACTGGAAACTGAGATCTTCTTGGAAACATCTCCTTCATGTAGTCAAGTTCTTCTGTGGTCTGCTGAGAAGTATCACTCGATCAGTGAGGGCCTACACAGCTACCATTTATCTGGAGTGGATGTTGGGTTAAACAGAAAACTGGAAAGAATAGTACAGCAGTTTTGTCAAATCCAGAGACAATGCTTTTTTCTTTAGGTCTGTCCATAGATGAGAAAGCTACCGAGTCTCTATTGCAGCCCAAAATTTTGTCAAGATAGAGACACAGTGCTATCTCTCAACTTTAAAGTTACCCTTTCTGCCTAAATGATTAGTGTCATCATGACCCTATTGGTACAGAATTAGGTACTTTATCTTAGTAATCTATAATAAGGCATTTTTGGTTCTGTTTTGGAAAATTGACTTATCATGACCAGAATTCTGCAACAATGGTAATGATCTCAATTTTAAGCCCTTTTAGGCCTCCTAACTCCAGAGTCTTGAATCCTGTTTCACTATATGTGTTTCTGTCAAAAATTTTGTTACATGATTACCGACTTTATTTATGCTAATTGTTTATTTTCTTATTTGCTGGAGTCTTGAAATGTTCCTTCCTTTTAAGCAGGCCTTTCCTGTGCTTGACATGCCTGTTGGATCACGCATTTCTTCAGTATTAGACTTCTTTTCCATGCTTGCAATTTCTGCTGGGTTACACGTTTCCTCTGTATTAGACTTCTTTCATAAAGTTAGGCCACCTACTTGCCCAGATTTCCAGATCTTTTGCCATGCCCTCTCAATCCATATCCATGAGGTTTATGAAAACAATAAAAACCTAGTGTCATCCTGCTAGACCCTGAACTAAAATAATCAGAGAGTTGTAAGGAGAAAATCTGTGTTAACTGTGGAATTTTGTGGTGAATTCTTGTCATAGACTAAAATTTTGTCATACATAATACAGAGACCAACTGAAAAAAAATGGCAATAGTGATTGTGGTGAATAAGCTCTCACTAGAGGTGTGACAGAACCCTATCAATATTCATTACTTGGTAATATAAGATCTGAAGTTCAGAGCAAACTGTGGTAGCTGTGTATTCTTCTTTTAGAATTCTTTTAAGCTCTATATTAGTGTTCTGGGTGAGTGCCCTAAGAGCACAATGGTCACTGGAAACTGAGATCTTCTTGGAAACATCTCCTTCATGTAGTCAAGTTCTTCTGTGGTCTGCTGAGAAGTATCACTCGATCAGTGAGGGCCTACACAGCTACCATTTATCTGGAGTGGATGTTGGGTTAAACAGAAAACTGGAAAGAATAGTACAGCAGTTTTGTCAAATCCAGAGACAATGCTTTTTTCTTTAGGTCTGTCCATAGATGAGAAAGCTACCGAGTCTCTATTGGCTTTTAAGTCCTAAAACTGATATTGTAAATGATAAAATAGCTTTGCAGATGGACACGTTATTGGATGAGTCTCTAGACACAGTGCATCATCTCTCTTAACAGAAAAACTAGGCCTCTTGTTCATAATTAATAAGCATTTTTCAAAAAGAATAATGGTAACATTAAACCTATGTATTTGTTAACAATAAGTGAATATAACATTCAAAAGAGAGAATATATTTTTAAAAATAAATTTTGACTCCAAAAAATAAAAGAGTTGGAAAAATATATGACTTAGAAGTTGGGTATTTCTAAAATGAATGTTAGGAAATAAAAATTCCACTTAAATATTGTAACATTGGGACAAAAAGGGGACAGATTGTATTACAGAAGTCTGTCCAGAAAGTCTGTGAAGGATGAAGTTTATGATCTCTCTAAATGCTGAGAGAATAAAAAGATGTAATTAATAAGGTAAAGGACAATGGATAAAAGGTTAAACTCCAATTTATAAATAGTTTATATTCCTGGAGAAGAGACTGGATACAGTAGAAGTAGAAGGAAGAAAGACAATATGAAAGATATATTAAAAAAAAAAAACAAAAAACATTTCTCAGCAGATTGATGTCTGAACGTTAGGCATTATCCAGTCAACCAGTGGATGAATGAAACTAAGAACTGCAGAATGGGAAAATTATTATTATAGTTAAGTCCTATTTATGTATGTACATTCCAACAATTTAATAACTCAATTAAATATTAGTAATTGTTGAACTATGATTATGAAAGCATATAACTAAATAAAAATCCTTATCAGTATGACTAACATGAGTGAGTGAATGCATGATAGTCATTCAGTGCTGTCTGACTCTGGCCCCATGGCCCATAGCCCGCCAAGCTCCTCTGTCCATGGAATTCTCCAGGCAGGAGCACTGGAGTGGGTTGCCATTTCCTTCTCCAATGATTAACATACAAAATTAAAAATCAGAGATTATTCCTAACTCGATCAGTGAGGGACTACACAGCTACCATTTATCTGGAGTGGATGTTGGGTTAAACAGAAAACTGGAAAGAATAGTACAGCAGTTTTGTCAAATCCAGAGACAATGCTTTTTTCTTTAGGTCTGTCCATAGATGAGAAAGCTACCGAGTCTCTATTGGCTTTTAAGTCCTAAAACTGATATTGTAAATGATAAAATAGCTTTGCAGATGGACACGTTATTGGATGAGTCTCTAGACACAGTGCATCATCTCTCTTAACAGAAAAACTAGGCCTCTTGTTCATAATTAATAAGCATTTTTCAAAAAGAATAATGGTAACATTAAACCTATGTATTTGTTAACAATAAGTGAATATAACATTCAAAAGAGAGAATATATTTTTAAAAATAAATTTTGACTCCAAAAAATAAAAGAGTTGGAAAAATATATGACTTAGAAGTTGGGTATTTCTAAAATGAATGTTAGGAAATAAAAATTCCACTTAAATATTGTAACATTGGGACAAAAAGGGGACAGATTGTATTACAGAAGTCTGTCCAGAAAGTCTGTGAAGGATGAAGTTTATGATCTCTCTAAATGCTGAGAGAAAAAAAAGATGTAATTAATAAGGTAAAGGACAATGGATAAAAGGTTAAACTCCAATTTATAAATAGTTTATATTCCTGGAGAAGAGACTGGATACAGTAGAAGTAGAAGGAAGAAAGACAATATGAAAGATATATTAAAAAAAAAAAACAAAAAACATTTCTCAGCAGATTGATGTCTGAACGTTAGGCATTATCCAGTCAACCAGTGGATGAATGAAACTAAGAACTGCAGAATGGGAAAATTATTATTATAGTTAAGTCCTATTTATGTATGTACATTCCAACAATTTAATAACTCAATTAAATATTAGTAATTGTTGAACTATGATTATGAAAGCATATAACTAAATAAAAATCCTTATCAGTATGACTAACATGAGTGAGTGAATGCATGATAGTCATTCAGTGCTGTCTGACTCTGGCCCCATGGCCCATAGCCCGCCAAGCTCCTCTGTCCATGGAATTCTCCAGGCAGGAGCACTGGAGTGGGTTGCCATTTCCTTCTCCAATGATTAACATACAAAATTAAAAAATCAGAGATTATTCCTAATAGAGAAAATAAGTGATATCTTTCAACCCATAATAAGTGTTACAATGCTATTTATATATGCACATTATGCTTCATAAGCAGGAGAATCTATATGGCAAAAAAAAAATACAGGTGTGAGACAGGTTAAAAATCAGATTAGTGACTAAAGGATAGATCCAGAACACAGCAGAAATTCAGAGAAGGTGTACAGTTCAAAGTAGTCAAAGAAATCATCAGTGAAGATAGGACTTAAGTATCTGAGTAATTTGGCTTCAAAGAGATACAGGTTTAAATTCTACTTCAGTCATATACTAGCTTGAGACCAGAGATTAAATACCTGATCTCCCTGACCATCATTTCCTTGTCTGTAGAAACAGGGAGCATGAAACTATGTAGTGTTATGGACCACTTGCTAGCACTAAGATTCTGGGTATAAAATCCTCTGGGACAAATTTTGGTACATGACAAACTCTTGATAAAAATCCTACTCAAAATCTGTTGTCATTGCTGTTCTTTTCTTGGGCTGTATTAAGGAATGTCTTAGAAGGATTTGTGTATTGGCTAAGTGTTTTCATTGGAAGAAGTATGATATACCGGTACCAGAGAGTGGCATTTATCAGTTATGGAGTATAACCATATTGTGTAATTTGTTTGACTTGGTGTCTTAATGGCATTGACTTTGATTTTCTATTTTCTTACCATTCTGTAAGTCATATATCCAACTTATAGATGTATTTTGATCACTTCATTTAACTTAAAAAGTCCAGAACTTTTTTATTTCTGTAGCATAAAGTTTGTTACTAAAATGAAAATATGCCTGGTAAGGAGAGCACATTAACATACCTGTGGCCATTTTATATTTTTTATTGTAAACATTCGTTTAACTATGACTGAATGCAGATTTTGATGGTCAGGTGTGAGGGTCGCAGGTAGGAAGGAAGACATTAATTTGCCAGGGTACTCTCCCTAGAAAAGGATAGGTGTGTAGAAACATAGGCAAAAAACACTGAGGAAAGCCGTTGCTTAATATTCTAGTTTTCCTTAAATAGACTTATGGATGCATTTCAGTCAAACTTAACATGGTAAGTTGTGAATTTTGTTTTATCATAAAGTAAATACAAAATCTTTTCAATTTTTTTTTTTTTTTTTTGGTCTTACAAGAGACTGTTTTATACACTTAATTATCTCAGGTCATTTACTAGTGTTCACTGATTCTTGCTTTGGGAATCAAACCAGACTTCCATCAGAAATTTTGTGGCATAAATAAAGTACTTTCTTTAGATATATTCTGACCTTTCATTACATCTTGAAGAATTTATATATACATTTATTGGAGTTTTGAGAATGCAACAACCTAAATCCCGGAGAACTAGAATTTAAACTAAATTTTAGAAACTTGTCTGATTTTCAACATTATTCAGAAACCACTTCTATAAGTTACCATTCATTGAAATTGTTAATTATTAATTATGAAATCTTTTCTTTGGGTAACCTGATCTCCTGACCATCATTTCCTTGTCTGTAGAAACAGGGAGCATGTAGTGTTATGGACCACTTGCTAGCACTAAGATTCTGGGTATAAAATCCTCTGGGACAAATTTTGGTACATGACAAACTCTTGATAAAAATCCTACTCAAAATCTGTTGTCATTGCTGTTCTTTTCTTGGGCTGTATTAAGGAATGTCTTAGAAGGATTTGTGTATTGGCTAAGTGTTTTCATTGGAAGAAGTATGATATACCGGTACCAGAGAGTGGCATTTATCAGTTATGGAGTATAACCATATTGTGTAATTTGTTTGACTTGGTGTCTTAATGGCATTGACTTTGATTTTCTATTTTCTTACCATTCTGTAAGTCATATATCCAACTTATAGATGTATTTTGATCACTTCATTTAACTTAAAAAGTCCAGAACTTTTTTATTTCTGTAGCATAAAGTTTGTTACTAAAATGAAAATATGCCTGGTAAGGAGAGCACATTAACATACCTGTGGCCATTTTATATTTTTTATTGTAAACATTCGTTTAACTATGACTGAATGCAGATTTTGATGGTCAGGTGTGAGGGTCGCAGGTAGGAAGGAAGACATTAATTTGCCAGGGTACTCTCCCTAGAAAAGGATAGGTGTGTAGAAACATAGGCAAAAAACACTGAGGAAAGCCGTTGCTTAATATTCTAGTTTTCCTTAAATAGACTTATGGATGCATTTCAGTCAAACTTAACATGGTAAGTTGTGAATTTTGTTTTATCATAAAGTAAATACAAAATCTTTTCAATTTTTTTTTTTTTTTTTTGGTCTTACAAGAGACTGTTTTATACACTTAATTATCTCAGGTCATTTACTAGTGTTCACTGATTCTTGCTTTGGGAATCAAACCAGACTTCCATCAGAAATTTTGTGGCATAAATAAAGTACTTTCTTTAGATATATTCTGACCTTTCATTACATCTTGAAGAATTTATATATACATTTATTGGAGTTTTGAGAATGCAACAACCTAAATCCCGGAGAACTAGAATTTAAACTAAATTTTAGAAACTTGTCTGATTTTCAACATTATTCAGAAACCACTTCTATAAGTTACCATTCATTGAAATTGTTAATTATTAATTATGAAATCTTTTCTTTGGGCTTCCCTGGTGGTCCAGTGGGTCAAGAGTCTGCCTTGCAGTGCAAGGGGCACCAGTTCAATCCTTGGCCGGGGAGGATTGGAGCAGCTGGACCAGTGTGTCCAATTAGGAGCCAGTGCTCTGGAGCACACACACCCTGAGTTGTTGCTCTGCAAGAGAGAGGCCACTGCAATGGGAGGCCCACACAGACCAAAGAGTAAGAAAAGATGGATGAAAAATAAATACATAAATAATCAATAGAAAGAGGCCAACATTAAAAAAAAAAGCCATAAAAGTTTTTCATTTTAAAGAAATTTATTTCTATTCATTTGAATTTTTACAAGGAATGAAACATGTGAAACAAAATCCCATAATATTGAAGATAGGTTGGGGAGCTTGGAGTTCTTCTCATCTTTTCCCCTCTGGCCTCAGTCTTTGCCCTGCCTAGAACACAGTATGGCTCCCAGAAGGCGACTTAGAACACAGTATGTTAACCATCAATATAAGTTCAACTTGAAGTCTTAGAGAGTTTGGGAATGCCTACTCATTTAAGAGCAGCCTTTAAATACTGGGCTATCCTATATTTTAAGTGCATGGCCATTTACCTCTTGTTATTTCTCTATGCCTTATGTTCTAGTTATACCCTGATACTGACCTACTTTGAGATAGTTAATATTTTTACCTCTCTTTGGCTTTGTATGCCCCTGTTTCCAATTCCTTATGAAAAATGCTAGTAACCATAATTTTATGAATGAGAACAGTTTTGTCCCTCTTCCTAAATATTGAACATAAACAATAATAAAGACATAAGCGGAAACTGTTTTGAAAGATACAATCATATCTGAAATGGAGGGACAGAAACAGAGAAAAATCGTAAGCATACACACCCATGAACATGAAAGGGAAGAATATATTATTGTCACTAAAGTTAATTGCTAATTTTGCCTATGTTCCATAACACTTTTGGATGTTTAAATATCAAACATCCACACATTCACATTTGTACCCTTGTTTCAACCGTCATTTTGAAGCTAATGCAATGATCTCAGTCTCATGGTAATCTTTCTTCATTGCTCCTGACACTCCATCCTGATCCCTACAATAGTCTCTGATCCTCAAATTTGTGTGTCCTGGCACAAGAGAATGCTTTAATGTTTTGTTGGATCATGACAAGAGGAGAATGAGCATTTATAGAAGATTATCAAATTGGTAGATGAGAATAGAGAGTAGGTGAATCAGAAAATCTATAGACAAGTATAATAATCTAGAATGAGATGATATATATATCTGGATTAAGATTATATTAGAACTGGAAATTATGGGTGACATTTCAGATTAAAATTCATAAATTTTAAATACTAGTTGGGATGAGGAAGAGAGTAAGAAATGTTGTCCAATTCTTGAGCTTGGTAGATAAAGTGTCTATGAAATATTAGTTGTACTTGAGATGGATTATGAACTCTATCAACATTTGAATAAATGAACTGAAACTGAGATAATCTGTTAGTTATTGTACATAGCGGACTTTTTCTACATTGAAATTCAAAGATGAGAATTGAAAAATCTGACTTAGTAGACAATCCCTGTGAAAAAGATTTGATTTAAAAAGAAAGATGGCCTGGGATTCAATGGATTTTTTAAAAGTCCAGTAAAAGGAAATAGAAATACAAGGGGTAGAGGAAGACAGAGAGCATGAGAGATGAGGTGAGTGTTTAGAAAAGAGACTTGGAAAGTGCATAGTCCCTGAAGCAAAGAAAAGAGAGCTTCAAGACACTGCTCAAAAGAGGGTACCCTGAGAAAAAGTCCACGTATTTTGCACTAACAACTGCTATCACTTTGTATAAAGCTGCTGTTTCAGTCAAATAGTTTGTCTTCTACCAATTATTTAATTTCTTATCTTTATGCTTTCATTTCCTTCATTTGAAATCCCTACCTCTTTTCTTCATACTTTATCAAGAACCTTTCCTTTTAAAATACCTAAGCAAACTATTATCTTCCATAATTGATGCAGTTCATTAAAGCCGTTAATGAAATATACCCTCATAGGTGCATATTTTGCATTATCTTAATTTAATTTGTATATAAGTATGTGTGTACATAACTTCATTTAAAAATCATACAAATTATTATATTACTTTTTCTGCATACACCAGAAAGAGTTTTGATAAATGGAAAGTATAGACTTAACATTGACATTGATATATGCATAGTTTCATTTTTAAACACTCTCTCTCTCTTCCATGATACCCAATACCTCACTTGAGTAGTATGCAATAGATCTGAAATCATAATGTTAGTTGTTCTGACATATGTGCAGAAATCTCACCATACCATGAGTGTATTCAAGATGAGAATGTCATGAGGGGAGCGTGGAAGTGTTCAGGCATTTATTTGTACTGAGGTAACTTTTAGAACTTGCTACCTTTTATGTTCCAACAGCGACTGAAGAGCCAGCCTTTAGTAATTTTAAAGATGTAAGTAACATTTACTTAAATATAATCTTGCAGCTAAGTTGGGAAATATGTGTGTGTGTGAGAGGGAAGAGGGAGGTAAAGTTTGTAAGAAAAGGAAGATTGATTTTCTTTGAAGCTGTCTTAGAATGCTTCAACTGTTGAGGTTTTGTTTTGCTTTGCTTCATTGATTGTTGCAGATACTTATCTCACATAATCAGGGACAATACCTAGCCCAGGCTGTTATCAGTACAGCTCTCAAGTCTACTATGAGCATCATCTGTTGACTCGATGCTTCTTTTAAAAAACAAACAAAAACAAAAAAACTTTTATTTTTAACTTTTACAGAGTTTTGTCGTTTACAGATATGCATGTCCCCAGATTAGTCATATGTATATCCCCCCCCATCCCACCCCTCCAAATCGTCATACCAGCACCCGTGAAGGATCTGCTTTTCTCACAGAGCAATGACTATAGCTATTTTCTTCACATATGATAGTACAGCCTTCAAGCTACTTCCTTTACGCCTCTCACCCACTGTTCCTTCACCACAATGTCCATATGTCCACTGTCCCTGTCTGTCTTTCTGTCGCTTCACTGCGTGTGCCATCATCACCATCCTACTAAATTCCATATATATGTGTTACTATATTGTACTTGTCCTTCTCTTTCTGACTGTTCACTTTTTCACCACAACTGTCTGCATTACCCTCATAGGTGCATATTTTGCATTATCTTAATTTAATTTGTATATAAGTATGTGTGTACATAACTTCATTTAAAAATCATACAAATTATTATATTACTTTTTCTGCATACACCAGAAAGAGTTTTGATAAATGGAAAGTATAGACTTAACATTGACATTGATATATGCATAGTTTCATTTTTAAACACTCTCTCTCTCTTCCATGATACCCAATACCTCACTTGAGTAGTATGCAATAGATCTGAAATCATAATGTTAGTTGTTCTGACATATGTGCAGAAATCTCACCATACCATGAGTGTATTCAAGATGAGAATGTCATGAGGGGAGCGTGGAAGTGTTCAGGCATTTATTTGTACTGAGGTAACTTTTAGAACTTGCTACCTTTTATGTTCCAACAGCGACTGAAGAGCCAGCCTTTAGTAATTTTAAAGATGTAAGTAACATTTACTTAAATATAATCTTGCAGCTAAGTTGGGAAATATGTGTGTGTGTGAGAGGGAAGAGGGAGGTAAAGTTTGTAAGAAAAGGAAGATTGATTTTCTTTGAAGCTGTCTTAGAATGCTTCAACTGTTGAGGTTTTGTTTTGCTTTGCTTCATTGATTGTTGCAGATACTTATCTCACATAATCAGGGACAATACCTAGCCCAGGCTGTTATCAGTACAGCTCTCAAGTCTACTATGAGCATCATCTGTTGACTCGATGCTTCTTTTAAAAAACAAAAAAAAACAAAAAAACTTTTATTTTTAACTTTTACAGAGTTTTGTCGTTTACAGATATGCATGTCCCCAGATTAGTCATATGTATATCCCCCCCCATCCCACCCCTCCAAATCGTCATACCAGCACCCGTGAAGGATCTGCTTTTCTCACAGAGCAATGACTATAGCTATTTTCTTCACATATGATAGTACAGCCTTCAAGCTACTTCCTTTACGCCTCTCACCCACTGTTCCTTCACCACAATGTCCATATGTCCACTGTCCCTGTCTGTCTTTCTGTCGCTTCACTGCGTGTGCCATCATCACCATCCTACTAAATTCCATATATATGTGTTACTATATTGTACTTGTCCTTCTCTTTCTGACTGACTTCACTGTTTATGATAGGTTCTAGAGCCAGCCACCTCATTAGGGCTGATTCCTCTGCATTTCTTTTGACATCTGAGTAGTATTCCATTGTAGATATGTACCAGAGATTTTGTATCCATTCATTCATCAATAGGCATCTAGGTTGCTTCCATGTTCTGGCTATTGTATAGAGAGCTGCAATGAACATTGGGGTACAGGTGCTTCTTTCAGATTTAATTTCATCAGGGCATAAGCCTAAGAGTGGGATTGCTGGGTTGTATGGTGCTTCTATTTTTAGTTTTTTAAGAAATCTCCAGACTGTCTTCCATAGAGGCTGTATTAATCTACATTCCCACCAGCAATGCAGGAGTGTGCCCTTTTCTCCGCACCCTCTCCAGCATTTATTGTCTGTCGATTTGTGGATGATGGCCATTCTGATGGGTGTGAGGTGACATCTCATTGTAGTTTTGATTTGCATTTCTCTAATAATAAGCGAGGTTGAGCATCGTTTCATGTGTTTTTGGGCCATCTGTATGTCCTCTTTGGAGATGTGTCTGTTTAGGTCCTTTTTCCATTTTTTGATTGGGCTGTTCATTTTTTCTGGTGCTGAGTTGTCTGAGTTGCTTGTAGATTTTGGAGATTAATTCTTTGTCTGTTGTTTCATATGCTATGATTTTCTCCCATTCTGTGGGCTGTCTGTTCAGCTTTTTTGTAATTTCTTTTACTGTACAAAAGCTTTTAAGTTTCATTAGGTCCCACATGTTCTTTTTTTTTTTTTTTAAGATTTATTTATTTATTTATTTTGGTGGGGGTGGGGAGGGAGGGGAGCAGACAGGCCACTTCTATTGGTCTTTCATTTGTCTATTTTCATCCATCTTTGTTCTTTGGCCCATGTGGGCCTCCCATTGCGGTGGCCTCTGTCGCCGATCTCCAGCTCCAGGCACATGCACTCCAGAGCTCCGACTGGGCAATTGGACACATCGGTCCAGCCGCTCTGCGGCACGTGGGATCTTCCCAGGCCAGGGATTGAACTGGCGCCCCTTGCACTGCAAGGCGGTGTCCTTACCCACTGGACCACCAGGGAAGCCCCACATGTTCATTTTTGTTTTTAGTTCTGCTATTCTAGTAGGTGGGTCGGAGAAGATGTTGCTTTGATTTATGTCTTTGGGGGTTTTGCTTATATTCTCCTCTAAGAGTTTGATGGTTTCTGGCTTTACATTTAGATCTTGAATCCATTTTGAATTGATCTTTGTGTATGGTGTCAGGGAATGCTCCAACTTCATTTTTTTGCATGTAGCTGTCCAATTTCCCCAGCACCATTTGTTGAAGAGGCTGTCTTTGTCCTATTTTATATGTTCACCTCCTTTGTCAAAAATAAGGTACTCAGGGGTGCGTGGGTTTATCTCTGGGTTCTCTATCTTGTTCCATTGGTCTATAGTTCTGTTTTTGTGCCAGTACCATACTTGTCTTGATAACTGTTGCTTTGTAGTAGAGTCTGAAGTTGGGGAGACTGATTCCTCCATCTCCATTCTTCTTCCTCAGGATTACTTTGCCTTTTTTGAGGTCTTTTGTGTTTCCATATGAACTGTGTGATTCTTTGGTCTAGTTCTGTGAAAAATGTCATTGGTTGTTTGATAGCGATCGCATTGAATCTATAGATGACATTTGGTAGTATGGTCATTTTCACAATATTGATTCTTCCAACCCAGGAACATGGAGTATCTCTCTGTTTAAGTCTTCTTTAATGTGTCTCATGAGTGTCTTGTAATTTTCTGTGTACAATTCTTTTGTTTCTTTGGG
Source organism: Tragulus kanchil (assembly GCA_022376925.1). Classification (NCBI taxonomy): domain Eukaryota; kingdom Metazoa; phylum Chordata; class Mammalia; order Artiodactyla; family Tragulidae; genus Tragulus; species Tragulus kanchil. The sequence goes on from JAIOJX010000004.1 coordinate 24,701,676, forward strand.
TAGGTTTATTCCTAGATATTTGATTCTTTTGGTTGCGATGGTGAAGGGGATTGCCTCTTTGATTTTGTTTTCTGATTTTTCATTGTTTGTGTATAGGAATGCCAGTGATTTCTGTGTACTGATTTTGTATCCTGCGACTTTGCTGAATTTGCTGATTAACTCTAGTAGTTTTGTAATAGTGTCTTTGGGATTTTCTATGTATAGTATCATGTCATCTGCAAATAGAGAGAGTTTGACTTCTTCCTTTTCAATCTGGATTCCTTTGATTTCTTTTTCTTCTCTTAATTGCTGTTGCTAGAAATTCCAGGACTATGTTGAATAATAGTGGTGAAAGTGGACACCCTTGTCTTGTTCCTGATCTTAGAGGGAATGCTTTGAATTTTTCACCATTGGGGATAATGTTCGCTCTGGGCTTCTCATAGATGGCTTTCACTATGATGAGATAGTTTCCTTCTATGCACATTTTTTGAAGAGTTTTTTTTTTTTTTTTTTTTTTTATCATAGATGGGTGTTGTACTTTGTCCAAGGCTTTTTCTGCATCTATTGAGATGATCATGTGATTTTTGTCTCTCAATTTGTTGATATGGTGTATCACATTGATTGTTTCTTAAGCTTAACATTTTAGAATAAAATTCCAACTTGGACTTTTCTGTATTTCCATCTTGGAACTGAACATTCTCTGTCATTCGATGAGACACAGAAGTTAACTGGAAAAGGATAAAGCATAATATGTAACTTTCACTCTAGAGTACTGCTAGATCTAACAGAAAATCTAGGATAAATTCAGTTATAATTTTTAAATGACAACAAACACAGTGGAAATTGTGTAACAAGACATTCTATTTTGGCAGGTTAAAATTAGAATAAATACTTTGCCTTTTTGAGGTCTTTTGTTTTTCCTTATGGACTGTGTTTTTCTTTGGCCTAGTTCTTTGAAGAATGTCATTGGTTGTTTGATAGCGATCGCATTGAATCTATAGATGACATTTGGTAGTATGGTCATTTTCACAATATTGATTCTTCCAACCCAGGAACATGGAGTATCTCTCTGTTTAAGTCTTCTTTAATGTGTCTCATGAGTGTCTTGTAATTTTCTGTGTACAATTCTTTTGTTTCTTTGGGTAGGTTTATTCCTAGATATTTGATTCTTTTGGTTGCGATGGTGAAGGGGATTGCCTCTTTGATTTTGTTTTCTGATTTTTCATTGTTTGTGTATAGGAATGCCAGTGATTTCTGTGTACTGATTTTGTATCCTGCGACTTTGCTGAATTTGCTGATTAACTCTAGTAGTTTTGTAATAGTGTCTTTGGGATTTTCTATGTATAGTATCATGTCATCTGCAAATAGAGAGAGTTTGACTTCTTCCTTTTCAATCTGGATTCCTTTGATTTCTTTTTCTTCTCTTAATTGCTGTTGCTAGAAATTCCAGGACTATGTTGAATAATAGTGGTGAAAGTGGACACCCTTGTCTTGTTCCTGATCTTAGAGGGAATGCTTTGAATTTTTCACCATTGGGGATAATGTTCGCTCTGGGCTTCTCATAGATGGCTTTCACTATGATGAGATAGTTTCCTTCTATGCACATTTTTTGAAGAGTTTTTTTTTTTTTTTTTTTTTTTTTTTTTATCATAGATGGGTGTTGTACTTTGTCCAAGGCTTTTTCTGCATCTATTGAGATGATCATGTGATTTTTGTCTCTCAATTTGTTGATATGGTGTATCACATTGATTGTTTCTTAAGCTTAACATTTTAGAATAAAATTCCAACTTGGACTTTTCTGTATTTCCATCTTGGAACTGAACATTCTCTGTCATTCGATGAGACACAGAAGTTAACTGGAAAAGGATAAAGCATAATATGTAACTTTCACTCTAGAGTACTGCTAGATCTAACAGAAAATCTAGGATAAATTCAGTTATAATTTTTAAATGACAACAAACACAGTGGAAATTGTGTAACAAGACATTCTATTTTGGCAGGTTAAAATTAGAATAAAGTTCATGATAGAGCTAAGACAATCTAGTCAATTATTGACTAGATTGACTATCATGGAATCAAAGATTAGCTTAGAAAAGTAAGTCTGGTTATACTAATAATTACTTTTGAGTCACTATCTATTTGGACAGAGTTCCAATGTGTGTATGTTATTAACTTTCAGAAAATTGTGTTGCTATTTCAAGCATTGAATAGCTCTGGGAAAATTTAGAAAATTTGTTGTTGCAATCACAAAGTTTTTATTAAATTTTTTTCTGATAGTACTGACTATATATTCTTGTGATAATCATAGGACCTTATCCAGTAATTAAGTCATTTCAAATTATAAGCAATAGTTGAGACATACATATGCCTTCTATCTCACCTCTTCCTCTCTTTTCCTGTGTTCCATGAACATTGTTTTTCTGTGTCTCCTTCAACTGTGCCCAAGCTCTTTTGACTTTCAAGGCATTACATATACTCTGCTATCCTGGACATTGTTCCCTCACATTGTTTGTACATGGCTGCCTATTTGTTGCCATTAGATGAAAGAGCAACAGTCTCCTTGTGTTCCACATACTGAATATGTGTGGACATACCTACAGTTGTTTTCTTTATAGTGCTTAGATGTTTAGATGAAAGAATCTTGTCTTTTTTTTTATTTATTGTATGTTTCCAGCTATTTGTACAGAGCAGGAACTTTTCTTGTCCTCATTATTTCACTGTGTAGATCAGTATCTACATGAAGTGAGGACTCAATAAGAATTTGTTGAATGAATGGAGCCTTTTACCAAGGCAGAGAACAGAATTATCTGCCTAAAACACTCCAAGGAGTGTTTTACAATTATATTTAATGTTTTCCTAACATTTTGTTGCCTGGCTGAAAAATATTGACTGTTTCTTCATTAGCTGGTATCTTGGTGAACAGGACTTAAATAGGTATCTATCATTACTGTGTAGATCTGCATGGGACTGAAGATTACTGTAGGTACACTACTAAGAGGGTAGCAAATTTGTGTTAAAATTATGTGCAGACACTCTTTTTAACCCGTGGGTGTTATGTGATCTGCATATTTATGATTAAGTTTAGCTTAATGTACGATTGCCATTTGTGAAATATATTTAAATCAATTCCTGTATTTTTATGACTGAAGATAGCTGTTGATACACACATGTAGAGCAGAGTTTGGGAGGCCAGAATACTTATTTATTAACTTTCAGAAAATTGTGTTGCTATTTCAAGCATTGAATAAGGGCTCTGGGGAAAATTTAGAAAATTTGTTGTTGCAATCACAAAGTTTTTATTAAATTTTTTTCTGATAGTACTGACTATATATTCTTGTGATAATCATAGGACCTTATCCAGTAATTAAGTCATTTCAAATTATAAGCAATAGTTGAGACATACATATGCCTTCTATCTCACCTCTTCCTCTCTTTTCCTGTGTTCCATGAACATTGTTTTTCTGTGTCTCCTTCAACTGTGCCCAAGCTCTTTTGACTTTCAAGGCATTACATATACTCTGCTATCCTGGACATTGTTCCCTCACATTGTTTGTACATGGCTGCCTATTTGTTGCCATTAGATGAAAGAGCAACAGTCTCCTTGTGTTCCACATACTGAATATGTGTGGACATACCTACAGTTGTTTTCTTTATAGTGCTTAGATGTTTAGATGAAAGAATCTTGTCTTTTTTTTTATTTATTGTATGTTTCCAGCTATTTGTACAGAGCAGGAACTTTTCTTGTCCTCATTATTTCACTGTGTAGATCAGTATCTACATGAAGTGAGGACTCAATAAGAATTTGTTGAATGAATGGAGCCTTTTACCAAGGCAGAGAACAGAATTATCTGCCTAAAACACTCCAAGGAGTGTTTTACAATTATATTTAATGTTTTCCTAACATTTTGTTGCCTGGCTGAAAAATATTGACTGTTTCTTCATTAGCTGGTATCTTGGTGAACAGGACTTAAATAGGTATCTATCATTACTGTGTAGATCTGCATGGGACTGAAGATTACTGTAGGTACACTACTAAGAGGGTAGCAAATTTGTGTTAAAATTATGTGCAGACACTCTTTTTAACCCGTGGGTGTTATGTGATCTGCATATTTATGATTAAGTTTAGCTTAATGTACGATTGCCATTTGTGAAATATATTTAAATCAATTCCTGTATTTTTATGACTGAAGATAGCTGTTGATACACACATGTAGAGCAGAGTTTGGGAGGCCAGAATACTTATTTATGAATCATTGCATATTTAACTGTCAATGATTTGTATTTAGAAAGCATTTATATTTAAATATGTTCTATATTAAACAACTACCAAGTGCCTAAGCCCTACTGCATATTTTAAATTTTCCAAGGATGGTTGAAAGTATAAGATGGTAATTATCTTTTTCTGATGTGTTGGTACTATTAAAATCATATCATGATAACTTATCATTTACATATAAATCTTGTTAAAATTTCAAAGCCTTGTGCGGAAAATATAAAAATAAGTGTATTTAATATAATTGACATTAGATTGCTATTTTCCACAATTTTTCTGAAGGTAATAAGAGAGATCCACTTTTGCATGCCTCTTCAAACAGCATTTTGAATTCTATCAACATCACACTCCTTTTATCCCCAGTAGTTGAAGTCCCAAAAGACTGTCTCACCACAAAAATAACATCTGAAATATCAACTCTATGCATATAAATTCAGTTGGAAGGAGAAAACTCTTTATGACTTTAGAGATGTCAATTTTATTACAAACTGTTTCTTCTACACAGAGCTATGTGAGCATGTGAGAATATGTGTGTAAATTAATGTGTAGTTCTTTCATTTTCCATTATAACTCAGTGTGAAAAAGAACTATGCAAATGTAAGTATACAGCAAAATCAAGGATTGCCACACACTGTTTAGCTGTTTACATGTGGAATCTTTACATCTTAATTCTAAATTTGTCACAGAGAACTCAGCTTAACAAATTATATGTGAGCACTTATCACCTCAAATTTCCACTCTTCTTTCTTTTTCATTTTTGGTTTTTCCTTTCTTAAATATTACCAATTAAAAATATCCTACTTCTTTCTCCTTTCTCCCACTTATTACACACACACACACAATAACAAACCTGAATATCTGATATTTTATTCCTTTTTCATTTTTAAATTATTGTTAGCATGATCTTCCTGATCATTGACACTTAACAGCATGTATTCAAATCTACTTTCTCCTCATTTCACACATCCACTAAGTAAGTTATGGAGAATTAAAATCCAACTATGACATGAATGCAGCAGCTCATTCCAGTCTCGCTGTTGGTCCGTGCATCAAGAGAGCCTGGGTTCCTTTTTTTTTTTTTTCCCCTGCTTTCCAACAGATTTATCCTATATAGCTCACTAGGGGAAAATAAAAAGAGCATAGCTATAGTCAGGATGTTTGTCACCACAGAAATGCTCCATGATTCTTGATTACATAAAATTTTAACAGTCATACACTTTTTTAAATCACACTTTTAAATAAATCAATCATATTTATTGCAAAAATTCAAACTGAAGAATATGTACCAAGAGGGATAAAAATCCTTCTTCATTACTATCACTTTCTTATAGTACCACTCTCTTCTCAGTTAACCATCTGACAGTTAATAATTAGGATGACATGATTCCACATCTAGTTTTGAATATCACATGTGTGTATGTGAGTACAATAGTTTGTGATTATATTAGAAACAGATACTGATATGATTAATTCACCATTTGCTTTTTAATAAGGAGATGAATTCAATTTTTGTACTCATTTTGTTTTTCATTAGAGGTAGGTGTAGTGTCGCGAATGCAGAAACCTTCTCTAAATTTGCATAATTGAAACCAATGATAAACGGAGCTCTTTATATTTTACTAGTATAAGACCAAATATTAATTTTAAAATATTTTAATTTGTAAAGTTGGAAATTATTAAAAATAATTAAAAATTATTTTTCTAGGTTGTCTTATCTACTAATAGAATCAAACAGAGTTTTGCATTAGGTGCTCAATAAATATTTGAATTATGTAATGTATTTATAGGTATTGTTTTAGTTGACTTAAAGAAGTTAGGGATATAGAACATATTTTAAACATTTTCATATATTTTATTAATAGTATTAGGTAAAGTGATCTTTATTAAAATATGTGGTAAATAAAGAAAAATGACTTTTTTCCTTTGTTACCCTTCCTATTCTATACTCTGATGCCTGTTATTAAAATTTAAGGATATGTAGTTTTCACAAGCACCTTGCATAGTTCATATGCACAATTAAGTTTAAGAACTACCATCTTTCTGTGGTTTACACTTTTTTTTTTTTTTAAGGTTTATTTATTTATTTATTTTATTTTGGGCAGGGGTCGGGTTGGGGAGGGAGGGGAGCAGGCGGGCCACTTCTGTTGGTCTTTCATTTCTGTATTTTGATCCGTCTTTGTTCTTTGGCTCCTGTGGGCCTCCCATCCCGGTGGCGTCTGTTGTCGCACAGCACCCGCCTCTGGGCGCATGCCCTCCAAAGCTCCTGCTCGGTGATTGGACACATCAGTCCAACTGCTCCGCGGCACGTGGGATCTTCCCAGGCCAGGGATGGAACCGGCGTCCCTTGCACTGCAAGGCGGTGTCCTTACCCACTGGACCACCAGGGGAAGCCCCTGGTTTACACTTAATATTACTTAATACTTGTGGTTTGAATGTATTTTTCAGATTGAATTCAAATCTATTCAGAATTTATGTAAACTTTTGAGGAACTGTTATAACTCTACCAAATTTCACAGATAGTTAATAATGTTGAGAATCCTCTCATGTGCTTATTAGGCACTTGTTTATCCTTTTATGAGAAATGCTTCCTCAATTTTTTTGTGAGGTTTTAATTGGATTATTTTTTATTGTTGATTTGTCAGAATTAAAATTTTATAAGGATTGAACATTATTAAAATATTGAAAAACCAATGATAAACGGAGCTCTTTATATTTTACTAGTATAAGACCAAATATTAATTTTAAAATATTTTAATTTGTAAAGTTGAAATTATTAAAATAATTAAAATTATTTTTCTAGGTTGTCTTATCTACTAATAGAATCAAACAGAGTTTTGCATTAGGTGCTCAATAAATATTTGAATTATGTAATGTATTTATAGGTATTGTTTTAGTTGACTTAAAGAAGTTAGGGATATAGAACATATTTTAAACATTTTCATATATTTTATTAATAGTATTAGGTAAAGTGATCTTTATTAAAATATGTGGTAAATAAAGAAAAATGACTTTTTTCCTTTGTTACCCTTCCTATTCTATACTCTGATGCCTGTTATTAAAATTTAAGGATATGTAGTTTTCACAAGCACCTTGCATAGTTCATATGCACAATTAAGTTTAAGAACTACCATCTTTCTGTGGTTTACACTTTTTTTTTTTTTTAAGGTTTATTTATTTATTTATTTTATTTTGGGCAGGGGTCGGGTTGGGGAGGGAGGGGAGCAGGCGGGCCACTTCTGTTGGTCTTTCATTTCTGTATTTTGATCCGTCTTTGTTCTTTGGCTCCTGTGGGCCTCCCATCCCGGTGGCGTCTGTTGTCGCACAGCACCCGCCTCTGGGCGCATGCCCTCCAAAGCTCCTGCTCGGTGATTGGACACATCAGTCCAACTGCTCCACGGCACGTGGGATCTTCCCAGGCCAGGGATGGAACCGGCGTCCCTTGCACTGCAAGGCGGTGTCCTTACCCACTGGACCACCAGGGGAAGCCCCTGGTTTACACTTAATATTACTTAATACTTGTGGTTTGAATGTATTTTTCAGATTGAATTCAAATCTATTCAGAATTTATGTAAACTTTTGAGGAACTGTTATAACTCTACCAAATTTCACAGATAGTTAATAATGTTGAGAATCCTCTCATGTGCTTATTAGGCACTTGTTTATCCTTTTATGAGAAATGCTTCCTCAATTTTTTTGTGAGGTTTTAATTGGATTATTTTTTATTGTTGATTTGTCAGAATTATTCATATATTTTAGATACAAGTCCTTTATCAAATATACGGTTTGGAAATATCTTCCATTCTCTGAGTTGTCTTTTAATTTAGTTCTATCCTTTCAAGTATATTTTTTAAAAATATATTTCCAGATTTTCACTGCTTTTTTATTTTGCTTGCTTTTGCTTTTGGTGTCATGTATAAAAAGCCATTGCCCATTTCAGTATGATGAAGGTTTAAATTTATGGTTTCTCCTGGTAAGTTTTTAGTTTGAGTTCCTGTATTTAATCCAAAGGTATTACTTTTTTATGTTAGTGGTAATCCAAATTTGTTACTTTGTATGTCCAGTTATTCCAGCACCCTTGTTGAAGGCTATACTTCCCCCATTGAGCTGTCTTGGCACCTTGAAAATAAAATATAAAAGCATATTTCTGGACTCAATCTTATTGACTGATAATTAGTTATCCCCTTGTGCCAGTGCTGCCATATATTCTTTTGAGGGTGGGGAGTACTTCTGTTGGTCTTTCATTTATCTGTTTTCATCCATCTTTGTTCTTTGGCCAGTGCGGGCCACCCATTGCAGTGGCCTCTGTTGCTCCAGAGCTCCGGCTCGGTGATGGGACACATCGGTCCAGCCGCTCTGCAGCACATGGGATCTTTCCAGGCTAGGGATTGAACCAGCGCCCCTTGCACTGCAAGGCGGTGTCCTTACCCACTGGACCTCCAGGGAAGCCCACTGCCATATATTCTTGATTACTATAGCACTGTGGTCAATTTTGCAATGCGAGTGTGAGTGCTCCAATTTTTATTCTTTTTTATTTTGACTCTTCTGGGTATCTTGAATTTCCATATCAATTTTGAGGTCAGGCTATGAATTCCGTTCCTATTAAACGCTCCTAGATGGTTGGAGGTATATTTAATTAACTTCAAGAATCCTGAAAAATTTGACAACTTTTTATTTTTACTATTCCCATTGAGTTAATGGTTAAGATTTATTAATTTCTTATTCTATCATTCCTGCTGATGTCCAGTACATTATTCATATATTTTAGATACAAGTCCTTTATCAAATATACGGTTTGGAAATATCTTCCATTCTCTGAGTTGTCTTTTAATTTAGTTCTATCCTTTCAAGTATATTTTTTAAAAATATATTTCCAGATTTTCACTGCTTTTTTATTTTGCTTGCTTTTGCTTTTGGTGTCATGTATAAAAAGCCATTGCCCATTTCAGTATGATGAAGGTTTAAATTTATGGTTTCTCCTGGTAAGTTTTTAGTTTGAGTTCCTGTATTTAATCCAAAGGTATTACTTTTTTATGTTAGTGGTAATCCAAATTTGTTACTTTGTATGTCCAGTTATTCCAGCACCCTTGTTGAAGGCTATACTTCCCCCATTGAGCTGTCTTGGCACCTTGAAAATAAAATATAAAAGCATATTTCTGGACTCAATCTTATTGACTGATAATTAGTTATCCCCTTGTGCCAGTGCTGCCATATATTCTTTTGAGGGTGGGGAGTACTTCTGTTGGTCTTTCATTTATCTGTTTTCATCCATCTTTGTTCTTTGGCCAGTGCGGGCCACCCATTGCAGTGGCCTCTGTTGCTCCAGAGCTCCGGCTCGGTGATGGGACACATCGGTCCAGCCGCTCTGCAGCACATGGGATCTTTCCAGGCTAGGGATTGAACCAGCGCCCCTTGCACTGCAAGGCGGTGTCCTTACCCACTGGACCTCCAGGGAAGCCCACTGCCATATATTCTTGATTACTATAGCACTGTGGTCAATTTTGCAATGCGAGTGTGAGTGCTCCAATTTTTATTCTTTTTTATTTTGACTCTTCTGGGTATCTTGAATTTCCATATCAATTTTGAGGTCAGGCTATGAATTCCGTTCCTATTAAACGCTCCTAGATGGTTGGAGGTATATTTAATTAACTTCAAGAATCCTGAAAAATTTGACAACTTTTTATTTTTACTATTCCCATTGAGTTAATGGTTAAGATTTATTAATTTCTTATTCTATCATTCCTGCTGATGTCCAGTACATTATTGTATAAGCTCTTCTAAGAATAAATGTTAATAATTTCTTTAATAATTAAGTAACAACTCAATAATTTTATTTAATTTTGTTAGAAATATTGACATTAGCTTGGAGAAAGTAAAGCTCAACAATGTGAGTTTTTCTAGTTTCTATTAGATGGAGAAAAATGGAACATTAAAATCTAATGAACTTATCTTACTATACATTGTTAGATAGGTTTCTGATATATGTAAAGATAATGTAAAATAAGTCATTAAAAGTATTACATGTTTCTTTTTCTTGAGTAGAATAGACACCTTAGTCTTCCTTCAGCTGTGCAAAGTAATCTCAGTTAGAGTGCAAAAGCATGTGCAAAAGCATGTTTGTATTTTACAACATATAATTGATGACAGTTACACCAATATAATGTAATGCTTTTATTGATGACATTATGGAACATTATAATAGCATCATTAAAAAATAAAGGGGCTTCCCTGGTGGTCCAATGGGTAAGGACCCCACCTCGCAGTGCAAGGGGCGCCGGTTCGAGCCCTGGCCTGGGAAGATCCCACGTGCCGCGGAGCAGTTGGACTGATATGTCCAATCACCGAGCAGGAGCTTTGGAGGGCATGCGCCCAGAGCGGGTGCTGTGCGACAAGAAAGGCCACTGTGATGGGAGGCCCCCACAGGCCAAAGAACAAAGATAAATAAATGAAAGATCAATAGAAGTGGCCAAAAAAAAAATTAAAAAAATTTATAATGAAGTATCTTTAACAAAATTAAATATTTATACCAATATATAGAATATAAAAACTGTATTTTAGATTAGAAGTTTAAAATAGCTTTAGAAGTGTATTTGAAATATAGCATTGCTTATTTCCATGCTTGTAGAGAGTAACAGTATACTGTATCTCTCAAAATTAATCTTCATTGTAGCCTAGTATATAATCATGTTAAATAATATTTTAACACTATAATATTAAAAGTAATCACAGTTTAGTACAATAGAAACCATTTTTGAACTACAAAAACAAAAACAAATGGACTCTCTGAACTGGAATGAAGTTCCAAACCAGTTACTTTGGTTTCATAGATATGAAACAAATATTTTATTTTACCCATTGAGTTAATGGTTAAGATTTAGTAATTTCTTATTGTATCATTCCTGCTTATGTCCTGTACATTATTGTATAAGCTCTTCTAAGAATAAATGTTAATAATTTCTTTAATAATTAAGTAACAACTCAATAATTTTATTTAATTTTGTTAGAAATATTGACATTAGCTTGGAGAAAGTAAAGCTCAACAATGTGAGTTTTTCTAGTTTCTATTAGATGGAGAAAATGGAACATTAAAATCTAATGAACTTATCTTACTATACATTGTTAGATAGGTTTCTGATATATGTAAAGATAATGTAAAATAAGTCATTAAAAGTATTACATGTTTCTTTTTCTTGAGTAGAATAGACACCTTAGTCTTCCTTCAGCTGTGCAAAGTAATCTCAGTTAGAGTGCAAAAGCATGTGCAAAAGCATGTTTGTATTTTACAACATATAATTGATGACAGTTACACCAATATAATGTAATGCTTTTATTGATGACATTATGGAACATTATAATAGCATCATTAAAAAATAAAGGGGCTTCCCTGGTGGTCCAATGGGTAAGGACCCCACCTCGCAGTGCAAGGGGCGCCGGTTCGAGCCCTGGCCTGGGAAGATCCCACGTGCCGCGGAGCAGTTGGACTGATATGTCCAATCACCGAGCAGGAGCTTTGGAGGGCATGCGCCCAGAGCGGGTGCTGTGCGACAAGAAAGGCCACTGTGATGGGAGGCCCCCACAGGCCAAAGAACAAAGATAAATAAATGAAAGATCAATAGAAGTGGCCAAAAAAAAAATTAAAAAAATTTATAATGAAGTATCTTTAACAAAATTAAATATTTATACCAATATATAGAATATAAAAACTGTATTTTAGATTAGAAGTTTAAAATAGCTTTAGAAGTGTATTTGAAATATAGCATTGCTTATTTCCATGCTTGTAGAGAGTAACAGTATACTGTATCTCTCAAAATTAATCTTCATTGTAGCCTAGTATATAATCATGTTAAATAATATTTTAACACTATAATATTAAAAGTAATCACAGTTTAGTACAATAGAAACCATTTTTGAACTACAAAAACAAAAACAAATGGACTCTCTGAACTGGAATGAAGTTCCAAACCAGTTACTTTGGTTTCATAGATATGAAACAAATATTTTAATTTCGTCTTTATATGTTATTGAAACTCTTCAGTTTGAAGAAAGTTTATTTTTGTACCTGTTTCTATCAGTATTAAATCAACATGATATGACATTATTTAACTTTAGAGTATACATAGAATGATTCCTACATTTTATTTCATCATTGACATAATTATATATATATATATATAATTAATCTAATTTATATAAATTATGGTATATTATATATAATGCATGAAAAGGCAATTGAAAAATCCTTATAGCCATTATGATAACATTCTAAGTATAAGCTATGTATTCATATGTATAATCTCATATCTGTTTACTATAGTACTACTTGGTGAGTCATTTACAGCTCCTGCCTTGTTTGTAAGAATAGAAATTAACTGTACTTTGTTTAAAATTATCAAAAGTATAACTGAGGGGCTTCCCCTGGTGGTCCAGTGGATAAGGACACCGCCTTGCAGTGCAAGGGGTGCCAGTTCGATCCCTGGCCTGGGAAGATCCCACGTGCCGCGGAGCGGCTGGACCGATGTGTCCAATCACCGAGCTGGAGCTCCGGCGCGCATGCGCCCATAGCCGGCGCTCTGCGACGACAGCGGCCACCGTGATGGGAGGCCCACAGGAGCCAAAGAACAAAGACGGATGAAAATAGAGAAAGACCAATAGAAGTGGCCCGCTCGCTCCCCTCCCTCCCCAACCCGACCCCCGCCCAAAATAAATAAATAAATCTTTTTTTTTTTTTTTTAAAGTGTAACTGAAAGATGAATAACTTGAAAAGAGTCCAGAGTCTGGGGGAATCAGAAATGAACAGAAACAGGCAGATCTGGAAAGCTAAAACCATAGAAGCTAGAAAAAGAATAATATTACCATGAAGTTAGGAAGGAATGAAATGATAAGTTATAGGACGGGGAAAAAAGAAGGGACTTTATAAATGTAAATTTATCCTTTAAAAAAATAAGTTCACTTTGACTTTCAGAGCTTCCTTTCTGTCTTCTGTATTTAAAATAATACTTATGCCAAAGTGCCATATTTTGGGGTGACAATTCTCCGTTTCACATGAAAGGGTTTTGATATAGAAAATCAGATAAAAACTTACATGGTTTTAGAAAAATCATTTTTCTATTAAACGACTGCTGTGAAATTACTATTGTCTTTTAGTAGCACTTAGAAATTTTTGTATTGGATAGAACTTTTGATTTTCTTTTAACTCTATTTGAAAAATCTTTGAATCTAGTTTAGAAACCCATTTCCCAAGTGAAGTTTTAATAGAATTTTAAAAGGATTCGAGTTGCTTCTTCTGGTCCTCTCTTCTTTTTTGTTCTTTTTTTTTTTTTTTTAAACTCTGACATTCCATTTTAAGTTAATGTTTTCAACAGATATTTACCATGTATCCAGCAATGGCATAGGAATAGAATTTGATCAGTATCTAGTACCAAGGGGCCATTGTTTAAAAAAAAAGAAAAAAGAAAAATTCTAATCCTGTCTTCATACATAAGTATTTAAATTCCTCATCATGGAATTTTGATATCAAAATTAGCATACTTTACTGGAGGGAGAGTTGAAGACTTTGTTTTGTCTAAGTTCTGAGCCTTCTTTGGGCATGAGGTATCTATTCAGTGGTGCCCCTACCAACCCATTTCAGAGTTGTCATCATAGTTGGTGCCATAGTTACATGTTAAGGAATCTTTGTATGTGACTCAGAGTACCCACCCTGGGGAAGTTTTGGTTCCTGAAAAGCAGCTACTGAGAAAAGGTCAAAACACTTTAAGCTATCTAAGAATTTCGAAGTTGTGGAATATGAATATTTATATGATGACACAGTCTCAAAATAAAAGATAACTCATAAGACTGTAAGATGAGCATTTATATATATATATATAATATATATATATATATTAACATACATGTGCAAAATTTAAAGTAAATAAAAGGATGCACAGCAAAGTTGTAATTTGTGGTTAGCAGAAACGGTTACTTTTAATAATTATTTGGCTGTATAACTGCCTTATAATGTTCCTTCTGTACAATGAAGCGTATCAGCCATATGTATACATATATCACTTCCCTCTTGAGCCTTCCTCCCATGCCACCCTAATCCTACCCTCAGGGTTGCCACAGAACACCTAGCTGAGCTCCCTGCACAATATAGCAGATTCCCAGTTGACACGAGCATGCTAAGTTGCTTCAGTCGTGTCTGACTCTTTGTGACCCATGGACTGTAGCCTACCAGACTCTGTCCAGGGGATTCTCCAGGCAACAATACTGGAGTGGGTTGCCATTTCTTACTCCAGAGGATCTTCTCAACCAGAGTTCAAACCCATACCTCTTAGGTCTCTTGCCTTGGCCGATGAGTTCTTTATGAGTAGAACCACCCGGGAAGCACATTTTATACACAGTAGTGTATGTATGTCAGTCCCAGTCTCCTGATGCATACTCCATTTCCCCGTCACCATGTCCTATATTGTCTGACTGCAGGATTGCTAAGGTGCTGGGAATTGAGACACAGTCATTTTTAAACTTTTTAATTCTTCATTTCTACTTCTTTTAATCTAGGAAAAGAATCAACAAGTAAAGTAAGGTATTGTATGCATTCAGTAGAACATAAAACAGGAGTTTGATTAAACTACCTAGAGATCTTATTCACAAGTTCTTCTAGGGTTAGGGAGCAGGAATGGGCAAGGAGGAAAGGGGCAAAAGAACTGCTTACAAATCTACACTGTCAAATGTTATTCCGTTTCTATGGGATTAGGGGTGAAATTTCATCTTCTGTAACTTCTTCGTCATGACATAGGGCACTTTAGTCTTTGAGTGGAAATTGTTGACATCAGTCTATAGCATCTCTTTGCTGATAATTTTAATTACCTGGTTACATATATAGCTAGAGAAAACTATAATTATTTTGATGTCAACTAAGATACAGATAATTGTGAGCATCAGTGTAAATATTTGTGTGGAAATGCTCGTAAGGCCAGTTCTTGGAATTGTGTTAACCATCAGTCAAGATGGAATGACTTATGTGATGGATACAGTCTAGTCATTACACAGTTAGTTCATTTCCTCAGGCGGCAGCTATACTGTCTTTAAAACAACTCAGGAATGGGCATCATACACTGAAAGATGCTGTAACTCTGTTGCCCTGATAATTAACAGCTTGGACCAGCTCTTTTGTGACCCTGGGAGGCCTGAGAGACTTCAGCTTTTGCAAAAATAAGAGGTAGAGCGTATGGAGGGGTTTTGTACTTAGGTAGAGAAGAGTTGGCACACAAGCTTCTGCTCAGTCAGTTCTATATATATGTATGCATTTATGTATAATGGAGTGAAGAGTGAAGATCTTGAGATTCCTGGAGGCATTTGCCAACATATATGAGGTGACAAAGAATCTGAGTTGTGCTTCTGGAAAACTTACATGCATAGGTATACCAAAATGGAAAATCCAGTGTCAATTTATATTATTATTGCAAGGGCTGTAGACTAAAAAAAAGATTGTTTCCTAATTTTAAAGGATTTCTTCCCAGTTTCTTGATATTTTGCTACTTTGAAGCACTGTTAACAAACTGTTAGCAGAGATTAATTCTAGATTTCTAATTCTTATAAGTAGCAGGGGAAAGCAAGCAAAACAAAACCAAGGATAAGAGTCATCTTGGATTAAAGATATCATTTTTCTTTTGGCCACTTCTATTAATCTTTCATTTATTTATCTATGTTCTTTGGCCTGTGGGGGCCTCCCATCACAGTGGCCTCTGTCACTGCAGAGCACTAGCTCTAGGTGCATACACTCCAGAGCTCCTGCTCGATCTACACTGTCAAATGTTACGTTTCTATGGGATTAGGGGTGAAATTTCATCTTCTGTAACTTCTTCGTCATGACATAGGGCACTTTAGTCTTTGAGTGGAAATTGTTGACATCAGTCTATAGCATCTCTTTGCTGATAATTTTAATTACCTGGTTACATATATAGCTAGAGAAAACTATAATTATTTTGATGTCAACTAAGATACAGATAATTGTGAGCATCAGTGTAAATATTTGTGTGGAAATGCTCGTAAGGCCAGTTCTTGGAATTGTGTTAACCATCAGTCAAGATGGAATGACTTATGTGATGGATACAGTCTAGTCATTACACAGTTAGTTCATTTCCTCAGGCGGCAGCTATACTGTCTTTAAAACAACTCAGGAATGGGCATCATACACTGAAAGATGCTGTAACTCTGTTGCCCTGATAATTAACAGCTTGGACCAGCTCTTTTGTGACCCTGGGAGGCCTGAGAGACTTCAGCTTTTGCAAAAATAAGAGGTAGAGCGTATGGAGGGGTTTTGTACTTAGGTAGAGAAGAGTTGGCACACAAGCTTCTGCTCAGTCAGTTCTATATATATGTATGCATTTATGTATAATGGAGTGAAGAGTGAAGATCTTGAGATTCCTGGAGGCATTTGCCAACATATATGAGGTGACAAAGAATCTGAGTTGTGCTTCTGGAAAACTTACATGCATAGGTATACCAAAATGGAAAATCCAGTGTCAATTTATATTATTATTGCAAGGGCTGTAGACTAAAAAAAAGATTGTTTCCTAATTTTTAAAGGATTTCTTCCCAGTTTCTTGATATTTTGCTACTTTGAAGCACTGTTAACAAACTGTTAGCAGAGATTAATTCTAGATTTCTAATTCTTATAAGTAGCAGGGGAAAGCAAGCAAAACAAAACCAAGGATAAGAGTCATCTTGGATTAAAGATATCATTTTTCTTTTGGCCACTTCTATTAATCTTTCATTTATTTATCTATGTTCTTTGGCCTGTGGGGGCCTCCCATCACAGTGGCCTCTGTCACTGCAGAGCACTAGCTCTAGGTGCATACACTCCAGAGCTCCTGCTCGGTAGTTGGACACATCGGTCCAGCTGCTCTGCAGCACGTGGGATCTTCCCAGGCCAGGGATGGAACCGACGCCCCTTGCACTTCAAGGCGGTGTCCTTACTCACTGGACCACCAGGGAAGCCCAAGATAACATCATTTATAATCTTAAAATATTTCTAAAAAAGATACTTCAAATACAATATCTAACACACCATCAAAGGCAACAAGAAACAGGAAGTGAATAAAGCTATTGTTGTTCTTTGGATTACCACTCAAAGAAAGAATGAATATATATAATTTCTAAGCTTTCAGAGGGAAATATTCAGGGACATATTTTCTTCTTCAGTTTTAAAATCAATACAAAAATAAGCCAAATGTGAAAGGGAAAAGGAGCAAAACAAGTAGGACAAATAGAAAGCAGGCAAAAATGTATAAAGACTGATAGATAATGTAACATATATGTAATCTAAAAAGCTAAACTCATAGAAACAGAGACTATACCCATCAACTGTAAAATATGCCATTACAAGTACACATAAAATATTTACAAATATTCTCATATTATGAACTATACATAAGCCTCATAAAAGTTTGAGGAACTGAATCAAATAGTGACTGTTTTCCAGATATGGGCCTATTACAGTAGAAATTAAACAAATAAATAAATAAATTGGTAAAATTACCACATATTTGGAGTTTTCAAATATATTATGAAATACGTATGGGGAAAATCAGCAATAGCATAGAACTGGAAATCAGAAAATATTGAAAACTTGGTATATGAAATACTACCTATCAGAAACTGTGGTACATAATTAAAATTCTACTTAGAAGAAATAGAATACAAGGAATATAAAGCCAATGAAAAAGAAAAGGATAGAAATAATAAAGGTATGAGTAGTAAGTAGAATGAATAAAACTATAGTAATTGGGAGGTGTCTATAAAAGTGGGGATGTATGTGTATATATACACATGTGTGTATATGTCTGTGTTTATATATATATATATATATATATATATATATGTTTAAAGAAAAGCACACAACATGAAAATTGTGAGTTTAAGCTTCATTCATGATCTTACTAAAGATTATAGTCTGGGAGACATCCACTCATTGATCTGAGTAAACTTTTCCAAAGAGGGAGGAGCCAGCATTCATGTGAATTTTTTGGTTAGGAAACATATGTAGTAAAGCATATACCTTGTCAAAAGATTGCTGTTTATCAAAGAGCAAATATCTCAAGGAAATTATTTTAGTGCTTTTCCGTATATGAGAATATGGAAGAATCTGGGGACATTGAAATTCCTTCTGAGATATACATCTAACTCTCAATGCCTGTTTATCAAACGCACAGATTGCCACATCCTGCTTTGTTTGTTTGGTTCATCCTGAATTCCTTTCAAGGTCAAAAAGTTTGTTTCAGCTTAACCCTGGTATAACTGGTTAGTTTTCTTCTTCAGTTTATAAATCAATACAAAAATAAGCCAAATGTGAAAGGGAAAAGGAGCAAAACAAGTAGGACAAATAGAAAGCAGGCAAAAATGTATAAAGACTGATAGATAATGTAACATATATGTAATCTAAAAAGCTAAACTCATAGAAACAGAGACTATACCCATCAACTGTAAAATATGCCATTACAAGTACACATAAAATATTTACAAATATTCTCATATTATGAACTATACATAAGCCTCATAAAAGTTTGAGGAACTGAATCAAATAGTGACTGTTTTCCAGATATGGGCCTATTACAGTAGAAATTAAACAAATAAATAAATAAATTGGTAAAATTACCACATATTTGGAGTTTTCAAATATATTATGAAATACGTATGGGGAAAATCAGCAATAGCATAGAACTGGAAATCAGAAAATATTGAAAACTTGGTATATGAAATACTACCTATCAGAAACTGTGGTACATAATTAAAATTCTACTTAGAAGAAATAGAATACAAGGAATATAAAGCCAATGAAAAAGAAAAGGATAGAAATAATAAAGGTATGAGTAGTAAGTAGAATGAATAAAACTATAGTAATTGGGAGGTGTCTATAAAAGTGGGGATGTATGTGTATATATACACATGTGTGTATATGTCTGTGTTTATATATATATATATATATATATATATATATGTTTAAAGAAAAGCACACAACATGAAAATTGTGAGTTTAAGCTTCATTCATGATCTTACTAAAGATTATAGTCTGGGAGACATCCACTCATTGATCTGAGTAAACTTTTCCAAAGAGGGAGGAGCCAGCATTCATGTGAATTTTTTGGTTAGGAAACATATGTAGTAAAGCATATACCTTGTCAAAAGATTGCTGTTTATCAAAGAGCAAATATCTCAAGGAAATTATTTTAGTGCTTTTCCGTATATGAGAATATGGAAGAATCTGGGGACATTGAAATTCCTTCTGAGATATACATCTAACTCTCAATGCCTGTTTATCAAACGCACAGATTGCCACATCCTGCTTTGTTTGTTTGGTTCATCCTGAATTCCTTTCAAGGTAAACCGTTGATGGGTAAATACAGTTTGTTTCAGCTTAACCCTGGTATAACTGGATGATGAGTCTTGCTTTGTTCCTTTTCTTTTCATGTATCACTCATGCATATATATATATGCAATAAGAAGAAAAAAAGGCCCAAGTATTTTAAATCAATGTGATAAACCCTTCGTGTGATTGAACAAAACAAAGGAGAAAAGACAAAAATAACTATTATTGGAAATGAAAACAAAATTACTAAGTATCTACTTAGACCAAACATTACAAATATAAAAGAAAATTATAAATGAACTTTATGCCAAGAATGAAAACTTCAACAAAACGGAATTTATAGAAATGTACAGTGAAATTTTTGTAAGAAGAATGGATCATCTGAATATGATATACTTTATTAGAGATATTGAATCAATAATTAAATAGCCAGTGTTTTCCAGTATTTCACTAGCAATTTCTACAAGGAAGCATAACACTTTTTAAATACTAATATTTTATAAACTATTCCAAAGAACAGTAACAAAAATAGGAATATTAATTATTTCTGCATTTTTTCAGGCTGGCAAAACTTTGACATTAAAATCCACAAAGAATAGTTAAGAAAGGACTATTGTTACATAATCTTAGACATTGTCAGAAATTTAAATCTATTGAGCAGAATTCAGAAAGCCATATCTATAAACAAACAAACAAACAAACATAAACATGCTCCCTTGGGACTTACTTGAAAAATCCGTGGTTCATTAAAAGTTTTAGAAATTGGGCTTCCCCTGGTGGTCCAGTGGGTAAGGACACCGCCTTGCAGTGCAAGAGGCGCCGGTTCGATCCCTGGCCTGGGAAGGTTCCATGTGCCGCGGAGCAACTGGACTGGTGTGTCCAATTACTGAGCCGGAGCTCTGGAGCGCATGCACCCAGAGCCGGTGCTCTGCAGCAACAGAGACAACCACAATGGGAGGCCCACAGGAGCCAAAGAACAAAGACTGATGAAAATAGAGAAATGAAAGACCAATAGAAGTGGCCCGCCCGTCCCCCTCCCTCCCCACCCCACCCTCAAAAGATAAATAAATGTTTAAACAAACAAACAAACAAACAAAAAACACAAAGGTTAAACTATAACTTGGACTTGGGGAAAGTTTGAAAAGCTGATTATGTGGGTGGACAGAGATGATAATGTGAGCTCCATTTCACAGAGAGTATTTGATAAGTTAACTGTGTAAAGGCTATTTTATGAACAATTGTCTTAATTTAAGAAATATATATATATATATATGTGTATGACATATGTCACATATATATATATATATATATACACACATATATATTATGTGTATATATACATATTCTTCTGCTCTAAGACTAATTACAAAAAGGATACAAAATACAAAAAGTTCAAAGAAGTTACTTTGATTGAAATTGTATGCCTCATAGAAAATTTTTTGAACAAACACAGTTGCATCTTCTGGAAACATAGCTTATTTTAATTTGTGTCATTGAATATGATATACTTTATTAGAGATATTGAATCAATAATTAAATAGCCAGTGTTTTCCAGTATTTCACTAGCAATTTCTACAAGGAAGCATAACACTTTTTAAATACTAATATTTTATAAACTATTCCAAAGAACAGTAACAAAAATAGGAATATTAATTATTTCTGCATTTTTTCAGGCTGGCAAAACTTTGACATTAAAATCCACAAAGAATAGTTAAGAAAGGACTATTGTTACATAATCTTAGACATTGTCAGAAATTTAAATCTATTGAGCAGAATTCAGAAAGCCATATCTATAAACAAACAAACAAACAAACATAAACATGCTCCCTTGGGACTTACTTGAAAAATCCGTGGTTCATTAAAAGTTTTAGAAATTGGGCTTCCCCTGGTGGTCCAGTGGGTAAGGACACCGCCTTGCAGTGCAAGAGGCGCCGGTTCGATCCCTGGCCTGGGAAGGTTCCATGTGCCGCGGAGCAACTGGACTGGTGTGTCCAATTACTGAGCCGGAGCTCTGGAGCGCATGCACCCAGAGCCGGTGCTCTGCAGCAACAGAGACAACCACAATGGGAGGCCCACAGGAGCCAAAGAACAAAGACTGATGAAAATAGAGAAATGAAAGACCAATAGAAGTGGCCCGCCCGTCCCCCTCCCTCCCCACCCCACCCTCAAAAGATAAATAAATGTTTAAACAAACAAACAAACAAACAAAAAACACAAAGGTTAAACTATAACTTGGACTTGGGGAAAGTTTGAAAAGCTGATTATGTGGGTGGACAGAGATGATAATGTGAGCTCCATTTCACAGAGAGTATTTGATAAGTTAACTGTGTAAAGGCTATTTTATGAACAATTGTCTTAATTTAAGAAATATATATATATATATATGTGTATGACATATGTCACATATATATATATATATATATACACACATATATATTATGTGTATATATACATATTCTTCTGCTCTAAGACTAATTACAAAAAGGATACAAAATACAAAAAGTTCAAAGAAGTTACTTTGATTGAAATTGTATGCCTCATAGAAAATTTTTTGAACAAACACAGTTGCATCTTCTGGAAACATAGCTTATTTTAATTTGTGTCATCTGGGGGAAAGAAAGAAACTGAAGTATGATTTAGACTTAATTTATATATTTGCATGGTGTCTTTAAATTCAAGAAGCTGCATTTTCTTTTAAACAGTGTTTACTGCTAAATCATGTTTTGGTTTTAAAAATGAATATGGTGAAAATGAACTTACCTAATATTCTAAAAGAATGTTTCTATCTGATTTTTTTAAAAAGAACTATAAAATAATGGTGGCAGTAGATTTATTGATATTCCACTTTAAAATGTTTTCATCTCTCAAATCATCATCAAAATAGATTACAGTAACATTAATAAAATTGTATCCTTTTGCTGAAAAACAATAGGTACAGTTGTGTTTTTGCCTGGATTTGAGAAGTATGTACATAGTATGACTATACAGCAGCTATACAAGTTATTTATCTGTATTTAAAAAAGGATCAATATCTAATTCTTAGATGAAACTATCCTATTTCAAAGATGTGGTATCGTAAAACCTCATTCACTTGATCTATTATAAGTTTATCAACTGTATAATGAATGACAGCATTAAACTGTTTCACGATTACCACTCACAGATGGCTTAAGTTTCATAGAAAGATTGTTTATGGTGTAGTACAGTCTTTTGCTATTTGAGGAGAAATAAATCTATTGGAATTCTTTTTATTGCTATCACCCACAAACACAACATAGGAAATTCTCTAAAGTCTTAGTTCCCTCACAGCCTGTTATTTCCTTCCTTTAGATATCATTTGGCAATAATTACTTTGAATCATGTATATTTGCTACCATAGGAAGAACATCAAATAAAAGATTTCTAGTAGTTTGCTTATAATGATCTGAAAATCAAAATAAAACTTCCCTTTACAGCACCTAATGTTTTAACGTGTTTAAGAATCATGTTAATGGCTTCTTGGTTTATTCCTATCACTGTCCGCAAGTACCTTCATTTGAAAGTTGGGCTGTTCCAGCACACACAATGTTCCGGTGGCTGGCTCTCATATAGCATAGCTGTATTCCAGATTAAGATAGGTCTGTTATATAATTATAATTTAAAATGCAGAGATCATTTTGTAATTCTAAACGAGGAGCAACGTATTTAATATACAAACTATATTGTTAACAATGCTATGGAATGAGGGTTTGCTAGACTACTATGGATACAACTTACTATTGTCCTATGAATCAAGCAGGCCTCTTGTTTTAGTCATATATAATTAATATATATCCATCTGATCTGTTCTAGTACATTTCTAGAACACAAATTTTGATTTCTAAGCCATAGTTAATAGGAGTCATATGCTTCATTAGTTGAACTATTATTTCATTGACAAAAACACTTACATGTAAAACTGATTAAGAGAAAACATGAATTTATATTATGGCCATCAAATTATATGAAAATATATGGGGATAGGCCTACATAATCTAAACAGAAATTAAAATTATATTTTTTCATTTAACCATAAAGCTTAGGGGATTCCCAGGTAAAGGGCCCGCATGCCAATGCAGGAGACATAAGAGATGTGCTTTGATCCCTGGATTGGGAAGATCCCATGGAGGAGGTATGGCAGTCCACTCCAGTACTCTTGCCTGGAGAATCCCATGGACAGGGGAGCCTGGAGGGCTACAGTGCATAAGGTTACAAAAGCGACTTAGCATGCTCCACTTTACTGTAGATTGCTGTCTAATTATATGCATTGTGGATTTTAAAAAATTAATTAAATTTTTGCTAAACTAAATAATTGCCACTAGTTCCCCCAATATTTATTGAGTGTATTTTATAGTTAGATGACTTTCTAGGTATTGGAGTAGAAGCTGTGAAGTCAGAGCAGTTGCTTCTTTTGCATAAGGTTAAGCGATAGGAAATTCTCTAAAGTCTTAGTTCCTCACAGCCTGTTATTTCCTTCCTTTAATAGTATTACTTTGAATCATGTATATTTGCTACCATAGGAAGAACATCAAATAAAAGATTTCTAGTAGTTTGCTTATAATGATCTGAAAATCAAAATAAAACTTCCCTTTACAGCACCTAATGTTTTAACGTGTTTAAGAATCATGTTAATGGCTTCTTGGTTTATTCCTATCACTGTCCGCAAGTACCTTCATTTGAAAGTTGGGCTGTTCCAGCACACACAATGTTCCGGTGGCTGGCTCTCATATAGCATAGCTGTATTCCAGATTAAGATAGGTCTGTTATATAATTATAATTTAAAATGCAGAGATCATTTTGTAATTCTAAACGAGGAGCAACGTATTTAATATACAAACTATATTGTTAACAATGCTATGGAATGAGGGTTTGCTAGACTACTATGGATACAACTTACTATTGTCCTATGAATCAAGCAGGCCTCTTGTTTTAGTCATATATAATTAATATATATCCATCTGATCTGTTCTAGTACATTTCTAGAACACAAATTTTGATTTCTAAGCCATAGTTAATAGGAGTCATATGCTTCATTAGTTGAACTATTATTTCATTGACAAAAACACTTACATGTAAAACTGATTAAGAGAAAACATGAATTTATATTATGGCCATCAAATTATATGAAAATATATGGGGATAGGCCTACATAATCTAAACAGAAATTAAAATTATATTTTTTCATTTAACCATAAAGCTTAGGGGATTCCCAGGTAAAGGGCCCGCATGCCAATGCAGGAGACATAAGAGATGTGCTTTGATCCCTGGATTGGGAAGATCCCATGGAGGAGGTATGGCAGTCCACTCCAGTACTCTTGCCTGGAGAATCCCATGGACAGGGGAGCCTGGAGGGCTACAGTGCATAAGGTTACAAAAGCGACTTAGCATGCTCCACTTTACTGTAGATTGCTGTCTAATTATATGCATTGTGGATTTTAAAAAATTAATTAAATTTTTGCTAAACTAAATAATTGCCACTAGTTCCCCCAATATTTATTGAGTGTATTTTATAGTTAGATGACTTTCTAGGTATTGGAGTAGAAGCTGTGAAGTCAGAGCAGTTGCTTCTTTTGGACTTTATATTCTGATGGAGAGAGAAGAAAATTAAAAAAAAAATAAGATGACTTCAGATAGTAATAAGCGCTGTGATAAGATAAAATTATGTACAACAAAAGTGGCTGCAGAAGTATTTACTTAGATATTGTGGTTAATAAAGTCGCCTTTAAGATGTGACAGTTACATGAGCTGAATTCTGTACTAGAAATTGGCTATATCTAGAGAAAGAACTTTTCAGGCAGATTGAACAATGGGGGCAAGAGCCCTAAGGTAGGACTAGACCTGGCAATTATGAGAGCATATAATAAGACCAGTGTTGTTGAATCCTAAAAAGCAAGGTTAGGAAATGGTAGGGCATATATTGAATAAGTAGACAAGGACTAGTTTACTGAAAAGGCCCTTTTTTGTGACATGGCAACTAGTTTGAACTGCAGTCTCTGTGTAATGGGAAGGGGATATTAGGATCTGAGTGACATGGCAAATGCATTTCAGTTTTGTTTGGAGAATAAATTGCAAACACTACTTATAGGTTATTACTCTGGTTTAGGCCAAGTGTATTTGCAATAGCTACAAATACTGCAGTTGTTTAAAATTATCTTTGCCAGGGAATGTTTATATGGGAAAAAAATCTTAGGAGAGAAGTTGATTTCAATCTTTATTGTCTTTTAGTTTGAGATGATTTAAACGATATGTTTAATTGATGTTCTATACAATCTTTTGACAATACCTCTTCCAGAAATTTACCATAAAGCTTAGGAAAGAAATGCCAATGCAGGAGACATAAGAGATGTGCTTTGATCCCTGGATTGGGAAGATCCCATGGAGGAGGTATGGCAGTCCACTCCAGTACTCTTGCCTGGAGAATCCCATGGACAGGGGAGCCTGGAGGGCTACAGTGCATAAGGTTACAAAAGCGACTTAGCATGCTCCACTTTACTGTAGATTGCTGTCTAATTATATGCATTGTGGATTTTAAAAAATTAATTAAATTTTTGCTAAACTAAATAATTGCCACTAGTTCCCCCAATATTTATTGAGTGTATTTTATAGTTAGATGACTTTCTAGGTATTGGAGTAGAAGCTGTGAAGTCAGAGCAGTTGCTTCTTTTGGACTTTATATTCTGATGGAGAGAGAAGAAAATTAAAAAAAAAATAAGATGACTTCAGATAGTAATAAGCGCTGTGATAAGATAAAATTATGTACAACAAAAGTGGCTGCAGAAGTATTTACTTAGATATTGTGGTTAATAAAGTCGCCTTTAAGATGTGACAGTTACATGAGCTGAATTCTGTACTAGAAATTGGCTATATCTAGAGAAAGAACTTTTCAGGCAGATTGAACAATGGGGCAAGAGCCCTAAGGTAGGACTAGACCTGGCAATTATGAGAGCATATAATAAGACCAGTGTTGTTGAATCCTAAAAAGCAAGGTTAGGAAATGGTAGGGCATATATTGAATAAGTAGACAAGGACTAGTTTACTGAAAAGGCCCTTTTTTGTGACATGGCAACTAGTTTGAACTGCAGTCTCTGTGTAATGGGAAGGGGATATTAGGATCTGAGTGACATGGCAAATGCATTTCAGTTTTGTTTGGAGAATAAATTGCAAACACTACTTATAGGTTATTACTCTGGTTTAGGCCAAGTGTATTTGCAATAGCTACAAATACTGCAGTTGTTTAAAATTATCTTTGCCAGGGAATGTTTATATGGGAAAAAAATCTTAGGAGAGAAGTTGATTTCAATCTTTATTGTCTTTTAGTTTGAGATGATTTAAACGATATGTTTAATTGATGTTCTATACAATCTTTTGACAATACTTCTCAGCTTTTTCATAATAAACTGAAAAATAAAGCAATGGTACATACGTGTGTGTGTGTGTGTGTGTGTGTGTGTGTGTGTGTGTGTTTATAGAAAGAGAGACCAAAAGCTTCTTGTAGGTAAGTTAAGGGATTTTTTTCTAAGTTGTTGCTTTATTTATCTTCATTTGGCTGCACTGAATCTTAGTTGTGGCATGTGGCATCTAGTTCCCTGACCAGGGATAGAACCTGGGCCTCCTGCTTTAGAAGCAGAGTCTTACCCACTGGACCACCAGGGAAGTCCCAAGTTAAGGGATTTCTATGTTGAATTTCTTTTAGAAAGAATAACAAGCTGTTTAAAGGAAATATACCACTGTATATTTTTAAAAGAATGAACACAAATAGAATTTCTCGTACATATTTGCATATGGGACAATTCTTACTTCAAATGGTGCTACTCACCCCTGTGCCACATAACATCATATTTGAGAAGGCAAATTAATTTAGGCATTATTTTTATGAGCACTGAGCTTTTATTATCCTTAGATTGCAAAGATATTGTGTGGATTTTATTAACTTGCGTAGGATACGTTAACTATATATATATGTGTGTGTGTATATAGATAGATATATGTATACACACACACACACACACACACACACACACATGAAAAGTGACTGTTCGTACATCAGTCGTGTTCAATCTTTTGTAACCCCATGGACTGTAGCCCACCAGGCAAGAATACTGGAGTGTGTAACCATACCCTTCTCCAGGGCATTTTCCCAACCCAGGAATTGAATCTGACCTCCCACATTGCAGGCAGGCTTTTTAGCATCTCAGCCACCAGAGGAGATGTATATATACATACACATATATATATATGTATGTAAACCATTCATATGTATATGGAGATACATATATACTTTTTTCTATAGGTTGCTTTATATCAATACTACTTAGTGTTGTTTGAAGAGCACACTTTCTATTTGGGCTCAGTAGGAAACACACAGTGCACATTTTCACTCTTCTATTGTAAGCATCTAATCACCATGCTTCTATTAATTCTTCTCAGTCTAAATTTTGAAAACTGGTGCTAAATAAATACTTAAATGCCCATGTATGGCCTTTGCCTGCATGTGGTTAGCATGATAATTATTTCACAGCTCTCTTGATTATCTGGGAAGTTTTTCCCAGTGAGATGCTGGAATTGCCTGTCATTGGTTCAGAAGAGTATAGGTTCAGTCTTTCTGCACAATAGATGGTTGACTAAGGCCACTTTTCTGTTTTTAGAGAAAAAAAAAATGTTTGTTTTGCTGACATTTTCTTTATGGTTTATTGTGCTAGTTTGCATTCTCAATACATGATTTAATTTCTTCCTTGATTTTATATATTTTTTAGAGTATTCTGGGAAATAAAATGTCAAAAAAAGTTATCTAAAATGCAATAGCTACCTCCATTTTTTATTCAGTGTTAAATGTCCTCCTTTATATTAATTACTGGTAATTGCCCCAGTGAATAATCAATAGGTAATCAACCAGTAGATTACCAGTAGTAACAGTTTTTAATTATGGACTATTATTCTTGGAGTTAGCTCATCGTGGGATGTAGTCAAGCAAATATTGTGTGGATTTTATTAACTTGCGTAGGATACGTTAACTATATATATATGTGTGTGTGTATATAGATAGATATATGTATACACACACACACACACACACACACACACACATGAAAAGTGACTGTTCGTACATCAGTCGTGTTCAATCTTTTGTAACCCCATGGACTGTAGCCCACCAGGCAAGAATACTGGAGTGTGTAACCATACCCTTCTCCAGGGCATTTTCCCAACCCAGGAATTGAATCTGACCTCCCACATTGCAGGCAGGCTTTTTAGCATCTCAGCCACCAGAGGAGATGTATATATACATACACATATATATATATATGTATGTAAACCATTCATATGTATATGGAGATACATATATACTTTTTTCTATAGGTTGCTTTATATCAATACTACTTAGTGTTGTTTGAAGAGCACACTTTCTATTTGGGCTCAGTAGGAAACACACAGTGCACATTTTCACTCTTCTATTGTAAGCATCTAATCACCATGCTTCTATTAATTCTTCTCAGTCTAAATTTTGAAAACTGGTGCTAAATAAATACTTAAATGCCCATGTATGGCCTTTGCCTGCATGTGGTTAGCATGATAATTATTTCACAGCTCTCTTGATTATCTGGGAAGTTTTTCCCAGTGAGATGCTGGAATTGCCTGTCATTGGTTCAGAAGAGTATAGGTTCAGTCTTTCTGCACAATAGATGGTTGACTAAGGCCACTTTTCTGTTTTTAGAGAAAAAAAAAATGTTTGTTTTGCTGACATTTTCTTTATGGTTTATTGTGCTAGTTTGCATTCTCAATACATGATTTAATTTCTTCCTTGATTTTATATATTTTTTAGAGTATTCTGGGAAATAAAATGTCAAAAAAAGTTATCTAAAATGCAATAGCTACCTCCATTTTTTATTCAGTGTTAAATGTCCTCCTTTATATTAATTACTGGTAATTGCCCCAGTGAATAATCAATAGGTAATCAACCAGTAGATTACCAGTAGTAACAGTTTTTAATTATGGACTATTATTCTTGGAGTTAGCTCATCGTGGGATGTAGTCAAGCAAATATGTTGGCACATTATGGGAAGTCCAAATGTTTAACAATATGCTGAACAAAATAATTTTTACTTTCTAAAATGCAGGATCTCTTCATCATTAGATGTAGAAAAGCAGATAAACAAAAAGGAATGCTTATTCTGCACATTAATGTAGAACTTTCCCATTTCATGAACATTTGTTTTCAATTTTCCAACAATAAAACAGCTTAATGGAGGTATGGTTGTACTTTTATTTTGGCTTTGGCCTTTGTTTAGCATTTAGTACTATTTTTTTTTTTTTAATTGTAGGAAAAGTATATCATGTTCTGTTTGGCCTACTTTATTTTTTTATACTCACATTTTGAGCTTAGTGCTGAAACACCTTCAAAGGTCATAAGCAGAGGAAAACATGTAAGAAGAAAATAAAATAATCATAAAGGCATAATTTAACCAGTCTTTAATGAAGAGATGATCTCTGTATATGTTCTGCCTTGCCTTATTATCTCCGTCCCTCATATCGGGTGCCCCTTCTTCTCGGTGCTATGACTTGTCTCTTTGTATTAGTATTCAGTGTCCCTCTTCTTCCTGAACATACCATTC
This sequence comes from Tragulus kanchil, assembly GCA_022376925.1. NCBI lineage: Eukaryota > Metazoa > Chordata > Mammalia > Artiodactyla > Tragulidae > Tragulus > Tragulus kanchil. The sequence goes on from JAIOJX010000004.1 coordinate 24,731,899, forward strand.
AAAATTATGACATATTAATCACGGACATTAGGGATGGAAATGATCTGTTACTCTAGGTCATCTAATACCCTCCAGAGGCCCATTCTTCTAGCTGTATTATCCAGTGCTTTTCACGGATTATTTGAAATGACTCAAGAAATGAAGATTTCCCTTTTTCCTTATTACGCAATCAGTTTCCCCATGGAATTCACACTGCTTTGATAGTCTAACCAGTTGCTAACAAGCAAACCATTTTGTGACATATGTAAAATTGCACGGACTTGTAATACCTCAGGCATATTGTGCTCTTTAACACTATTATTAATATGTTAACAGGTGGAAACTTATTATCATCTGACTGCTTGGAGTGTGAAATGTCTTAAACTCATTTCATTTTCAATTCTTTGTAGTTTATGGTTACACTTGATTAAAGGTGGTACTGTGAACACTTCAAGTTGTTTTAATTTAAGGTAGAAGTGCTGTGGACTACATTCAGAAACATGTTAGATATTGATTCTCACATGGCCTTAGTACCTAATGTGAACTCAAATACAAAAATTTTGAAACAGTATGGGAAAAGTCAATGAACACATAACCAAACTGATCAAAATTAGTCGAACAAATGCTTTGGAAGAGCTATGGAACAGTAATAGGAAAATACTAGAAGGCAACTTGAGACACTGATATATTAAGTTTCAAAATAGAGACTCTGAGAAGATTGATGATGGGTACTATCTTTTTGTTGTAGCTTATCTGTTGTTATTGTTCAGTTTCTAAGTCCTGTCTGACTCTTTGTGACCCCATGCCCTACAGCATGCCAGGCTTTCCTGTCCTATACTGTAGCTTATCTGTATTGCTCTAATATTTGCAAGCCAAGTATGTAATAGAGAGGTGAAAGAGGTGAATAGGCTGATTTGGTAAGGAGGCCAGGGGTTTCCAAGGAGGAGGAGGGAGAACACATATTTTTTAGCCTAAAATGTTTGCCATGATAGAGATCTATTCTGCATTGAAATGTGACATCTAATCTTGATGTCTGAAGACTATCCTCTGGCTAATCTTATGTTAATGTTGTGGAAGTGGGTCTAGGAAGACCTTTACAGCCTTAAAAGCTTCTTTTTATCGATCATTAGTAATCAACTGGAAAAGTACTAAATGCCTGGCCTAAATTAGCTTCTAGCTGTATTATCCAGTGCTTTTCACGGATTATTTGAAATGACTCAAGAAATGAAGATTTCCCTTTTTCCTTATTACGCAATCAGTTTCCCCATGGAATTCACACTGCTTTGATAGTCTAACCAGTTGCTAACAAGCAAACCATTTTGTGACATATGTAAAATTGCACGGACTTGTAATACCTCAGGCATATTGTGCTCTTTAACACTATTATTAATATGTTAACAGGTGGAAACTTATTATCATCTGACTGCTTGGAGTGTGAAATGTCTTAAACTCATTTCATTTTCAATTCTTTGTAGTTTATGGTTACACTTGATTAAAGGTGGTACTGTGAACACTTCAAGTTGTTTTAATTTAAGGTAGAAGTGCTGTGGACTACATTCAGAAACATGTTAGATATTGATTCTCACATGGCCTTAGTACCTAATGTGAACTCAAATACAAAAATTTTGAAACAGTATGGGAAAAGTCAATGAACACATAACCAAACTGATCAAAATTAGTCGAACAAATGCTTTGGAAGAGCTATGGAACAGTAATAGGAAAATACTAGAAGGCAACTTGAGACACTGATATATTAAGTTTCAAAATAGAGACTCTGAGAAGATTGATGATGGGTACTATCTTTTTGTTGTAGCTTATCTGTTGTTATTGTTCAGTTTCTAAGTCCTGTCTGACTCTTTGTGACCCCATGCCCTACAGCATGCCAGGCTTTCCTGTCCTATACTGTAGCTTATCTGTATTGCTCTAATATTTGCAAGCCAAGTATGTAATAGAGAGGTGAAAGAGGTGAATAGGCTGATTTGGTAAGGAGGCCAGGGGTTTCCAAGGAGGAGGAGGGAGAACACATATTTTTTAGCCTAAAATGTTTGCCATGATAGAGATCTATTCTGCATTGAAATGTGACATCTAATCTTGATGTCTGAAGACTATCCTCTGGCTAATCTTATGTTAATGTTGTGGAAGTGGGTCTAGGAAGACCTTTACAGCCTTAAAAGCTTCTTTTTATCGATCATTAGTAATCAACTGGAAAAGTACTAAATGCCTGGCCTAAATTAGCTTCTAGGGGTACTCTTCTATCCCCTTTCCAGTTCCTTTAGCTAGAAGCTTTCTCTATCCCTTTTTTCTTTAATAAACCTTTTACTGCACGAATCTCTGAGTGACAAAAGGCAAGTCTTTGATCCCAAAGTGCACATCTTCTTCTTTGGAGATCACAACTCCGACATCGTTCACCAGAAGCTATCTACTGTCATCTGACAGAAGAATGGTGACATAAGGGAGGGGGTGCTGTTAAAGAAACATCAGTGTCTTAGATGTGCATGCTTTAACCTTTTGAAGGATACTTATTCCTGATTTCTGTTTGTTTTCTGATTTGTTCCTATATTTCCTATTATTTGTTCCTCCATTCAAAATGGAGTGTGGCAATCAAATACCAAGTAACAGTAACACCTGGAAAATAATACAGTAATTTTATTGTAAGTAATAATAAGAGGAAGAGTGTGCTTATACAATAAAAGATTCTTTATCTTAAATATAAAGTTGATACAGTATGTAAACATCTAAAGCATGCTTTTGTGATAGTATTGTCAGTTAGTCCCATTCTCCTTTGTTATGGGATAAAATTATGTTTCATAATGGGCAGTTGAATTTAACCTAATTTAGTCATCATCAGCCAAGAGCTGCATCCTAGCTTAGAGGCTAATAGAAAACACAGAAAGAAGCAAAGTGGATCTCATTCCCTAAAGCATCTAGTCCCCCAGAAGCTGCCTGTTAATACAATGAGTGTAACCTCTTATGTTTTATGTTGTATTCTCAAATTTTCACTCATAAGATTATATCACTCTCAAGATTTGTTAAGGAAGAGTTTGTCACCCACACATTCCAGTATTCTTGCCTGGAAAATCCTATGGAACCTGGTGGGCTACATTCCATAGGATCACAAAAATCAGAGAGGATGCAGCAACTAAACAGCAGCAGCAGAGGTAACTAGAGAAAATATTAGACAGCCAAAGTGGAAACCACTTCCAACATCTGTGCCAGGAATATTAGCCTAAAATGTTTGCCATGATAGAGATCTATTCTGCATTGAAATGTGACATCTAATCTTGATGTCTGAAGACTATCCTCTGGCTAATCTTATGTTAATGTTGTGGAAGTGGGTCTAGGAAGACCTTTACAGCCTTAAAAGCTTCTTTTTATCGATCATTAGTAATCAACTGGAAAAGTACTAAATGCCTGGCCTAAATTAGCTTCTAGGGGTACTCTTCTATCCCCTTTCCAGTTCCTTTAGCTAGAAGCTTTCTCTATCCCTTTTTTCTTTAAAAAACCCTTTTTACTGCACGAATCTCTGAGTGACAAAAGGCAAGTCTTTGATCCCAAAGTGCACATCTTCTTCTTTGGAGATCACAACTCCGACATCGTTCACCAGAAGCTATCTACTGTCATCTGACAGAAGAATGGTGACATAAGGGAGGGGGTGCTGTTAAAGAAACATCAGTGTCTTAGATGTGCATGCTTTAACCTTTTGAAGGATACTTATTCCTGATTTCTGTTTGTTTTCTGATTTGTTCCTATATTTCCTATTATTTGTTCCTCCATTCAAAATGGAGTGTGGCAATCAAATACCAAGTAACAGTAACACCTGGAAAATAATACAGTAATTTTATTGTAAGTAATAATAAGAGGAAGAGTGTGCTTATACAATAAAAGATTCTTTATCTTAAATATAAAGTTGATACAGTATGTAAACATCTAAAGCATGCTTTTGTGATAGTATTGTCAGTTAGTCCCATTCTCCTTTGTTATGGGATAAAATTATGTTTCATAATGGGCAGTTGAATTTAACCTAATTTAGTCATCATCAGCCAAGAGCTGCATCCTAGCTTAGAGGCTAATAGAAAACACAGAAAGAAGCAAAGTGGATCTCATTCCCTAAAGCATCTAGTCCCCCAGAAGCTGCCTGTTAATACAATGAGTGTAACCTCTTATGTTTTATGTTGTATTCTCAAATTTTCACTCATAAGATTATATCACTCTCAAGATTTGTTAAGGAAGAGTTTGTCACCCACACATTCCAGTATTCTTGCCTGGAAAATCCTATGGAACCTGGTGGGCTACATTCCATAGGATCACAAAAATCAGAGAGGATGCAGCAACTAAACAGCAGCAGCAGAGGTAACTAGAGAAAATATTAGACAGCCAAAGTGGAAACCACTTCCAACATCTGTGCCAGGAATATTAGCTATTAAATGGAATTAAAGAGAGCAAGATACTATCTTTTTCTCATATGAATTTAATAATCTATTGTCAAAAGGTAAAAATTTTTAAAAAACTAATGTTGCAAATGCCATAGTCTGAAAACAATTGGTTTTTTTCATCTGGATAGTCATTTTTATCCATTGTTCAGAAAAAAATAAGACATTTACCTCAGAAGTGCCATAGTCTGAAAACAATTGGTTTTTTTCATCTGGATAGTCATTTTTATCCATTGTTCAGAAAAAAATAAGACGTTTACCTCAGAAGTTTTGACCATAATGGAAGGTCATAGAATATAATCTCTTATTTTGTATTATAAAAATAATAATATGGGGCTTCCCTTGTGGCTCAGTGGATAGGAACCCGTCTGCCAATGCAGGAGACACAGGTTCGAGCCCTGATCCGAGAAGATCCCACATACCGCGGAGCAGCTAAACCCACACATCAACAAAGACCTAGCACAGCCAAAAATAAATAAAGTTTTTTTAAAAAAAAATAATATTAAGAAATTTACAGGGCTATTTTAAAGGTTAAATTAGGCAATAAATATATGGTTCTTAGAATATATCTGGCACTTAAAGATGAGCGTAGGTTACCTGTTATTCTTGAGACGTAAAAAAACACTTTAGAGTGTTGTTGCTGTCAGTACTACTTTCAATAACAACAGTATCATTATTATTATTTTTATTTTCTTAAAAACATCGTAGTAAAAGGTAATTTGGAATTGTACAGTCTGAATTTCAGATTAAATTTGATAATGACTGGTAATTTACTGTGAAGATACACATAGTAATACATAGCACATTTATAATAGATATACACACAGCCCATTCTTTACTATCAAATTTTCACTCATAAGATTATATCACTCTCAAGATTTGTTAAGGAAGAGTTTGTCACCCACACATTCCAGTATTCTTGCCTGGAAAATCCTATGGAACCTGGTGGGCTACATTCCATAGGATCACAAAAATCAGAGAGGATGCAGCAACTAAACAGCAGCAGCAGAGGTAACTAGAGAAAATATTAGACAGCCAAAGTGGAAACCACTTCCAACATCTGTGCCAGGAATATTAGCTATTAAATGGAATTAAAGAGAGCAAGATACTATCTTTTCTCATATGAATTTAATAATCTATTGTCAAAAGGTAAAAATTTTTAAAAAACTAATGTTGCAAATGCCATAGTCTGAAAACAATTGGTTTTTTTCATCTGGATAGTCATTTTTATCCATTGTTCAGAAAAAAATAAGACATTTACCTCAGAAGTGCCATAGTCTGAAAACAATTGGTTTTTTTCATCTGGATAGTCATTTTTATCCATTGTTCAGAAAAAAATAAGACGTTTACCTCAGAAGTTTTGACCATAATGGAAGGTCATAGAATATAATCTCTTATTTTGTATTATAAAAATAATAATATGGGGCTTCCCTTGTGGCTCAGTGGATAGGAACCCGTCTGCCAATGCAGGAGACACAGGTTCGAGCCCTGATCCGAGAAGATCCCACATACCGCGGAGCAGCTAAACCCACACATCAACAAAGACCTAGCACAGCCAAAAATAAATAAAGTTTTTTTAAAAAAAAATAATATTAAGAAATTTACAGGGCTATTTTAAAGGTTAAATTAGGCAATAAATATATGGTTCTTAGAATATATCTGGCACTTAAAGATGAGCGTAGGTTACCTGTTATTCTTGAGACGTAAAAAAACACTTTAGAGTGTTGTTGCTGTCAGTACTACTTTCAATAACAACAGTATCATTATTATTATTTTTATTTTCTTAAAAACATCGTAGTAAAAGGTAATTTGGAATTGTACAGTCTGAATTTCAGATTAAATTTGATAATGACTGGTAATTTACTGTGAAGATACACATAGTAATACATAGCACATTTATAATAGATATACACACAGCCCATTCTTTACTATCAGATTCAATCTACAATAATATCCATATATAATGAATACCCATACTTAACTTTATATTATTTGTTTATTGTCTTGTCTTCCCCAGTTGCCTACCCTTGTGCAATAGAGGACAATGAAGGCAGGCACATCTTTCATCTTGTTTAATATTGTGTAGGCACTCTTTACCAGTGCCTGGCACATATTAAGTAGCTAATAAACTGTTGTTGGGATCTATATTGAGTCACCAGCAGCACAGGTTCATTTCACTTAGAGCATTTTTAAATTTTACTTTTACACAGAAACCCGAGTCAGCCCTAGGTATACACATGGGAATTTTTAATTCAGTATCACAAATGTGTACATTGGGCACATTTTTTTTTCTCCAATATCAACACTCACACAGACGCACATGCACACACACACACACACACACTTACACACATATTATCCAGGTTTTAAAATGAGCATGCTTAGAAAACAAAAATGTTTCTTAGTTGATCATTATCTTTGCTAACTCTTATATACTTCATGCTTGTATTATTTTAAAGCACAGTCATATTTTAATGAACTGGATATATACAATCAGTCTCTAATTTTATCAGTTTTTTTGGTAGCAATGACTCTTAGATTCTTTATCTTTCCCCTTTGGCTATCATGAACTTACTCTAAGCTCTCAAAACACCTCTATTTTATACACTGGTTTCTGCAGTATCTTCTTTAACTCTGTTACTGTCTCTTTAAGTTATATTCTACTCTATCCCGTATGTAACACCTATGAATCCATAGTTTACCAAGGATAGTGTCCTCCATGGATGCCTCTCTTCATGCCCTATCTTTTCCATAAATTCATTAAAAACAAGTGAAAGGAAAAGTTCAAAGCTGAAAAACAGCATTAGGAATGATAGTCCAAAAATGGGAAATCTTATTGTGAGAGGCATAAGGCAGAAAACATTGATTATATTGTTGTGGGGCACACCATGTTAGGTTAGATTGTTGTTAACCTTACATACGTAAGAATTGACTTTTGCCTCACTGACACACTTCAAACAGTAGAAAAACCAGAAATGGAAAATATGCCAGATATGCCAAAATAGCGGCAGCATTAGCAGTAATAGTGGCAAGGATTAAAAGCTCATTCTTTGCAGGTTCTTTCCTTCGGCTTTATACCCATCATTTCACTTATATGTCTTAATAATTCTTAAGGTGACTGATTATAGAATTATGTATATATATTTGTTTATTGTCTTGTCTTCCCCAGTTGCCTACCCTTGTGCAATAGAGGACAATGAAGGCAGGCACATCTTTCATCTTGTTTAATATTGTGTAGGCACTCTTTACCAGTGCCTGGCACATATTAAGTAGCTAATAAACTGTTGTTGGGATCTATATTGAGTCACCAGCAGCACAGGTTCATTTCACTTAGAGCATTTTTAAATTTTACTTTTACACAGAAACCCGAGTCAGCCCTAGGTATACACATGGGAATTTTTAATTCAGTATCACAAATGTGTACATTGGGCACATTTTTTTTTCTCCAATATCAACACTCACACAGACGCACATGCACACACACACACACACACTTACACACATATTATCCAGGTTTTAAAATGAGCATGCTTAGAAAACAAAAATGTTTCTTAGTTGATCATTATCTTTGCTAACTCTTATATACTTCATGCTTGTATTATTTTAAAGCACAGTCATATTTTAATGAACTGGATATATACAATCAGTCTCTAATTTTATCAGTTTTTTTGGTAGCAATGACTCTTAGATTCTTTATCTTTCCCCTTTGGCTATCATGAACTTACTCTAAGCTCTCAAAACACCTCTATTTTATACACTGGTTTCTGCAGTATCTTCTTTAACTCTGTTACTGTCTCTTTAAGTTATATTCTACTCTATCCCGTATGTAACACCTATGAATCCATAGTTTACCAAGGATAGTGTCCTCCATGGATGCCTCTCTTCATGCCCTATCTTTTCCATAAATTCATTAAAAACAAGTGAAAGGAAAAGTTCAAAGCTGAAAAACAGCATTAGGAATGATAGCCAAAGGGGAAATCTTATTGTGAGAGGCATAAGGCAGAAAACATTGATTATATTGTTGTGGGGCACACCATGTTAGGTTAGATTGTTGTTAACCTTACATACGTAAGAATTGACTTTTGCCTCACTGACACACTTCAAACAGTAGAAAAACCAGAAATGGAAAATATGCCAGATATGCCAAAATAGCGGCAGCATTAGCAGTAATAGTGGCAAGGATTAAAAGCTCATTCTTTGCAGGTTCTTTCCTTCGGCTTTATACCCATCATTTCACTTATATGTCTTAATAATTCTTAAGGTGACTGATTATAGAATTATGTATATATATTTCCCTTATATTTGCAAGTCAAATTATGCAGAAGAGAAAACTGAGATTTATAAAAGTCAAGTGACATGATTAATGTGAAGTGGTTCCACCAAGCAGAAATTGTGGTTGCACTTGAGTCTGTCTGTTCAACCAGACTAATGTTCTACACTGCACTCTTTCTCCAGTACCATAAACACATAGACTATTTTCAAAGAATGAATGATAAAAATAAATGAAGTCTATTTTAAGAATTAGATTCTAAGAAGATAGGAGGCAAATAAATTGACACAAATGAATGTGTTTTCTCTTTAACTTTATAAACTATAAAGTCATTTGCAAAGTTAATAAAAACCACTTTCATCTCAGTAATATGTTCATGTTTTACAGTAGAGAACAAATGTATAGATGAAGGTGTTGAAACAATGTCAGAGAGCTGTGATATAATCTGGCTTGCTCTGGCATATTTTATACTGGTAAACTTCAAATCATGTAATAAAGTGATTGGGAAGTGGATTGGAGAAAGACTATAGTTTGAATGAAATTTTGCCCATTTAGTTAAGTTACTTGCAATAAAGATTTCTTATCCAGAAACATAAAGTCTTTTTTACTCACAGTATTCTTCCAGAAACCAAAATATATTTTACCTATTTTGTCGAGGTAAGTGGAGTAAAAGTTAGGAAGGAAAAGTTTTTAAATTATGTTAAACATTCTCTATGATAATATCCATGATAAATGAATAAATAAATGTTTTAATAAATATTTCAATTTTTGCATTGAATAAATGTTAATTTATGCAGAGTTGGAAGCTATTTAAGTAGTTGATAATGACAAATTGAAGAGTTTTGTGTGGTTTGGACTAGTGAATAATGCTATTAGAAACCTAATCTTTATACTTAGTAGTAAATACTTTAATAATGGTTATCGACCAAGAAATAAAGCTGTCTACATTCATTTTTAATGTTGTTATTAAACAGTCCATGACCATTCACACATGACAGAAGGGAATTGACCTGACATAGGAAAAACAGTATAGTTTAATTAAAAATGGCTTGAATATTTTTAGAAGAAATAAATTGAACTTGTGTATGGCTTTTAAGTGGCATCTGAAAGAAAAAATAAACTACCCTATAATTAATAACTTATCTATTATAAATCTTAAAGTCTTAGAGAATTACTGAAGATTTAAAAATAAAAGTCAAGTGACATGATTAATGTGAAGTGGTTCCACCAAGCAGAAATTGTGGTTGCACTTGAGTCTGTCTGTTCAACCAGACTAATGTTCTACACTGCACTCTTTCTCCAGTACCATAAACACATAGACTATTTTCAAAGAATGAATGATAAAAATAAATGAAGTCTATTTTAAGAATTAGATTCTAAGAAGATAGGAGGCAAATAAATTGACACAAATGAATGTGTTTTCTCTTTAACTTTATAAACTATAAAGTCATTTGCAAAGTTAATAAAAACCACTTTCATCTCAGTAATATGTTCATGTTTTACAGTAGAGAACAAATGTATAGATGAAGGTGTTGAAACAATGTCAGAGAGCTGTGATATAATCTGGCTTGCTCTGGCATATTTTATACTGGTAAACTTCAAATCATGTAATAAAGTGATTGGGAAGTGGATTGGAGAAAGACTATAGTTTGAATGAAATTTTGCCCATTTAGTTAAGTTACTTGCAATAAAGATTTCTTATCCAGAAACATAAAGTCTTTTTTACTCACAGTATTCTTCCAGAAACCAAAATATATTTTACCTATTTTGTCGAGGTAAGTGGAGTAAAAGTTAGGAAGGAAAAGTTTTTAAATTATGTTAAACATTCTCTATGATAATATCCATGATAAATGAATAAATAAATGTTTTAATAAATATTTCAATTTTTGCATTGAATAAATGTTAATTTATGCAGAGTTGGAAGCTATTTAAGTAGTTGATAATGACAAATTGAAGAGTTTTGTGTGGTTTGGACTAGTGAATAATGCTATTAGAAACCTAATCTTTATACTTAGTAGTAAATACTTTAATAATGGTTATCGACCAAGAAATAAAGCTGTCTACATTCATTTTTAATGTTGTTATTAAACAGTCCATGACCATTCACACATGACAGAAGGGAATTGACCTGACATAGGAAAAACAGTATAGTTTAATTAAAAATGGCTTGAATATTTTTAGAAGAAATAAATTGAACTTGTGTATGGCTTTTAAGTGGCATCTGAAAGAAAAAATAAACTACCCTATAATTAATAACTTATCTATTATAAATCTTAAAGTCTTAGTATAGTTCATTCATATGTTCCAATGTGATTACAAAAAAATATGTCAAACAACAACTAAAATAACATTTAATTAGTCTCTTGTACTTGAATATCCTTCTGGGAAATAAATTTTGTTATTTATCGTGATAAAATAGCATTATTGTTAGTACAAAAGGCTTACAAAAATTGCTGAGTTCTCATAGGCAACGGGTAGTAGATCTTTTTCTTTTGCCTTTTTTGTTTTATTTGCCTTTTCTGGAAATTTTTCCGGGAATGGATGAGTTTATATATTGCTAGAAGATGCTTGTATTTTCTAATAGCATATATAAGAAGACTTTATGAAGTATATTCATTCCATGATAATATTGCAATTAATTTCAATTTTTTTGTCGTGAATACGTATGTACAGTTTCAAGTTGTCTTAAGTTTATATATAAAGTAAATTTGGCTTTTATTAGGTTCTTATTTTATGACTATGCCTTTAATAGAGAAACTAAGACTTGAAGAGTTTAAATTGTGCAAAATCACACAGTTAATAAGAGAAAACCTCAACATTTGAGTTAAAGGCTTATGAATCTTGTGTAAACCTCCTAACCATGGTATTACATTCATATGCATCTATCTTGATCATTCAGTTCTCTAACTTTGTTAGGTTCTCAAATGCAAAGCACGCATGTGTTGCTGAGGGGTTTTTTTTGACATTGATTTTTTTTATACTATGGATACTAATAAATAATTTTTGCACATTTTACTGTTATAATATCAGACATATAAAATGTGCATACAGGAAATGTAAATCTTAGCACTGAGGCAAAATTTGTGCTGACTGGTGATTTGCTTTTCAAGGCCAATTTGACTGATGGTATCTTTAGAGTGTACCATTTTAGAAAAGATCTGTGCATTCTGTTATGAAAAAACTCCAATGATCCTATGTATCTGAAAATCTTATTTTCATTTTTAGATTTATTTCCATGGTAATAATATGAATGTAAGGCATATCCTTAAATGTTTCTTTATAATTTAGAAATATCCAAATAGTTTAATTAATTTCTCAGACTCAGATTATACTGGGCTCTTACAAAGTAAATTGTAATTGCCTCTTGACAGATGAGAGTTGAACAAGGATTAATTCCTGTATCATTTTTCTACATCATTATCATTTCTCTAAATATTTTTCACTTAGGTTTTATTGTTAACTATTTTAAATGTGTTAGAAACATATAGAGAATAAGTACACAGATGTTTCTATTAAATGGTCAATATATGATTCTAAGGCTCTTGAAACCCATAGCAGTAACAATAACTATGACTTAATTAGTTCTTACAGTATTGTTGTACAGTGTGCTAAACTTCTCAAGGAGTTGTTTCATTCATTAACTAATTATTTGTTGACTGTCAGCCATAGTCTAGGAATTGTTATAGGTGCTTGCAATACAGCAATGACACAGACAGCCAAATTCCTGCCTTTATTAAATGAATACTCTGCTGGAGCTCAGTATCTACTGCAAAATAGTATTTTATCCTACTTTTTCTCTTTTTTTAAGCTGAGAGCTCTAAGGTTTCCTTAGTAAGGAAACCACTTTCCCAAGTGACTTTGCAAAGCTAGAATTCAGTTTATGTTTGTTTGACTTGCAATTATAAGAACTGAAATACTATACTGAAAATAAGCAGCTTTAGCCACTGCATTAATACTATATTTCAGATGTTATCTAAAATCCAAATACCTCATGTGTTAATACTTTGTCTTTTGAATTATGCTTTACATTTGTCATCTCTGATTGCTCAGTTGTTTTTTGGGCCTCATGTACCTTTGTCTATGAATGATATGGGCACACTCTATGTGTACTGCCTTGAATGATAAAAAATTTAGCAATAGGAGAATCATGAACTACACAAGAGGCTGGATTACAGGTGAAGCTGTTCTAAAGAATTGACTTAATAATATAACATTTTGTTTTTTAATAAACATCCCTAAGTGAAATTTTGACTGGCAAAATTTGTGCTGACTTTTTGCTTTTCAAGGCCAATTTGACTGATGGTATCTTTAGAGTGTACCATTTTAGAAAAGATCTGTGCATTCTGTTATGAAAAAACTCCAATGATCCTATGTATCTGAAAATCTTATTTTCATTTTTAGATTTATTTCCATGGTAATAATATGAATGTAAGGCATATCCTTAAATGTTTCTTTATAATTTAGAAATATCCAAATAGTTTAATTAATTTCTCAGACTCAGATTATACTGGGCTCTTACAAAGTAAATTGTAATTGCCTCTTGACAGATGAGAGTTGAACAAGGATTAATTCCTGTATCATTTTTCTACATCATTATCATTTCTCTAAATATTTTTCACTTAGGTTTTATTGTTAACTATTTTAAATGTGTTAGAAACATATAGAGAATAAGTACACAGATGTTTCTATTAAATGGTCAATATATGATTCTAAGGCTCTTGAAACCCATAGCAGTAACAATAACTATGACTTAATTAGTTCTTACAGTATTGTTGTACAGTGTGCTAAACTTCTCAAGGAGTTGTTTCATTCATTAACTAATTATTTGTTGACTGTCAGCCATAGTCTAGGAATTGTTATAGGTGCTTGCAATACAGCAATGACACAGACAGCCAAATTCCTGCCTTTATTAAATGAATACTCTGCTGGAGCTCAGTATCTACTGCAAAATAGTATTTTATCCTACTTTTTCTCTTTTTTTAAGCTGAGAGCTCTAAGGTTTCCTTAGTAAGGAAACCACTTTCCCAAGTGACTTTGCAAAGCTAGAATTCAGTTTATGTTTGTTTGACTTGCAATTATAAGAACTGAAATACTATACTGAAAATAAGCAGCTTTAGCCACTGCATTAATACTATATTTCAGATGTTATCTAAAATCCAAATACCTCATGTGTTAATACTTTGTCTTTTGAATTATGCTTTACATTTGTCATCTCTGATTGCTCAGTTGTTTTTTGGGCCTCATGTACCTTTGTCTATGAATGATATGGGCACACTCTATGTGTACTGCCTTGAATGATAAAAAATTTAGCAATAGGAGAATCATGAACTACACAAGAGGCTGGATTACAGGTGAAGCTGTTCTAAAGAATTGACTTAATAATATAACATTTTGTTTTTTAAATAAACATCCCAATAAGTGAATACATTGTTTGCTGAGTATAATTCAGCATTATTTAAATTAAGTAAATATGCAGACGTCTGAATTCTATCTCATGCAATGACACGTCATGTGATGTCACTTTTTAGAAGAGAAAAGGGAGATATTTTACTTAAATAGTTGAATAACTTGAAAGAAGTATATCTGTCTATAATCTATCTAGATACTCTGTCTATATATTAAAGAAATTTGCTCTTTCAATCTCAAGAGTCAGTTTTAGAAGTAAACAAAAGGTTTCATTTTTTTGTTCTTCATGCTGTGCAGATCACAACCCCAAGAATGTGGTTAATATCAAAAGCAAAGACTTGTTTGGGTGCATTACATTTTTGCATGGGCTTCAGGTAGTAATCACTGGAAATCTTCAATATAAAATTTGTAGGTGAAGTATACTGGTGACAGAGAGGGTTTCTAGGCCTTACTATTTTAATTTGAAAACTTCAGTGGTAAACAGTCACCTTGAGAGCACATTATAAGGGGAAATCTGCCTTGTATACTATTAACAGGCATAGGACAGGCTTTCCACGGAATCTTCATTTTCATTAGGAACTTAAAGTAATTCTAAGAGTTTGTTTCTTGTTAGTTACTAGGTTACAGGTGGCTTTACTGAGTTGGCAAGAAGGACATTACTTGCAAAAATAAATAAATAGTTGAAGAGAAACCGTGTAATATACTTTTCCTTCTTAAAAATTATTCCAACCGTTTGTGACACTTACTTGCCTTTAATCTGCTTGTATTGATAGAATTTGTAAACTTCATGTATCCTTACAGACATCTGCTGTCATTGAAATATCTTATACTTGGAAATAAGCATAAATCCTTTCTGAATTAGATCAAAGTCATTCAAGACTTTATAGATCAATACAAATAGATACATTAGATACATTAATAAACAAATAGATGCATTAATAACATTAACTTTTATACTTAGAATTGTCGACTAAAAAACATGAACAAGCTGTTTATCTTTTTATTTTGTTTTATTCATTTTATTTTTTTGAGAGTTGCAAGTTCTATTTGGGGCATAGTTAGGACTGCAGCCTGGGAGGCAGCACCTCACATACTCTGAGAGACTTTTCCAAAGAGGCAGCAGGAAGAAAATCAATACATAAGGTATTGTTGAAGGGGCATTTCAATAGCATTAATCACTCATTTTACAATGGAGTTTCTGGTTAGTCATGAAGATTTGATATCACCGTGAAGGGATTTAGTGTTGTTCTAGATATGAGGAGATGCAAAGATCGAATCTGTTCCTAAAAACATCTGCCTGTCTAAAGTCCTGCCCTACCAGATACTCTGGAGCACAGCGTGTGTCCCTCCACCCTGAACTCCCTCAGTGGGTGTTGAGAGTCAGCCACTATCCAGCACAGGGTTCAGGGGTGTTCGGCAGATCACAACCCCAAGAATGTGGTTAATATCAAAAGCAAAGACTTGTTTGGGTGCATTACATTTTTGCATGGGCTTCAGGTAGTAATCACTGGAAATCTTCAATATAAAATTTGTAGGTGAAGTATACTGGTGACAGAGAGGGTTTCTAGGCCTTACTATTTTAATTTGAAAACTTCAGTGGTAAACAGTCACCTTGAGAGCACATTATAAGGGGAAATCTGCCTTGTATACTATTAACAGGCATAGGACAGGCTTTCCACGGAATCTTCATTTTCATTAGGAACTTAAAGTAATTCTAAGAGTTTGTTTCTTGTTAGTTACTAGGTTACAGGTGGCTTTACTGAGTTGGCAAGAAGGACATTACTTGCAAAAATAAATAAATAGTTGAAGAGAAACCGTGTAATATACTTTTCCTTCTTAAAAATTATTCCAACCGTTTGTGACACTTACTTGCCTTTAATCTGCTTGTATTGATAGAATTTGTAAACTTCATGTATCCTTACAGACATCTGCTGTCATTGAAATATCTTATACTTGGAAATAAGCATAAATCCTTTCTGAATTAGATCAAAGTCATTCAAGACTTTATAGATCAATACAAATAGATACATTAGATACATTAATAAACAAATAGATGCATTAATAACATTAACTTTTATACTTAGAATTGTCGACTAAAAAACATGAACAAGCTGTTTATCTTTTTATTTTGTTTTATTCATTTTATTTTTTTGAGAGTTGCAAGTTCTATTTGGGGCATAGTTAGGACTGCAGCCTGGGAGGCAGCACCTCACATACTCTGAGAGACTTTTCCAAAGAGGCAGCAGGAAGAAAATCAATACATAAGGTATTGTTGAAGGGGCATTTCAATAGCATTAATCACTCATTTTACAATGGAGTTTCTGGTTAGTCATGAAGATTTGATATCACCGTGAAGGGATTTAGTGTTGTTCTAGATATGAGGAGATGCAAAGATCGAATCTGTTCCTAAAAACATCTGCCTGTCTAAAGTCCTGCCCTACCAGATACTCTGGAGCACAGCGTGTGTCCCTCCACCCTGAACTCCCTCAGTGGGTGTTGAGAGTCAGCCACTGATCCAGCACAGGGTTCAGTCTTCACAGTGGTGGATGGCAAATGCCCTTGTTGTTCAGTCATTGGCAATGTAATTGCTAAGTGCCAATTTGTAGTTAACAGAGTGAAATTGCTGTCCATAAGCTAAGACAAACATTAGATGAGTTTGCTTTTAGATTAATTTTAAATGGTAGCCTTCACAAATTGTTTTTCAGTCTGTGACATGATTTATAAGAAATATTAAAAAAAGAAATATATATTTGGTCTTTGTCCCTTTATATCACTAAGTTCCTAAAACCCTTGGAATTTCACAAATGCCAAAGAGTAGTAAGGGTGAAAAGAGCACCTTTTGTTATTCATAACACTTCCTTTTCAACCAAGTCTGAGATTAAGTTAATGAGGTAACTTTCTGAAAGCCCTTAAGGCAGGCCTGGTTGCCAAGGACACTGATTCAGTGAGGAAAGCGGCTGGGGATTGAGATCAATTACCAGTGTGGCATGATGTAATCAGTCATGTCCAAGAACTGAAGACTCCATAAAAACTTTAAAGGACAAGGTTTGATGAGCTTCCTGAACTTTCCTTACTGAACCAGAATGTACCAAAAGGCTGGAACAGAAGCTCTCATCTTCAAGACCCTTCAGACTTTGCACAGTGCATAGGGCTATCTCTGAGATACTGCACCTTTGGTTCCAGATCACAGCAATGAAGTGAATCTCTCAACAGAGTGAGCCACACTCATTTTTTGGTTTCTCAGTACATATAAAAGGTGTATTTACCTTGTACCAATAGTCTGTTAAATGTGTAATAACATTATTTCTAAAGTAAACATTTCTAAATGCTTAGTCCAAAAAATTTCATTGCTTAAAAAAAGTTAACCATCTTCTGAGCATTCAGTGAGGTGGAGTCCTTTTGCTGATGGAGGTTCTTACCTTGATGTTGGTGACTGCTGACTAATCAGGATGGTAGTTGCTGAAGGTTGGGGCAACTGTTGAAGTTTTGTAAAGTAAGACAAAAATGAAGTTTCTGGTTAGTCAAGATTTGCACTGAATCTAGTTCCTAAAAACATCTGCCTGTCTAAAGTCCTGCCCTACCAGATACTCTGGAGCACAGCGTGTGTCCCTCCACCCTGAACTCCCTCAGTGGGTGTTGAGAGTCAGCCACTGATCCAGCACAGGGTTCAGTCTTCACAGTGGTGGATGGCAAATGCCCTTGTTGTTCAGTCATTGGCAATGTAATTGCTAAGTGCCAATTTGTAGTTAACAGAGTGAAATTGCTGTCCATAAGCTAAGACAAACATTAGATGAGTTTGCTTTTAGATTAATTTTAAATGGTAGCCTTCACAAATTGTTTTTCAGTCTGTGACATGATTTATAAGAAATATTAAAAAAAGAAATATATATTTGGTCTTTGTCCCTTTATATCACTAAGTTCCTAAAACCCTTGGAATTTCACAAATGCCAAAGAGTAGTAAGGGTGAAAAGAGCACCTTTTGTTATTCATAACACTTCCTTTTCAACCAAGTCTGAGATTAAGTTAATGAGGTAACTTTCTGAAAGCCCTTAAGGCAGGCCTGGTTGCCAAGGACACTGATTCAGTGAGGAAAGCGGCTGGGGATTGAGATCAATTACCAGTGTGGCATGATGTAATCAGTCATGTCCAAGAACTGAAGACTCCATAAAAACTTTAAAGGACAAGGTTTGATGAGCTTCCTGAACTTTCCTTACTGAACCAGAATGTACCAAAAGGCTGGAACAGAAGCTCTCATCTTCAAGACCCTTCAGACTTTGCACAGTGCATAGGGCTATCTCTGAGATACTGCACCTTTGGTTCCAGATCACAGCAATGAAGTGAATCTCTCAACAGAGTGAGCCACACTCATTTTTTGGTTTCTCAGTACATATAAAAGGTGTATTTACCTTGTACCAATAGTCTGTTAAATGTGTAATAACATTATTTCTAAAGTAAACATTTCTAAATGCTTAGTCCAAAAAATTTCATTGCTTAAAAAAAGTTAACCATCTTCTGAGCATTCAGTGAGGTGGAGTCCTTTTGCTGATGGAGGTTCTTACCTTGATGTTGGTGACTGCTGACTAATCAGGATGGTAGTTGCTGAAGGTTGGGGCAACTGTTGAAGTTTTGTAAAGTAAGACAAAAATGAAGTTTGGTATATCTGTTGACTCTTCCCTTCAAAAATAATTTCTCTGTGACATGTAGTGCTGTTTGATAACATTTTATACACAGTAGAACTTAATGGAAAATGTGTGTTAGGCCTCTTAAACTGCTGTTGCCTTATCAATTGAGTTAATGTAATAGTATAAATACTTTGTTCTTATTTCAACAATCTTCATGGCATATTATCAGGGATAGAGTCTATCTCAAAAAAACCCAATTTTCTTAAAGAAAAAAAAAAAAAAAGCATTTTCTTTGCCCATCTATCAGGAGCAACCCCTCATCTATTAATGTTTCATCATGAGACTGCAATTATTCAAGTTATATATTCAGATTCTTGCCAAGTCTAGTTCTTTTGCTGTTTCCACCAATTACTTCCACCCCTGAAATTTTTAGTCCCTCTGAGATTTCATGAGGTTTGTAATCAACTTCAACTTCTTCCAAACTTCTATTAATATTGTTTGACCTCTTCTCATGAATCACAAATTTTATTAATGGCATCAGGAATGGAGACTCCTTTTCAGAATATTTTTAATTGAATTTGCCCAAATCCATCAGAGAAATCATCATCTCTGCCAGCATTTGCCTTATGAAATGTATTTCTTTCATAATAAGATTTGAAAGTCAAAATTACTCTTGATTCATGGACTGTAGAATGGATGTTGTGTTATCAGGTGTAGAAACAGCATTACTTTCATTGTATATCTCTATCAAAGCTCTTGGGTGGCTAGATATATTGTCAGCGAGCAGTATTATTTTGAAAGGAATCTTTTTGTTGTTTGTTTTATCCTGACAGTAAATCTCAATAGTGGTCTTAAACTACTCAGTAAACCACTATCTTTTCAGATAAGATGAATCTCTAAGTACCAAATTTGGTTTCTCAGTACATATAAAAGGTGTATTTACCTTGAATTGTTAAATGTGTAATAACATTATTTCTAAAGTAAACATTTCTAAATGCTTAGTCCAAAAAATTTCATTGCTTAAAAAAAGTTAACCATCTTCTGAGCATTCAGTGAGGTGGAGTCCTTTTGCTGATGGAGGTTCTTACCTTGATGTTGGTGACTGCTGACTAATCAGGATGGTAGTTGCTGAAGGTTGGGGCAACTGTTGAAGTTTTGTAAAGTAAGACAAAAATGAAGTTTGGTATATCTGTTGACTCTTCCCTTCAAAAATAATTTCTCTGTGACATGTAGTGCTGTTTGATAACATTTTATACACAGTAGAACTTAATGGAAAATGTGTGTTAGGCCTCTTAAACTGCTGTTGCCTTATCAATTGAGTTAATGTAATAGTATAAATACTTTGTTCTTATTTCAACAATCTTCATGGCATATTATCAGGGATAGAGTCTATCTCAAAAAAACCCAATTTTCTTAAAGAAAAAAAAAAAAAAAGCATTTTCTTTGCCCATCTATCAGGAGCAACCCCTCATCTATTAATGTTTCATCATGAGACTGCAATTATTCAAGTTATATATTCAGATTCTTGCCAAGTCTAGTTCTTTTGCTGTTTCCACCAATTACTTCCACCCCTGAAATTTTTAGTCCCTCTGAGATTTCATGAGGTTTGTAATCAACTTCAACTTCTTCCAAACTTCTATTAATATTGTTTGACCTCTTCTCATGAATCACAAATTTTATTAATGGCATCAGGAATGGAGACTCCTTTTCAGAATATTTTTAATTGAATTTGCCCAAATCCATCAGAGAAATCATCATCTCTGCCAGCATTTGCCTTATGAAATGTATTTCTTTCATAATAAGATTTGAAAGTCAAAATTACTCTTGATTCATGGACTGTAGAATGGATGTTGTGTTATCAGGTGTAGAAACAGCATTACTTTCATTGTATATCTCTATCAAAGCTCTTGGGTGGCTAGATATATTGTCAGCGAGCAGTATTATTTTGAAAGGAATCTTTTTTTGTTGTTTGTTTTATCCTGACAGTAAATCTCAATAGTGGTCTTAAACTACTCAGTAAACCACATTATCAGCAGATGTGCTATCATCCAGTCTTTATTGCTCCATTTATAGAGGACATTCAACATATATTTAACATAATTCTTGAGTGGGCTAGGATTTTCAGAATGGTCCATGAGCATTGGTTTCAACTGACTTTCACCAGTGGCATTAGTGCCTAATAAGAAAGGCCCCTTGCTCTTTGATGTTTTGCAGGCAGGTATGGACTTCTCTCTAGCTGTGTAAGTCTGAGATGGAGTGTTCTTATTTTGTCTACATTGAAAATCTGTTGTTTATTGTCTTCCAAAATCAGTTCCTGGTGCCAAAAAGTTTGGGGATCGCTGCTCTAGAGAACTAATGGAACCCAGGAGGGGCTAATCGGAAGCTTCAGTTCATAGCCTGTCAGTCAGAAGCACAGTTAACAACCTGAACTTATGACTTGCGTTTGAATAGCAGAGTCTAGTAGGACTAAGGCTTCACTTGTGGAATATGATGTAATCTTTAAGTAGACAGAGTCTGAACTAAGCTCAATTTCTAGGACACCCACTCAAAGTTTACTGTAAGTTGGAGAATTATTTGGTGGTGATGGATAATACACAGCAGAGAGTGAAAATTAGTTGTATTGATTTTGAATATTTCTAAATTATTTTTCTTTTCTTTTATGCACCTACATACTTTGTAAAGATCGTAGGTTGACTGTTGAATTCTTCTCTGTCTCTTTCTCCACTTATTTTTGCCTCCCAGTTTCCTGCTTCTCTGCAAGTACCTGCTACTTTTCAAGGCAATTTGATTTAAAAAACAATTCTCAAGTTTGTATTTTCCAATTTTCTTTTTTTTGGTCTCAAAAGGCAAGTATAAAGTTAAATTCTCAAATAATATAAAGCAAATTATTTGAGGATTTTTTTTAAATTTTTATTTTACTTTTACAGAGTTTTGTTGTTTACAGATATGTATGATCCAAGATTAGTCATATGCACATCCCCCCCATCCCACCCCTCCAGGCTGTCACACAGTTCCCCTGCAGGATCCCCTTTTCAATTGAGGATAAGTTAAAATGAAAAGAACAAATTTATAAATATATCCTAAAGAAATTGTTTAAAGTTAGTGGTTTTTCAATTTTAATTCAAATTTTTGGTATTTTTATAATGCAGTTTTTACTTTTTATAATAAACTCATATTTTTAATTTAAAATTTAGAAAGTGAAAATAATATGGAAACTTTGGAATTCACAAGAAATCTTATTTGTATTCTGATTTTTGACATTTTGGCTGAGAAAAGAGAAGTTTGATTCAAATGAGGATAATAGTCTCAACTAAAAATTTTTTTCCACAGCAATATTCTTTGCAGTTTTTGTAACACCTACATTTTCTTATTGCCTCCCTTATGGTTCTCTTTGGAACCATGCCAGTGCCATAAACTAAAACGAAGCAAAACAAAACAAAAAAGAACAGTGCAGTGGAGCTTCTAGTATAGGTAGAATAGACAAAGTTTTTCTGCCAGGGACAACTAGAACAACAGAAAGTAGGGAAATGCTATAGAAAGCAGCAGAATTAATATGCAGCTATCAAGGGGAAGCTTCATGCCAGAATGTTTTTCCCTATGGGTGTTTTCCAGTTCCTTAAACTTTTGGTAAAGAGTTGAGCAATTCTTATGAAAGCTTATTTGAGCTAAGAGGAAAAGGATGGGTGTCCAAGGTGGCATCAAAGGTATATGGAAGAACTGAGTGTAGTACCCAGCAGGGATTGCAGCTCAGTTTTTTATTCTGTCTTATCTGGAATTGGATCTTATTGCTGGTCTCTTTAGAGACAGGCAGAGCAAATATTAATATTCTCTGGAGTAAGATGTTAGCATCTGAAAAGTGATAATGATTTTATAAACATTAAAAAAGATCTGATACCCAGTGGAAAAATCACCAAGAACAGGATAGAGTAGACATCATGAGACAAAGCAATAAAATCAGTATAAGATAGAAACATACCCACTAAGTTCCAAATGGTTAAGTGATTAGACACAGATTTTGAAATAATGCTCTCACTATGTGAAAAGAAGTTAAAACAAATATTGAATATTTACAGAAGACTGGGAAGTTTAAAATACTGAATAAAAATATTGGATTTCTATAAATTCAAATGAAGAAACCAGTAAGATAAGTTCAGCACAGGCTAGACATAGTCGAATAGAGAATGAATCAAAAGAGGGTATCTTAGAAGTAAATATCCAAAATGAAGCACAGAGAAAGAAAAAATGAAAATTACAGAATAATGGAATGTGACATAGATCACACAGAAAGTAGGCCTACCTTTCTGAAATTGTAATCCAAGGAAAATTAGATAGGAAATGGGGCAGAAGCAATATCTGAAGATGGCTCTGAACTGAACAAAACTGGAAAAAGGCTTCAAGTCACAGAATCAAGAGCGATGCAAACTTTAGTTATGATAAAAATAAACTGAATCTCAGTTTTATATTTAAAATTGCTGAGATAGAAATATAAAGAACCAGAGTTAAAATCCATCAGAGATTAGCATGTTATGTTTCAAAAAACAGTAAGATTAACAACTGAGTTTTAAGTAGAAATGATGGAAACCAGAGCACATAGGGATGGCATTTTTAAATGATAAAAGAATACAACTATTAGCATAATTTTACACTCAGCATAACTGTAGTTCAAAACCATAGTAAAAATAAAGATGTTTTCAGAAAAGCAAGAAATGTGAGAATTTACTACAGGAAGATGCACAGTAAAAGAAACACTAAAGGAATTCTTCAGGAGAAGGAAACTTGCTTCAAAGACAACAGGGAACTACAGGGAAATAAGAATACCAGGAAAGGGGAAATATCTGGGATCTGGGTATACCTGCAAGAATATTGACTTCATTAAACAAAAATAATGATGTCTTATAGGGTTTAGCACAACTTAATGTGATAGAGGTTAAGCACGTTGAGTTTAAAAAGTAAGAGTTTATAACTTAAGAAAAGAAGAGGGGTAAACTGAATAATCAGGACATAGCGGCATAAAGATCTGATACCCAGTGGAAAAATCACCAAGAACAGGATAGAGTAGACATCATGAGACAAAGCAATAAAATCAGTATAAGATAGAAACATACCCACTAAGTTCCAAATGGTTAAGTGATTAGACACAGATTTTGAAATAATGCTCTCACTATGTGAAAAGAAGTTAAAACAAATATTGAATATTTACAGAAGACTGGGAAGTTTAAAATACTGAATAAAAATATTGGATTTCTATAAATTCAAATGAAGAAACCAGTAAGATAAGTTCAGCACAGGCTAGACATAGTCGAATAGAGAATGAATCAAAAGAGGGTATCTTAGAAGTAAATATCCAAAATGAAGCACAGAGAAAGAAAAAATGAAAATTACAGAATAATGGAATGTGACATAGATCACACAGAAAGTAGGCCTACCTTTCTGAAATTGTAATCCAAGGAAAATTAGATAGGAAATGGGGCAGAAGCAATATCTGAAGATGGCTCTGAACTGAACAAAACTGGAAAAAGGCTTCAAGTCACAGAATCAAGAGCGATGCAAACTTTAGTTATGATAAAAATAAACTGAATCTCAGTTTTATATTTAAAATTGCTGAGATAGAAATATAAAGAACCAGAGTTAAAATCCATCAGAGATTAGCATGTTATGTTTCAAAAAACAGTAAGATTAACAACTGAGTTTTAAGTAGAAATGATGGAAACCAGAGCACATAGGGATGGCATTTTTAAATGATAAAAGAATACAACTATTAGCATAATTTTACACTCAGCATAACTGTAGTTCAAAACCATAGTAAAAATAAAGATGTTTTCAGAAAAGCAAGAAATGTGAGAATTTACTACAGGAAGATGCACAGTAAAAGAAACACTAAAGGAATTCTTCAGGAGAAGGAAACTTGCTTCAAAGACAACAGGGAACTACAGGGAAATAAGAATACCAGGAAAGGGGAAATATCTGGGATCTGGGTATACCTGCAAGAATATTGACTTCATTAAACAAAAATAATGATGTCTTATAGGGTTTAGCACAACTTAATGTGATAGAGGTTAAGCACGTTGAGTTTAAAAAGTAAGAGTTTATAACTTAAGAAAAGAAGAGGGGTAAACTGAATAATCAGGACATTACAGCATAAAGTTGTGAGAAGGAAAATAAGCAAACAGAACAAATGGCATTGAAAAATATGGTATATTTAAATTTAGTTGTATGAATATATATGTATATATATGAATAATGCATATATGCAGATGATACAACTGTAACGGCAGAAAGTGAAGAGGAACTAAAAAGCCTCTTAATGAAGGTGAAAGAGGAAAGTGAAAAAGCTGGCTTGAAACTCAGCATTAAAAAAACTAAGATAATGCCATCTGATCCTATCACGTCATGGCTAATAGAAGAAGGAAATGAAAAGTAGAAACACTGACAGATTGTGTTTAGTTGGGTTCCAAAATGACTGCAGATAGTGACTGCAGCCATGATTTTAGACGATGCTTGCTCCTTGGAAGGAAAGCTATGACCAACCAAGATAGCGTATTAAAAAGCAGAAATATTCCTTGGGTGACAAAGGTATAATAAGTCAAAATTAGTTTTTTTCCAGTAGTCATGTATGGATGTGAGAGTGGACTGTAAAGAAGACTGAGCACCAAAGAATTAATGGTTTTAAATTGTGGTGCTGGAGTAGACTCTTGAAAGTGCCTTTGACAGCAAGGGTGCCAAACCAGTCAATCCTAAAGGAAATCAATCCTGAATATCCACTGGAAGGACTGATGCTGAAGTTGAAGCTCCAATATTTTGGCCACCTCATGCAAAGAGCTGACTCATTTGAAAAGAACCTGATGCTGGGAAACACAGAAGGTAAAAGAAGAGAGTAGCAGAAGATCAAATGGTTAGATAGCGTCATGGACTCAGAGGACATGAATTTGAGCAATATCCAGGAGATAATGGAGGACAGTCGAAAAGCCTGGCGTGCTGCCATCCATGTGATAACGAAGAGTTGGGCACAACTTAGTGACTAAACAACAACAGCAATAAATGGATTAAATGTTTAAATTAAAACACACACATTTTTGGATTGCAGAAAATAATGTCTAGACTAATGTGTCAAAAATATAGACATAAAATTTGAATTGGTGAGTCATGCTATAGAATTTTTGAAAAGCAATTAACAAATAGTGTAATGGGATATAATGTATAGAATGTTACAACCAACAAATACAGAAACAAACATTCTTTAAAGCACATTCATTTACAGAAATTACATAAATACTGAGTTGTTAATCAACTTTTACTTAAGGCCAAAAATGGATATAAAAAGAAAATGCTTTAGCCATGAACTATTTTTGTAAAAACAAGTGATTAAGTTAAATAAAAAGACTCAGCTAATGAAAATGCTCTGAAATAACTCAAAAGTTAAAGGGAAAAGTCATAATATAGACTAGATCAGATTTTTATTGGAATAATAAAAAATGTCAAAACTTGCAAAAAAAATCCTTGCTTAGAGAGAATTTTTGCATTTTGCTGCATACATTTGGAAAGAAAGAATCAATGAACCAAGCATCCTTATTAAGAAGTTGTATGACAGTAATTGATATGCTTTCCAAAAATAAGAGAATTAACGTAAGACAACAGTAGAGTTAATAAAATAGAAAACATGAAAGAACAATAAAAAGATCAAAAAAAATTACATGGTGAGAGTAAAAAAATGGGTGGGTGTGGAGATTAGAAATATAGGGTGAAAGGCAGAGTGGTAGAGGACCATAAATTTTTGGACAGTATAAGTATTCACTGTGATCATATAATGATGGATACAATTATTTTACATTGCCCAAACCCATACAATATAGTGGGCTTGCCAGGTGGCTCATTGATAAGGAATCTGCCCACCAATGCAGGAGATGGAGGTTTGATCCTAGGTTGGGAAGATTCCCTGGAGGAAGAAATAACAAATCACTCCAGTGTGCTTGACTGGTCAATTCCATGGACAGAGAAGCCTGGGAGTGTTCAGTCTATAGGGTCAGAAAGAGTTGGACACAACTGAGCAAATTGTGAGTCCATGGACTTTTATCCAACAGACCCTTCTGTCCAGGGGATTCTCCAGGCAATAATATTGGAGTGGGTTGCCATTTCCTCCTTTAGGGGATCTTTCTCACCCAAGGATCGAACCCACATCTCCTGCTTGGCAAGGCAGATTCTTTACCATTGAACCATTGTAGTCCATGGAGTTGCAACGAGTCAAACATGACTTAGTGGCTAGCTAGCAATAACAAATGCATATATGAGGGCATAGAGTATATGAGCAATCTCTGTATGTTCTCCTCGATTTTACTGTGAGCCTGAACTGCTTTTAAAAAAATTTAATATTTAATATTTAGCTTACACATGAGAATAATAATTTGAGCAGTCTTATGAATACTAACTAAAATTTAATCCCTACCTAAAAACCTTTCTACAAACTATTTTTTTTTTTTCACATGTAAGGAAAATGTTACAAAACAATGCAAAACAAAAATGTAGGTCTAGATATTTTCTTTTGGTGAACAGTTCCAGATATTTAAGCAATAAATAATTTAGTTTTGCTTAAAGCCTCTACTGGGAAAAAAATAGCCCACAGCACAGATGCTTCCCAATTCATGTTAAATATTGGAAAACTCCCAGAAAGGACGTTTTTATGCAAAAAAATTTAGCAAACTTAATTTAGGAAATGATTAAAAAATAGTAATACATTGTAACCAGTTTTATCTTATTTGGAGAATGTATAGTTGGTTTAATATCAGAAAATATATTAATGAAATATTAACAGGAAAAATAAGAATTATATCATCATCTCAAAAATGTTGCAAGAGACAAGGTTTGATAACATTCAATTGATATTTTGATATTTATTCATTATTTTTTTAAAAATTAGAAAACCAAGAATAAAATGAATGTCCTCAGTATAGTAAAGGGATATATATATAAAAAATGTGCTTTAAAATGGAGATATATGTATCTGCTGCTACTCCTCTTCAGCATCCTATGCAGATATGAACAGTGCAGTAAGCCAAAAAAAATAACAAAAAAAATGTAACTGAAAGACAGTCCTCATTATTCACATAATATGATGTGTAGTTAGAATCAAAAGAATATAAATAAATATTCAAATGAATAAACTACTTTAGCAAAGCTTCTGAATGAAATTTTGATCACAAGATTTAATTACAAAGAAAATTGAATTGTAAAACATTGTCATTCAAAATAGCATAAAACATATCAAATAATAAGTGTAGCAAAGTACAGTACCTCTCAGGAAGACACTATAAAACATTAATGAGAGAATTTAAGGGAAATATTATTGATGTGTCTATCATGTTTATGGAGTGAAACACTCAATATTATAAAGATGTTCACCTTTAGAGTTACCACCATCTCAATCAAAATTTCAGTAGAGAAGTTTTATGGGACATGATGAACCTAGCCTAAAACTGATATGAAAATGCCAAATGCTACTAATAGACATTATAGTTTGCCTTGAAGGGTAAAGGAGGACATACTCTATCAGTTATCAAGACTGATATCATATTGCAATAAATAGGCATGTGTCATTTCTGCAAGAATAGTTAAATAATCCATTGAACATAAAATATTACAGCAAATAAGTATATTTGTGTGTATGTGGACCCAATTTTTTTTTTTTTTTTTTTGGAAGATTTATTTATTTATTTATTTTGGGCGGGGGTCGGGTTGGGGAAGGAGGGGAGTGGGCGGGCCACTTCTATTGGTCTTTCATTTCTCTGTTTTCATCCGTCTTTGTTCTTTGGCTCCTGCGGGCCTCCCATCAAGGTGGCGTCTGTTGTTACAGAGCGCCGGCTATGGGCACATGCGCTCCAGAGCTCCGGCTCGGTGATTGGACATGTTAGTCCAGCCGCTTCGCGGCACGTGGGATCTTCCCAGGCCAGGGATCGAACCGGCACCCCTTGCACTGCCAGGCGGTGTCCTTATCCACTGGACCACCAGGGGAAGCCCGTATGTGGACCCAATTCTAATGTAAGTGAATATAGACTAATAGGGAATGAAAGTGTCTTCAGCAAATGTTGCTGGAGCAGTTGATTATCCTTTTGGAAAATAGTGCAACTTTTCACCTGCCTTTTGGGGCTACCTTATTTATAAAATATGCAGTGCAGTAAGCCAAAAAAAATAACAAAAAAAATGTAACTGAAAGACAGTCCTCATTATTCACATAATATGATGTGTAGTTAGAATCAAAAGAATATAAATAAATATTCAAATGAATAAACTACTTTAGCAAAGCTTCTGAATGAAATTTTGATCACAAGATTTAATTACAAAGAAAATTGAATTGTAAAACATTGTCATTCAAAATAGCATAAAACATATCAAATAATAAGTGTAGCAAAGTACAGTACCTCTCAGGAAGACACTATAAAACATTAATGAGAGAATTTAAGGGAAATATTATTGATGTGTCTATCATGTTTATGGAGTGAAACACTCAATATTATAAAGATGTTCACCTTTAGAGTTACCACCATCTCAATCAAAATTTCAGTAGAGAAGTTTTATGGGACATGATGAACCTAGCCTAAAACTGATATGAAAATGCCAAATGCTACTAATAGACATTATAGTTTGCCTTGAAGGGTAAAGGGGAGGACATACTCTATCAGTTATCAAGACTGATATCATATTGCAATAAATAGGCATGTGTCATTTCTGCAAGAATAGTTAAATAATCCATTGAACATAAAATATTACAGCAAATAAGTATATTTGTGTGTATGTGGACCCAATTTTTTTTTTTTTTTTTTGGAAAGATTTATTTATTTATTTATTTTGGGCGGGGGTCGGGTTGGGGAAGGAGGGGAGTGGGCGGGCCACTTCTATTGGTCTTTCATTTCTCTGTTTTCATCCGTCTTTGTTCTTTGGCTCCTGCGGGCCTCCCATCAAGGTGGCGTCTGTTGTTACAGAGCGCCGGCTATGGGCACATGCGCTCCAGAGCTCCGGCTCGGTGATTGGACATGTTAGTCCAGCCGCTTCGCGGCACGTGGGATCTTCCCAGGCCAGGGATCGAACCGGCACCCCTTGCACTGCCAGGCGGTGTCCTTATCCACTGGACCACCAGGGGAAGCCCGTATGTGGACCCAATTCTAATGTAAGTGAATATAGACTAATAGGGAATGAAAGTGTCTTCAGCAAATGTTGCTGGAGCAGTTGATTATCCTTTTGGAAAATAGTGCAACTTGATTGCTACCTCATATGATATATTAAAAATTAATTCCAAAAATAATAAATTTAGGTGGGATATAATGAAACTTCTAAAAGATAATATAGGATAAATTTATAATAGAATAGGGCAATATTTCTTATTAAGGACACACAAAGTGTTAACCATGAAGGAAAAATATCAGTGAATTGGAGACTGTATTTAAGAACTTATTTTCAAAAGATGTCATTAAGAGGGAAAAAAAAGAAGTTCACAAAGTAGGAGAATTTAATTACAGTAAATAAACAGGGAAGGGATTAGTATCCAGGATATGTAAAGAACTTCTACTAATTAAAAAGGAAAAACCCAAAAGAACTTGTAAGAAATACGGGAAAGAGGCTTCAATAATATATCCAAGTGTTGAATAAAAGTCTGAGAAAGTTTTTAATCTTATTGGTAGTCAGGGAAATGTGATG
Organism: Tragulus kanchil; assembly: GCA_022376925.1. Taxonomy (NCBI): domain Eukaryota; kingdom Metazoa; phylum Chordata; class Mammalia; order Artiodactyla; family Tragulidae; genus Tragulus; species Tragulus kanchil. The sequence continues at coordinate 24,762,288 of JAIOJX010000004.1, forward strand.
AGACACCACTATATATCTCCTGGAGTGGTTACAATGTAAAAGTGTGGCAAAAGCGTAGAACACAGAGAGCTCTCTTACATTTCAGAAGGGAGAGTAACTTGGGAAATCAATTTGGCTATCTCTCCTAAATGTGAATGTTTGCACAACTCATTTTTCTAGCAATTATACCCCCAGATATGTAGCAAAGAATAATAGGTACAAGAGACATGTAGAAGACTATTCACATCAACATTGTGTAGGATGTTTGGATAAATGAAATTGTCATAAATGCAAGTAGAATATATAAATTAATGAAACTTTAAGACCTGTAGCTACACTGAACAATATGACTAAATCTTACAAGTATAATATTGGTTGAATGACACCAGATATAAAAGACTTTAATATCATTTATACATATTTCAAAAAATAAAGAAACTGGTATTAAGGTTTTAAGCTTGCTTTGTGCAAGATATAAAGAAAATATGAACTGATGGCCATGAACTTCAGTTATCTTTTAGAAGTTGGAAGTGGACAGTTGGGAGAGAGTATGGAATTGCATTTCTAGGTTGCTGGCAATGCTCGATTTCTCAGTCTAGATGATGAATGCACACGTATTTATGATAAGATTTTATTCTACATATTTTTATAATATTGTGATATTTTATAATACAAAGGATTAAAGAAAATATATTTTAACTTCAGTATCTTCTTTCAGAAACACCTAATAGATTGTTAGGATGAGGGTGATCTGAACAAACTGTATATACTAACAAACCAGAGCTATGGTTGATGTTACCTCCACAAGTGGCAGCATCCTGCACCAAGGCAAATTATTAGAATCAAGACATGTCAATCAGGTGTGCAATTCTGCAGAAACAAACATTCACAGCAGCAGCTCTCTCAACATTGCTGCTCTGGACAGAAAAAATACTAAGAGCCAAACCAACAGACAAAAAAATGGAGAAACTAAATTTGTGAAGGCAGTTCTCAGCTTTACATTCTATCAGGAGATGTCTTTGCACAGTTGCATGTGAATCTCCTCCATGGTCTCTCCAAGTGTCCATCTCTATTGTATCTCTAATGTACCTGCCAAACAGAGCTTTCAGAAGTGGGATTAATTGACTTTCATGATCAGTATTTATTTGATTACTAAGATTGTGCTATGGATGGGATGGTGCTGATTAAATTACTTTCTAAACTAATTGAGAAACTTTCATTGCTTGTTAGTAACACTTAGAATAAAAAGGACCTGTTGTTAAAACAAATACATGGATTTTTAAGATCGAATAAAATCATATGTTGCCAGTAGTTGTTAAAAGTTTCAAAATTGTGGTTTGAGCGGAACATCTGGTTCAAATCTCAGTTATTAGGACTGATTATATTTAACTTTTAAATAACAAGCATATTTGAAATATTTGGCTATTAAGACCCATTAAAGATACTAGAAAGTATACTAGAGTTAATGGTAAAATATATCTAATGAGGTCAATTCTCCAATATCAGCCTTTTAGGCATTATATTTCCCTTAAATTTAGGCTCCATAGTGAGGTTCTCATGTTGCTATGAAAATTTTCTCTCTTATGGTCATAAAATTCCAAAATGACTTCCTGCATAAAAATAGCAGTTGTTATTTAGTTTCTGCTCAACATTTTGTTCTAATTTTTCTCAGTTTCTGTTTATGTTGTCCTTGATTTTGGAGACTCTCCTTTATGTTTTCTTTGCTCTTTCTTTTCTTTATGCCACTCTTAAGCAATGAGACCATAATTTGTGTAATAACCCAAATGCCTTTAATATAATTGCTGTTCAGTCACTAAATTTTATCTGACAATTTGTGACCCCAAGGACTGCCATGTGCCAGGCTTCTCTGTCCTTCACTATCTCTCTAAGTTAGCTCAAAACTCATGTCCAGTTGAGTCAGTGATGCCATCCAATCATCACATCCTCTGTTGCTACCTCCTTATCCTCAATATTTCCCAGCATCAGGATCTTTACCAATAAGTTAGCTCTTCACATCAGGTGAACAAAGCATTAGAGCTTCTGCTTTAGTATCAGTCTGTCCAATGCATGTCAAGGTTAATTTCCTTTAGGATTGATTGGTTTGATCTTCTTGCGGCCCAAGGGACTCTCAAGAGGTCTTCTCCAACACCACAGTTTAAAATTATAAACTTTCAGTGCTAGCCTTCTTTATGGTTTAACTCTCACATCCATACATGACTATGGAAAAACCACAGCTTTCACTATATGCACCTTTGTCAGCAAAGTGATGTCTTTACTTTCCTGTATGCAGTTTGTCAGCTTTCCCAATGGGGATGGTGCTGATTAAATTACTTTCTAAACTAATTGAGAAACTTTCATTGCTTGTTAGTAACACTTAGAATAAAAAGGACCTGTTGTTAAAACAAATACATGGATTTTTAAGATCGAATAAAATCATATGTTGCCAGTAGTTGTTAAAAGTTTCAAAATTGTGGTTTGAGCGGAACATCTGGTTCAAATCTCAGTTATTAGGACTGATTATATTTAACTTTTAAATAACAAGCATATTTGAAATATTTGGCTATTAAGACCCATTAAAGATACTAGAAAGTATACTAGAGTTAATGGTAAAATATATCTAATGAGGTCAATTCTCCAATATCAGCCTTTTAGGCATTATATTTCCCTTAAATTTAGGCTCCATAGTGAGGTTCTCATGTTGCTATGAAAATTTTCTCTCTTATGGTCATAAAATTCCAAAATGACTTCCTGCATAAAAATAGCAGTTGTTATTTAGTTTCTGCTCAACATTTTGTTCTAATTTTTCTCAGTTTCTGTTTATGTTGTCCTTGATTTTGGAGACTCTCCTTTATGTTTTCTTTGCTCTTTCTTTTCTTTATGCCACTCTTAAGCAATGAGACCATAATTTGTGTAATAACCCAAATGCCTTTAATATAATTGCTGTTCAGTCACTAAATTTTATCTGACAATTTGTGACCCCAAGGACTGCCATGTGCCAGGCTTCTCTGTCCTTCACTATCTCTCTAAGTTAGCTCAAAACTCATGTCCAGTTGAGTCAGTGATGCCATCCAATCATCACATCCTCTGTTGCTACCTCCCTTATCCTCAATATTTCCCAGCATCAGGATCTTTACCAATAAGTTAGCTCTTCACATCAGGTGAACAAAGCATTAGAGCTTCTGCTTTAGTATCAGTCTGTCCAATGCATGTCAAGGTTAATTTCCTTTAGGATTGATTGGTTTGATCTTCTTGCGGCCCAAGGGACTCTCAAGAGGTCTTCTCCAACACCACAGTTTAAAATTATAAACTTTCAGTGCTAGCCTTCTTTATGGTTTAACTCTCACATCCATACATGACTATGGAAAAACCACAGCTTTCACTATATGCACCTTTGTCAGCAAAGTGATGTCTTTACTTTCCTGTATGCTGTCTAGGTTTGTCATAGCTTTCCTTCCAAGGAGCATGCAACTTTTAATTTCATGGCTGAAGTCACTCTCTTAAGTGGTTTGGAGCCCAATAAAATAAAACCTGTCACTCTTTTCACTTTTTCCCCATCTATTTGCCATGAAGTGATGGGATTGGATGCCATGATCTTAATTTTCTGAATGTTGAATTTTAAGCCAGCTTTTTCACTCTCCTCTTTCACTGTTACCAAGGGGCTCTTTAGTTCCTCTTTGCTTTCTGCCATTAGAGTGGTATATTCTGCATCTTTGAGGTTTTTGGTATTTCCCCCAACAATCTTGATTCCAGCTTGTGATTCATCCAGCCTGGGCTTTTGCCATATATATATATATATATATATATTTTTTTTTTTATTGTTCCTATATTTTTCTGATTTTATTATTTTTTTCTGTGTTGACTTATGAACACCTACATTTTATCTTATGCTTTCTGTTTACACTATTTTTCCTGAGTATCAATCACTCCATGATTTTAATGATCATCTATTACTAGTAGATACCAAGTCAGTATTTATACCAGATAGCTGTAGAGAGCACTAGAATCATATTAGCATATTAGCACTGTTTTACTCCTCAAACACATCCCAGATTTTGGTGATGGCTACGGCAAGCTTTTTTACTTATTCACCTTAAGATTTGTTGAAAATAGTTATTTTTAGAGAAGAAATTTCCAAGTAATTTTAACAGTGACATTAGAGTATGGGAAAGTATATTTGTGTAGGAAGAGATAATTTCAATTAAGTAAATGACCTAGAAGATATAGATTCAAATAATGAGAATAATTTTCTACTTATCCTCAATATTTCCCAGCATCAGGATCTTTACCAATAAGTTAGCTCTTCACATCAGGTGAACAAAGCATTAGAGCTTCTGCTTTAGTATCAGTCTGTCCAATGCATGTCAAGGTTAATTTCCTTTAGGATTGATTGGTTTGATCTTCTTGCGGCCCAAGGGACTCTCAAGAGGTCTTCTCCAACACCACAGTTTAAAATTATAAACTTTCAGTGCTAGCCTTCTTTATGGTTTAACTCTCACATCCATACATGACTATGGAAAAACCACAGCTTTCACTATATGCACCTTTGTCAGCAAAGTGATGTCTTTACTTTCCTGTATGCTGTCTAGGTTTGTCATAGCTTTCCTTCCAAGGAGCATGCAACTTTTAATTTCATGGCTGAAGTCACTCTCTTAAGTGGTTTGGAGCCCAATAAAATAAAACCTGTCACTCTTTTCACTTTTTCCCCATCTATTTGCCATGAAGTGATGGGATTGGATGCCATGATCTTAATTTTCTGAATGTTGAATTTTAAGCCAGCTTTTTCACTCTCCTCTTTCACTGTTACCAAGGGGCTCTTTAGTTCCTCTTTGCTTTCTGCCATTAGAGTGGTATATTCTGCATCTTTGAGGTTTTTGGTATTTCCCCCAACAATCTTGATTCCAGCTTGTGATTCATCCAGCCTGGGATTTTGCCATATATATATATATATATATATATATATATATTTTTTTTTTTATTGTTCCTATATTTTTCTGATTTTATTATTTTTTTCTGTGTTGACTTATGAACACCTACATTTTATCTTATGCTTTCTGTTTACACTATTTTTCCTGAGTATCAATCACTCCATGATTTTAATGATCATCTATTACTAGTAGATACCAAGTCAGTATTTATACCAGATAGCTGTAGAGAGCACTAGAATCATATTAGCATATTAGCACTGTTTTACTCCTCAAACACATCCCAGATTTTGGTGATGGCTACGGCAAGCTTTTTTACTTATTCACCTTAAGATTTGTTGAAAATAGTTATTTTTAGAGAAGAAATTTCCAAGTAATTTTAACAGTGACATTAGAGTATGGGAAAGTATATTTGTGTAGGAAGAGATAATTTCAATTAAGTAAATGACCTAGAAGATATAGATTCCAAACTAATGAGTAACTTTTCAATACCAGGATCAGAGAAAAAGGGATAATATCTGTATCCACTTATTGGAATTTGTTGACGTCTTACTACAGTTTATCTCAATTTATTTCGTCTAAAAATCTGATTGCTTTCTGTGTGTGTCATGATTGTTTTTATTAAGTTCCCTCGTACAATAAATCTTATTTTTTATATTTCACCAATATAAATATTATGATTCATAGGAAAGAGTTGTAATATACTGCATGCCTGAAAACACCAAAAAGAAAAAAAAATGTTTTTTTTTTTTGTGTATTGTGAAAAATGTTATCTATTTGTGCCTCTTCAGAATCCTTTTATTATGTATATTCTTAAAAGTGAAAGTGTTAGTCACTCAGTTGTGTCTAATTCTTTGAGACCCAATGGACTGTAGCCCCCAGACTTCTCTGTGCATGGAATTCTCCAGGCAAGAATACTGGAGTGGGTTGCCATTTCCTTCTTTGAGGAATCTTCCCAATGCAGGGATTGAACCTGGGTCTCCTACATCACAGATTCCTTATGAAATATGAAATACAAAAATGTTTTTGAAATGAATATGAAAAGGCTTAAAGTCTGTTAACAGAAAAAATATTTAAATATAAAGTGAAATTTAAAATGCCAAAAAATATTTTTCCATTCAAATGCTAATGGAAGTATCTGCATATTTTGCTGATTGTATACATCCTTAATCTTCAAGACATGCTAAACATTTATGACATACAAACAGTATAGAGATCTTTGCCCACCCAATATGGCACCCTTGTAGTGTAACTGGGACTTCTCAAATTTGAATAAGCACCAAAATTCCATGCAGGATTTGTTAAGCTAAGATCACTGGGTCCCACTCCCAGAGCTTCGATACAGTGGTAGATCTGTGGAAGGGAACTGAGAATTTGCATTTCTAGCAGCTTCCTAGTTGAGGCTTCTTAGGAGATGACACATAGGGAAGCATGGACATATAATATTAATAATACTTTCATATCTATTTTAAAACATTCTATACTATGCCACATCAATAGATATTTGAAGAAAGTAAAAAGTGTAGCTTGATTTAGGACCTGCATAATGCTATTCTTTTCACAAAATTTTTATTTAAACGTTGACCAAGCCATTTGCACATTTAAGATAAAATCATTTAAACAAAGCTTCAGGGAGTAATTTCATTGCATTAATTCCTAGACCAATATGCTTACTGAAATATCACAAACTTTCAAGTCTCTTCACTAGAGACAACACTGTGTAAAGGACAACTTATTTGGAGAACTATTTCAGAAAGAACTCCAACATCATGAGTGATTATTATGCACAGCAGGTGTAAATGAATTATTTATCAAATATGTTTTCATTATTTCTCAGTGAAAACATTGAAGATCTTTTTCCAAGCACTCAATTTCAACAGTCATTTATACACAGAGCAGGGCTTTACTTAGACAAATATTTATGGATATGCTTTCATATGAAAAATGAAAGAGCTATTACAAATACAAATACTGTACCATATTTTGAAAGCTTAAAGTGAATAATTAGTAAATAATTATTCCATTTGATAAATAATTGTCTTCATTGCTCACTTTGCTTCATTTTATATTTTAACATTTGGCACATTTTAAGGAATTTATTACATACCACTTTTGAGGAGAAATCACTTAACCTTAAATCATAAGCAGTTTATGTAACTTAATATTATAATGGTGACAGATATTACAGTGATGAGCTTACAGTTTTCAAGTTAAGTGTCAAAGAATAGATATGCTTGGGGAAACAAGTATTTTAACTATTTCTATAAAGATTTTCCATACATATGTATTAATGGTATGGAAACTATTGGGCCAGACAGATTTATTAGATGCTTGCTAAGATCATCAAGGATGCATGTACGTGTGACCATGTATACACACACCCATGCTCACATAACCCGGCTTCAAATTTGAATAAGCACCAAAATTCCATGCAGGATTTGTTAAGCTAAGATCACTGGGTCCCACTCCCAGAGCTTCGATACAGTGGTAGATCTGTGGAAGGGAACTGAGAATTTGCATTTCTAGCAGCTTCCTAGTTGAGGCTTCTTAGGAGATGACACATAGGGAAGCATGGACATATAATATTAATAATACTTTCATATCTATTTTAAAACATTCTATACTATGCCACATCAATAGATATTTGAAGAAAGTAAAAAGTGTAGCTTGATTTAGGACCTGCATAATGCTATTCTTTTCACAAAATTTTTATTTAAACGTTGACCAAGCCATTTGCACATTTAAGATAAAATCATTTAAACAAAGCTTCAGGGAGTAATTTCATTGCATTAATTCCTAGACCAATATGCTTACTGAAATATCACAAACTTTCAAGTCTCTTCACTAGAGACAACACTGTGTAAAGGACAACTTATTTGGAGAACTATTTCAGAAAGAACTCCAACATCATGAGTGATTATTATGCACAGCAGGTGTAAATGAATTATTTATCAAATATGTTTTCATTATTTCTCAGTGAAAACATTGAAGATTTTTTTCCAAGCACTCAATTTCAACAGTCATTTATACACAGAGCAGGGCTTTACTTAGACAAATATTTATGGATATGCTTTCATATGAAAAATGAAAGAGCTATTACAAATACAAATACTGTACCATATTTTGAAAGCTTAAAGTGAATAATTAGTAAATAATTATTCCATTTGATAAATAATTGTCTTCATTGCTCACTTTGCTTCATTTTATATTTTAACATTTGGCACATTTTAAGGAATTTATTACATACCACTTTTGAGGAGAAATCACTTAACCTTAAATCATAAGCAGTTTATGTAACTTAATATTATAATGGTGACAGATATTACAGTGATGAGCTTACAGTTTTCAAGTTAAGTGTCAAAGAATAGATATGCTTGGGGAAACAAGTATTTTAACTATTTCTATAAAGATTTTCCATACATATGTATTAATGGTATGGAAACTATTGGGCCAGACAGATTTATTAGATGCTTGCTAAGATCATCAAGGATGCATGTACGTGTGACCATGTATACACACACCCATGCTCACATAACCGGCTCTTCTGGCATGGAGCATCTATTTGTTTCTTTCACATAGGCAAAAATTTTCATCATACCATGGACCTGACTTTTAAAGTGTTTAGTTTTTATTTTATTATTTTTTAAAAGATTTACTTATTTATTTTGGGCGGGAGTCGGGTTGGGGAAGGAGGGGAGCAGGTGGGCCACTTCTATTGGTCTTTCATTTCTCTATTTTCATCTGTCTTTGTTCTTTGGCTCCTGTGGGCCTCCCATCGTGGTGGCATCTGTCATTGCAGAGCACCGGCTCTGGGCGCATGCACTCCAGAGCTCCGGCTCGGTGATTGGACACATCGGTCCAGCCGCTCCACGGCACGTGGGATCTTTCCAGGCCAGGGATCGAACCGGCGCCCCTTGCACTGCAAGGTGGTGTCCTTACCCACTGGACCACCAGGGGAAGCCCCCATGTTTAGTTTTTAAAATCAAAGGAGACAAATTATATCATAAGTATTTGTACTCAGTGTTAAAATTGTTAGGTTGATAGATGGATATATTAAAACCAAAAGTTATAAGAAAAAAAGTAGTTTACAAGTTTTTAAGCTAATTTGATGGATCAATTCAGTTTATAACTACTATAGTCTCATGTAGGGAACCTGAGGGACAATTGATCATCTATGTTATAATTTTTCAAATGGAGATAATTATTTTTGAAAATGGGTTTCCCCGGTGGCTCAGATAGTAAAGAATCTGACTGCAATGCAGGAGACTTGGGTTCAGTCTCTGGGCTGAGAAGATCTCCTGGAGGAGGGAATGACTATCCACTTCAGTATTTTTACCTGGAATTCCATGGACAGAAGAGCCCAGCAGGGTATAATCCTTAGACTTTTTTTTTGGCACATTTTAAGGAATTTATTACATACCACTTTTGAGGAGAAATCACTTAACCTTAAATCATAAGCAGTTTATGTAACTTAATATTATAATGGTGACAGATATTACAGTGATGAGCTTACAGTTTTCAAGTTAAGTGTCAAAGAATAGATATGCTTGGGGAAACAAGTATTTTAACTATTTCTATAAAGATTTTCCATACATATGTATTAATGGTATGGAAACTATTGGGCCAGACAGATTTATTAGATGCTTGCTAAGATCATCAAGGATGCATGTACGTGTGACCATGTATACACACACCCATGCTCACATAACCGGCTCTTCTGGCATGGAGCATCTATTTGTTTCTTTCACATAGGCAAAAATTTTCATCATACCATGGACCTGACTTTTAAAGTGTTTAGTTTTTATTTTATTATTTTTTAAAAGATTTACTTATTTATTTTGGGCGGGAGTCGGGTTGGGGAAGGAGGGGAGCAGGTGGGCCACTTCTATTGGTCTTTCATTTCTCTATTTTCATCTGTCTTTGTTCTTTGGCTCCTGTGGGCCTCCCATCGTGGTGGCATCTGTCATTGCAGAGCACCGGCTCTGGGCGCATGCACTCCAGAGCTCCGGCTCGGTGATTGGACACATCGGTCCAGCCGCTCCACGGCACGTGGGATCTTCCCAGGCCAGGGATCGAACCGGCGCCCCTTGCACTGCAAGGTGGTGTCCTTACCCACTGGACCACCAGGGGAAGCCCCCATGTTTAGTTTTTAAAATCAAAGGAGACAAATTATATCATAAGTATTTGTACTCAGTGTTAAAATTGTTAGGTTGATAGATGGATATATTAAAACCAAAAGTTATAAGAAAAAAAGTAGTTTACAAGTTTTTAAGCTAATTTGATGGATCAATTCAGTTTATAACTACTATAGTCTCATGTAGGGAACCTGAGGGACAATTGATCATCTATGTTATAATTTTTCAAATGGAGATAATTATTTTTGAAAATGGGTTTCCCCGGTGGCTCAGATAGTAAAGAATCTGACTGCAATGCAGGAGACTTGGGTTCAGTCTCTGGGCTGAGAAGATCTCCTGGAGGAGGGAATGACTATCCACTTCAGTATTTTTACCTGGAATTCCATGGACAGAAGAGCCCAGCAGGGTATAATCCATGGGTCACAAAAAGTTGGACACAATTGTGCAACTAACACACACACTCACACTCCCCCTTTGAAAATGCATGTGGAAAAGAAAAAAAAAAGTAAATTGGATTTGTAAGAATCCAGTTGCCTGGTTATTCACTTAGGTTGGAACCATGCAATTTCCTTCTGTGAAAACACCTGGTTATTTCAATAGAATAATCAGTGAGTCTGATTACTTGATATTTTGTTGGATATATTTATTTTGCAAGTGATTCTTTCACATTTCATGTAGTATATTGATAACAAGAAATTCTGTCTTTAATGAAATATCATAAACCCTCCAAGACCAATTAAGGCCTGACATGGATAGGTATTTGTTATTACAAAAAATAAGAGAATGATTTACCTGATGCTCCAAACAAAACTTCATTTATTATTTTTTAATAAAAATAATTAGTAATATAGGATAAAATTATCAAGCTGTCAAATCTGGGTACTTTATAATAAAACCAGTTTTCTTATAAAATGTGGTACTTTATTAGAAGAGCAATCTGGTTGTCTGGTTGTAGGCTAACCAAGTTTTATCAGGTTTTTAGTGCATATGATTATAGTTGAATAAATTTAGTTTGATATGTTCAAATTTTTATAATAGTAAATGAAGTCTGTAACTGTTGTTCCCATGTAAGAAGACATGATTTTTGGAAATATGTTCATTTTAAATGAAATACCTAATTGCTTACAACAAAGTTCTGAATATACATTTACATCTTCTTTCATTCCTATATATTGAAAATGTATAGGTGACTATTAAGGACAAAACAAGAAATGCACATTCATCTTGTCAAATTTGTGATCATTTGTTACAATTCAGTTTATAACTACTATAGGCTCATGTAGGGAACCTGAGGGACAATTGATCATCTATGTTATAATTTTTCAAATGGAGATAATTATTTTTGAAAATGGGTTTCCCCGGTGGCTCAGATAGTAAAGAATCTGACTGCAATGCAGGAGACTTGGGTTCAGTCTCTGGGCTGAGAAGATCTCCTGGAGGAGGGAATGACTATCCACTTCAGTATTTTTACCTGGAATTCCATGGACAGAAGAGCCCAGCAGGGTATAATCCATGGGTCACAAAAAGTTGGACACAATTGTGCAACTAACACACACACTCACACTCCCCCTTTGAAAATGCATGTGGAAAAGAAAAAAAAAAGTAAATTGGATTTGTAAGAATCCAGTTGCCTGGTTATTCACTTAGGTTGGAACCATGCAATTTCCTTCTGTGAAAACACCTGGTTATTTCAATAGAATAATCAGTGAGTCTGATTACTTGATATTTTGTTGGATATATTTATTTTGCAAGTGATTCTTTCACATTTCATGTAGTATATTGATAACAAGAAATTCTGTCTTTAATGAAATATCATAAACCCTCCAAGACCAATTAAGGCCTGACATGGATAGGTATTTGTTATTACAAAAAATAAGAGAATGATTTACCTGATGCTCCAAACAAAACTTCATTTATTATTTTTTAATAAAAATAATTAGTAATATAGGATAAAATTATCAAGCTGTCAAATCTGGGTACTTTATAATAAAACCAGTTTTCTTATAAAATGTGGTACTTTATTAGAAGAGCAATCTGGTTGTCTGGTTGTAGGCTAACCAAGTTTTATCAGGTTTTTAGTGCATATGATTATAGTTGAATAAATTTAGTTTGATATGTTCAAATTTTTATAATAGTAAATGAAGTCTGTAACTGTTGTTCCCATGTAAGAAGACATGATTTTTGGAAATATGTTCATTTTAAATGAAATACCTAATTGCTTACAACAAAGTTCTGAATATACATTTACATCTTCTTTCATTCCTATATATTGAAAATGTATAGGTGACTATTAAGGACAAAACAAGAAATGCACATTCATCTTGTCAAATTTGTGATCATTTGTTACCCTTCTATGATCTTTAATGCTTACCATAGTTCCACAATCTGAATTGAAATATATTATTTTGAGCAGACTCCAAAGTACTAAGATGAGATTTCATATTATACTGACTTCAGTATGAAAAATTTTATATGTATATGTATATATGTAAAGTTTCTTAAATTTAGAAATGTTTAATTTTTATAACTCATAAATAGTGAGAAACCATGCATTACTCTAGTAATCCTATTTTGTTTTGGGCACCATAACTTAAAGACTTGTTAAACATTGAAAAATCACAGTAAAAATAGAGGGGTTACAATTTTAAAAATAAATATTTATGGAGTAAAAATAAAGATGTATCTGAAAAAAGAGAAGGCAAGATTCATTTAATTATAGTTTTTAAGTTACTAAGGAACATTGTCTGACCTCTAATGTATGCATCATCACTATAGATTTAGGTTAAAATTCTACCCTGTGGTTTTGAAGTTTGAAAATAAGATTTTTTTTGAAAGTAAGAGAATTATATTCTGTTCCATGTTACTAACAAAATTTTTTTGATTTCTTCAAAGAAATATAACTCCTTCACCTCTTTTAACTAATTATGGGAGATGAAGCCTGTCTTCCCAATATACAGTCGTGTATGCAAATATGGAGGCATAAAGTACTTGAATAGTATAAATCCCGGGTTACCATTCATACACTACTTAAGTGGCTATTTTACCTTTCTAATTTTCTCCTCCGTAAAGTGGAAGTAGGATGCCTTTTGTTATAGGCATAGAAAAACAAGCTGTCAAATCTGGGTACTTTATAATAAAACCAGTTTTCTTATAAAATGTGGTACTTTATTAGAAGAGCAATCTGGTTGTCTGGTTGTAGGCTAACCAAGTTTTATCAGGTTTTTAGTGCATATGATTATAGTTGAATAAATTTAGTTTGATATGTTCAAATTTTTATAATAGTAAATGAAGTCTGTAACTGTTGTTCCCATGTAAGAAGACATGATTTTTGGAAATATGTTCATTTTAAATGAAATACCTAATTGCTTACAACAAAGTTCTGAATATACATTTACATCTTCTTTCATTCCTATATATTGAAAATGTATAGGTGACTATTAAGGACAAAACAAGAAATGCACATTCATCTTGTCAAATTTGTGATCATTTGTTACCCTTCTATGATCTTTAATGCTTACCATAGTTCCACAATCTGAATTGAAATATATTATTTTGAGCAGACTCCAAAGTACTAAGATGAGATTTCATATTATACTGACTTCAGTATGAAAAATTTTATATGTATATGTATATATGTAAAGTTTCTTAAATTTAGAAATGTTTAATTTTTATAACTCATAAATAGTGAGAAACCATGCATTACTCTAGTAATCCTATTTTGTTTTGGGCACCATAACTTAAAGACTTGTTAAACATTGAAAAATCACAGTAAAAATAGAGGGGTTACAATTTTAAAAATAAATATTTATGGAGTAAAAATAAAGATGTATCTGAAAAAAGAGAAGGCAAGATTCATTTAATTATAGTTTTTAAGTTACTAAGGAACATTGTCTGACCTCTAATGTATGCATCATCACTATAGATTTAGGTTAAAATTCTACCCTGTGGTTTTGAAGTTTGAAAATAAGATTTTTTTTGAAAGTAAGAGAATTATATTCTGTTCCATGTTACTAACAAAATTTTTTTGATTTCTTCAAAGAAATATAACTCCTTCACCTCTTTTTAACTAATTATGGGGAGATGAAGCCTGTCTTCCCAATATACAGTCGTGTATGCAAATATGGAGGCATAAAGTACTTGAATAGTATAAATCCCGGGTTACCATTCATACACTACTTAAGTGGCTATTTTACCTTTCTAATTTTCTCCTCCGTAAAGTGGAAGTAGGATGCCTTTTGTTATAGGCATAGAATACTTTTTGAAAAAAACTTAAATTTTCTAGCAGAGTGATTAACACTGGAGTACTCAATAATTGTTATGTTTATCTCTTCCTATTGGGCACTGGAACACTCAATTCTGTATGAGATATTGATCTTTCCCAGTCTTGTTTGTTATTTTCATGTGAGTAATAATTTAATCATACTTGAATGGCCTAGTAATTGTCCATGTTTTCTTCAATTTAAGCCTGAATTTTGCAATACGGAGCCCATAATCTAACCCACTATCAGCTTCCAGGCTTGATTTTACTAACTGTAGAGAGATTCTCCATCTTTGTCTGCAAAGAACGTAATCTGATTTCCCTACTGACCATCTAGTGATGTCCATGTGTTTAGTCTTTTCTTGGGTTGCTGTAAAAGGGTGTTTACTATGGTCCACATGTTCTCTTGTGAAAACTCTTGTTAGCCTTCACCTATTTCATTTTGTACTCTAAGGCTAAACTTGACTGTTATTCTGGGTATCTTTTCAGTTCCTATTTTTGCATTCCAATACCCTATGATAAAAAGGACATTTTTTTTTCTTTTTTCTTTTGGTATGAGTTCTAGAAGGTCTTATAGATATTCATAGAACTGCTTAACTTCAGCTTCTTTGGTATCAGTGGTTGTTACACAGACTTGGATTACTGTGATGAAGAATGGTTTGCTATGGAAACAAACCAAGATCATTCTGTCCTTTTTGAAGCTGCACCCAAGTACTGCATATTGGAGTCTTTTGTTGATTATGAGAACTCTTCTTCCATTTTTTTCTAAGGGGATCTTACCCACAGTGGTAGATGTAATGGTCATCTGAATTAAATTCAACCATTCCTGTCCATTTTAGTTCACTGATTGCTATTATGTTGACATTCAATTTTGCCATCTTCTGCTTAATTATGTCCAATTTACCTTGATTCATGGATCTGACATTCCAGGTTCCTATGCAGTATTGTTCATTACAGCATCCAACTTTACTTTCACCACCAGACACATATACAGCTGAGCATCATCTCTGCTTTGGTTCAACTGCTTCATTCTTTTTTTTTTTAAATGTGGTTTTTTTGGCCATTTCTATTGATCTTTCACTTATTCATTTTCATCCGTCTTTGTTCTTTGGCCTATGTGGGCCTCCCATTGCAGTGGCCTCTGTCGCTGCAGAGCACCAGATCTGGGTACATGGGAACTCCAGAGCTCCGACTCAGTAGCTGGACACACTGGTCCAGATGCCCTGCAGCATGTGGGATCTTCCCAGGCCAGGGGTTCTTCAGACAAGGATACTGGAGTGGGATGCCATTTCCTTCTTCAGCGGACCATGTTTCGTTCTTCACTATGACCCATCCCTCTTGGATGGCTTCACATGGCATAGTTTATAGCTTCCTTGAGTCATTCACCATGATAAGGATGTGATCCAAGAAGGGGTATGACCTAAAAGAAAAAGAACAAGAAATCTAAGAAGGTAAAGTGGTTGTCTGAGGAGGCTTTATAAATAGATGAGGGAAAAAGTGCAATAAAAAGCAAGGGAGAAAGGGAAAGATATGCTCAACTGAATACAGACTTCCTGATAATAGCAAGGAGAGATAAGAAGGCCTTATTAAATGAATGGTGCAAAGCAATAGAGAATTATGAAAGAATGGGAAAGACTAGAGGTCTCATCAAGAAAATTGGAGATATCAAAAGAAAATTTCATTCAAGATTGGGCACAATAAAAAAAAAAAAATTAGAAATGGTAAGGATCTAACAGAAGCAGAAGAGATTAAGAGGTGGCAAGAATGGGCTGAAGAATGATATAAAAAGAGGTCCTAATGACTTGGATAATCAGAGTGGTGTGGTCACTCACCCAGACATCCTAGAGTATGAATTCAAGTGTGTTTTAAGAAACATTGTTTAATAGTTTGCATCTGAATTAAATTCAACCATTCCTGTCCATTTTAGTTCACTGATTGCTATTATGTTGACATTCAATTTTGCCATCTTCTGCTTAATTATGTCCAATTTACCTTGATTCATGGATCTGACATTCCAGGTTCCTATGCAGTATTGTTCATTACAGCATCCAACTTTACTTTCACCACCAGACACATATACAGCTGAGCATCATCTCTGCTTTGGTTCAACTGCTTCATTCTTTTTTTTTTTAAATGTGGTTTTTTTGGCCATTTCTATTGATCTTTCACTTATTCATTTTCATCCGTCTTTGTTCTTTGGCCTATGTGGGCCTCCCATTGCAGTGGCCTCTGTCGCTGCAGAGCACCAGATCTGGGTACATGGGAACTCCAGAGCTCCGACTCAGTAGCTGGACACACTGGTCCAGATGCCCTGCAGCATGTGGGATCTTCCCAGGCCAGGGGTTCTTCAGACAAGGATACTGGAGTGGGATGCCATTTCCTTCTTCAGCGGACCATGTTTCGTTCTTCACTATGACCCATCCCTCTTGGATGGCTTCACATGGCATAGTTTATAGCTTCCTTGAGTCATTCACCATGATAAGGATGTGATCCAAGAAGGGGTATGACCTAAAAGAAAAAGAACAAGAAATCTAAGAAGGTAAAGTGGTTGTCTGAGGAGGCTTTATAAATAGATGAGGGAAAAAGTGCAATAAAAAGCAAGGGAGAAAGGGAAAGATATGCTCAACTGAATACAGACTTCCTGATAATAGCAAGGAGAGATAAGAAGGCCTTATTAAATGAATGGTGCAAAGCAATAGAGAATTATGAAAGAATGGGAAAGACTAGAGGTCTCATCAAGAAAATTGGAGATATCAAAAGAAAATTTCATTCAAGATTGGGCACAATAAAAAAAAAAAAATTAGAAATGGTAAGGATCTAACAGAAGCAGAAGAGATTAAGAGGTGGCAAGAATGGGCTGAAGAATGATATAAAAAGAGGTCCTAATGACTTGGATAATCAGAGTGGTGTGGTCACTCACCCAGACATCCTAGAGTATGAATTCAAGTGTGTTTTAAGAAACATTAATATTAATAAACCTAGTGGACTCAAGAAACAACAGTTAGAACTGGATATGTAACAACTGACTAGTTCCAAATTGGGAAAGGAGTATGACACAAATCTACACAATCAGCTTGCTTATTTAACTTATATTCAGAGTATATTGTGTGAAATGCCAGTCAGATGAATCAAAAGATGGAATCAATATTGTATGGAGGAATATCATCAACCTCAGATAGATATCACTTTAATGGTAGAAAGTGAAGAAAAACTAAAGAGCCTCTTGAGGAGGTTTGTGAAAGAGGCGAGTGAAAAAGCTGGCTTGAAACTCAACACTAAAAAAACTATCATCTTGGCATGTGGTCCCTTGACTTCTTGGGAAATACAGGGGAAAATGCAGAAACAGTAACAAATTTTATTTTCTTGGGCTCCAAAATCACTGAGGATGGTGATTTCAGCCATGAAATTAAAAGATGCTTACTCCTTGGAAAGAAGTCCATTACAATCCTAGACAGCATATTAAAAAGCAAAGATATCACTTTGCCAGCGAAAGTCTCTGTAGTCAAAGCCGTCATTTCTCCGGTAGTCATGTACTGATGTAAGAGTTGGTCCACAAAGAAGTCTGAGTGCCTGAGAATTAATGCTTTCTAATTGTGAGGCTAGTAAAGACTCTTGAGAGGGCCTTGAACTGCAAAGAGATCAAACCAGTCAGTCCTAAAGGAGATCAGCCTGGAATATTCTATGGAAGGATTGACGCTAAGGCTGAAGCTCCAGTACTGGTTTGCCTGCCCTTGGAAAAGATCCTGATGTTCAGAAATATGAAGGTGATAGAAGAGAGAAAGAAGGCCTTATTAAATGAATGGTGCAAAGAATAAAAAAAAGGGTCCAAAAAATGAACTTTTGAGGGCATTAAAAATGGTAAGGATCTAACAGAAGCAGAAGAGATTAAGAGGTGGCAAGAATGGGCTGAAGAATGATATAAAAAGAGGTCCTAATGACTTGGATAATCAGAGTGGTGTGGTCACTCACCCAGACATCCTAGAGTATGAATTCAAGTGTGTTTTAAGAAACATTAATATTAATAAACCTAGTGGACTCAAGAAACAACAGTTAGAACTGGATATGTAACAACTGACTAGTTCCAAATTGGGAAAGGAGTATGACACAAATCTACACAATCAGCTTGCTTATTTAACTTATATTCAGAGTATATTGTGTGAAATGCCAGTCAGATGAATCAAAAGATGGAATCAATATTGTATGGAGGAATATCATCAACCTCAGATAGATATCACTTTAATGGTAGAAAGTGAAGAAAAACTAAAGAGCCTCTTGAGGAGGTTTGTGAAAGAGGCGAGTGAAAAAGCTGGCTTGAAACTCAACACTAAAAAAACTATCATCTTGGCATGTGGTCCCTTGACTTCTTGGGAAATACAGGGGAAAATGCAGAAACAGTAACAAATTTTATTTTCTTGGGCTCCAAAATCACTGAGGATGGTGATTTCAGCCATGAAATTAAAAGATGCTTACTCCTTGGAAAGAAGTCCATTACAATCCTAGACAGCATATTAAAAAGCAAAGATATCACTTTGCCAGCGAAAGTCTCTGTAGTCAAAGCCGTCATTTCTCCGGTAGTCATGTACTGATGTAAGAGTTGGTCCACAAAGAAGTCTGAGTGCCTGAGAATTAATGCTTTCTAATTGTGAGGCTAGTAAAGACTCTTGAGAGGGCCTTGAACTGCAAAGAGATCAAACCAGTCAGTCCTAAAGGAGATCAGCCTGGAATATTCTATGGAAGGATTGACGCTAAGGCTGAAGCTCCAGTACTGGTTTGCCTGAACGAAAGAGCCGAGCCATTGGAAAAGATCCTGATGTTCAGAAATATGAAGGTGATAGAAGAAGTGATGGCAGAGAATAAGATGTTTAAATGTCATCACTGACTCAATGGACATGAATTTTAGCAAACTCCTGGAAACAGTGGAGGACAGAGCAACCTGTTGAGCTGCAGTCCATGGGGTTGCAAAGAGTCAGACGTGACTTAGCAACTGAATGCAACAGATAGTTTCGTCATCTTTGCATATTTTCCATGTCTTCTGGATATTATCAATCCTATTTTTCTCTACTTTATATTATATATAGATTTTTGAATGTAAAAGGATACTCAACAATAATAAAAACATGAGTTACATGATATTCGTGGCATTTTCTAACTGTCCATTTTACTGTATATGTACATGGGTGCTCTGTCGCATCGGTGTTGTCTGAGTCTCTGCAACCTTACCGATTCCTCTGTCCATGGGCTTCTCCAGGCAAGAATACTGGAGTGGGGTGCCATTTCCTCTTCCAGGGGATCTTTCTGACCCGGGGGTCAAACCTGAGTCTCCTGGGTCTTCCACATTGCAGGTGAATTCTTTACCCATTGAGCTACTTGGTATAGGCTTTAAACAAGGAGCTTGAAAAAATTGAGAAACTGAGAAGAAAATAATATAGATTCCCAAATAAAGTAGTTTTTCCAAGTCAAAAGGTAGCACTAGAGGTTTCTTTTCATTTTAGTATATTGCATGATGCTTTAAAGTGTAAAACCCTAGCTGACTCAGTCATAGTAAGTGACCCTTCTATGGTTTTAAGTTCTAATATAGTATAGAGTTAAAACAAAGAGTCTGAAGACATCTGACAATGTTCATGCATATAAGGAAATATTTACTAGTTCTGCATCATTCAATTATCAACTAGTCAGCAATAGAAGATTTGAACAAAAGAATAATATTTTTAGTCTCTGTAGTCAAAGCCGTCATTTCTCCGGTAGTCATGTACTGATGTAAGAGTTGGTCCACAAAGAAGTCTGAGTGCCTGAGAATTAATGCTTTCTAATTGTGAGGCTAGTAAAGACTCTTGAGAGGGCCTTGAACTGCAAAGAGATCAAACCAGTCAGTCCTAAAGGAGATCAGCCTGGAATATTCTATGGAAGGATTGACGCTAAGGCTGAAGCTCCAGTACTGGTTTGCCTGAACGAAAGAGCCGAGCCATTGGAAAAGATCCTGATGTTCAGAAATATGAAGGTGATAGAAGAAGTGATGGCAGAGAATAAGATGTTTAAATGTCATCACTGACTCAATGGACATGAATTTTAGCAAACTCCTGGAAACAGTGGAGGACAGAGCAACCTGTTGAGCTGCAGTCCATGGGGTTGCAAAGAGTCAGACGTGACTTAGCAACTGAATGCAACAGATAGTTTCGTCATCTTTGCATATTTTCCATGTCTTCTGGATATTATCAATCCTATTTTACTCCACTTTATATTATATATAGATTTTTGAATGTAAAAGGATACTCAACAATAATAAAAACATGAGTTACATGATATTCGTGGCATTTTCTAACTGTCCATTTTACTGTATATGTACATGGGTGCTCTGTCGCATCGGTGTTGTCTGAGTCTCTGCAACCTTACCGATTCCTCTGTCCATGGGCTTCTCCAGGCAAGAATACTGGAGTGGGGTGCCATTTCCTCTTCCAGGGGATCTTTCTGACCCGGGGGTCAAACCTGAGTCTCCTGGGTCTTCCACATTGCAGGTGAATTCTTTACCCATTGAGCTACTTGGTATAGGCTTTAAACAAGGAGCTTGAAAAAATTGAGAAACTGAGAAGAAAATAATATAGATTCCCAAATAAAGTAGTTTTTCCAAGTCAAAAGGTAGCACTAGAGGTTTCTTTTCATTTTAGTATATTGCATGATGCTTTAAAGTGTAAAACCCTAGCTGACTCAGTCATAGTAAGTGACCCTTCTATGGTTTTAAGTTCTAATATAGTATAGAGTTAAAACAAAGAGTCTGAAGACATCTGACAATGTTCATGCATATAAGGAAATATTTACTAGTTCTGCATCATTCAATTATCAACTAGTCAGCAATAGAAGATTTGAACAAAAGAATAATATTTTTCCAAATTTAGTTTGACCATTTGCTCTAAGTAGGTTATTCACTGCCTGCCTCCTCCTGGTTCCTCGTACTGAATTCAGAGAAAGGATTAATTTAATGTAAATGTAGAAAATGTTATTTAAATCAAGAACACATTTCTCTCCTTTTTCATAAGGACTAGCAACTATGAAACTATGTACATAGCCTTTTTTTTTCAGCCTTTAGTTACAAGCAAAGAAATGGATAGTTAATATCTGTAGCATTAGAAAGGAGAAAGTAAACATGTTGGCAGGTTAAGTACATGTGCGTTTTTTCATTTCACAGTAGCATACTTTAATCTGAGTAAGTAGATAAAGGAATCGATTCCAAGGGACTCTTCTGGCATCCACACATTAGAAAAAAATGATGGCTTTTTTCTATCAGTTGGTATTCTGGTAATTAAGTAATAAGACTGTGTCCTGCTATTTATATAGCAGCTCAAAAATGGTGCCTATTTAATTGTCAGGTTGTCCATTATCACGTGTAGCTGATATGGCTGAGAAGGTTGGAGAATCTAAACACATTGTTCTAATAGGAATCTTTTGATATCACTGTCAATTGATTGCTGCCACCTGAGGGAAGACAATTAAAGTTAATTGAGGACATTTTCCAGACTTGTAAAAACTGACAAAATATGCTGTTAAACTATTCAAATAGAACCTGACACTTGATCAGCAATTTTGCTTAGGAGGGGGAAATAAAAACCACCAACATGAAAGGAAAAGCTTTATATGTAAAGAATATTGAGAGTTTTATTCTCTCTCTAGAGTAAGAGGAGGTGGGATGAGATTGTATGTTTAGCTATTCAGCTCTACAAAAATTTTTCAAATCCTTCAAGTACTTCTTTCCAAAATATAAAGTTCTAAAAACAAAACACAAAAATCCAACAAAACATACAAAAGATAGAAAGGAACAGAATGGAAAAAGAATGTTTAAAAGTGATAAATAGGAAACAGTATTTTTAATAACATGAATTAAGACAAGTCAACGGGTAGTATTAAATATTAGATACTTTGTATCCTTTATTTCCTGAGGAATATGCATGAAACTTTGTATTTGATAAATAGGAATCTAAGTTTAAATATGTGATTCTTTAAAAATTCCATTTTTTCCAAAGAATTGTTGCCTTCTCAGACACAAATGAGTATGTTGTACATGTCCATAAAGAGGATTATTTTTTTCGTAGTTGAATTGTTTTCATTGTGATGTAATGTAAGACATTTACATGGATCCTAATACAGATTTTTCAGGCTCACTTCATAGAGAAAATGTCAAGCTTTTGCCTGATTCTATAAGATCCAGTTATTTAAAAGTGCTCATTTAACATATATAATTCATTAGTATTACAGGAATAAACAAAATTATAAGAAATGATCAATTTCTTAGTCCGATCTTAAGAAAATGAACTAAAAAAATTGAATCATCATGAATTTCCATCACTTTGGTCAGAGAAATTATGAAGAAGACTATATGAAATCTAAAATGGAAAGGGGGATAAATATATAATACAAAAATCGATATATGCACATGCGTATATATGTTCATTTGAAAGACTATAATTCCATATGTAATAGGAAAAGTCTAACAATGAAAATAATCAAATGAAACTTTCAGATAAATTATTGTTTTAGTAGTCAATGTTACCACTGATTAAGAAGCCACAGGACAAGCAAAAAAATATTTAAGCAGAAGTTATGATAGTTAAGTGAACAGTAAAAACATTCAAAGAAAAGGTAGAATTAAATAAGATATTAAAATACCTATAAAAATGAGAGTGTATATATACTCTATAAGATGGTATATATGCTTATATTTTAAACTAAAAATATTTATATGCACATATGTCTATATTTAATCTGAGACTGTTTCTTTGTATACTTATTTTACATAATTGTATATTTGCATTAAAATCCCCCAGATTTAAAGATTTTAATTATTCTACACATATAAATGCTTATTAGTTATATTTATATATAGACTGATGATAGAGTAAATACTGACAATTGCAGACCATTTTTACATCTTGCAATATATTTACACATATATATATTAATATATATATTTGAATGTATATGAATGTCATTAATGTTAATCTAAAAACAATCAAAAAGATTAATTAGGATAATGTTAGCACTATATAATGATCATTTTTCTACAAAATTACGAGTTGTTTGTGTGATGTTTATTTTTAGACCACTTTTCTAGAACAGTTTTAGGTTCACAGCAACATTGAAAGGAAGGTACACATTTTTAACATATAAACATTCATTTACAGAGGTATGTCCTCCTTTGTTATCAATATTCTCCACCTGAGAGTTAGACTTGTTACAGTGGATGAACCTACATAGACACCAAAAATCATGATCACTCAAAGTTCCTAGTTTTCATTATGTTTCACTATTGACATTGTACATTCTATGGGTTTGGATAAATATAGAACAACATGTGTGGCTTGCCCGGTGACACTAGTGGTAAAGGATCTGCCTGCAAATGCAGGAATCTTAAGAGATGTGGGTTTGATTCCTGAGTCAGGAAGATCCCCTAGAGGAGGGCATGACAACCCACTCTAGTACTCTTTCCTAGAGACCCCATGGACAGAGGAACCTGGAGGACTACAGTCCATAGGGTCACAAAGTGTTGGACACATCTGAAGTGACTTAGCACGCACATAACAACATGTATGTATCATTATACACAGTATTTTGGAGGTGGGTTCCCCTGTGGCTCAGTGATAAGTAATCCACCTGCAATGCAGGAGACACAAGAGACACTGGTTTGATCCCTGAGTTGGGAAGATCCTCTGGAGAAGGAAATGGCAACCCACTCCAGTATTCTTGAGTGGAGAATCCCATGGAAAGAAAAGCCTGGCGGGCCTCAGTCCATAGGGTTTCAAAGAGTCAGACACAACTGAAGCAACTGAGCGCACACGCACACACACACACACACACACACACACACAGAGTATTTTCACTGCCCTAAATCCACTCTATAGCCTATTCATCCTTCCCTATAAAGCTGCTATACGTCCATGTATAGTTTTTTTTTTTTTTAAGTACTTAAGAGTTAGATATAAATGTTTAATTCATGTAGATAAATACCAGGGAGTGGGATTTCTGTATTGTATTATAAGAGTATGTTTCTTTTTGTAACAATCTCCCAAACTGTCTTCAAAGGGGCTCTGCATTTTGCATTGACTCAGTAATGAATGGGAGTTCTTGACAGCCAGCATTGGTGTTGCCAATGTTTTAGCTTTTGGACATTCTAATAGGTATGTATAAATGATCATTTTTCTACAAAATTTTTTTAAACTTTTAGAACAGTTTTAGGTTCACAGCAACATTGAAAGGAAGGTACACATTTTTAACATATAAACATTCATTTACAGAGGTATGTCCTCCTTTGTTATCAATATTCTCCACCTGAGAGTTAGACTTGTTACAGTGGATGAACCTACATAGACACCAAAAATCATGATCACTCAAAGTTCCTAGTTTTCATTATGTTTCACTATTGACATTGTACATTCTATGGGTTTGGATAAATATAGAACAACATGTGTGGCTTGCCCGGTGACACTAGTGGTAAAGGATCTGCCTGCAAATGCAGGAATCTTAAGAGATGTGGGTTTGATTCCTGAGTCAGGAAGATCCCCTAGAGGAGGGCATGACAACCCACTCTAGTACTCTTTCCTAGAGACCCCATGGACAGAGGAACCTGGAGGACTACAGTCCATAGGGTCACAAAGTGTTGGACACATCTGAAGTGACTTAGCACGCACATAACAACATGTATGTATCATTATACACAGTATTTTGGAGGTGGGTTCCCCTGTGGCTCAGTGATAAGTAATCCACCTGCAATGCAGGAGACACAAGAGACACTGGTTTGATCCCTGAGTTGGGAAGATCCTCTGGAGAAGGAAATGGCAACCCACTCCAGTATTCTTGAGTGGAGAATCCCATGGAAAGAAAAGCCTGGCGGGCCTCAGTCCATAGGGTTTCAAAGAGTCAGACACAACTGAAGCAACTGAGCGCACACGCACACACACACACACACACACACACACACAGAGTATTTTCACTGCCCTAAATCCACTCTATAGCCTATTCATCCTTCCCTATAAAGCTGCTATACGTCCATGTATAGTTTTTTTTTTTTTTAAGTACTTAAGAGTTAGATATAAATGTTTAATTCATGTAGATAAATACCAGGGAGTGGGATTTCTGTATTGTATTATAAGAGTATGTTTCTTTTTGTAACAATCTCCCAAACTGTCTTCAAAGGGGCTCTGCATTTTGCATTGACTCAGTAATGAATGGGAGTTCTTGACAGCCAGCATTGGTGTTGCCAATGTTTTAGCTTTTGGACATTCTAATAGGTATGTAGTGATACCTCATTGGTTTAACTTGTGGATTCCTGGTGACATTTGTTGTGGAGGACATTTTCATGTGCCAATTTGCCATCTGTATATTCAGTCTCTTGTTTGGGAGGTGTCTGCTAAGGTCTTTGGCCCATCAGGTTTTTGGTTTTTTTTCTTCTTCTTCTTTTTTTTTTTTTTTTAACTTTGGCCTCTGTTATTGGTCCTTCATCTATTCATTTTCATCCATCCTCATTCTTTGGCTTGTGCTGGCCTCCCTTCACAGCGGCCCCACTCGTTGCAGAGTGCCAGCTCATAATTGGACACATGGGTCCAGCTGCTCCCCTGCACATGGTATCCCCCTGGACCAGGGATTGAACCAGTGCCTCTTGCACTGCAAGGTGGACTCTACCTACTGGACCACCAGGGAAGCCTCCCATCAGGTTTTTTTATTTTTGTTGTTGTTGAGAGTTATTTGAATATGTTGGATAATAGTCTTTTGTCAGATGTGTCTTTTGCAAACATTTTCTCCTAATCTTTGGCTCATCTTATTTTTTGACATTATCTTTCACAGAGCAATCTGAAAGTTTTAATAAAGTCTAATGTATCAACTATTTCTTTCATGGATCATGTCTTTGTGTTGTATCTATAAAGTCTTTTGAACCCAAGGTCCCCTAGATTTTCCCCTATGTCAGCTTCTAGTAGTTTTATAGTTTTGTGTTTTACATGTGGTTCTGTGATCTATTTTAAGGTCATTTGTGTATATCTTCACCCTTCATTAATTTTACCTTCCTTCATTCAAGTTTCCCTCTGTGCCAAGTATTCTGCTTGAACGATTCTATTCAAAATTTCCTTCAGTACCAGCCTAATGGCGATGAATTCTCCCAGGTTTTCCTTTTCTTGACTTTGTTTTTGTCTGACAATGTCTGTATTTCACATTCATTCTCTTTAAATGTTTTTGCAGGATGTAGAATTCTATATAAATGGGGTTCTATTTTATTTTTCAGATTGTATTTAATACTCTTTGTATAAATTTGAAATGGGAGTTCTTGACAGCCAGCATTGGTGTTGCCAATGTTTTAGCTTTTGGACATTCTAATAGGTATGTAGTGATACCTCATTGGTTTAACTTGTGGATTCCTGGTGACATTTGTTGTGGAGGACATTTTCATGTGCCAATTTGCCATCTGTATATTCAGTCTCTTGTTTGGGAGGTGTCTGCTAAGGTCTTTGGCCCATCAGGTTTTTGGTTTTTTTTCTTCTTCTTCTTCTTCTTTTTTTTTTTTTTTTAACTTTGGCCTCTGTTATTGGTCCTTCATCTATTCATTTTCATCCATCCTCATTCTTTGGCTTGTGCTGGCCTCCCTTCACAGCGGCCCCACTCGTTGCAGAGTGCCAGCTCATAATTGGACACATGGGTCCAGCTGCTCCCCTGCACATGGTATCCCCCTGGACCAGGGATTGAACCAGTGCCTCTTGCACTGCAAGGTGGACTCTACCTACTGGACCACCAGGGAAGCCTCCCATCAGGTTTTTTTATTTTTGTTGTTGTTGAGAGTTATTTGAATATGTTGGATAATAGTCTTTTGTCAGATGTGTCTTTTGCAAACATTTTCTCCTAATCTTTGGCTCATCTTATTTTTTGACATTATCTTTCACAGAGCAATCTGAAAGTTTTAATAAAGTCTAATGTATCAACTATTTCTTTCATGGATCATGTCTTTGTGTTGTATCTATAAAGTCTTTTGAACCCAAGGTCCCCTAGATTTTCCCCTATGTCAGCTTCTAGTAGTTTTATAGTTTTGTGTTTTACATGTGGTTCTGTGATCTATTTTAAGGTCATTTGTGTATATCTTCACCCTTCATTAATTTTACCTTCCTTCATTCAAGTTTCCCTCTGTGCCAAGTATTCTGCTTGAACGATTCTATTCAAAATTTCCTTCAGTACCAGCCTAATGGCGATGAATTCTCCCAGGTTTTCCTTTTCTTGACTTTGTTTTTGTCTGACAATGTCTGTATTTCACATTCATTCTCTTTAAATGTTTTTGCAGGATGTAGAATTCTATATAAATGGGGTTCTATTTTATTTTTCAGATTGTATTTAATACTCTTTATTTTTAAATTTTGGCTTCTTTTTTACTGATTTTTTATTTATTTATTTTTTGTCCATCTTTATTCTTTGGTCTGTGTGGGCCTCTCATTGCAGTGGCCTCTCCTGTCACAGAATACCGGCTCTGGGCGCATGTGCTCCAGTGTGCTGCTCGTAATTAGACACACTATTCCAGCTGCCCCTCGGCATGTGGGATCTTCCTGGGCCAGGGATCCAACCGGTTCTCCCTGTATTGCAAGGCAGAGTCTACCCACTGGGCCACCAGGGAAGTCCTGTTTTTCAGATTTTTGAAGAATACAAATCTAATTGTTTTCTGACTTTTGTTTTTTATAGTATGTCAGTTTCATTCTAGATTTCAGTCCTTTGAAAATACCCTGTCTTTTGTCCCTGGCTGCTTTTAAGACTTTGGTCCATTCTGAAATAATTTTTGTGAAGAATATAAGCTCTGTGTGAAGATACTTTTTTTTTTTTTTTTTTGGTATGTAAATGTCCAGTTATCTGGCACAGTTTTTAAAGTAAAATTTTCTCTGAAAGCATAGGTTAAAAATGTAGGTGAAGCCTGTCAAATATTGACAAATTTATTTTAATATTTTTCCTTTCCAAACACAAATTTGTATAAGAACTTTCAAAAAGAGAACTTAATAAAAATTTGAACATAGGTATATTAAACATTTGTTAGGTACAAATAACAAAATCATTGCAAATTGGCTTAATTAAGTAGAGAATGTATTTGCTTGCATAACTGAAAGGTGCATTTGGTTTCAGATAAGGATAAATTCAGGGTCTCAGTGTATGTCCAGGTTCTTTTCTGTGTTTGTTTTTCATTCTGAAATCATTTACTTTTCAGAGAAGCTCACTCTGTGGTACAGTAAGGAGACTGACTCACAATCTCAACACTCTTCCTTATAAACTCATATAGGAATTTCAGTGCTAAATTTGATTGGCCCTATTAAAATCATTTGCCACATTTACAGATGTGCATGGCAGTGATCGATATAGGCCCAGGTCATATGCTTGCTCTTACATGAAATTGTCTGCTATTAAATTTTTTTTGCAGGATGTAGAATTCTATATAAATGGGGTTCTATTTTATTTTTCAGAGTTTATTTGATACTCTTTCTTCATAAATGTTGGCTTCTTTTTTACTGATTTTTTATTTATTTATTTTTTGTCCATCTTTATTCTTTGGTCTGTGTGGGCCTCTCATTGCAGTGGCCTCTCCTGTCACAGAATACCGGCTCTGGGCGCATGTGCTCCAGTGTGCTGCTCGTAATTAGACACACTATTCCAGCTGCCCCTCGGCATGTGGGATCTTCCTGGGCCAGGGATCCAACCGGTTCTCCCTGTATTGCAAGGCAGAGTCTACCCACTGGGCCACCAGGGAAGTCCTGTTTTTCAGATTTTTGAAGAATACAAATCTAATTGTTTTCTGACTTTTGTTTTTTATAGTATGTCAGTTTCATTCTAGATTTCAGTCCTTTGAAAATACCCTGTCTTTTGTCCCTGGCTGCTTTTAAGACTTTGGTCCATTCTGAAATAATTTTTGTGAAGAATATAAGCTCTGTGTGAAGATACTTGTTTTTTTTGGTATGTAAATGTCCAGTTATCTGGCACAGTTTTTAAAGTAAAATTTTCTCTGAAAGCATAGGTTAAAAATGTAGGTGAAGCCTGTCAAATATTGACAAATTTATTTTAATATTTTTCCTTTCCAAACACAAATTTGTATAAGAACTTTCAAAAAGAGAACTTAATAAAAATTTGAACATAGGTATATTAAACATTTGTTAGGTACAAATAACAAAATCATTGCAAATTGGCTTAATTAAGTAGAGAATGTATTTGCTTGCATAACTGAAAGGTGCATTTGGTTTCAGATAAGGATAAATTCAGGGTCTCAGTGTATGTCCAGGTTCTTTTCTGTGTTTGTTTTTCATTCTGAAATCATTTACTTTTCAGAGAAGCTCACTCTGTGGTACAGTAAGGAGACTGACTCACAATCTCAACACTCTTCCTTATAAACTCATATAGGAATTTCAGTGCTAAATTTGATTGGCCCTATTAAAATCATTTGCCACATTTACAGATGTGCATGGCAGTGATCGATATAGGCCCAGGTCATATGCTTGCTCCTTCATTTTGACAGAAATCTATAATAATGCTACAAAAATTTGGAGAGGAATCTAGGGAAAAAGTATAAACAATAACATAAGCTGCATGCTGGTGAGTGCTTCAGTATGCGTAAATGAACAGGCGTGAGTGTTCAGCAGACTATGAAAAAATGAGACATTAGCAGTATTCCATCAATTTTTTTTTCAGCAAACTGTTCTCATTTTACTAAAATGACTAAAATTTATAAATTTGTTTTTGTCATCTTAAGTAAGCATGAATCAACTTATGTTTTGAAGATGGCCGAGATGTTTTATAAGTGCTGGGCATGTCTAATCTCTAGGTGTGAGTGTTCGCATGCTGTGCTCTCTTTATTTGAAGGTTTCATACAAGCATTTTCTTACTCAGCCTCATTCTTTTCAGAGATAGTTTTTTTTCAGAGATACTTTCCTTTTTATCCAACAACAGTCACATTCTGACATCAACTTACGCTGGTTCAAGAACTTGTCTTTATGGAATTAGTATTGATTTTAAAACAGAATGTTCTTAGAAGAAGAAAGTGTTTGGTTTAAAAGAGAATGACCAGTGTTCTCAGTGAGAAAGCTTTCACTAAAATGTTGCTAAATGTACTTAAGAAGCCAAGATAATGCTTTAGATGACTGAGAACCTTTATGTACTGTTGCCCTGTTGGTCATAGTTTGTGCTGTTCCAAATGATTGTACAGCTTTTGGGTAGCCACACCCAGCTAGATGGTGATGTTTCTGTGTGCCCAACTCACATTTATTACCATACCCAAGATTATTCTGATTTATGCAGTAACCATTCTGACAGTATCCAGAATGGCATTCCAGTGCTTTTATCTTTTAATTTAGTAATTGGAAAGTTGAGTTCACTATCACTTTCAAAATAAATGATCTATTCATAACATTTGCTACATTAACTATAGTAACAACTTTCACAGCTCTGTAATAGTAGACACGATTATCTGGCCTGCCAGTTGCATGCTCAATTTTGGTTTAATAGAGTTGTTAGCCACGATGTATCACTTTGCTGAAATTTCTGATAGATTGTAAGTAGCTAAAGGGAAGCCAAGATGGTTTTATGAAAAAATTTTCTGGGCTAACATGTCACTCATGGAATAACAACCCAGAGTGGATGACAGTTCTCCCACCAGCTGCTTGACATCTGAACAGCTGCCAATGCCCTAGGAAATGTCACACCATCAGATACAGGCTCTGAGTGTGTGAGTATCAAAAATGTATCTGGTAGAGGCCAGCACCCCAGGCCATGACTAACACCCCAGGCTCCATCATCCCCTAAGCTTGAAGCCAGGGTTGAGCTGTCAGTTTAATAAATGAATAGCCTCTTTGTTTTGATCAGTATTGTCAAGGCTTATTTCAAAAAGGGACTGTGATTCCTCTCACAGTCTAGCCCAGCCAAAGTCAATTGGTACAATTTCAAGGTGAATTTATTCATTCTTTATAAAGTTCTGTGCGCGAATATATCAAGACAGTTGAATAAATTGAAATAAATAGACTTGGAGTTACATATTCTCCCAGTAATTGAAATAGTTTCCCCCCAATGTATTTATAGTAATAATTCTACCTTTATGAAACCTAGTCCAGCTATAGAAAGGGAAGCACAGAATTACCATTTTGATAACATATTTGGAAAATGCAATTGGGGCTAATATGTTGATAAGGGCACCTGAAAGTTGTCCTTGCCTTTAACCATTCCATGTTAAACTTTGAGTAAAGCACTAGCTTTACCACTTGATAAGGATGCCTGATTAGCTTACATTGATGTGTAAATATTTACCTTAAATTTGG
Organism: Tragulus kanchil; assembly: GCA_022376925.1. Taxonomy (NCBI): domain Eukaryota; kingdom Metazoa; phylum Chordata; class Mammalia; order Artiodactyla; family Tragulidae; genus Tragulus; species Tragulus kanchil. Next base: position 24,793,879 of record JAIOJX010000004.1, read on the forward strand.
TCATTTCTAAATAGAAACGCATAAGCACTAGCTCTTTCTGTCTGTTTTACAGTTCTTTAGACTTGAGGTGCGTATGCACTGAACTAAACATATACACTGAAGTAGGAAATATCAGCCTTGATGTTCATCTGGAATGAGCAAGTCTAGTTAATTTGATGTACCAAAATAATTTAACATGTGTTACCTGTCATCTGTCACCTATTGTCATTGCAGTTTTTAACAGTATATCATAGTTGCAACTTACAGTTTCAAAGCTCTTTTTTCCCTTTATTTTGCAAACATGCAGTACGTCATAGTCAGAAAGGGTTAATGTATCACTTTGAATTGTAAGTAGCTAAAGGGAAGCCAAGATGGTTTTATGAAAAAATTTTCTGGGCTAACATGTCACTCATGGAATAACAACCCAGAGTGGATGACAGTTCTCCCACCAGCTGCTTGACATCTGAACAGCTGCCAATGCCCTAGGAAATGTCACACCATCAGATACAGGCTCTGAGTGTGTGAGTATCAAAAATGTATCTGGTAGAGGCCAGCACCCCAGGCCATGACTAACACCCCAGGCTCCATCATCCCCTAAGCTTGAAGCCAGGGTTGAGCTGTCAGTTTAATAAATGAATAGCCTCTTTGTTTTGATCAGTATTGTCAAGGCTTATTTCAAAAAGGGACTGTGATTCCTCTCACAGTCTAGCCCAGCCAAAGTCAATTGGTACAATTTCAAGGTGAATTTATTCATTCTTTATAAAGTTCTGTGCGCGAATATATCAAGACAGTTGAATAAATTGAAATAAATAGACTTGGAGTTACATATTCTCCCAGTAATTGAAATAGTTTCCCCCCAATGTATTTATAGTAATAATTCTACCTTTATGAAACCTAGTCCAGCTATAGAAAGGGAAGCACAGAATTACCATTTTGATAACATATTTGGAAAATGCAATTGGGGCTAATATGTTGATAAGGGCACCTGAAAGTTGTCCTTGCCTTTAACCATTCCATGTTAAACTTTGAGTAAAGCACTAGCTTTACCACTTGATAAGGATGCCTGATTAGCTTACATTGATGTGTAAATATTTACCTTAAATTTGGTCATTTCTAAATAGAAACGCATAAGCACTAGCTCTTTCTGTCTGTTTTACAGTTCTTTAGACTTGAGGTGCGTATGCACTGAACTAAACATATACACTGAAGTAGGAAATATCAGCCTTGATGTTCATCTGGAATGAGCAAGTCTAGTTAATTTGATGTACCAAAATAATTTAACATGTGTTACCTGTCATCTGTCACCTATTGTCATTGCAGTTTTTAACAGTATATCATAGTTGCAACTTACAGTTTCAAAGCTCTTTTTTCCCTTTATTTTGCAAACAGGTGGCAGCTACGTCATAGTCAGAAAGGGTTAATGTATCAGAAAACTCTCTTGATTATAGTAGAAAACCTCCCCAACTTTATCTGTGTGTGATATAGAGAGAATTAATATCACATGCTTACAGCATGCTGTTCTTAAAAGGATTTTCAAGGTATAAAATATCTTATCTGAAAATTTGGTTCCCCTTAAAATCATCAGTAGTAAGCCTTGGGAAATGCTGCATTCTGTGGTTTGGGAAGGAAAAACGCTTTGACTTGATAATGAAGGACACCTGGGAGTGATTGGCATTTGCTAACAGAAAAGTCAAATCATTGAGGTATAATGGTAAGAAGGGGTTTAGGGAACAACTTAGTCCAATGCTAATCCTTTGAAAACTTGAAGCAATGTCTCTGATTTCTTTGCTCCCTCTGACAAGCAATCTATAAAAGTGATCAAACTGATCAACTGAGCATGCCGTTCCCCTTCCTTTATCTTTTTTTATCTCCCTCTTTTAAAGCAAATTGAAGCTCCCTCTCCTATCTATCAGTGCGCATATATGCTCTGATGTGTGACCCATGGGCAAATAAGCATTTCTTACCCACTGTCTGGAACATTATTATTTCATAAAACATAAACAAAAATGAGTGAATTTCATTCAAGCTGAGCAGGTGTATGGCTTGAATAATACAGATTTCAAAAGAATATTTTTACCTCTGGGTCATTTAAAAAAAAAATATATATATATATATATAGCCAAGTTGCTATTGATTCACAGTCTTCTTTCAAAGCTCTTCCCAGGATAACCCAAATGAATGTGGTGAAAACTTCAGCTCTGATTTTCATAGATGGATATCTACACACTCATAAAACATTATCAAAGCAGTACCTTTAATGATAGTGAACAGCTATCATACTTATTTCAGAGTTTGAGTTCACCTTCAACAGAAGGCAGCCTGTGAGTTCTGAAAGGAGTAGCTGTGCTGCTTTGGAATTATAAAGTATCCTGTTGGTTTATACTGCTTGTTGATCATTAGTATTTTAATAAGGGAAGTTCTGTTAAGGAAGAAAGGACTGTTCAACTCTGAGAGCTAATTGAGAACATAAAAATGGTAGTCACCTTCCATTTTTTTTAGAGACCGAGTTGTGTCTGAGCACAAAATGATCCCTTGAATAAACAATTTGAATAGTATTATCTCAGGAGACCATGTCTAGAAACGTATGAAGTTTCTCACTACCCATGCTTCTTATCTTACATCTTAATTCGATAATAAGTAGTTGTTCTTTTCAAGAGACTGCTTAGAGAATGTTCATAGAAAAATTTTATTCTTGTCCTTTTTGGACAAAGAACTTTGAGGTGCTTGAAGCCTGATGCTGTTGGTTATCCAGTTTCTTGGAAATGTTGCTGAAAGCATCTATTCTCTCCATTATTTAAAGCTTCATAAAGAACCTGCAGAACGGCAATCAGCAAACACTTTCTGTAAAGAGCCATATGGTAAATATTTTAGGATTTGTGATCTCTGTTGCAACCATTCACCTCTGCTCTTGCAGTGTTATAGCTGTCATGTACCATATTTCAGTGAGTAAGTGTGGTTGCGTTCTGTTAAAATGCTCTTTACGGAAATAGGTGGTGGGCTGGATTTGACCTTTGGCCTGACTATAAATTCTGCTCCAGAATAAGAAATATCTAACTACTGAGAATATGTTGTTCATTATTCACATCAATATATTAATATAAGCTGTTGCTATCACCCCTTAGAGTTGGGGTAATTCCTGATGAAGATTTATACTAACCATGTAAACAATTCAACCCTCTGTTAAGCTGATAAATCAACTTTTACACTTGTCCAAGTTGCTATTGATTCACAGTCTTCTTTCAAAGCTCTTCCCAGGATAACCCAAATGAATGTGGTGAAAACTTCAGCTCTGATTTTCATAGATGGATATCTACACACTCATAAAACATTATCAAAGCAGTACCTTTAATGATAGTGAACAGCTATCATACTTATTTCAGAGTTTGAGTTCACCTTCAACAGAAGGCAGCCTGTGAGTTCTGAAAGGAGTAGCTGTGCTGCTTTGGAATTATAAAGTATCCTGTTGGTTTATACTGCTTGTTGATCATTAGTATTTTAATAAGGGAAGTTCTGTTAAGGAAGAAAGGACTGTTCAACTCTGAGAGCTAATTGAGAACATAAAAATGGTAGTCACCTTCCATTTTTTTTAGAGACCGAGTTGTGTCTGAGCACAAAATGATCCCTTGAATAAACAATTTGAATAGTATTATCTCAGGAGACCATGTCTAGAAACGTATGAAGTTTCTCACTACCCATGCTTCTTATCTTACATCTTAATTCGATAATAAGTAGTTGTTCTTTTCAAGAGACTGCTTAGAGAATGTTCATAGAAAAATTTTATTCTTGTCCTTTTTGGACAAAGAACTTTGAGGTGCTTGAAGCCTGATGCTGTTGGTTATCCAGTTTCTTGGAAATGTTGCTGAAAGCATCTATTCTCTCCATTATTTAAAGCTTCATAAAGAACCTGCAGAACGGCAATCAGCAAACACTTTCTGTAAAGAGCCATATGGTAAATATTTTAGGATTTGTGATCTCTGTTGCAACCATTCACCTCTGCTCTTGCAGTGTTATAGCTGTCATGTACCATATTTCAGTGAGTAAGTGTGGTTGCGTTCTGTTAAAATGCTCTTTACGGAAATAGGTGGTGGGCTGGATTTGACCTTTGGCCTGACTATAAATTCTGCTCCAGAATAAGAAATATCTAACTACTGAGAATATGTTGTTCATTATTCACATCAATATATTAATATAAGCTGTTGCTATCACCCCTTAGAGTTGGGGTAATTCCTGATGAAGATTTATACTAACCATGTAAACAATTCAACCCCTCTGTTAAGCTGATAAATCAACTTTTACACTTGTGCAACAGAATAGCAGTCATATGTTAGACCTTAGTGTTTAGTCACATGTTGCAATATAATTATAAGTTTCTGTAATTTTTACAGTGTCTCTCTATGGCCTTAGACAGGAGAGATTATAATGCTCTCTGTCAGGGAGCAGAATCAAATTGAATAAATAAACCACCAAATAAAGTACTTACCTGTGTGATAGATAGTTCATAGGAAGAAAACTAGAACGTAGAGATTAAGAATGATAGTGATATGGTCTTCCCTGGTGCTCCAGTGGGTAAAGAGTCCGCCTTGCATTGCAAGGGGCACAGGTTCGATCCCTGGCCCGGGAAGATCCCATGTGCCATGGAGCAGCTGGACCAGTGTGTCCAATTGTGAGCCAGCACTCTGGAGCACATGTGCCTAGAGCCGGTGCTCTGCAGCGAGAGAGACCACTGCAATGGAAGGCCCACACAGGTCAAAGAATGAAGATGTATGAGAAAAAAAAAAAAAAGAATGATGGTGGTAGGGATTTTACTATATATTCAGTCATTTAGGAGGCTCTTACCTGTTTCTCTTAACTGGTTAGGAATAAATATGTATCAGAGAGGGTATACCTGAACATGAATTCAGTGACAAGAACAGTTAAGTAAATTAGGATATTTTTATAAAGACAACTAATTTTCTGAACTGGTAACTATGATAAATTTTGAAAGGCATGGAAAATAAGTAGCAAAAGTAAATTTTGTTTCCCACCTGCCCCAAACTATGCCATTTTATATCCTAGGTGTAGTGCTGTTACCAGTTTTTTGGTTTTGCTTTTTAAATTCATTTTATCAATGAACTCAGATTCTGGAAAATAAGGCTTTAAAAAGAGATATATGCCAATTTCTTGAATTCAAATTGATTGGACTAATAATAAAACTTACACAAGATCATCAGGAGAAAAATAAACAAATTTTAATTTGTGCACAAAAAAGAAAGTAACAAAGCCAGTCTTCAAAATAAGCTGTTGCTATCACCCCTTAGAGTTGGGGTAATTCCTGATGAAGATTTATACTAACCATGTAAACAATTCAACCCCTCTGTTAAGCTGATAAATCAACTTTTACACTTGTGCAACAGAATAGCAGTCATATGTTAGACCTTAGTGTTTAGTCACATGTTGCAATATAATTATAAGTTTCTGTAATTTTTACAGTGTCTCTCTATGGCCTTAGACAGGAGAGATTATAATGCTCTCTGTCAGGGAGCAGAATCAAATTGAATAAATAAACCACCAAATAAAGTACTTACCTGTGTGATAGATAGTTCATAGGAAGAAAACTAGAACGTAGAGATTAAGAATGATAGTGATATGGTCTTCCCTGGTGCTCCAGTGGGTAAAGAGTCCGCCTTGCATTGCAAGGGGCACAGGTTCGATCCCTGGCCCGGGAAGATCCCATGTGCCATGGAGCAGCTGGACCAGTGTGTCCAATTGTGAGCCAGCACTCTGGAGCACATGTGCCTAGAGCCGGTGCTCTGCAGCGAGAGAGACCACTGCAATGGAAGGCCCACACAGGTCAAAGAATGAAGATGTATGAGAAAAAAAAAAAAAAGAATGATGGTGGTAGGGATTTTACTATATATTCAGTCATTTAGGAGGCTCTTACCTGTTTCTCTTAACTGGTTAGGAATAAATATGTATCAGAGAGGGTATACCTGAACATGAATTCAGTGACAAGAACAGTTAAGTAAATTAGGATATTTTTATAAAGACAACTAATTTTCTGAACTGGTAACTATGATAAATTTTGAAAGGCATGGAAAATAAGTAGCAAAAGTAAATTTTGTTTCCCACCTGCCCCAAACTATGCCATTTTATATCCTAGGTGTAGTGCTGTTACCAGTTTTTTGGTTTTGCTTTTTAAATTCATTTTATCAATGAACTCAGATTCTGGAAAATAAGGCTTTAAAAAGAGATATATGCCAATTTCTTGAATTCAAATTGATTGGACTAATAATAAAACTTACACAAGATCATCAGGAGAAAAATAAACAAATTTTAATTTGTGCACATGGAGGTCTCATAGAAATGAGACCTAGAAAGTAGGCAAAGCCAGCAACTTTTTATAGCTTTTAGACAAAGAAACAATAAATTTAGGAGGAATTGACAGGACAAAAAATTTTAGGCTTTAGGTTCTTAGTTAATGAAAATTCCAAATAGAGTTTGGACTTGTAGTAAATTAAAGAAGAAGTAAAGATTGTTATACAGATTTAGCCCAGAAATCCCTATCTCTGGCCGTAAGTGAATTCTCCCACCTCCGCCTGCTGGGGGTGTACTTTTCACATGGGAGATTTATTTCCTGCTTTCAGGGAAAGAGAGAAGTGAGTCAAAGTGTCCCTCTTGTGTTGGCCTTCTCTTAAGTAACTTTAACTGAAAATAATCAATATGTTCTATTTTTGCGTGGCCTGCCCTGGTCCCACCACAAACGTATGCAAGCTTACTAGTACGTTTAGAGCTCAAATGTTTCTAATGATTTGCTGCTATACAGAGCTACAGTGAAAATACACATACTTAAATCAATGTGAGATATCTGTGTTAGGAGGCAATCTTCTCTGGGTGTGTGAGTAGAGACACTAATTGCCATTTTATTCTGGACTGTTTTGTCAAGGAGGTTTGTATGATAAATACCCATGATATTTAGAGATGATATTTCCCTGTGGAAGGAAAGCAGGTGTAATAACTCGAGATTCCTCAGCTGTGATGCAAACACACACAGCATCCACCTGAACCCTTCCCTGTTACCCTTGTGGAACTTAAAGGGACAACGGTAACTGATGAAAACATGCAGTTCAGGCTGTTTTATCTCATGATAAAGTGAAAAAGTGGTTAATTTCTGCCTCAGAAATCTCCAGTCTTTTGCCCACTTCCATGAAACTGTGACAGACTCATTGTTATCTCAGAAGTAGGGGAACATCTCTGATCCTTCATACTTCAAGATAATCTGCAGCAAAAAGTCCTAGAATTGGAATCGGTGGGAGGCAAAGATTAAATAAATTACAAAAGTATTTTCATAATTATATTAACATCAACATATATGAGAGTGCCTGTTTTGCTTTCTCCAATCTCACGTAATAAATTGTGTTTCCCAACCTTAGATAATTTGCCAGTTTGCTAAGTGAAGATAGTATATTACTGTATTTTTTATTTGTATTTTACACAGTAAGCAAGTCTAAATACTAACCAAGTGCTTAGAGCTATGGAATTGTCTATTTTTACCTTCCAAGGTGTTTTTCCTTTTTTTAAAACTGATTATTTAGAGCTTTGCAAGTATTGAGAATTTAGGCTTTTTTTTTTTTTTTTTAATCACACATTACATGTATTTCCTTCTAATATTCAACTATTGCTTTAAGATTTTTCTTATGAGTCAGAATTTTTGAAACTCAAAATAAACAAACTTTTCCTTAGGGCTTCTGGATTAGTGTAATATTAGACCTTCCCTACTCATGTAAAAAATTTTTATATGCCACTCTGTAAGTTTTTTGCCTTTTCATACTATTCATGGGGTTCTTAAGGCAAGAAATACTGAAGTGGTTTACCATTGCCTTCTCCAGTGGACCACATTTTATCAGAACTCTACCATGATCTGTCCATCTTGGGTGGCCCTACATGGTCTGGCTCATGGTTTCATTGAGTTAGACTTACTGTGATCCATATGGTCAGTTTGGTTATTTTTCTGTTATTGTTCTTTTCATTCTGTCTGCCCTCTGATGAACAAAGTTAAGTGTCTAGTGGAAGCCTCCTACTGGAAGGCACTGGCTGTGGGGAAAGCTGGATCTTGCTGTGGTGGGCAAGACCATGTTCAGCAGATCTTTAATCCAATTATCTGCTGATGGATGGAGCTGTGTTCCCTCCCTTTATCTTGGCCAGCTACGGTAGGGGTAATGGTGACCTTCTCCAAGAAGACTTAAACCAGCATGCTGCACCAGTACAGCTGTTTCAGTGTCCCTAACCCCCGTGCCAGGCCACTGTGGACCCAAGCCTTTGCAGGAGACTCTGGAATACTCAGAGGCAAGTTTGAACAGCCTCCAGAAGATGGTGAAGGATAGGAAAGTCTGGTGTTTTGAAGTTCATGGAGTCTCAAAGAGTTGGACATGACCGAGTGACTGAACTTAGCTTGTGTAAGTTTTGATGCTCTTTGGAATTTTTTGGTTTTTATTTTGTGCATATAGATTTTTGATCCATTTGCAACATGTTTTTAAGCACAGATTAAGATATAGATCCGTCCTTTTTCTTTTTCTGGATTGGGATGTTTTTGAAACAGCCAACACCATTTTAGAAATCTTAATTGAGATTTGGAACAAAAAAAGAATTTCCTCAAGAATAACTTAATCACATACTTGAGATAAACTATTAGCTGAATTTACTAAACCATTAAATTAAACATTTCAACTAATTACTGATATACTATTGAACTGTAAAACTTACTTTAGCCAGGAGACCTTCACAGAGGGAGAGAATTGGTATATATTCTCTAGTGAGGTCATGTGGCAGGCCTGTGACTTTTGTCATCTTCCTCTCCTTTCCTCCTTCTTTTCCTGTATACCTCCTCTTTCCCCTTCCGTCTTCCTCCCCTTCCTCCTTCCCTCCCTCCCTTTCTTCCTTCCTTCCATTTCATGAATTAGACAAATCTCCCTCAAAGGCCAGTTATTATTGTTTATTATAGTTCTATGAATATTTTATAAACTTCCGACTTTTTATTCTCTGAGATTCTTCTTTCCCTTCTGTGTGTCTCCTTCCTTTGGTGTTTCGCTACATTTTCCGGTTCATTGTTTCTTCTTTTTCTTGTGTTTTCTGCCGACATCTACTCTGTGCAAAGCTCTTTACTGCTGCTTCTTTTTGGAAGACCTCTATCTGCTTCTGGGCTCTTCTTACTTTCTTGGTTATTCCCTAAATAATTGTTTATTTCTGTAAAACTTCCTGGGCTATTTCCTAGGCAAAAAACAGTGGCAAACAATGTTAAAATTTCTCTCTTCTGTTTGTGTAGTGCTTTTTTTTTGTTAAAACCTGTTTTTTGACTCAACTACCTTCATCATATGTAGTTAGATTTATTTTGCAGACATGGAAGAGACTATAAAACTTTTGGCTAAAAGGGAACTACGCCCAAAGCTTTTGCCATTTATTCTTTGTCTCATTCATCTCTGTACCAAATAGTGCAATTAAATAATTTATATAGGTTTACTTAGATTATAATTACTTCTATTTATACTGTTTCAGGAAAGCAGAATAAACTGAAGTCTAGAGACTATTGCCTGTAATACATTTCCATCATTCTCTCCATTATTTCTGGGCTATGACTCCATAATCATGATTTTTATAATGATTCTTTAGCTTCTCCTGTTCAAACGCACCACCTTTTTTTATTTTCCATTTCCTTTCCAGCAGTCCAACCACCACATTTCCTCATCTGCCTTTTTTCTTTTTTTGACCACGTCTGTTCTTTCATTTATTTATCTTTGTTCTTTGGCCTGGGTGGGCCTCCCATCGCAGCACCCTCTCTTGCTGCAGAACACTGGCTCTGGGCGCATGTGCTCCAGAGCTCCGGCTCGGTAGTTGGACACATAGGTCCAGCCACTCTGTGGCACATGGGATCCTCCCAGGCCAGGGATCAAACTGACGCCCCCTGCACTGCAAGGCAGTATCCTTACCCACTGGACCACCATGGAGGCCCCCTCATCTACCTTTTTAATCCTTCTCAGGTCATAGAAGTCCTTGTTCCTCATCACCATTAATTCTGAAAAGTAATCAAAATCTGAAATTTAAATTTTTAAAGATTGTCACTGTATTTCCTTTTAGTTGTTTCATCCCATGCAAATCTATGGGGAAAAAAAGCAGAATATGTACATTTTAAGTGCAGATCTGTCTAGTAACTTGGCTTGACTATCTGTCTTGACTCTTGGCTTAGTGGAATAGGGCCGCTCTGTTAGGAAAACAAAGGAGTTTGACCAGATCTATAGTTTAGACTACTGTGCTATCTAGAGTGCTTGTGTTAACATTAGGGCACATTGACCACGTGTGCAGGCTGAATTGTGCACAGTAGTGTCACTATGCATCATAGTTATCATAGATACTGAGAACATATTGGCCCATTATAATAGTAAATGATTTTATGACAAAATCAGTATGTTAAGTTAGTGTCCAACTGATAGAATAGTCTTCTTGAAGGAGACTGTATCTTTTTCAAGTAGGCACAGATACCCCATATGGAGCAACAGAATTTCTGCTCAGCTTCAGAAAGGGAGTGAGGGATTCATCAGCCATTTGCTCCAAATTGCCTCTGCTGTTATCTTTCTGTATATTGAGGTTCCTTACAAGACTACATTTGAATAGATAGTTATGCTGACCCAATTGTGTGTGAGAGAGAGAAGGAGAGAAAAGAAATCTTTTGAAGGGTCCTGGACTAGATAATCTTTAATGCCATTTCTGGTTGTAAATTTCTTTGATTTATGACTTAGGGATAATAAAACAAATTTATATTTAAAAATTATGTTTGAAACAGTCAACATTTTAATCTAAGTGTTAGGCTGAATTGTTAGAAGAAATTCCCTCCCTTGAACAGTCTCCAATAAGAACTAAACTGTTTTAAGAGATGTTGCAACAGGGTAGTAGAAACACAATAAGATTTCAGGTTTCTGGAGAAAATCATAGCAAATGAAACAATAGACAAAGAATTAATCTCCAAAATCTACAAGCAACTCAGACAACTCAGCACAGGAACAAATCTGACAAAAAAGATCCCCAAACCCTGGACCACCATGGAGGCCCCCTCATCTACCTTTTTAATCCTTCTCAGGTCATAGAAGTCCTTGTTCCTCATCACCATTAATTCTGAAAAGTAATCAAAATCTGAAATTTAAATTTTTAAAGATTGTCACTGTATTTCCTTTTAGTTGTTTCATCCCATGCAAATCTATGGGGAAAAAAAGCAGAATATGTACATTTTAAGTGCAGATCTGTCTAGTAACTTGGCTTGACTATCTGTCTTGACTCTTGGCTTAGTGGAATAGGGCCGCTCTGTTAGGAAAACAAAGGAGTTTGACCAGATCTATAGTTTAGACTACTGTGCTATCTAGAGTGCTTGTGTTAACATTAGGGCACATTGACCACGTGTGCAGGCTGAATTGTGCACAGTAGTGTCACTATGCATCATAGTTATCATAGATACTGAGAACATATTGGCCCATTATAATAGTAAATGATTTTATGACAAAATCAGTATGTTAAGTTAGTGTCCAACTGATAGAATAGTCTTCTTGAAGGAGACTGTATCTTTTTCAAGTAGGCACAGATACCCCATATGGAGCAACAGAATTTCTGCTCAGCTTCAGAAAGGGGAGTGAGGGATTCATCAGCCATTTGCTCCAAATTGCCTCTGCTGTTATCTTTCTGTATATTGAGGTTCCTTACAAGACTACATTTGAATAGATAGTTATGCTGACCCAATTGTGTGTGAGAGAGAGAAGGAGAGAAAAGAAATCTTTTGAAGGGTCCTGGACTAGATAATCTTTAATGCCATTTCTGGTTGTAAATTTCTTTGATTTATGACTTAGGGATAATAAAACAAATTTATATTTAAAAATTATGTTTGAAACAGTCAACATTTTAATCTAAGTGTTAGGCTGAATTGTTAGAAGAAATTCCCTCCCTTGAACAGTCTCCAATAAGAACTAAACTGTTTTAAGAGATGTTGCAACAGGGTAGTAGAAACACAATAAGATTTCAGGTTTCTGGAGAAAATCATAGCAAATGAAACAATAGACAAAGAATTAATCTCCAAAATCTACAAGCAACTCAGACAACTCAGCACAGGAAAAACTGAACAACCCAGTCAAAAAATGGGAAAAAGATCTAAAGAGACGCCTCTTCAAAGAGGACATACAGATGGCCCAAAAGCACATGAAACGATGCTCAACCCCGCTTATTATTAGAGAAATGCAAATTAAAACTACAATGAGATAGCACTTTATCTCAAATGGTAAGAGTGTGAATTTGTAATATTTTTGGCATAAATTTGACAATATTAATGAGGACACTTAAGATGTTGTCTATGTATGGAATTTGTTATTAAAAAATACTTAAAGGTAGGGAGATATATGAAAAATACATTTTTCATATTAGAAAAATAAGCAATTTAATGTTAGCTAAACAGATAAATATGTAGACCGTATAGAAAATACATATTACAGCTAGTAAAATAGTATTTAAATAATAGTTAAAGATGTGAAAATGCTCATTTTAAGTAAAATGTTAGATTATATAACATTTTGTATGACCATGAATTTGTTTAAATTCCACACATGTAGAATGTAAGTTCCACAAATAGGAATGTTTACATGTTTAAACATGGATTTAATGTTTAGACATGAATTTAATACTTAAATTCATTTTTAAAAATAAGCATTTAGACATGAATTTGTTTCCACACATATGTTGAAAACTGGGGAAAAATATACTTATCAAAATATTTTCAATAGTCAAATACGTAACTCCATTATAGATTATTTCTTTCTTCATGATTTTTTTAATTTTCAAATACACAATGATAGATGCTTATTTACATTAAGAAAAATAGTATAAATAATGATTAAAAATTAAGATTCTGTATTATGAATTCACAGGAAAAATCTGAGTATTATAAAACTGCTTGTGTCTCCTTCAGATTCGTATGTCGAAGCCCTAGCATGTCATGCAGTGAGGAGGTGAAGCCTTTTGCAGATATCTAGGTTTAGATGAGATCATAAGCATGGAGGCCTCCTGACGGGATTAATGAATGCCCTTATAAGATGAGGAGCTGTCTCTCTCTGTTAGAATACAGCAAGAAGATGGTCAACTGTAGGCCAAGAGAAAAGCTCAACCATTCTAGCATCCTGATTTTGGACTTTTCACCCCCCAGAATTGTAGACAGTAAATGTCTGTGATTCAAACCACAGGGCATATTTTTGTTAGATAGACTAGGCTAAAACACTGGGTTTCTGTTACTTCTCAGACATTATTATTATTTAAAAAGTTTACTATCGTTCATGTAGGTCAGCATTTTTACTTACAAGGTTAGGTTAGCTCAGCATCTCCAGTCATTGCACCTGCTAGTCGTTATCAGACAGATGTGGATTTATAGGTCATGGCATGAGAACCAATGAACTAGGATATCCTCTGAATGTGGGAAACGTACAGGTCATCTGTTTCTATATACACAATAATTGAATTCCTTGTTATTCCTCTTTTTCTCCTCTTCTTTTTCTTTGACTTTCTTCTTCCTGTACTTAGTGAGTTAGTATGAAATTACATTAACACTATAAGTTTTATCTATTTGCTTAACTTTTTCTAACCCTTCCCAAATCTGCGCAGGAAGTGTTGGAACCCTGTACGTAGTCTTGGTTCCATGAGCTCTTATTCCTTCTGCTCCCTCTAGGCACTGTGCTACTTGATCATCAGATGATTGCAGCATCAACCCAATGCAGTATTCTGCCACTACTCTGAGAGGTGTGATGATTGCTCTCGGTCTGCTTGGAATAGGAAGCCTCACATTTCATTAGGCTGCACATGTCCCATCTTAGGTTATAGTCTCTGTTAGAAAAGGGGGAATTTACCCTCATCCCTTATGAATCCTTTTGTATGATCTAATGAACAAGTTGATGCAAAATAGGTTATCTGGAAAAAGAAAATGACTCAATGCCTGGAAGTCTCATAGAAATGGGAGCCCCTCAAAGTGGCCATAGGGATTCTATTATTTTTAGACAAAAAACTTATTACTTGTGAAGACTTATCAAAGAGACTTGTGCTTCAGAGAGCAGACTTATGAAGAAATAAGAAAATTTGCTTATACAGCTTTCTTAGCCTTGAGTTTACTTTCTTGACTTCCTTAAACCATCTTTAAACCCTTATAAAATGACTTCTTCTCTTGTTTAAGGTGAATCCTATGACCTATAGTAAAAGAGCCCCACCTAAGATAGGCATTTAAATTAATTATTAAAACATGGTCACTAGATTCAGAAAAGCCAATATATAGAAAAGTAAGGGAATGTTTAGTGCAAAGATATACAGCATATATAGACAGTTGAAATTAGAAAGAGCTGAAGATCATTGAAATTGATTTGTTGAGAAGGGCTTAGAAGAATATATGTTCTTGAAATTTATGAAGAGTTTGTCTGTGTGAAGACGATTATATAGGTCATTCCAGGAATAGGAAATGCATGAGCAAAAGCATGGGTTTAAACAAAGCAAGAATAAAAAGAAGCACTGCTTAACTGGAACATGTATATGGGTTGTGTGGGATAGCCTTGCATATTTTGTGAGAAACAAAGGAAGGCTTTAGAATATGGCTTTAGACTTGATACAGTGGACCTTGTTGGAGGTGGTGCATTGTTTTGTTTTGTTTTGAACAGACAATGACATAATGATGCATGATCTTAGAAAGATGAGTCAGATAAGTAAGTTTCAGATTGATTAAAGAGCCTAGAGCCCAGAGGGAAGAGATGGATTAGGATGTTGTGTCAATTAAGAGACATTTAGCTTTAGGTCACAGGGGAAAAAACAAAAGGAAAACTAACTCTACTGGCTTAAGAAAAGAGGAAGAGAGGGAGGGAGGGAGGAGGGAAAGGGGAGCAAGAACAAACTGAGTTTTATCAGGTCACATAACTAAAATGTCCACATGTAGAGCTGCAATTAGAAAAATGATGTCTTTGGGGACTCAAATGATGCCATTAGGAAAATTTTCTCTGTATGATCTAATGAACAAGTTGATGCAAAATAGGTTATCTGGAAAAAGAAAATGACTCAATGCCTGGAAGTCTCATAGAAATGGGAGCCCCTCAAAGTGGCCATAGGGATTCTATTATTTTTAGACAAAAAACTTATTACTTGTGAAGACTTATCAAAGAGACTTGTGCTTCAGAGAGCAGACTTATGAAGAAATAAGAAAATTTGCTTATACAGCTTTCTTAGCCTTGAGTTTACTTTCTTGACTTCCTTAAACCATCTTTAAACCCTTATAAAATGACTTCTTCTCTTGTTTAAGGTGAATCCTATGACCTATAGTAAAGAAGCCCAACCTAAGATAGGCATTTAAATTAATTATTAAAACATGGTCACTAGATTCAGAAAAGCCAATATATAGAAAAGAAAGGGGAATGTTTAGTGCAAAGATATACAGCATATATAGACAGTTGAAATTAGAAAGAGCTGAAGATCATTGAAATTGATTTGTTGAGAAGGGCTTAGAAGAATATATGTTCTTGAAATTTATGAAGAGTTTGTCTGTGTGAAGACGATTATATAGGTCATTCCAGGAATAGGAAATGCATGAGCAAAAGCATGGGTTTAAACAAAGCAAGAATAAAAAGAAGCACTGCTTAACTGGAACATGTATATGGGTTGTGTGGGATAGCCTTGCATATTTTGTGAGAAACAAAGGAAGGCTTTAGAATATGGCTTTAGACTTGATACAGTGGACCTTGTTGGAGGTGGTGCATTGTTTTGTTTTGTTTTGAACAGACAATGACATAATGATGCATGATCTTAGAAAGATGAGTCAGATAAGTAAGTTTCAGATTGATTAAAGAGCCTAGAGCCCAGAGGGAAGAGATGGATTAGGATGTTGTGTCAATTAAGAGACATTTAGCTTTAGGTCACAGGGGAAAAAACAAAAGGAAAACTAACTCTACTGGCTTAAGAAAAGAGGAAGAGAGGGAGGGAGGGAGGAGGGAAAGGGGAGCAAGAACAAACTGAGTTTTATCAGGTCACATAACTAAAATGTCCACATGTAGAGCTGCAATTAGAAAAATGATGTCTTTGGGGACTCAAATGATGCCATTAGGACTAAATTTTCTCTGGAATCTGCCTCACCTTGTGCTGGCCTAAATCTTGAGCTCCGCATGGTCACATCTGCCAGTTCCAGTCTCACCTCTCTGGATATAGAGATGCCTAAAGGGGTTCCAACATCAGTGTCTCTGAGGTTCACACCTATCAGTAAAGACTGGACACCTTCTAGATTCATCTCCAAATTGCTACCTTTCATTCTCTTGGTCAGCAGAGTGTCTCCTTGTACCCTTTTGTTACGTTTGGACCAAGCACTGATCCACATGGCATAAAAAGATGTAATGCTTAACTTTAATTTAGTGTTCAATGCCATCTATTTTGTTCCAGAGCTACCTTTCATAAACATTTTCATGTTTTGTGATGAGGGAAGCAATACCATTTTTTAGATGAAAATAATAATTTACTGAGTTTTCAGTCACAAAAATGTATTTAAAAGACACAATTTCAGACTTAAGATTTTTAGTATAGTTTTACTGTATTAAGTATTCCAGAACACACTGTATATGACATATTTCTTCCTACTTCAGACTTTCATAGCATAACCCCTTGAAATCAGGAGTTTATAATGGAAATACTGATGCTACCTTAACTCTGCTAAAGTGTACTGTGCTGCTGTGATAAGAGGAAAATGTATGTTTGCATTTGGAAGACTCATCATCTTTCCAAATCATGATTAGTAGGTGGCAGGACAATATAACACTGAATTATATGCAAAGATAGCCCAGATTTGAAATATGAATCTCTTGCCAGTGCAAGAGATGAAGATGACAGTTGTAATCTCTTCAGATTCATAATTTACTAAGTTGTAGGCAGGTTAGCAGTGATTGATTATCCCTAGGCAGGGTGTTAGCAATTTTAAAATCATTTTATTGCACTACACAAATAAGAAATTTATAAGTTTTAGGTTGAGCTTATCTCTACCATAAGCAACACTTGAATACAAGCCACCCTGTAGAAACTAAATGTACAAAGAGCACACTTACACACACACACATATATATATATATATATATATATATGTATGTATGTATGTATGTATGCATATATATTTATATAATTTATCATTTTGTATATTACATAGTGGATTGTTTATGGTATGAAAAGTATTCTATTATTGTGAGGTCATAAAACACTAGCTACAAAAAGAAATGTGGCAAAGAACTATAGGTTTTGCTAACAAATAGTGAAATGAAATATGTCACTACTTCTATAGTCAACAAAGAGCATTTTGAGATGAAATTATTCAGAGTATAGTATCTGAGGCAGAAAGGCAGAACTTGCTCCCTATTAAAAAATAAGAAACTATTGTGGTCTCTCTTAGCAAGAGATGTTTTCTATTCAAAACCATCAAGGAAAGGCAGATGAAGACAGCTGAACAATGTAGATAAAAGCATTCTCAGTGATGGTTTTGTGTATACTTCTGCTTTTTTTGTTAGCTTTAGAAAGCATTGTCAAATTGGTATGGCTTAGAACATAGTAGAGGGAGTGTCCTTGAAAATATCAAAGGACATTTCCTTTTCCTTCAGAAGTCTCTCTTTCTTACATATCTCTGAATTCCTTGCAATTGCAATTTTTAAGTGTGATTGTGTGATGAATCAGAGTAATAGTGTCAGCTAAGCCTGTATCACTTTGAAAGCTTACATGAAGGATACAAGCTGACATGAAGTCACTAGGGAGGCTCCCTTCACAAACCTCTACCTTTCTTTATCCACAGTCCCCAGCTAAGTAGAAGAATGTAATTATAGGAAATACAGATCAATATGCTATAGAAATTTAGAAAGTATAATTATTCTCTTGACATTTCTTCATTCCATGGAAATCAAGTCAATATCCAAGATCAAGTCTTGACTCAACAAAAAAGAGATTTTTACAAAGATTTTTGTGAATCAAAATTCAATATGTATGTAAGACTGCTTTCTTCTTGGGTTGACATGTGGCAGAACAGAGAGTCACTTTACTTGGAATAGAATAAGGAACACATTTTATAAGAGACAGCAAATCAGGAGGCCGTAAGAAGTGATTGCCCAGTCACGCCCCACGCCTAGTCTCTTATCATCTTGCAGAGAGGCTCATGAAAAGACAACAGTGTTCTCCTGGGCAAAGTATATTCCAGAAAAGGATATTTGATGGTATATGCCAGAAAAGGAAGGTATATTCCAGAAAAGGAAATAAGACCTCCTGTTGTATTCTCTTTTATTAAGGCACGCATAAGAAGGACTTGTCAGTAAGGAGATAGGGAAATTATTTTTGGTGTCAGGCAGCTTAAGGTTGGAAACCAGCTGATGTTATGAACTTCCTGGATAAATCTTTAGTTTTTCTGCTATGAAAGAAGTTTCTAGCTTCTGGGACTAGTGTAAGAGAAAATCCTGATTCTGGCAACATGGTTGTTCAGGCAATCCAGGGAAAGCACAGAAGGATATTTCAGGATATTCTACAGGATAAATTCATAATTTCCTTCCCCTATCATGCTTCCAAAGCAAGTTATCCCTCTCATCTATTTGACACTAGTGGACATGAGAAGTTGGAAGAAGTCCAAAAACCATGATTTTTCTTGTCTATGAATATTCCACATACATAGATTATGCCATACACAGTGGCAACAATACACTCAACTTCAGAAGTTCACAATTCTATTTTCTGTTTGTATATGAAGGGGAAACAAGCAATCAGACCAGTAACCTTCACTACTGTTTACTGGGATGTTGCACAAATAAGGCCCAATATTGAGTTGTTGTTTTTTTTTTTTTTTTCTTTTTGAAACAAAGATGTTCTAGATCACACGGGAAGAAAGACACAAGGAAAATGATTATGCAAATATATGCCCATTTGCAACGTTTCAGGCTCAGGCAGAAAATGGATAGATATGTAAGACTGGAAGTTTTAGAATCAATCATTTATATGAAGTGATTCCTTAAAACAAAGAGAATTCTGAAAATTTTAGGCTTGTTTTGTACTTCTAATGAAGTTCCCAGGACTGAGGAGCATATAAGCCAGATTCTTTATAGAGCCACAGCGTTGAGCACTGGGTTTATGTTAAGCGTTTTGTGTAGAATATTCTCAGTATGAAATACAAGTGGCAATCTTTGGAACAAATATATAACAAAGGTTGTCTTTTTTCAGTAGTTTAGAAATTTGAGGACATTTTTCAGGGTAATTGGATCATTTAATTATATTGCCAGAATCTAAGTGGAATAGTCTATGTAGTGAATAAACTTACAAAGTTTCTTCTATTACTAAAATTTTGAAAATAATCCCATAACCAATAATAATAGTTATATATGTGTGTGTGTGTGTGTGT
Source organism: Tragulus kanchil (assembly GCA_022376925.1). Classification (NCBI taxonomy): domain Eukaryota; kingdom Metazoa; phylum Chordata; class Mammalia; order Artiodactyla; family Tragulidae; genus Tragulus; species Tragulus kanchil. The sequence continues at coordinate 24,813,281 of JAIOJX010000004.1, forward strand.
GTGTGTGTGTGTGTGTATGTGTATATAAATTTTTTCAAGTGCTTAGTGGGTGCCAGGCCCTGTAAGGTTTTATTTGTATTATTCCGTTTGATATATTCAAAAAGTCCTGTGCATCCAAGGGTTAAAAGTGAGAAAACTGAAGCACTTAAAACTTTTCTAAGGCCAATCAGGTAGTAAATGGCTGAGCAGGGATGATGTATCACACTTATATCAGATTTACCACATGCGCACACACATATACACACACATATGTGCTACACAATACTCTGCTACGAGTAAAGTTTTTGGTATTGTTTTTATGACTTGAACTTTTTTTGGTAAGAAACTTTCATTATCCAGATTCCTCTACTTATTGGATGCATTTTATTTGCATGCCAGTGAGTTTTCTTCTAAGTTCATCTTTCTTGCAGCGTCTTTTTAACTGCAGTTAGCCTTGAAATCCCTCCCTCAAACTCTACAGATTCACTGGATACACTTTCTTCTCCCAGTTACTTCAGGTAGTAGTTTTATTACTATGACACATTATGTGTCACCATTTCTCCATCCTTCTACAACAATTTGCTTATCAATCTCCTAACCTCTTATAATGATTTCTAGTCACTTTATGCCTTGTCTTAAAACCATTGCCATATATGCTTAGGACATTTTTGCATGAATTTTTTTATCATTCATATTGCCACAATAGTGCTGTTTAATCAATCAGCCAAATATTCAGTGGCATACTTAGTTACCCACACATGTTTGGTGACTGAAGTGATTCCTTAAAACAAAGAGAATTCTGAAAATTTTAGGCTTGTTTTGTACTTCTAATGAAGTTCCCAGGACTGAGGAGCATATAAGCCAGATTCTTTATAGAGCCACAGCGTTGAGCACTGGGTTTATGTTAAGCGTTTTGTGTAGAATATTCTCAGTATGAAATACAAGTGGCAATCTTTGGAACAAATATATAACAAAGGTTGTCTTTTTTCAGTAGTTTAGAAATTTGAGGACATTTTTCAGGGTAATTGGATCATTTAATTATATTGCCAGAATCTAAGTGGAATAGTCTATGTAGTGAATAAACTTACAAAGTTTCTTCTATTACTAAAATTTTGAAAATAATCCCATAACCAATAATAATAGTTATATATGTGTGTGTGTGTGTGTGTGTGTGTGTGTGTGTGTATGTGTATATAAATTTTTTCAAGTGCTTAGTGGGTGCCAGGCCCTGTAAGGTTTTATTTGTATTATTCCGTTTGATATATTCAAAAAGTCCTGTGCATCCAAGGGTTAAAAGTGAGAAAACTGAAGCACTTAAAACTTTTCTAAGGCCAATCAGGTAGTAAATGGCTGAGCAGGGATGATGTATCACACTTATATCAGATTTACCACATGCGCACACACATATACACACACATATGTGCTACACAATACTCTGCTACGAGTAAAGTTTTTGGTATTGTTTTTATGACTTGAACTTTTTTTGGTAAGAAACTTTCATTATCCAGATTCCTCTACTTATTGGATGCATTTTATTTGCATGCCAGTGAGTTTTCTTCTAAGTTCATCTTTCTTGCAGCGTCTTTTTAACTGCAGTTAGCCTTGAAATCCCTCCCTCAAACTCTACAGATTCACTGGATACACTTTCTTCTCCCAGTTACTTCAGGTAGTAGTTTTATTACTATGACACATTATGTGTCACCATTTCTCCATCCTTCTACAACAATTTGCTTATCAATCTCCTAACCTCTTATAATGATTTCTAGTCACTTTATGCCTTGTCTTAAAACCATTGCCATATATGCTTAGGACTTTTTTTTTGCATGAATTTTTTTATCATTCATATTGCCACAATAGTGCTGTTTAATCAATCAGCCAAATATTCAGTGGCATACTTAGTTACCCACACATGTTTGGTGACTGAGGTTGACTGATGAAGGTTACAATTGCCTGGAGTTGCCTCTAGTTACAGATTGGGCCCAAGTTTCTCATTTTCCTTGGATAAATAGGCTAACTTGGGACATTACTGGAATGTCTTCTAGTAATGTTAGGAGAGCAAACAGCAGACATGCTCAGTGATAGAGGCAGGCCCCATACCTCTTTTTGTACTAGATGTTTTAGTAGCTCATTGGCCAAAGAAACTTGTATGACCATGCCTAGACAGGCAGATATACTTCACTATCACAAAATCAAGCCAAGAGCAGAGATGTGTAGCATTCCTATAGAATTCTTCATTCTCCCCACATTAAATTTTCCATGATGACATTTTACCCGTAATCCAATGATTGAGAAAGTAGACATGACAACCAGTAACTCTCATAATTTTTACTTTTTTGGGGGGGCCTCTTTTATTGGTCTTTAATTTATTTATTTTCATCCATCTTTGTTCTTTGGCCTGTGTGAGCCTCCCATCACAGTGACCTCTCTTGTTGCAGAGCACTGGCTCAGGGCACATGCGCTCCAGAGCACTGGCTCTTAATTGGACACACCGGTCCAGGTACTCCCCGGCATGTGGGATCTTCCCGGGCCAGGGATCGAACCAGCACCCCTTGCACTGCAAGGTGGACTCTTTACCCACTGGACCACTAGGGAAGCCCTTGACTTTTATTTTATTACATAAATTACTTCTATAACTCTTGAGTATTCACTTCTATAAGTGTGAACTACAGAATATAAAATATCAAAGTTTTTGTTTCACTTGATGAATTGAAGTTAGAACATACTGATAGTTTTTAACAAAGTAAATGTTTTGATTTGATAGATTTCTAGTATCCAAAACAGTACGTAGAGCATAGTACACACTTAAGGCTTTATTAATTTGAATCCTTAAAGCTCATGTGTCACTTGCTTTCAGTTAATAAAAGCATCAAATAGACTACATATAGGGATTTTTCATTATTTTTTTTTCAATGTGAAAGTTACATATTTGTATAGCAAATTAAATACAAACCAAAGTGTAATACTTTCCACCGCAAGTTCTGCTTTCTTGTCACCTCCCACATGTTGGTGCTGGTTGCAATTGGATTGTTAAGGCTTATAAAGAAATGAAAAATAGGTTTTGTTTTTAAGCAAGTTTTCTAAAATGCTCTCTGCTCTTCACTTGGGACATTACTGGAATGTCTTCTAGTAATGTTAGGAGAGCAAACAGCAGACATGCTCAGTGATAGAGGCAGGCCCCATACCTCTTTTTGTACTAGATGTTTTAGTAGCTCATTGGCCAAAGAAACTTGTATGACCATGCCTAGACAGGCAGATATACTTCACTATCACAAAATCAAGCCAAGAGCAGAGATGTGTAGCATTCCTATAGAATTCTTCATTCTCCCCACATTAAATTTTCCATGATGACATTTTACCCGTAATCCAATGATTGAGAAAGTAGACATGACAACCAGTAACTCTCATAATTTTTACTTTTTTGGGGGGGCCTCTTTTATTGGTCTTTAATTTATTTATTTTCATCCATCTTTGTTCTTTGGCCTGTGTGAGCCTCCCATCACAGTGACCTCTCTTGTTGCAGAGCACTGGCTCAGGGCACATGCGCTCCAGAGCACTGGCTCTTAATTGGACACACCGGTCCAGGTACTCCCCGGCATGTGGGATCTTCCCGGGCCAGGGATCGAACCAGCACCCCTTGCACTGCAAGGTGGACTCTTTACCCACTGGACCACTAGGGAAGCCCTTGACTTTTATTTTATTACATAAATTACTTCTATAACTCTTGAGTATTCACTTCTATAAGTGTGAACTACAGAATATAAAATATCAAAGTTTTTGTTTCACTTGATGAATTGAAGTTAGAACATACTGATAGTTTTTAACAAAGTAAATGTTTTGATTTGATAGATTTCTAGTATCCAAAACAGTACGTAGAGCATAGTACACACTTAAGGCTTTATTAATTTGAATCCTTAAAGCTCATGTGTCACTTGCTTTCAGTTAATAAAAGCATCAAATAGACTACATATAGGGATTTTTCATTATTTTTTTTTCAATGTGAAAGTTACATATTTGTATAGCAAATTAAATACAAACCAAAGTGTAATACTTTCCACCGCAAGTTCTGCTTTCTTGTCACCTCCCACATGTTGGTGCTGGTTGCAATTGGATTGTTAAGGCTTATAAAGAAATGAAAAATAGGTATTGTTTTTAAGCAAGTTTTCTTAAACAAATGCTCTCTGCTCTTCAGAGAGAGTGTTGTGAAATAAAATGTTCATTCATCAGAAGGCTACTGAAACCTTTCAACCTCTGCTGCCTTTCTCTTTGCCTGAGTGGTTGCAGTATTTGCCTTGTGCTGCTGGAGGCTATCTTCCTGTAGTTAAGACAGAACTCTTAGATTCTTAAATCCTATGCCTCTAATTAATAGCTGTGCTACATTTAAAGTAAAATGTTCATTCCCCTGAAAAGGTAAAAGCTGATCTAAGTGAGCTGTGTCTAACTAATCCTTTGATGTATTCCCTGCTTTTGTAGAATTGCATTGTGACTCCCCAGCTTCAGGCTCAAAATAAACTCAAATCTGGTCTTCTCTCATTCAGGCACTGTCTAATTCAAATAGCTCCTGATTTTAGTTTGCATTTTCTTAGCTACTTATTCTAAATTTTGGCTTTAATATTATGAAGGGTTTTTCTTTCTAGATTTGTGAGGCCCTTCGAGAATTTAGCTATTTTCTATGTTATCACTGTTTGCTTTGCTTCTTTACAAAGCACAGTGGAATTGGAAAAGATGATTCCAGAAAGTCTATGTAAGGTTACTAACTTTCTTGACTACCAGTTCCTTGGAGTTCACAACTAAGATCTGGTGATAGTGAGTCTGTCGTTACTGTTGGGCAGTAGAGATCATATTTGAGGAGGGCTGCAATTAGGTCAGAAACACTGGACAAACTGGTACCTGCTAGTATTCCCTGCATTGTGGCTTCTGCTTCATTTCTAGTTGCAAGTTGCTTGCAGCTTTACTTTCATCCACCTCAAACTTGGAATTATATAGGGAAGGAGATTCTGGGAAAAGTAGTTTCCAGTCTAACCATGTTAACAGTAGAATAACCCTTAACCACTAGAGTTAATGAAGAAATTTAGGCTAGGTCTTCAAAGATGTGAGCAAAATAGAAAAGGTAAAGATAACACACAACCAGTATACAAAACAAAGCAGCATGACAAGAAATATGGTTAGCATGATTAGTATTATAGATTCATATGAATACAAAGAATAATGTATATAATCATTATATGCATTATTAATAGAATGTTAAACACTATTCTAGAAAAAGATGGTGACATAACAAAAAGGAAGAAAAAACTGCTGCCGTTTCTCCTTCTCCTTTATAATATCCTGAGATGTGATGCAATTTAATTAGTTTATCATTATTGGGTTATATAACGTAGGATGCTACATGGTCTCTTGATGTTTATACTTAGCATATCTAAACAGTTTCTAACTTCATTTTCACTTTTGCTTTCCTTCTACCTTGATTTTTTTACTTTTCTCATCTGATTAGTTTTCTGATTCTTGTGACTTTTGTTTGAAATCTCTCCAAGGTTGTTCCCAGGTCCTTCATTGTAGGCCCAGGATTTTTCATCTGGATATTCCAAGTACGTGATTTGTTGACTGGCACATAAGTGATTCTTAATACATATTTTTATTGAGGTATAGTTGATTTATAGTATTATGGAAGCTTTGGGTATGTAACATAATAGTTAATAATTTTTAAACATTATATTCCATGTATAGTAATTTTAAAATATTAGCTGTATTTCCTGTGTTGTACCATGTATCCATGAAGCTTATTTGTTTTATACATAGTAGTTTGTACCTCTTACCTTCCTAGCTTTTTCTCACCGCTCCTCACTTCCCTCTTCTCACTCATGACTTTCAGTTTGTTTTCTATATCTGTGAATCTCTTTTTGTTTCATTCACTCACTTGTCTGGTTTATTTTGTAGATATCATATATAATTTATGTCATATAGCAGTTAATCTCCATCTGACTTATTGCATTTAGAATAATACCATAAAATTTCATCTACATTGTTGCAAATTATGAAATTTAAGTTTTTTATGACTAAGTATTCCATTATGTATACATACACCACATCTTCTTTATAGGTTCATCTGTTGATAGACACTGAGGTGGTTTCCATATTTTGGCAATTGTACATAGTACTCCTATCAATATTGAGGTACATGTATCTTTTCAAATGGGTGTTTTCTTACTTTCTTTTCTTTTGATGAAATTTCAAGTAGTGGAATTGCTGGATCATAAAGCAGCATGACAAGAAATATGGTTAGCATGATTAGTATTATAGATTCATATGAATACAAAGAATAATGTATATAATCATTATATGCATTATTAATAGAATGTTAAACACTATTCTAGAAAAAGATGGTGACATAACAAAAAGGAAGAAAAAACTGCTGCCGTTTCTCCTTCTCCTTTATAATATCCTGAGATGTGATGCAATTTAATTAGTTTATCATTATTGGGTTATATAACGTAGGATGCTACATGGTCTCTTGATGTTTATACTTAGCATATCTAAACAGTTTCTAACTTCATTTTCACTTTTGCTTTCCTTCTACCTTGATTTTTTTACTTTTCTCATCTGATTAGTTTTCTGATTCTTGTGACTTTTGTTTGAAATCTCTCCAAGGTTGTTCCCAGGTCCTTCATTGTAGGCCCAGGATTTTTCATCTGGATATTCCAAGTACGTGATTTGTTGACTGGCACATAAGTGATTCTTAATACATATTTTTATTGAGGTATAGTTGATTTATAGTATTATGGAAGCTTTGGGTATGTAACATAATAGTTAATAATTTTTAAACATTATATTCCATGTATAGTAATTTTAAAATATTAGCTGTATTTCCTGTGTTGTACCATGTATCCATGAAGCTTATTTGTTTTATACATAGTAGTTTGTACCTCTTACCTTCCTAGCTTTTTCTCACCGCTCCTCACTTCCCTCTTCTCACTCATGACTTTCAGTTTGTTTTCTATATCTGTGAATCTCTTTTTGTTTCATTCACTCACTTGTCTGGTTTATTTTGTAGATATCATATATAATTTATGTCATATAGCAGTTAATCTCCATCTGACTTATTGCATTTAGAATAATACCATAAAATTTCATCTACATTGTTGCAAATTATGAAATTTAAGTTTTTTATGACTAAGTATTCCATTATGTATACATACACCACATCTTCTTTATAGGTTCATCTGTTGATAGACACTGAGGTGGTTTCCATATTTTGGCAATTGTACATAGTACTCCTATCAATATTGAGGTACATGTATCTTTTCAAATGGGTGTTTTCTTACTTTCTTTTTCTTTTTGATGAAATTTCAAGTAGTGGAATTGCTGGATCATATAGTGATATTGTAGCAATTGGTTAGTGCCTTCTCCTCTTAACCAAAAGATTGGTGGTTTGTGCCCACCCAAGGATGCCTTTCTCTCACCTTGACCTTCCCCAGTGACTCAGATGGTAAAGACTCTGTCTGCAATGAAGAATACCAGGGTTTGATCCCTCAGTCAGGAAGATCCTCCAGAGAAGGGAATGGCTACCAACTCCAATATTCTTGTCAGGGAAATCCCTTGGACAGAAAAGACTAATGGGCAAAAGTCCTAAGATCGCAAAGAGTTGGATAAGACTGAGCAACACGCACTTTTTTTGCAGTTCTATTTTTATTTTCAGAGAAATCATCATAATGTTTTCCACAGTGGCTGCAGCATTTTACATTCCAACCAAAAGAATATGAGTGTTCCCTTTTCTCCACATCCTCACTAACATTTGATACTTGTGGTCTTTTTGATGATAGCCATTAAGTCATTATAATAAGTGTGAGGTAAAACCTCATTGTGGTTTTAGTTTGTATTTCCTGATGATTAATGATGTTGAGCATCTTTTCATGTGTATGTTCACTATATGTATGTCTTCTTTGTAAAAATGTCTAATCAAGTTCCCTGCCCATATTTTAGTTGAGTTGTTTGTCCTTTGATGTTGAGTTGTATATTCTCTTTATGTATTTTTGATACTAACACCTTGTTGGTCAAATAATTTGTGATGGTTTCTCCCATGCATTAGGTAACTGCCTTGGTCTTATTTTGCCAATCGTTTCTTTTTCTGTGAACTCTAATTTACTCATTTTCCCACAATTATGTTGAATGGTTTTATGCCTATATTTTACTAACCATGCTAGTAGTTAGTATGGTTTCAGGCTCTACACTGAGATCTTTAATCCATTTTGAGTTTATTTTTTGAATATGGTCGTAGAGAATGTTCTTCTTCTTCTTTTTTTTTTAATTTTGGCCTCTTTTATTTGTTTTCCATTCGTTTATTTTTCATCCATTTTTTATTCTTTGGCCTGTGTGGCCCTGTGGGCCTCCCATTGCAGTGGCCTCACTCATTGCAGAGCACTGGCTCTGCGCACATGTGCTCCAGAGCACTGGCTCGTAATTGGACACACCAGTCCAGTCGCTTCATGGCACATGGGATCTTACCGGGCCAGAGATTGAACTGGTGCCCCTTGCACTGGAAGGGATCTTTCCCACTGGACCACCAGGGACAATTGGTTAGTGCCTTCTCCTCTTAACCAAAAGATTGGTGGTTTGTGCCCACCCAAGGATGCCTTTCTCTCACCTTGACCTTCCCCAGTGACTCAGATGGTAAAGACTCTGTCTGCAATGAAGAATACCAGGGTTTGATCCCTCAGTCAGGAAGATCCTCCAGAGAAGGGAATGGCTACCAACTCCAATATTCTTGTCAGGGAAATCCCTTGGACAGAAAAGACTAATGGGCAAAAGTCCTAAGATCGCAAAGAGTTGGATAAGACTGAGCAACACGCACTTTTTTTGCAGTTCTATTTTTATTTTCAGAGAAATCATCATAATGTTTTCCACAGTGGCTGCAGCATTTTACATTCCAACCAAAAGAATATGAGTGTTCCCTTTTCTCCACATCCTCACTAACATTTGATACTTGTGGTCTTTTTGATGATAGCCATTAAGTCATTATAATAAGTGTGAGGTAAAACCTCATTGTGGTTTTAGTTTGTATTTCCTGATGATTAATGATGTTGAGCATCTTTTCATGTGTATGTTCACTATATGTATGTCTTCTTTGTAAAAATGTCTAATCAAGTTCCCTGCCCATATTTTAGTTGAGTTGTTTGTCCTTTGATGTTGAGTTGTATATTCTCTTTATGTATTTTTGATACTAACACCTTGTTGGTCAAATAATTTGTGATGGTTTCTCCCATGCATTAGGTAACTGCCTTGGTCTTATTTTGCCAATCGTTTCTTTTTCTGTGAACTCTAATTTACTCATTTTCCCACAATTATGTTGAATGGTTTTATGCCTATATTTTACTAACCATGCTAGTAGTTAGTATGGTTTCAGGCTCTACACTGAGATCTTTAATCCATTTTGAGTTTATTTTTTGAATATGGTCGTAGAGAATGTTCTTCTTCTTCTTTTTTTTTTAATTTTGGCCTCTTTTATTTGTTTTCCATTCGTTTATTTTTCATCCATTTTTTATTCTTTGGCCTGTGTGGCCCTGTGGGCCTCCCATTGCAGTGGCCTCACTCATTGCAGAGCACTGGCTCTGCGCACATGTGCTCCAGAGCACTGGCTCGTAATTGGACACACCAGTCCAGTCGCTTCATGGCACATGGGATCTTACCGGGCCAGAGATTGAACTGGTGCCCCTTGCACTGGAAGGCAGACTCTTTACCCACTGGACCACCAGGGAATCCCTCTAACTTTTTAAACATTCTTTTTTATGTAGATGTTTAATTTTACCAGCTTTATTATCAAAGAGACTGTCTTTTCTCCTTTGTATATTCTTGTTTTTTAGATTAATAGACCATAAGCACATGCATATACACATTTTACTTATAAAAAACTGAATAAATGTTAGTGCATATTTTTCAACCTTTAAATCTTATAGACAATAGTGTCTCTAATACATAATTTTGTTGTCGTTGTTCAGTCACTAAGTCATGTCCTGATGCTTACAACCTCATGGATTGTAGCAGGCCAAGCTTCCATCACTATCTCCCAGATGTTGTTCAGACTCATGTCCATTGAATCACTGATTCTATCCTACCATCTCATTCTCTGCCAACCCCTGGTCCTCCTGCCAGAAATCATTCCCAGCTTCAGGGTTGTCTCCAATGAGTTGACTCTTCTCATCAGGTGGCCAGAGTTTTGGAACTTCAGCTTCAGCATCAGTTCTCCCAATGAATATTCAGGGTTGGTTTCTCTTAGGATTGACTGGTTTGGTCTTCTTGCCATCCAAGGGACCCTCAAGAGACTTCTGTAGCACCACATTTTGTAAGCATCAATTCTTTAGCATTTAGCCTTCTTTATGGTCCAACTCTCACATCCAAGCATGACAAATGGAAAAACCATAGCTTCGATTGTACAGACCTTTGTCAGCAAAGCAGTGTGTATTTTTTTTTTTTTTGCCTCTGAGTCATCATTCATTTTTCATCCATCTTTATTATTCTTTGTCATATGTGGGCCTCCCATCACAGTGGACTTTCTCCTTGAAGAGCACTGGCTCTAGGTGCATTCGCTCCAGAGCACTGGCTCATAATTAGACACACCAGCCCCTGTTCCTTGGCCCGTGGAATCTTCCCGGGCCAGGGATCAAACCGGTACCCCTTGCACGGCAAGGCAGATTCTTTACCCACTGGACCACCAGGGAAGACCTGTGTACGGTTTTTAACACACTATCTACATTTGTCAGAGCTGTTTTCCAAGGAGCAAGTGTCTTTTAATTTCATGGCTGCAGTCACTATCCACAGTGATTTTGCAATCCAAGAAAATAAAATCTGTCACTGTTTCCATATTTTCCCCTTCTATTTGCTGTGAAGTTATGGGACCAGATGCAATGATCTTAGCTTTTTGCATGTTGACTTTTAGACCAGTGCTTTTATTCTCTTTCACCCTCATCAACAGTCTCTTTAGTTCCTCTGCAGTGTCTACCGTTTTAGAGTGGTATCATCTGCATGTCTGACGTTGTTGTTACTTCTCCCAACAGTCTTGACTCAGGTTTGTGATACATTCATCCCAGTATTTCACATGATGTACTTTGCATTTAAATTAAATAAGCACAGTGACAATATATAGCCTTGATGTACTCCTTTTCCAATTTTGAACCAGTCCATGTTCCATGTCAAGTTCTAACTGTTGCTTCTTGACCTGCATACAGGCTTCTCGGGAGACAGGTAAGGTGGTCTGATATTCCCATCTCTTTAAGAATTTTGCACAGTTTGTTGTGATACACACAGTCAAAGGTTTTAGCATAGTCAATGAAGCCGAGTGATTTTTTTTTTTTTTTTTTTTGCTTTCTTCATGATCTGACCAATGTTGGCAATTTGGTCTCTGAAACTCTGGTTCCTCTGCCTTTATAAAACCCAGCTTGTACATCTGAAAGTTCTTGGTTCATGTACTGCTGAAGCCTATCTTGAAGGATTTTGAGCAATGCTTTGCTATCCTGTGAAATGAGTACAATCGTACAGTAGTTTGAACATTCTTTGGCATTGCCCTTCTTTGGGATTGGAATAAAAACTGACCTTTTCCAGTTCCATACCTTTTCCATTTCCGTGATTATTGCTGACTTCTTCAAATTTGTAGGCATATTGAGTGCAGCTCTTTACCAGCATTATCTTTAAGGGTTTTTAGATTGCTCAGCTGGAATTCCATTGCTTCCTCTAGCTTTGTTCATAGCAAAGTTTCCTAAGGCCCAGTGTACTTCACATTCCAGAATGTCTGGCTATACGTGAGTGATCACACTTTTATGATTATGCAGTCCTTAAGAACTTTTTCGTACAGTTCTTTTGTGTATTCGTGCCACTGCTTCTTAATTTCTTCTGCTTCTGTTAGTTTCTTGCCATTTCTGTCCTTTATTGTGCCCATTTTTGTATGAAGTGTTTCCTTGGTATTTTGAATTTTCTTGAGACTGCTAGTGTTTCACATTCTATTGTTTTCCTCTTTTTTTTTTCTTGCATTGTTCACTTAAGAAGACTTTCTTATCTCTCCTTTCTATTCTCTGGAATTCTACATTCAGTTGGGTATATCTTTCCCTTTTTCCTTTGCTTTTGTTCCTGTCTTTTCTCAGCTCTTTTACAGGCCGCCCCAGATAACCATTTTGCCTTCTTGAATTGCTTTTTCTTTGAAATGGTTTTGGTTACTGCTTCCTATACAATGTCAAAACCTCCATCCATAGTTCACTCGCTCTGTCTACCTATTCGAATCCTTTGATTCCATTTGTCACCTCCACTGTATAATTATAAGGGATTTGATTTAGGTCATACCTGAATTGCCTAGTGGTTTTCCCTACTTCAATTTAAGCCTGAATTTTTTAAATAAGGAGCTCGTTATCTGAGTAACTGTCAGCTCCACATCTTGTTTTTGCTGACTATAGAATGTTTCTCCATCATTGGCTACAAAGAATATAATTTGGTCTCTGAAACTCTGGTTCCTCTGCCTTTATAAAACCCAGCTTGTACATCTGAAAGTTCTTGGTTCATGTACTGCTGAAGCCTATCTTGAAGGATTTTGAGCAATGCTTTGCTATCCTGTGAAATGAGTACAATCGTACAGTAGTTTGAACATTCTTTGGCATTGCCCTTCTTTGGGATTGGAATAAAAACTGACCTTTTCCAGTTCCATACCTTTTCCATTTCCGTGATTATTGCTGACTTCTTCAAATTTGTAGGCATATTGAGTGCAGCTCTTTACCAGCATTATCTTTAAGGGTTTTTAGATTGCTCAGCTGGAATTCCATTGCTTCCTCTAGCTTTGTTCATAGCAAAGTTTCCTAAGGCCCAGTGTACTTCACATTCCAGAATGTCTGGCTATACGTGAGTGATCACACTTTTATGATTATGCAGTCCTTAAGAACTTTTTCGTACAGTTCTTTTGTGTATTCGTGCCACTGCTTCTTAATTTCTTCTGCTTCTGTTAGTTTCTTGCCATTTCTGTCCTTTATTGTGCCCATTTTTGTATGAAGTGTTTCCTTGGTATTTTGAATTTTCTTGAGACTGCTAGTGTTTCACATTCTATTGTTTTCCTCTTTTTTTTTTCTTGCATTGTTCACTTAAGAAGACTTTCTTATCTCTCCTTTCTATTCTCTGGAATTCTACATTCAGTTGGGTATATCTTTCCCTTTTTCCTTTGCTTTTGTTCCTGTCTTTTCTCAGCTCTTTTACAGGCCGCCCCAGATAACCATTTTGCCTTCTTGAATTGCTTTTTCTTTGAAATGGTTTTGGTTACTGCTTCCTATACAATGTCAAAACCTCCATCCATAGTTCACTCGCTCTGTCTACCTATTCGAATCCTTTGATTCCATTTGTCACCTCCACTGTATAATTATAAGGGATTTGATTTAGGTCATACCTGAATTGCCTAGTGGTTTTCCCTACTTCAATTTAAGCCTGAATTTTTTAAATAAGGAGCTCGTTATCTGAGTAACTGTCAGCTCCACATCTTGTTTTTGCTGACTATAGAATGTTTCTCCATCATTGGCTACAAAGAATATAATCATTCTGTTTTTGATATTGACCATATGATGATTTCCATGTGCAGAGTCATCTCTTGGGTTGTTGGAAAAAGGTGTTTGTTATCACTCATGTGTTCTCCTGTGAAAACTGTGTTAGCCTTTGCCCTGCTTCATTTAACACTCCAAAGCCAAACTTGACTGTTCCTCAAAGTATCTCTTGACTTCATACTTTTGCATTCCAATCCTCTATGCTGAAAAAAATATCTTTTCTTGGCGTTAGTTTGAAAGGTCTTGTAGGTCTTCATAAAACCTACAACTTCAGCTTTTTCAGCATTAGAGTATGAGCCACAGACTTGGATTTTTGTGATGTAGAATGGTTTGTCATGGAAACAAACCGAGATCATTCTCTCTTTTTTTTTTTTTTTTTAAAGATTTATTTATTTATTTATTTATTTATTTTGGGCAGGGGTCGGGTTGGGGAGGGAGGGGAGCAGGCAGGCCTCTTCTATTGGTCTTTCGTTTCTCTGTGTTCATCTGTCTTTGTTCCTTGGCTCCTGTGGGCCTCCCATCTCGGTGGCGTCTGTTGTTGCAGAGCACCGGCTCTGGGCGCATGCGCTCCAGGGCTCCGGCTCGGTAATTGGACACATCAGTCCAGCCGCTCCGCGGCACGTGGGATCTTCCCAGGCCAGGGCTCGAACCGGCGCCCCTTGCACTGCAAGGCGGTGTCCTTACCCACTGGACCACCAGGGGAAGCCCTCATTCTCTTATTTTTGAGACTGCTCCCAAGTACTGCATTTCAGACTATTTTGTTGGCTCTGAAGGCTATTCCATTTTTCCTAACGTATTCTGGCCACAGTAGTAGATATAATGGGCATATGAATTAAATTTGCTCATTCTGATCCATTTTAGTTCAGTGATTTCTAAAATGTCAGTGTTCACTCGACATCCCCTGCATAATAATATGTACAACACAATATTTAATTACATGTTACATATATAATTGCATATGTAATTCTATAAATATTGACAGTATATTAAAGATTAAATATGTAGAACAACACCTAAGACATAGGTGTAACTTAATTTTATTTCCAACAAATTTAGTAATTTTGTGTCATTTAGTCTATTAGCATCATGAGTACTAGTGCTAGCATAATCTTTTAACCATTGCCTTTTATGTAGCAGCACCTAGTTTTTCCCTTTTGAAATACAATTTGGTCTAAATTCTGGGAAATTTGGAAAAACATAATGCAGATATTAAATTAAGTACAAATTTTTAAAATTTTCAAGAGTTTAACACTCCAAAGGCCCCAAACTTGACTGTTCCTTTTCTTGAATTGCCAATCCTCTATGCTGAAAAAATATCTTTTCTTGGCGTTAGTTTGAAAGGTCTTGTAGGTCTTCATAAAACCTACAACTTCAGCTTTTTCAGCATTAGAGTATGAGCCACAGACTTGGATTTTTGTGATGTAGAATGGTTTGTCATGGAAACAAACCGAGATCATTCTCTCTTTTTTTTTTTTTTTTTAAAGATTTATTTATTTATTTATTTATTTATTTTGGGCAGGGGTCGGGTTGGGGAGGGAGGGGAGCAGGCAGGCCTCTTCTATTGGTCTTTCGTTTCTCTGTGTTCATCTGTCTTTGTTCCTTGGCTCCTGTGGGCCTCCCATCTCGGTGGCGTCTGTTGTTGCAGAGCACCGGCTCTGGGCGCATGCGCTCCAGGGCTCCGGCTCGGTAATTGGACACATCAGTCCAGCCGTTCCACGGCACGTGGGATCTTCCCAGGCCAGGGCTCGAACCGGCGCCCCTTGCACTGCAAGGCGGTGTCCTTACCCACTGGACCACCAGGGGAAGCCCTCATTCTCTTATTTTTGAGACTGCTCCCAAGTACTGCATTTCAGACTATTTTGTTGGCTCTGAAGGCTATTCCATTTTTCCTAACGTATTCTGGCCACAGTAGTAGATATAATGGGCATATGAATTAAATTTGCTCATTCTGATCCATTTTAGTTCAGTGATTTCTAAAATGTCAGTGTTCACTCGACATCCCCTGCATAATAATATGTACAACACAATATTTAATTACATGTTACATATATAATTGCATATGTAATTCTATAAATATTGACAGTATATTAAAGATTAAATATGTAGAACAACACCTAAGACATAGGTGTAACTTAATTTTATTTCCAACAAATTTAGTAATTTTGTGTCATTTAGTCTATTAGCATCATGAGTACTAGTGCTAGCATAATCTTTTTAACCATTGCCTTTTATGTAGCAGCACCTAGTTTTTCCCTTTTGAAATACAATTTGGTCTAAATTCTGGGAAATTTGGAAAAACATAATGCAGATATTAAATTAAGTACAAATCACTTTTCAAGGTTTTGGTAGAAAACTTTTTCATGAAATTTAATAAAGCAGAATTAGATTCGATAAATCTTGCTTTTTAAATTAATTGGATTACAGACATAAAGTGGTTTAGTACAATAGAATGTTTAAGAGGCTGTTATTTTTAGTAAGATTCTATAGTTTGAAATGTCTAATATTTAAATTTGACAAATGAAAGAAGGAAATGCTATATCTACATGCAACATATAACTTTTGTAAAGTCAGAGCAATAATTCTCAACAATCCTGCCTGAATATTCCAAACAAATTGGAATTTATAGTATATACATGCACAAGCTATAATAAATATGGAAACAATTTTACTTACATAACATTTGCTAAAACTATTGTATACAGAAATACTTAAGAAGTTACAAAGAAAATAATTGGAAATAACTTCAATCTCTTTCAGTTAAGAGTTAGACAAATCTCAAATTAAATTTTTAAAACTATTCAAGGAAAAACAATTAAATAGATGGATGCAGTAAAGCATGACTATTAAATTTTCTATGTCCATAGGGGTGTTAGGCATGACATATTATGATAAAGATTGGATTAGAAGTCAAAGAAATTTTTATTTTAGAAATGAGAAGAATAACTTACATTATGTAATTGCCTGTTCCAGTTTTTGAACTCCTGCCTTCTTCCTGCCATGCTCTAGTAAACTGTATTTTAGAAAAGGGCATAGTGTTATAGCATTTCACAATATAACAAGATTACATATTTGTAGAATGCGAACCATGGCATATTTCTCAACTGCTGCCTGTAATGAGTTACATTCTTCTTTGAAATCTTTTAGTATGTGCTTTCCTATTAGTGAAATTACAAACTGAATTTGTAGTTTAGTACAAATTTAGTAGTTTGGATAAATATATATGATTGACATTTGCTGTGTGCATGTAGATGATGCAATGTTAGAACCAGGCTAATAATATGAAAATGTATTATAAGACACTTGGATGTTTGTGAAATTTAGTATTAAATTAAGTACAAATCACTTTTCAAGGTTTTGGTAGAAAACTTTTTCATGAAATTTAATAAAGCAGAATTAGATTCGATAAATCTTGCTTTTTAAATTAATTGGATTACAGACATAAAGTGGTTTAGTACAATAGAATGTTTAAGAGGCTGTTATTTTTAGTAAGATTCTATAGTTTGAAATGTCTAATATTTAAATTTGACAAATGAAAGAAGGAAATGCTATATCTACATGCAACATATAACTTTTGTAAAGTCAGAGCAATAATTCTCAACAATCCTGCCTGAATATTCCAAACAAATTGGAATTTATAGTATATACATGCACAAGCTATAATAAATATGGAAACAATTTTACTTACATAACATTTGCTAAAACTATTGTATACAGAAATACTTAAGAAGTTACAAAGAAAATAATTGGAAATAACTTCAATCTCTTTCAGTTAAGAGTTAGACAAATCTCAAATTAAATTTTTAAAACTATTCAAGGAAAAACAATTAAATAGATGGATGCAGTAAAGCATGACTATTAAATTTTCTATGTCCATAGGGGTGTTAGGCATGACATATTATGATAAAGATTGGATTAGAAGTCAAAGAAATTTTTATTTTAGAAATGAGAAGAATAACTTACATTATGTAATTGCCTGTTCCAGTTTTTGAACTCCTGCCTTCTTCCTGCCATGCTCTAGTAAACTGTATTTTAGAAAAGGGCATAGTGTTATAGCATTTCACAATATAACAAGATTACATATTTGTAGAATGCGAACCATGGCATATTTCTCAACTGCTGCCTGTAATGAGTTACATTCTTCTTTGAAATCTTTTAGTATGTGCTTTCCTATTAGTGAAATTACAAACTGAATTTGTAGTTTAGTACAAATTTAGTAGTTTGGATAAATATATATGATTGACATTTGCTGTGTGCATGTAGATGATGCAATGTTAGAACCAGGCTAATAATATGAAAATGTATTATAAGACACTTGGATGTTTGTGAAATTTAGTATTAAATTACAGTCAGAACAATCTTAGTTTGATAATGCCTAATTATTTCTTTTCACTGTAAATCTGGTATATCAAAATCAAAATTTGATCAACTATGACAAATTTAGTAAGCAGAGTGAATTTGAGAAAATTACCCTGGGATTTAACCATATTTAATTAAATTGAGAATATACTAATGATGTTGAGAATGTTGATTCACTGCCTTATTCATTTAGTAAGCATGTCAGAAACCATGCTGAGTATAAGAGAAGATTATGAAGGTATTAGTAAATCCTTCCTGTTCTTGAGATGATAATCATTGATCATAACTGAATGTCTTCCCATTTTATGAAACTAAAAAGTATATGTTTTTAAAATAAGTTTAATGTGATCAGCAAAATTTTTCAAATAACATGAATTCCTTTTTTTTTTTTGTAATTAGCTTGTTTAGTTTAAATAGTCTACATATATATGTGATGGCTAATATATGTCACCTTGGTTAGCTCTTGGTATCCAGATATTTATTCAAATTCTAGATGTTTCTGTGAAGTAATTTTTAAAAGATTAACAAGTCAAGCTTCTAGTAAAGCAGACTACCTTCCATACTGTGGGTAACCCTGATCCATTTAGTACACAGCCTTAATAGAAAAAGACTGATATTTCTGGAAGAAAAAGGAATTCTGACAGCAGATTACCTTTTTGACTTTAACTATAGTATCACCTCTTACCTCGGCCTCCAGCCTGCCACCCTGCTCTGCAAATTTGTAGACTTACCAAGCCTTCACCATCTCCTGAGCCAATTTCTGAAAATCTCTCATTTCTCACCCTCCCTTCCTCTCTCTCTCTGTCCTTGTACATCCTATTGATTTTGCTTCTCTAGAGAACTCTAATACAGTATGCTGTTGAGACACCATAGTCATATGCTGAAAACTTTTTCACTTTTTCGTTGAAGGTGACATGAAAGATTAGTCAGGTGGTGGATATTATTTTTAGTATGGTCAGTTTCATTTTCTGGGAAAAGAATAAGCTAGGCCTTACATATAAGTGATTTCTTAAACTGTTTGAAAGTTTCTTTGTGGAATTATGTTTCTCTTTTAGTATTAAATTACAGTCAGAACAATCTTAGTTTGATAATGCCTAATTATTTCTTTTCACTGTAAATCTGGTATATCAAAATCAAAATTTGATCAACTATGACAAATTTAGTAAGCAGAGTGAATTTGAGAAAATTACCCTGGGATTTAACCATATTTAATTAAATTGAGAATATACTAATGATGTTGAGAATGTTGATTCACTGCCTTATTCATTTAGTAAGCATGTCAGAAACCATGCTGAGTATAAGAGAAGATTATGAAGGTATTAGTAAATCCTTCCTGTTCTTGAGATGATAATCATTGATCATAACTGAATGTCTTCCCATTTTATGAAACTAAAAAGTATATGTTTTTAAAATAAGTTTAATGTGATCAGCAAAATTTTTCAAATAACATGAATTCCTTTTTTTTTTTTTTTTGTAATTAGCTTGTTTAGTTTAAATAGTCTACATATATATGTGATGGCTAATATATGTCACCTTGGTTAGCTCTTGGTATCCAGATATTTATTCAAATTCTAGATGTTTCTGTGAAGTAATTTTTAAAAGATTAACAAGTCAAGCTTCTAGTAAAGCAGACTACCTTCCATACTGTGGGTAACCCTGATCCATTTAGTACACAGCCTTAATAGAAAAAGACTGATATTTCTGGAAGAAAAAGGAATTCTGACAGCAGATTACCTTTTTGACTTTAACTATAGTATCACCTCTTACCTCGGCCTCCAGCCTGCCACCCTGCTCTGCAAATTTGTAGACTTACCAAGCCTTCACCATCTCCTGAGCCAATTTCTGAAAATCTCTCATTTCTCACCCTCCCTTCCTCTCTCTCTCTGTCCTTGTACATCCTATTGATTTTGCTTCTCTAGAGAACTCTAATACAGTATGCTGTTGAGACACCATAGTCATATGCTGAAAACTTTTTCACTTTTTCGTTGAAGGTGACATGAAAGATTAGTCAGGTGGTGGATATTATTTTTAGTATGGTCAGTTTCATTTTCTGGGAAAAGAATAAGCTAGGCCTTACATATAAGTGATTTCTTAAACTGTTTGAAAGTTTCTTTGTGGAATTATGTTTCTCTTTTAATATGGATAGAAGTTGAATTTGATAAAGGTATGTAGCAGGTAGGAGTTATTAATGATAAAGGAATACTTTTGATGGTTTCAAATGACTTTATCTTATTTCTAAATTGCCACAGTGCTAAAAATAAAGCTATAATCTAAATAGGACTTTGTGGATAAATAATTTTCATATCTAGAAATGTGAGTTCTATATCCTTTTACTTTCTGAAACTTTGTTTTAAAAGAAAAATATGACACAACTCATTTATTCTTCAGTTCTGTTCACTTTAAAAATATTTAAAATCTGTTATGCTTAAAAACAAATAACAATTAACGCTTTTCAGCATCTAGTTTCTCCAAGTCAGGCATATCAAAGTTCTCCTGTGTTTGAGGCACTTTGTTGAACAGAAAGCCCCAGGAACCACGTGTTCTACCTGTTTCTACTTGCCACTTTCCCCAAACTTCACCTGAATTAAAGAGATGAATAACGACTGCTTTTGATCACACATCAGGAAAGGACATCCTAAGTAAATTAATAATTTCTATCATTTGCATATGTAACCCAAGGTGACTATTGAATATTCTCTTTTATTAATTTGGTTGTCCTTAATCTGTTTGATGAACTGCCCCGTGTATTTTACATTTGCTGTTATAGGAATAACAACACAAAAGCAAAACTCGAAAATCTTCCCCAAAGAGAAATAATCTCTTGAATCAGTACAGATGCACTTAAGCCTGTTGGGGCCTTCCGCAGAAAGGAAGGCAGCGGGATTGCCCCCAGCTGAACCGGGAGATCTCGGAGAGAGGTGAGTCTGCTGCCTGCCACCCAGCCTCCCCGGCAAGCGGGAGACAATCAGACACGGCAGGGGTTCCGTCAAAGCAGTTCCGTTTTATTAGTGCAGACTCACGGCTTTTATAGGCAAGTGAAGGGGGTTTTGTACGGAACTTCCTATAGATTACACCAATCAAGCTAAGGTCAAGCAATCATCCACGAGCGGGGAAACCAGGGGAACCAATCAGAAATTGACCATCACTTAACAATTTAGATCACGCCCTCGTCTCTTCCTGTTGGCGCCATCTTAGCTCTAAACAGCAAACATGTGTTTAAGCTTCCTTATGCTTGCAAGGATTTAGATCACGCCCTCGTCTCTTCCTGTAGGCGCCATTTTAGCTCCAAACTGAAACAATGTGCTTAAGCTTCCTCATGCTTGCAACAGTCCTCTTTCAATTCAGAGCACCACATAGGCCCTATGATGTAATTAGCACAAACTGCTAAATCTTCAAATATTGCCATTGCTTAATTTTTATGCTCAGAGTAATCTGTATACAATATAAAATTTCCTCTCAAAGAATCAATGAAACAGTACATGCTTACTGCCTGTTATTTATCTAGGAAGATATAAAAGCAGTATTTTAGCCTTTTTTATCTACTAAAATTGTTATTTTTATAGCTTATTATGTTTCCAGTCATGAATTCAAATCAAAAATTCTAAATCATCCTATTTTCCATTGACAAAACAAATTATCAACTGCTGTTATTGCGAATATTGCTATATTATTTTTAAAAAGTATCAAATTTGACATGATTGGCTTAAATAGTGTTTGAATAGTACTATAGCAAATAGCTATTCCTCTTGAATATTTAGTTGAATTATACAGTTGCTTCTGTATGGATTTAAATTTCATGTGTTAAACTTAAAAGTCTAGTTCTGGAGTGGAAAAGTCTTCATCATGTGTAAATGAATTCAAGGTAAACATTTCATGACATGAATGGTGTAATGACCCCAGACTTAGGAAAAGCCAAAACTTGTCTTTGTTCAAAGTTCCTGCAGATGCAAAAGGTGTTGGAAAGAGTAACATATCAGTTAATGTATACCTGCTAAAAACATGAGCCAGCCTCTTGTGTTCCAATCAGTGGCTCAAAACTCACAGATAAACTTAGTAACTCCTTGATAAAGAGTAAGAAGTATATAGAGGGCTGATTAAACTTGGCTGCTTATATTTAAATGAGATCATTTTTTTTTTTTTAAAGTCAAAAGTTCAGTGCCTCAATCACATATCAAGTGCTTAATAACCACAGATGGACAGTGACTACTAGTTTGAGCATTTCAGAATAGAACATTGTTCTGAGCCCATTTTTTAGTAGAATAATAACAGAAGTTCACATTTGTGTGATATGTTAAAAGTACTTTCTTATATGTTACTTATTTACTACAAAGGTGAAGAAAGTTAAGAAGTTCTATTTTGATTTATTAAACCTGAAGTACAAGGAGATTAGCTCTATATGGCCAGTAAAAGGCAGAATTGTGAATGTACATTAAAGATTCTGATTCTAAGAGATAAATCTTAAAAAAAAACCTAACTCTTTGGGTAAACCTTAGCATAACATCATTTATATATATTTCCAAGATGGTTATTCTAAAAAGCACACTTTTGTATGTATAGGTCTTTATATCTAATCAGCATTAGTTCTTTGTTATCGTATCTTATAGGTTTATGGTACCTAGAAGATACTATTTCTCTTCTAGACCTCATGTCCAATGTAAAGTAGTCATCTCTTGGCAGGGGAAAGGAGTGAAAAGCAAAAATTTTATCATAGATTTCAGCACAATAATTGTTCATTGTTTGTGCCACAATTACTGTACATGGATTAATAGTTATAATTTCTGAACCTAATAATTTATGCATTAATATTTTGTCCCTGTCATGTCTTTAATTTTACAATTAATTGTTTTTATAATGGAAAGGTTAATTGTGCTATTCATCAGAATTGCTTACTGTGAAATGGTAGACAAATAATAACTTTGCAGATAAAGGGCATACTTACTAATCAAGCCTGTCATTTCTTTAGAAATTAAACTTGCTGTGACAGCCTGATAGATTTATTTAATTTATAAAGTCTTGGGGTTCAGAAAAGTTACCCCTAAAGCAAATGGAGTTGTAAGAAATTGGTAAATTTATGTTTACACTAAACTGTATCCAGAGTTCTATGTATTTTTCTATGTCTAGGTATATGTATACACATGTTTGTGTATACTATGCAGAATACACAGTATATACTCATTTTCATTAAACTATAGCTAGAAAACCAAGGTTTGTTCTAAAACATCATCCAATACCATGCTTCTTAATATTATTAGGTCATGATATAAAAACATTGTTCTGAGCCCATTTTTTAGTAGAATAATAACAGAAGTTCACATTTGTGTGATATGTTAAAAGTACTTTCTTATATGTTACTTATTTACTACAAAGGTGAAGAAAGTTAAGAAGTTCTATTTTGATTTATTAAACCTGAAGTACAAGGAGATTAGCTCTATATGGCCAGTAAAAGGCAGAATTGTGAATGTACATTAAAGATTCTGATTCTAAGAGATAAATCTTAAAAAAAAACCTAACTCTTTGGGTAAACCTTAGCATAACATCATTTATATATATTTCCAAGATGGTTATTCTAAAAAGCACACTTTTGTATGTATAGGTCTTTATATCTAATCAGCATTAGTTCTTTGTTATCGTATCTTATAGGTTTATGGTACCTAGAAGATACTATTTCTCTTCTAGACCTCATGTCCAATGTAAAGTAGTCATCTCTTGGCAGGGGAAAGGAGTGAAAAGCAAAAATTTTATCATAGATTTCAGCACAATAATTGTTCATTGTTTGTGCCACAATTACTGTACATGGATTAATAGTTATAATTTCTGAACCTAATAATTTATGCATTAATATTTTGTCCCTGTCATGTCTTTAATTTTACAATTAATTGTTTTTATAATGGAAAGGTTAATTGTGCTATTCATCAGAATTGCTTACTGTGAAATGGTAGACAAATAATAACTTTGCAGATAAAGGGCATACTTACTAATCAAGCCTGTCATTTCTTTAGAAATTAAACTTGCTGTGACAGCCTGATAGATTTATTTAATTTATAAAGTCTTGGGGTTCAGAAAAGTTACCCCTAAAGCAAATGGAGTTGTAAGAAATTGGTAAATTTATGTTTACACTAAACTGTATCCAGAGTTCTATGTATTTTTCTATGTCTAGGTATATGTATACACATGTTTGTGTATACTATGCAGAATACACAGTATATACTCATTTTCATTAAACTATAGCTAGAAAACCAAGGTTTGTTCTAAAAACATCATCCAATACCATGCTTCTTAATATTATTAGGTCATGATATAAAAACATTGTTATGGCATATTCTAATAGTAATGACTATAAAGCTAATAAGGATTATTCTTATTAGCAGTTCATTAGATATTTAGATATTTTTAAAGATATGATGTGATCGTTATAAGTTAATTTATCTCTCAACTCTGAAAGAGTACTAGAAAGATCATTCAGTAGATAAATTTTCATACCTCTAAAGCAGTGATTTATGAAATTTACTCTGGGGCCTACTGTTATGAATGTGAATTTATAAACTACTTTGGGGGACTAGTACAGAGATCTAGAATAATAGTGTAATAAAGGTAGAGGTTTGCTTTCTTTTCATAATTTGAAATCCAGAAATATGTAATACTGGGTGATTGACTTCTAACTTTTTGCTCTAATATTCTTATCATTGGCTTTTAAATGCAAAGTTTCTTCATGGTTACAAGCTGGTCACTGGAAGACCCACCATATCATCCCTATTTCAGACTCCAGGAAAGGGAGAAGAATCCTGGCTGAGGTAGCCCTTTTAAAAAGTTTCTTTGAATGACATCTATCTATCTATCTATCTATCTATTTGTGTGTGTGTGTGTGTGTGTATATATATATATATATATATTTCTTTGGGTGATCCATAGATATCAAGCACACATATTGCTCCCTAAAAGGGTCATCCTAAAATCTAATTTAATGACCTCTTCCACAAATTATAGATGTGAATGTAAGGTATGATCTTCCCTGTCAGGATTGGCTATTATATCTGATAGTCTAATCAGCTATACATAGTATCCAGTCTGCTGCATGTAGAATAATGGAGAAGAAAGAGGATAACAAAATAAAAATGGAAAAAAAATGGAAAATTTGCAAAATGGAAAACTCTAAGCCTGACTCTAGGTCTGATCTTTATAACTGATTAAATTCCAATGAACATAAATAGTATTGATGACCTGTTTCAAGAAAATTTCTGAATTAATCCATCTGGAAACCTTGTTTCTGCCTTCTCTGAGACTCTCTTCTGTGATCTTCCATGACTGGATCTGGGCACTGCAGGAGGAAGTGTTGCTGGAGATGGCACAGATCACTTCCTGCTGTTTCATGTCTGAAGCCAAAGAATTGATTTCTACAAGTTCTTATCAGTGGGGTTTGCATTATTTTCCTCTCTTTTCTTGTTTTTAACTAATATTCTCCCTAAAACTTAGTAGAATTCCATTCTTTTCGCTTCCAGTGAATTCCTTCGTTGAGTAGCCACAGACAGAATTTTGATTTGACATAGGCCTAAACCTGGGAAATCTTGTCATTTACTTCCTGTTTTAAAGGCTTTGATTTTTAATTACTGTGATCTGTCTCTTCCTTTCTGTTCCTTAAGAACTGACCACTAAATCAAGAGCTTTACTGCTAAGTTTCTTTCTTAAACTATTGACCCTGAAAACAGTGGCTTGAGTGAGATGACAACAGCCTTTTCCTGTCCTTCTAGAAGGATACAAGCTTTATTATCAGCCAAAGCTGCAGGTTTAAAGTCATCAGAGACAATCATTTGAATTTAGAGTCCAGAACAGTTGGTTATTTGGTCTTGGAAGGTTCCTATTAGTAAGATATTTAGTCAACATAGATTTCAGACAAGGACAGATAGCACAACTTCCTTCCATCTCTGTTTTTGGAATAGTTAACTCTACTCTGAGTTTATCTATATTTTATAGAACTTTTATAAAGATGGCAAAAAGAGAACCAGTAAACGCCAACACATACCCTGCCATTTACTTCTGTGTTCCAGCTGGTTTCACTTTCTAATCATCTGTGAACTAACCACATCTTACAGTGACAGTCTTTGCCTTTCTTTGGGGATAACATTGTATAATGCCATTTTGAGTAAAGGTTCTTTGCCTTTAAACATGGGTTTTGCCCTTTCATTCAGAAGCATTGATCACATAGATGGTCTAGTACTAGAGGACAGAGAAGCTCTTGTTTTATTATGCTACAGAATATGCGAGCTGTATTATGAAAACAATTATACTAGTCAACTAAATTCTGAGGAGTGATGTTATCAATTCTTAATAGAAAAGTTTGATTTATAAGGAGAGGCAGAGGAAATATTCACCAGTTCAATCTATCCATAGACAGACTGTTACAATAACTAGTCCAGATATCTGTTATCCATTCAGTAAATAGCTTTTGAACCCTATTATATGTCAAGAAATTTAATTGATTTGGGAAAACAAGATTGAAACAAGATTTAGTACAGTCCTTGCTCTCAGAAACTTTAAAAGATAGCATGGTAGGTAGACAAAAGTTTAATCTGAAAAAAACCATGTTGTTATAATAAATTTGGAAAAAATATATTGGGGTGCCCCTGTGTTGGGGGCATAGATATTTATGATTGTTATGTCTTCTTCTTGGATTGATCCCTTGATCATTATGTAGTGTCCTGCATTGTCTCTTCTAATCTTCTTTATTTTGAGGTCTATTTTCTCTGATATGAGGTTTGCTACTCCAGCTTTTTTGTGATTTCCATTTGCATGGAATATCTTTTTCCAGCTTCTCACTTTTAGTCTAGGAGTGTCTCTAGGTATAAAGTGAGTTTCCTGGAGACAGCATATGTATGGGTCATGTTTTTTAATCCATTCAGCCACTCTGTGTCTTTTAGTTGGAGCATTTAGTCCATTTATATTCAAAATAATTATTGATACAAATGATCCTATTGTCATCTTCTTAAATGTTATGATGGGTTTGTTTTGTGGATCTTCCTTCTTTTATACTTGTTGCATTTCTTTTATAAAGATGGCAAAAAGAGAACCAGTAAACGCCAACACATACCCTGCCATTTACTTCTGTGTTCCAGCTGGTTTCACTTTCTAATCATCTGTGAACTAACCACATCTTACAGTGACAGTCTTTGCCTTTCTTTGGGGATAACATTGTATAATGCCATTTTGAGTAAAGGTTCTTTGCCTTTAAACATGGGTTTTGCCCTTTCATTCAGAAGCATTGATCACATAGATGGTCTAGTACTAGAGGACAGAGAAGCTCTTGTTTTATTATGCTACAGAATATGCGAGCTGTATTATGAAAACAATTATACTAGTCAACTAAATTCTGAGGAGTGATGTTATCAATTCTTAATAGAAAAGTTTGATTTATAAGGAGAGGCAGAGGAAATATTCACCAGTTCAATCTATCCATAGACAGACTGTTACAATAACTAGTCCAGATATCTGTTATCCATTCAGTAAATAGCTTTTGAACCCTATTATATGTCAAGAAATTTAATTGATTTGGGAAAACAAGATTGAAACAAGATTTAGTACAGTCCTTGCTCTCAGAAACTTTAAAAGATAGCATGGTAGGTAGACAAAAGTTTAATCTGAAAAAAACCATGTTGTTATAATAAATTTGGAAAAAATATATTGGGGTGCCCCTGTGTTGGGGGCATAGATATTTATGATTGTTATGTCTTCTTCTTGGATTGATCCCTTGATCATTATGTAGTGTCCTGCATTGTCTCTTCTAATCTTCTTTATTTTGAGGTCTATTTTCTCTGATATGAGGTTTGCTACTCCAGCTTTTTTGTGATTTCCATTTGCATGGAATATCTTTTTCCAGCTTCTCACTTTTAGTCTAGGAGTGTCTCTAGGTATAAAGTGAGTTTCCTGGAGACAGCATATGTATGGGTCATGTTTTTTAATCCATTCAGCCACTCTGTGTCTTTTAGTTGGAGCATTTAGTCCATTTATATTCAAAATAATTATTGATACAAATGATCCTATTGTCATCTTCTTAAATGTTATGATGGGTTTGTTTTGTGGATCTTCCCCTTCTTTTATACTTGTTGTCTATATAAGTCGCTTGAACACTTGTTGTAAGGCTGGTTTGGTGTTGCTAAATTCTTTTAATTTTTGCTTATCTGTAAAGCTTTTGATTTCTCCATCCATTTTGAAGGAGATCCTTGCAGGGTAGAGGATTCTTGGTTGCAGAGTGTTCTCTTTTAGTCATTTAAATGTGTCCTGCCATTCCCTTCTGGCCTGCAGAGTTTCTGTTGAAAGATCAGCTGTTAAACATATGGGCTTTCCCTTGTATGTCACTAGTTGCTTTTCCCTTGCTGCTTTGAGAATTCTGACTTTGTGTTTCATTCGTGTTAGC
Source organism: Tragulus kanchil (assembly GCA_022376925.1). NCBI lineage: Eukaryota > Metazoa > Chordata > Mammalia > Artiodactyla > Tragulidae > Tragulus > Tragulus kanchil. Next base: position 24,841,577 of record JAIOJX010000004.1, read on the forward strand.
TTCATTAATATGTGTCTTGGTGTGTTTCTTCTCGGATTGGTTCTGTATGGTACTCTTTGCGCTTCTTGGACTTGATTGACTATTTCTTTTCCCATGTTGGGGAAATTTTCAACTAGAATCTCTTCAAAAATTTTCTCATAGCCTTTCTTTTTTTCGTCTTCTTCTGGAACCCCTATAATTCAAATATTGGTGCATTTGATATTATCCCAGAGGTCTCTGAGGCTGTCCTCTGCTCTTTTCATTCTTTGAGCTAGAGTCTGTTTTTCAGCAGTTACTTCCACCATTCTATCTTCCAGCTCACTTATCCGGTCTTCTGTCTCAGATACTCTGCTCTTGATTCCTTCTACAGTGTTTTTGAGTTCAGCAATTGAGTTGTTTGTCTTTGTTACTTTTTTGGTAAGTTCTTGTATTTCTTTATTCAGTGTGTTAGTTGTGTCTTGCAATTTCTCTAACATTCTGTTTTCAGTGTCTTTCATCATCTTTACTATCATTCTTCTGAAATCACTTTCAGAAAGTTTGTCCAAATCCTCTTCATTGATTTGATCTTGTGTGTTTGTAGATTGTTCCTTCGCTTGTGTGGTATTTCTCTGCCATTTCATTGTTATTATTAATTTTTTAACTGACTCTGTTTGGGATTTCCTTTTCTCAGACTTTGAGTTATGTCTGTTGGTGTTTGTTTCGTGGATCTTCTCCTTTTATACTTGTTGTCTATATAAGTCCCTTTAACACTTGTTGTAAGGCTGGTTTGGTGTGACTAAATTCTTTTAGTTTTTGCTTATCTGTAAAGCTTTTGATTTCTCCATCCATTTTGAAGGAGATCCTTGCAGGGTAGAGGATTCTTGGTTGCAGAGTGTTCTCTTTTAGTCATTTAAATGTGTCCTGCCATTCCCTTCTGGCCTGCAGAGTTTCTGTTGAAAGATCAGCTGTTAAACATATGGGCTTTCCCTTGTATGTCACTAGTTGCTTTTCCCTTGCTGCTTTGAGAATTCTGACTTTGTGTTTCATTCGTGTTAGCTTCATTAATATGTGTCTTGGTGTGTTTCTTCTCGGATTGGTTCTGTATGGTACTCTTTGCGCTTCTTGGACTTGATTGACTATTTCTTTTCCCATGTTGGGGAAATTTTCAACTAGAATCTCTTCAAAAATTTTCTCATAGCCTTTCTTTTTTTCGTCTTCTTCTGGAACCCCTATAATTCAAATATTGGTGCATTTGATATTATCCCAGAGGTCTCTGAGGCTGTCCTCTGCTCTTTTCATTCTTTGAGCTAGAGTCTGTTTTTCAGCAGTTACTTCCACCATTCTATCTTCCAGCTCACTTATCCGGTCTTCTGTCTCAGATACTCTGCTCTTGATTCCTTCTACAGTGTTTTTGAGTTCAGCAATTGAGTTGTTTGTCTTTGTTACTTTTTTGGTAAGTTCTTGTATTTCTTTATTCAGTGTGTTAGTTGTGTCTTGCAATTTCTCTAACATTCTGTTTTCAGTGTCTTTCATCATCTTTACTATCATTCTTCTGAAATCACTTTCAGAAAGTTTGTCCAAATCCTCTTCATTGATTTGATCTTGTGTGTTTGTAGATTGTTCCTTCGCTTGTGTGGTATTTCTCTGCCATTTCATTGTTATTATTAATTTTTTAACTGACTCTGTTTGGGATTTCCTTTTCTCAGACTTTGAGTTATGTCTGTTGGTGTTTGTTGTTTGGATGGGGCTTCTTATTCTGGGTGATGCTGGTGGTTGGGTGATGTCAGGACTTGCATACAAGTGACTACCTTTGTTAGCGTTCTCACTTGTATAGTGCTCTCTAGCATTAGGTGTTCTCTAGTATTGTCGAGTTCTGTAGTCAGTGCTCCCTCCCTAAAGCCCCTGGGCTTGTTGCCTGACCAGGCAATGAAGATTTCACGGCTGGTTTATTATGGTATTAAATGATATTAAAACATATATACGTGAATGAGAAACAGAAGGTAAACCTTTGACAAGTGGCAATTAAAATATTATGCAAATACTATCTAGCATATTGAATTATACACACAAACATATACAGCTGTAATATAACCCAAGCATTCCAACCAAAAATACAGTACAATATGTTAGCATGGCAAACAGAGAAAACCAAGAATGATATCCACCAGTTAATAACCAAACTAAGTAGAGCATCAATTGGAGAATAATGCTAGAGCAGGGTCCCCGTTGGGGATAAGGCAATGAGGACAGAATAGACTAAGAAATATGGTGGGAAAAGGGAAAAAAGAGAAAGGGAAGATAGAAGAGAAACATAGAATAATACTGCAAAGTTAAATATAAGGAGATAAAGATTTGTACGTATTAGAGTTTAGTGCTATAGGAATGGAGCATCAGAGAAAGCAAAGAATTATAGAGGAAGTAGTAGTACAAATGAAAAAAATTTTAAATTAAAACAGAGATAAGTATATAGAAAAATATAGAAAAACAAAGCAAAAACAATTAAAAAAACCAAACCCCCCACATAACCTTAAAAGACTAATGGGGAACCAGAAGTTTATACTAAAATAAAATAACAATCATAAATATCTATGCACCCAACACAGGGACACCCCGATACATGAGACAAACACTTTCAGACATAAAAGAAGACATCGACACTAACACAATAATAGTAGGAGACTATAACACTCCTCTCACAACAATGGACAGATCATCCAAACAGAGAATTAATAAAGAAACCCAAGCCTTAAATGCTACACTAGAAGAAATGGACCTCATTGATATCTTTAGGACTTTCCATCCAAAAGCAGAAGAATACACTTTCTTCTCAAGTGCTCACGGAACATTCTCCAGGATAGACCACATCTTGGGCCACAAATCTAACCTCAGTCAATTCAAGAAAACTGAAATTATATCAATCATCTTCTCGGACCACAATGCAATGAGACTGGAGATCTACTACAGGGAAAAAACCGCTAAAAACACAAACACATGGAGATTAAACAACACATACCTAAAAAACCAACTGATTACCGAGCAGATTGAATGAGAAACAGAAGGTAAACCTTTGACAAGTGGCAATTAAAATATTATGCAAATACTATCTAGCATATTGAATTATACACACAAACATATACAGCTGTAATATAACCCAAGCATTCCAACCAAAAATACAGTACAATATGTTAGCATGGCAAACAGAGAAAACCAAGAATGATATCCACCAGTTAATAACCAAACTAAGTAGAGCATCAATTGGAGAATAATGCTAGAGCAGGGTCCCCGTTGGGGATAAGGCAATGAGGACAGAATAGACTAAGAAATATGGTGGGAAAAGGGAAAAAAGAGAAAGGGAAGATAGAAGAGAAACATAGAATAATACTGCAAAGTTAAATATAAGGAGATAAAGATTTGTACGTATTAGAGTTTAGTGCTATAGGAATGGAGCATCAGAGAAAGCAAAGAATTATAGAGGAAGTAGTAGTACAAATGAAAAAAATTTTAAATTAAAACAGAGATAAGTATATAGAAAAATATAGAAAAACAAAGCAAAAACAATTAAAAAAACCAAACCCCCCACATAACCTTAAAAGACTAATGGGGAACCAGAAGTTTATACTAAAATAAAATAACAATCATAAATATCTATGCACCCAACACAGGGACACCCCGATACATGAGACAAACACTTTCAGACATAAAAGAAGACATCGACACTAACACAATAATAGTAGGAGACTATAACACTCCTCTCACAACAATGGACAGATCATCCAAACAGAGAATTAATAAAGAAACCCAAGCCTTAAATGCTACACTAGAAGAAATGGACCTCATTGATATCTTTAGGACTTTCCATCCAAAAGCAGAAGAATACACTTTCTTCTCAAGTGCTCACGGAACATTCTCCAGGATAGACCACATCTTGGGCCACAAATCTAACCTCAGTCAATTCAAGAAAACTGAAATTATATCAATCATCTTCTCGGACCACAATGCAATGAGACTGGAGATCTACTACAGGGAAAAAACCGCTAAAAACACAAACACATGGAGATTAAACAACACATACCTAAAAAACCAACTGATTACCAAGCAAATCAAAGGAGAAATTTAAAAAGTCCTAGAAGAAAACGACAATGAGTACATGGCAGTGCAAAACCTATGGGATACTGCAAAAGCAGTTCTAAGAGGGAAATTTATAGCAATTCAATCTCACCTCAAGAAACTAGGAAAATCTCAAAGAGACGACCTAACCTTATGCTTAAAACAACTGGAGAAAGAAGAACAAAAATAGCCCAAAGCCAGCAGAAGAAGGGAAATCATAAAGATCAGAGCAGAAATAAATGATAAAGAAATGAAAGAAACAATAATAAAAATAAATAAAACAAAAAGCTGGTTCTTCGAAAAGGTAAATAAAATCGACACACCACTGGCCAGACTCATCAAGAAAAAGAGAGAGAAGAACCAGATCACCAAAATCAAAAATGAAAAGAGAGAGATTACAACAGATAATGCAGAAATCCAAAGGATTCTAAGAGACCAGTATGAACAACTCTATGGCAACAAACTGGACAACCTGGAAGAAATGGACAGTTTCCTAAAGAAGATTAATCTCCCAAGACTCAACCAGGAAGAAATAGAAGCTATGAACAAGCCAATCACAAGCTCAGAAATTGACTTTGTGATCAAAAATCTACCCAGAAATAAAAGCCCAGGGCCAGATGGTTTCTACCTCAAACAATGCAAAATCAGAAAACAAAATCAAAGAGACAATCCCCTTCACCATCACAACCAATTCTACCAAACATTTAAAGAAGAGCTAATGCCTGTCCTTCTAAAACTCTTTCAAAAAATTGCACAGGAAGGAACACTTCCAAACACATTCTATAAGGCTTCCATCACCCTGATACCAAAGCCAGGCAAAAACAACACAAAAAAAGAAAATTATGGGCCAATTTCACTGATGAATCTAGACGCCAAAATCCTCAACAAAATCCTAGCAAACAGCAATGGTGGTATAGTGGTGAGCATAGCTGCCTTGCAAAATCCTAGCAAACAGAATTCAACAACACATCAAAAAGCTCATACATCATGATCAAGTCGGGTTCATCCCAGGCATGCAAGGATTCTTCAATATCCGCAAATCAATCAATGTGATACACCATATCAACAAATTGAGAGACAAAAAACACATGATCATCTCAATAGATGCAGAAAAAGCCTTCGACAAAGTACAGCATCCATTTATGATAAAAAAAACTCTTCAAAAAATGGACATAGAAGGAACCTATCTCAATATAGTGAAAGCCATCTATGAGAAGCCCAGAGTGAACATTATCCTCAATGGTGAAAAACTCAAAGCATTTCCTCTAAGATCAGGAACAAGACAAGGGTGTCCACTTTCACCACTCTTATTCAACATAGTCCTGGAAGTTCTAGCAACAGCAATAAGAGAAGAGAAAGAAATCAAAGGAATCCAGATTGGAAAGGAAGAAGTCAAATTCTCTCTATTTGCAGATGACATGATACTATACATAGAAAATCCCAAAGACACTATTACAAAACTACTAGAGTTAAGCAGCGAATTCAGCAAAGTCACAGGATACAAAATCAGTACACAGAAATCACTGGCATTCTTATACACAAACAATGAAAAATCAGAAAACGAAATCAAAGAGGCAATCCCCTTCACCATCGCAACCAAAAGAATCAAATATCTAGGAATAAACCTACCCAAAGAAACAAAAGAACTGTACACAAAAAATTACAAGACACTCATGAGAGACATTAAAGAAGACTTAAACAGGTGGAGACGTGTTCCATGTTCCTGGGTCGGAAGAATCAATATTGTGAAAATGATCATACTACCAAATGTCATCTATAGATTCAATGTGATCCCTATCAAACGACCAATGACATTTTTCACAGAACTAGACCAAAGAATCACACAGTTCATATAGCAACACAAAAGACCTTGAATAGCCAAAGCAATCCTGAGGAAGAAGAATGGAGCCGGAGGAATCAGCCTCCCCAACTTCAGACTCTACTACAAAGCAACAGTCCTCACGACAGTATGGTACTCGCACAAAAATGGAAATATCAACCAATAGAACAAGATCAAGAACCTAGAGATAAATCCATGCACCTATGGGTACCTTATTTTTGACAAAGGAGGTGAACATATCAAATGGGACAAACACAGCCTCTTCAACATGTGGTGCTGGGAAAATTGGACAGCTACATGCAAAAAAATGAAGTTGGAACATTCCCTGACACCATACACGGAGATCAACTCAAAATGGATTAAAAACCTAAATGTAAGACCAGAAATCATCTCTTAGAGGAGAATATAGGCCAAACCCTCAAGGACATAAATCAAAGCAAGATCTTCTCTGACCCACCTACTAGAATAGTGGAACTAAAAAGACAAATGAACATGTGGGACTAGAATAGTGGAACTACAAATAGGAACAAGGGTGTCCACTTTCACCACTCTTATTCAACATAGTCCTGGAAGTTCTAGCAACAGCAATAAGAGAAGAGAAAGAAATCAAAGGAATCCAGATTGGAAAGGAAGAAGTCAAATTCTCTCTATTTGCAGATGACATGATACTATACATAGAAAATCCCAAAGACACTATTACAAAACTACTAGAGTTAAGCAGCGAATTCAGCAAAGTCACAGGATACAAAATCAGTACACAGAAATCACTGGCATTCTTATACACAAACAATGAAAAATCAGAAAACGAAATCAAAGAGGCAATCCCCTTCACCATCGCAACCAAAAGAATCAAATATCTAGGAATAAACCTACCCAAAGAAACAAAAGAACTGTACACAAAAAATTACAAGACACTCATGAGAGACATTAAAGAAGACTTAAACAGGTGGAGACGTGTTCCATGTTCCTGGGTCGGAAGAATCAATATTGTGAAAATGATCATACTACCAAATGTCATCTATAGATTCAATGTGATCCCTATCAAACGACCAATGACATTTTTCACAGAACTAGACCAAAGAATCACACAGTTCATATAGCAACACAAAAGACCTTGAATAGCCAAAGCAATCCTGAGGAAGAAGAATGGAGCCGGAGGAATCAGCCTCCCCAACTTCAGACTCTACTACAAAGCAACAGTCCTCACGACAGTATGGTACTCGCACAAAAATGGAAATATCAACCAATAGAACAAGATCAAGAACCTAGAGATAAATCCATGCACCTATGGGTACCTTATTTTTGACAAAGGAGGTGAACATATCAAATGGGACAAACACAGCCTCTTCAACATGTGGTGCTGGGAAAATTGGACAGCTACATGCAAAAAAATGAAGTTGGAACATTCCCTGACACCATACACGGAGATCAACTCAAAATGGATTAAAAACCTAAATGTAAGACCAGAAATCATCTCTTAGAGGAGAATATAGGCCAAACCCTCAAGGACATAAATCAAAGCAAGATCTTCTCTGACCCACCTACTAGAATAGTGGAACTAAAAAGACAAATGAACATGTGGGACCTCATGAAACTTAAAAGCTTTTGTACAGCAAAAGAAATCACAAAAAAGCTGAACAGACAGCCCACATATTGGGAGAAAATCATAGCATATGAAACAACAGACAAAGAATTAATCTCCAAAATCTACAAGCAACTCAGACAACTCAGCACTGGAAAAATGAACAACTCAATCAAAAAATGGGAAAAGGACCTAAACCGTTACCTCTCCAAAGAGGACATACAGATGGCCCAAAAACACATGAAACGATGCTCAGTTTCATTTAATAATTAGAGAAATGCAAATCAAAACTACAATGAGATACCACCTCACACCCATCAGAATGGCCATCATCCACAAATTGACAGAAAATAAATGCTGGAGAGGGTGCGGAGAAAAGGGAACACTCCTGCATTGCTGGTGGTACAGCCTCTATGGAAGACAGTATGGAGATTTCTTAAAAAAACTAAAAATAGAAGCACCCTATGACCCAGGAATCCCACTCTTCGGCTTATACCCTGACAAAATCAAATCTGAAAGAAGCACCTGTACTCCAATGTTCATTGCAGCTCTCTATACAGTAGCTAGACCATGGAAGCAACATAGATGCCCATCGACGAATGAATGGATTCAAAATCTCTGGTACATGTATACAATGGAATACTACACAGCTGTAAAGAGAAATGCAGAGGAATCAGCCCTAATGAGGTGGCTGGATCTAGAATGTATCATCAAAAGTGAAGTCAGTCAGAAAGAGTAGGACAAATACAGTATATTGACACATATATATGGAATCTAGTAGGATGGTGATGATGGCACACGCAGTGAAGTGACGGAAAGACAGACATGGACAGTGGACATATGGACATTGTGGGGAAGGAACAGGGGGTGGGAGGCGTAAAGGAAGTCGCATGAAGTTGGAACATTCCCTGACACCATACACGGAGATCAACTCAAAATGGATTAAAAACCTAAATGTAAGACCAGAAATCATCTCTTAGAGGAGAATATAGGCCAAACCCTCAAGGACATAAATCAAAGCAAGATCTTCTCTGACCCACCTACTAGAATAGTGGAACTAAAAAGACAAATGAACATGTGGGACCTCATGAAACTTAAAAGCTTTTGTACAGCAAAAGAAATCACAAAAAAGCTGAACAGACAGCCCACATATTGGGAGAAAATCATAGCATATGAAACAACAGACAAAGAATTAATCTCCAAAATCTACAAGCAACTCAGACAACTCAGCACTGGAAAAATGAACAACTCAATCAAAAAATGGGAAAAGGACCTAAACCGTTACCTCTCCAAAGAGGACATACAGATGGCCCAAAAACACATGAAACGATGCTCAGTTTCATTTAATAATTAGAGAAATGCAAATCAAAACTACAATGAGATACCACCTCACACCCATCAGAATGGCCATCATCCACAAATTGACAGAAAATAAATGCTGGAGAGGGTGCGGAGAAAAGGGAACACTCCTGCATTGCTGGTGGTACAGCCTCTATGGAAGACAGTATGGAGATTTCTTAAAAATCTAAAAATAGAAGCACCCTATGACCCAGGAATCCCACTCTTCGGCTTATACCCTGACAAAATCAAATCTGAAAGAAGCACCTGTACTCCAATGTTCATTGCAGCTCTCTATACAGTAGCTAGACCATGGAAGCAACATAGATGCCCATCGACGAATGAATGGATTCAAAATCTCTGGTACATGTATACAATGGAATACTACACAGCTGTAAAGAGAAATGCAGAGGAATCAGCCCTAATGAGGTGGCTGGATCTAGAATGTATCATCAAAAGTGAAGTCAGTCAGAAAGAGTAGGACAAATACAGTATATTGACACATATATATGGAATCTAGTAGGATGGTGATGATGGCACACGCAGTGAAGTGACGGAAAGACAGACATGGACAGTGGACATATGGACATTGTGGGGAAGGAACAGAGGGTGGGAGGCATAAAGGAAGTCGCATGAAGGCCTGTACTATCATATGTGAAGAAAATAGCTATAGTCATTGCTCTGTGAGAAAAGGGGATCCTTCAGTGGTGCTGTGTGATGGTCGGGAGGGGTGGGAAGGGGGGGATATACATATGACTGAACTGGGATCATACATATCTGTAAACAACAAAACTCTGTAAAAGTTAAAAGCAAAATAAAGGTTTTAAAAAAAAATAAAAAAAATAAAAATAAATAAATAAATTTGGAAAAAATACATATGATGGTAATAGATTGATGATAAACATTGATTAGATTTTTGTCTTACTCTAGGTACTGTTGTGCTTTATTTTATTAGCCTATTTAACCTAATGATCCTGTGCAATATGATTTATCATCTCCATTTTATAAATGATAAAACTGAGGCACAGAGTCTAAATATGTTGCTTATAACCATAGTTTTCAGTGGCAGAATGATGTTCATAATGCTATTTTAACATAGAATTCATGCTTTTATTAATCATGACACTATACTCTCCTTCATAAGAAAATGAACCAGTGAAACCTTGCTTTCAAGGGGGATGGCAAAAATGTGAATGAAAATCAAGCTAAAATGTGATGGCTGAGTGAGAGTCAAATGTGAAAAGAGTAGGAAAAAACTTTTTTAGGCAAGTTAAATTGCATGTATAAAGAGCTCAGGATGGAAATGGGGAGACTGTGTTGAACAAATTGAAACAGACTTTCAAGTTTGGAGACTTGTGTACAAAAGAGGCAAGTGATGATGGGTCAAAGAATTTTCAGGCCTTGATAAAAATTTACATTTTATTCCAGGTGCAAAGAAAAGCCATTGAAGAGTATTAAAAATTATCTTCATCTGTTTAACATTGCTGTCCTCTTAGAGTGGTTTTTAAACTTATAGAATACTATAGCAGAATGGTTAAAAGTGAGAGTTTCTTAAAATATGGCAACTGGTCTTTCTGTTCTTCACAGAAAATCAAATCAACATGATTTAAAGTATATTCAGAAAAATACACTTTAGGTTGAAAAAATTTCATTCATACATATCCCTCTTTTGTATAGTGGCTTCTCAGTGGAGCACATAGCTGCACATACTTCTTGTTTCTTTAACCAGAGAGAAAGCAATGAACAGATGGGAGATCGAAGGAGTGACTGAACAGAGAATCTGGCAAAATATGCACTAATTTATAGGTAGATGAATAAAAGTTTGTGAGACTAGTGTAGAAAGAGATTATAAAAAATGGCTCCTAGTTATTATGTTACACATATTGAGATATCCTCTGATCTTTTCTGATAGGGATTGGTACAATAAGAACAATTGATTTTTAGTAAGTACCCAGTGCGGTTCCTTCTCATAGAAACCACCTATTTTTCTGTTTCTAATCAGTCTATTTCTATTTGTTTTATGTTATATTCCACACATAAGGGAAATCATTTAGGATTTGTTTTTTTCTGAATTATTTCATGTACGGTAATTTACTCCAGATTCATCCATTTGGTTGGAAAAGGCAAGATTTTGTTCTTTTTTTAATGTCTAAGTGATAATATGTGTATATTCCTCATTTTCTTTACGTATTCATCTATAAATGGATACTTAGTTTCTTTTTCTATATTTTGTCAATTGAAAATAATGCTGCAATACACTTAGGGGCACATATATTTTTGAATTAGAGTTTTGTTTTCTTTGGAAAAAATACCCAAAGTTGGATCCTACAATGTGATGTTTTGAACATGACTTTTTAGGCAAGTTAAATTGCATGTATAAAGAGCTCAGGATGGAAATGGGGAGACTGTGTTGAACAAATTGAAACAGACTTTCAAGTTTGGAGACTTGTGTACAAAAGAGGCAAGTGATGATGGGTCAAAGAATTTTCAGGCCTTGATAAAAATTTACATTTTATTCCAGGTGCAAAGAAAAGCCATTGAAGAGTATTAAAAATTATCTTCATCTGTTTAACATTGCTGTCCTCTTAGAGTGGTTTTTAAACTTATAGAATACTATAGCAGAATGGTTAAAAGTGAGAGTTTCTTAAAATATGGCAACTGGTCTTTCTGTTCTTCACAGAAAATCAAATCAACATGATTTAAAGTATATTCAGAAAAATACACTTTAGGTTGAAAAAATTTCATTCATACATATCCCTCTTTTGTATAGTGGCTTCTCAGTGGAGCACATAGCTGCACATACTTCTTGTTTCTTTAACCAGAGAGAAAGCAATGAACAGATGGGAGATCGAAGGAGTGACTGAACAGAGAATCTGGCAAAATATGCACTAATTTATAGGTAGATGAATAAAAGTTTGTGAGACTAGTGTAGAAAGAGATTATAAAAAATGGCTCCTAGTTATTATGTTACACATATTGAGATATCCTCTGATCTTTTCTGATAGGGATTGGTACAATAAGAACAATTGATTTTTAGTAAGTACCCAGTGCGGTTCCTTCTCATAGAAACCACCTATTTTTCTGTTTCTAATCAGTCTATTTCTATTTGTTTTATGTTATATTCCACACATAAGGGAAATCATTTAGGATTTGTTTTTTTCTGAATTATTTCATGTACGGTAATTTACTCCAGATTCATCCATTTGGTTGGAAAAGGCAAGATTTTGTTCTTTTTTTTTTAATGTCTAAGTGATAATATGTGTATATTCCTCATTTTCTTTACGTATTCATCTATAAATGGATACTTAGTTTCTTTTTTTTCTATATTTTGTCAATTGAAAATAATGCTGCAATACACTTAGGGGCACATATATTTTTGAATTAGAGTTTTTGTTTTCTTTGGATAAATACCCAAAGTTGGATCCTACGGTAGCTCTTTTTTTTAGTTTTATGAGAAACCTCTATACTGTTGTTTATTGGTTGCACCAATTTTTATTCCAACCAACAATGCATGAGAGTTCCCTTTTCTCCAAACATTGTGTTTCTTATATTTTGAGGACAGTCTTTCTGAAAGGTATGAAATGATCTCATTCTGATTTGTATGTCCCTAATAGTGATGTTGTATAACTTCTTGTGCATATTTGTCATCGATTTGTTTTCTCTGTGAAAATGTCTGCTGATGTCCTCTGGCTATTTTTAAATGAATTTTTCTTTATATTGAATTGTATGAGTTCTATGTTTTGTATATCTACTCCTTATTCAATATATTATTCAAAAATATCTTCTCACACTCAGTAGATTGCCTTTTTATTTGTTGATGGTTTCTCTGCTGTGTAAACATTTTTTAGTTTGACACAGTTCAGTTTGTTTACTTTTACTTTTATTGCTCTTGGCTGAGATGACATATCCAAAAAAAGTATTACAAGGACTAGTGTCGAAAACATTACTAGAACCACTGCCTAAGTTTTCTTCTAGGAGTTTTATGGTTTCAGGTCTTACGGTCAAATCTGTAATGTGGCTTACGTTTATTTTTTGTTCATGATGTAAGAAAGTGATCCAGTTGTCACTCTTTTTAATGTAGCTGTCCAGATTTTTGGGCATCATTTAAAAGAGACTGTCTTGTCTCAATTGTATATTTTTGCCTCTGTCGTGAGTTAATTGACTGTGTTCCTTCTCATAGAAACCACCTATTTTCTGTTTCTAATCAGTCTATTTCTATTTGTTTTATGTTATATTCCACACATAAGGGAAATCATTTAGGATTTGTTTTTTTCTGAATTATTTCATGTACGGTAATTTACTCCAGATTCATCCATTTGGTTGGAAAAGGCAAGATTTTGTTCTTTTTTTTTTAATGTCTAAGTGATAATATGTGTATATTCCTCATTTTCTTTACGTATTCATCTATAAATGGATACTTAGTTTCTTTTTTTTCTATATTTTGTCAATTGAAAATAATGCTGCAATACACTTAGGGGCACATATATTTTTGAATTAGAGTTTTTGTTTTCTTTGGATAAATACCCAAAGTTGGATCCTACGGTAGCTCTTTTTTTTAGTTTTATGAGAAACCTCTATACTGTTGTTTATTGGTTGCACCAATTTTTATTCCAACCAACAATGCATGAGAGTTCCCTTTTCTCCAAACATTGTGTTTCTTATATTTTGAGGACAGTCTTTCTGAAAGGTATGAAATGATCTCATTCTGATTTGTATGTCCCTAATAGTGATGTTGTATAACTTCTTGTGCATATTTGTCATCGATTTGTTTTCTCTGTGAAAATGTCTGCTGATGTCCTCTGGCTATTTTTAAATGAATTTTTCTTTATATTGAATTGTATGAGTTCTATGTTTTGTATATCTACTCCTTATTCAATATATTATTCAAAAATATCTTCTCACACTCAGTAGATTGCCTTTTTATTTGTTGATGGTTTCTCTGCTGTGTAAACATTTTTTAGTTTGACACAGTTCAGTTTGTTTACTTTTACTTTTATTGCTCTTGGCTGAGATGACATATCCAAAAAAAGTATTACAAGGACTAGTGTCGAAAACATTACTAGAACCACTGCCTAAGTTTTCTTCTAGGAGTTTTATGGTTTCAGGTCTTACGGTCAAATCTGTAATGTGGCTTACGTTTATTTTTTGTTCATGATGTAAGAAAGTGATCCAGTTGTCACTCTTTTTAATGTAGCTGTCCAGATTTTTGGGCATCATTTAAAAGAGACTGTCTTGTCTCAATTGTATATTTTTGCCTCTGTCGTGAGTTAATTGACTGTGTTGCTAAGTTGTGTCCATCTCTTTGCAACCCCATGGACTATAGCCCACCAGGCTCCTCTGTCCATGGAATTTTCCAGGTGAAAATCCAGCAGTAAACTGCCATTTCCTAGTCTAAATTGACTATATTGAGCATGTGTTTATTTCTGAGTTATTTTGTTCCTTTTGTCTATGTGTCTGATTTTGCACTCCTGAAATGAATCCCACTTGATCATGTATATGATTACTTTTAATGTATCAGTGAATTCAGTTTGCTAATGTTCTGTTTAGGCTATTTATATCTATGTTCATCAGGGATACTGGCTTGCAATTTTATTTTTTCTGTGGTGTCTTTGATTTTGATATCAGGGAAATGTTGGTCTTGTAAATTGATTTTGGAAGTATTCCCTCCTCTTCAACGTTTTGGAAATACTTGATAAGATAGATTTTTTTTTTAACAGTTTTTCTTTTGCCTCTAAGTCTTCATTTATTTTTCATCCATGTTTATTCTTTGGCCTGCATGGGCCTCCCATAGCAGTGTCCTCTCTCATTACAGAGCACCTGCTCTGGGAGCATGCGCTCCAGAGCGCTGGCTTGCAATTGGACACACTGACTGAGTAGCTGCTCAGAATGCGGGCTCTTCCAGGGCCAGGGATCGAACCAGTGCCCCTTGCACTGAAAGGTGGACTCTTTTCCCACTGGACCACCAGGGAAGCCCGATAGGATAGATATTAACTTTTCTTTAAATATTTGCTAGAATTCACCTGTGAAACCATCTGGACCTGGAGTTTTGTTTTTTGATTTTTAAATCATGATTCAATTTTCTTACTAGTAGTTTATTCAGATTTTATATTTTTTCATTATTCAGTCTTAGAAGGGTATATATTTCTAAAAATTTATCCATTTCTTCTTGTCTAATTTGTTGGTATATAATTGTTCAGAGATTATCATCTAATCCTTTGTATTTCTTTGTTGTGGGTTTAATCTCTCCTCTTTCATTTATTATTTTACTTATCTGGGCTCTCTCTCTTGATGAGTCTGACTGAAAATTTGCCAATTTTATCTTTTCAGAGAACCAACTTTTCATTTGTTGATATTTTGTATTTTATAGTCTCCCTTTCCTTTAATTCTTCTCTAATCTTTATAATTTTCTCCCTTCTACTAACTTTGGATGCTGCTTTTCTTTTTATTCTAGTTTCTTTAAATGTACATACTGATTAATATTTTTCTTGTTCTTCAGGTAGGCATGCATTGCTTTTTTCTTTCTTATAACCACTTTTACTGCTTCCCATACATTTTGGATTGTTATGTTTTTATTTTTGTCTCAGGATATTTTTCAGTTTCCTCTTTGACATTTTTGTTTTCTCATTGATTATTTAGTAGCATGTTAATTCCCATGATTGTGTTTTTTTTCCAGTTTTTGTATTTATTCATTTATTTTTTTCAATTTCTAGTTTCATACTGTTTGAGTCAGAAAAAAATACTTGTTAGGTTTTCAGCCTTAAATTTATTGAGGCTTGTTTTATGGTCTATCATATTATCTGTCCTGAAGAATGTTGCACATGTACTTGAAAAGATTGTGTAATCCATTGCTTTTAAATGGAATATTTTCTGATTATCTATTAAGTTAATCTAGTCTAATGTTGCTTAAGGTCAGTGTTTCCTTATTGATTTTCTGCCTGAGTGATCTATTGATGTGAATGGGAAATTAAAGTTTTTATTATTGATTGCATTACTTTCTATTTCTTTTTTTCCTGTTAATATTTTCTTTATATATGTAGTTGTTTATATGTTGGGTGCAAAATCTTTGCTAATGTTATACTTTCTTGTTGGATTGCCCTCTTTTATGTTGCCCCTCTGTGTCTTTTTTACAGTCTTGGTTTAAAAGTACAATTTTTCTGTTAAAAGTATTGCTATCCCAGCTTTCTTTTCTATTTGAACAGTATATAGTTTTTCCATCTCTTTATTTTCAATTTGTACATATCAGCAGATATTTTTAGAGTCTGCTGTAGGTAGCCCATAGATGAGTATTTTTCTAAATTTATTCAGCTGCTCTATGTCTTTTAATTGGATAATTTAGTATATTTATGTTTAAACTAATTATTAATAGGTATGAACTTGGGCAAGCTTCAGGAGATGGTGAGGAACAGGGTGGCCTGGTGTGCTGCAGTCCATGACGTTGCAAAGAGGCAGACTATGCCTAGGAGAACACACACACATGAATCTCTCCTCTTTCATTTATTATTTTACTTATCTGGGCTCTCTCTCTTGATGAGTCTGACTGAAAATTTGCCAATTTTATCTTTTCAGAGAACCAACTTTTCATTTGTTGATATTTTGTATTTTATAGTCTCCCTTTCCTTTAATTCTTCTCTAATCTTTATAATTTTCTCCCTTCTACTAACTTTGGATGCTGCTTTTCTTTTTATTCTAGTTTCTTTAAATGTACATACTGATTAATATTTTTCTTGTTCTTCAGGTAGGCATGCATTGCTTTTTTCTTTCTTATAACCACTTTTACTGCTTCCCATACATTTTGGATTGTTATGTTTTTATTTTTGTCTCAGGATATTTTTCAGTTTCCTCTTTGACATTTTTGTTTTCTCATTGATTATTTAGTAGCATGTTAATTCCCATGATTGTGTTTTTTTTCCAGTTTTGTATTTATTCATTTATTTTTTTCAATTTCTAGTTTCATACTGTTTGAGTCAGAAAAAAATACTTGTTAGGTTTTCAGCCTTAAATTTATTGAGGCTTGTTTTATGGTCTATCATATTATCTGTCCTGAAGAATGTTGCACATGTACTTGAAAAGATTGTGTAATCCATTGCTTTTAAATGGAATATTTTCTGATTATCTATTAAGTTAATCTAGTCTAATGTTGCTTAAGGTCAGTGTTTCCTTATTGATTTTCTGCCTGAGTGATCTATTGATGTGAATGGGAAATTAAAGTTTTTATTATTGATTGCATTACTTTCTATTTCTTTTTTTCCTGTTAATATTTTCTTTATATATGTAGTTGTTTATATGTTGGGTGCAAAATCTTTGCTAATGTTATACTTTCTTGTTGGATTGCCCTCTTTTATGTTGCCCCTCTGTGTCTTTTTTACAGTCTTGGTTTAAAAGTACAATTTTTCTGTTAAAAGTATTGCTATCCCAGCTTTCTTTTCTATTTGAACAGTATATAGTTTTTCCATCTCTTTATTTTCAATTTGTACATATCAGCAGATATTTTTAGAGTCTGCTGTAGGTAGCCCATAGATGAGTATTTTTCTAAATTTATTCAGCTGCTCTATGTCTTTTAATTGGATAATTTAGTATATTTATGTTTAAACTAATTATTAATAGGTATGAACTTGGGCAAGCTTCAGGAGATGGTGAGGAACAGGGTGGCCTGGTGTGCTGCAGTCCATGACGTTGCAAAGAGGCAGACTATGACTAGGTGACTGAACACACACACATGCATTTACTGCCATTGTATTTATTCCTTTTTTTATTCCTTTTTTTTGTTGTTTTGATTATTTCTGTGTTTTTTTGTTCCTGTCTTCTCTTTGCTTCTTCCATAATGATTTGATGGATTCCTTTACTGTTATATTTGGATTCTTTCATCTTTATTTTTTGTGTGTGTGTATCCATTATAGGTTTATGGTTTGTGGTTACCTTGAGGTTTATACATAGCTCGCTCGCTCGCTCGCTCGCTCGCTCGCTCTCTCTCTCTCTCTCTCTCTCTCTATATATATATATATATATGTCTATGTTAAGTTTCATAGAGCTTGAGTTTGAAGGCATTCTAAAAGCAGCACATAACATTTTTACTCCCTCATGCTCTACATTTTGTGTTTTTGGTGTCATATTTTACATTTTAATTTTATATATCCCTTAATTACCTATTGTAGTTATCGTTGGTTCTATTTTTTTCTTTTAACCTTCATAATATTAATAGCTTTTTAAATGTTTGATCCATTGCCTTTACTATATATTTGCCTTTATCTATGAGATGCTTTTTTTTTCATATGAGATATTTTTTCTTTCATATGAGATGTTTTTTCTTTCATGTATTTTCTTATAATTGTGGCACTTTCTTTTCCATTTGAACAAGATTCACTAATATTCTTCTAAGTTTGGTGTAGTGGTGAAGAATTCCTTTTCTTTCTTTGATTATCTCTTCTCTCTCCATCAAAGAGAAAAATCTCTTCTCTCTCCATCGATTCTGAATGATAACCTTACAGGTAGAGTATTCTTCACTAAATTTTGTTTGTTGATTTGCTAGTTTTTTTTTTTTTTTCTTATCAGTACTTAAAATATATTCTGCCACTCCCTTCTGCCCTATAAATTTTCTACTGAAAAATTAGCTAAAAATGGTTCCTCTTGAGTGTAATAAGTTGTTTTTCTCCTGCTGCTTTTAAGATTCTCTGTTTTTAACTTAAGTCATTTTAATAATAATCCATTTTGTTTTGAGTCTTCTGGGTTCTTCTTTAGAACTCTGCGTGTTTCTTATACCTGGATGACTATTTCCTTCCTCAGTTTAGGAATATTTTCAGACATTATTTCTTCAAAGAAATTTTTTGCCCTCTTTTATTTCATTGGGACACCAATAATGCAAGTGTCACTAAACTTCATATTGCCCCAGAGGTCCCTTAAATTCCTACTTATTAAAGAAAACCTTTCTTAGTTTTTTTGCTCTGAGTCACTAATTTATATTTCATCATCTATGTTGCTTGTTCATCTTTCTGTAACATCGACTCTGGCATTAATTCCCTTGAGTGTATTTTTATTTTAGTTACTGTAATCTTTAGCTCTGACTTCTTCTTTCTTATATTTTCTAAATATAAGAAGTTCTTGCTGAACTTCTCACATTTTTCTCCATTATTTGGTGATTATTTTTTTATTCATTTTTTATTTACTTATTTTCATTGATATTTATTCTTTGGACTGTGTGGGCCCCCCATTGCAGTGGCCTCACTCATTGCAGAGCACTAGCTCTGGGCTTGTGCAGTCCAGAGCTCTGTCTCATAATTGAACACACCGGTCTCACTACTCCACTGGCACGTGGGATCTTCCCAAGCCAGGGATCGAATCCATGCCCCTTGCACTGCAAGATGGATTCTTTACCTACTGGACCACTAGGGAAGCCCCCATTATTTGATGATCATTCCTATTACCATTTCTTTGAACTCTTTATCAGGTAACTTACTTATCTTCATTTTATTATATACCCCCCCACAACCACCAGGTTTTATTTTGTTGTTTTGCTTAAAACATTGCTCTGTCTCCTCATTTTGCTTTTTTTTTTTTCATTTATGTTTCAGTGAATTAGGAGAGCCAGCTACCTCTCCTAGTCTTAAAGGGAGCCTAATGTAAAATTGTCCATTGTCTGGACTGCTTGTGCTGGACCGCTTTAGCGGGCCAATTGGAGCTAATTGGGCATTGGTCAGGGGAAGTCCCTTGGAAGCACTGTGTCTCAGGCCACTTTGGTCAGGTGACTGAAGCTGGAGTGGACCCCGGGACAGGGGAAAGTCCTGGGGAGACTCAATTTACTTGTTGGCGCCTCTGATTCTGGAGAGTTCCCTGCCCATTTGACAGAAGCTCTAAGGTTTAATAAATGGATTTCCTTACCATATATAATGCATGCTATTATTTTTGCTCTAAGTCTAAGGGAAAACAAATTTATGCTTCGACCTTTTGGCAATATCCCTTCTTTTTGCGGGTCACTGTGTTGGGATATTTTCTCTTTATCCTTCCTGTTCATTTCTGTGTGGTCCTTCTATGTGCAGGAGATACCCGATTAGTTCTCAGGTCTGTTTTTAAGAAGAATTGTTCAATGTATAGGTATAAATTCAAAGCATCCATGGAATTTTTGAACTCTCGGCATTAATTCCCTTGAGTGTATTTTTATTTTAGTTACTGTAATCTTTAGCTCTGACTTCTTCTTTCTTATATTTTCTAAATATAAGAAGTTCTTGCTGAACTTCTCACATTTTTCTCCATTATTTGGTGATTATTTTTTTATTCATTTTTTATTTACTTATTTTCATTGATATTTATTCTTTGGACTGTGTGGGCCCCCCATTGCAGTGGCCTCACTCATTGCAGAGCACTAGCTCTGGGCTTGTGCAGTCCAGAGCTCTGTCTCATAATTGAACACACCGGTCTCACTACTCCACTGGCACGTGGGATCTTCCCAAGCCAGGGATCGAATCCATGCCCCTTGCACTGCAAGATGGATTCTTTACCTACTGGACCACTAGGGAAGCCCCCATTATTTGATGATCATTCCTATTACCATTTCTTTGAACTCTTTATCAGGTAACTTACTTATCTTCATTTTATTATATACCCCCCCACAACCACCAGGTTTTATTTTGTTGTTTTGCTTAAAACATTGCTCTGTCTCCTCATTTTGCTTTTTTTTTTTTCATTTATGTTTCAGTGAATTAGGAGAGCCAGCTACCTCTCCTAGTCTTAAAGGGAGCCTAATGTAAAATTGTCCATTGTCTGGACTGCTTGTGCTGGACCGCTTTAGCGGGCCAATTGGAGCTAATTGGGCATTGGTCAGGGGAAGTCCCTTGGAAGCACTGTGTCTCAGGCCACTTTGGTCAGGTGACTGAAGCTGGAGTGGACCCCGGGACAGGGGAAAGTCCTGGGGAGACTCAATTTACTTGTTGGCGCCTCTGATTCTGGAGAGTTCCCTGCCCATTTGACAGAAGCTCTAAGGTTTAATAAATGGATTTCCTTACCATATATAATGCATGCTATTATTTTTGCTCTAAGTCTAAGGGAAAACAAATTTATGCTTCGACCTTTTGGCAATATCCCTTCTTTTTGCGGGTCACTGTGTTGGGATATTTTCTCTTTATCCTTCCTGTTCATTTCTGTGTGGTCCTTCTATGTGCAGGAGATACCCGATTAGTTCTCAGGTCTGTTTTTAAGAAGAATTGTTCAATGTATAGGTATAAATTCAAAGCATCCATGGAAGGAGATGAACTTGGGGTCTTCCTATACTACTGTCTTAGATCCCTCTCCCAGCAATGACTTTTTAGCCCCAATACAAAAGACACGTTCCATGATAGAAAGAACTGATAAATTGTACTTCATTAGAATTAAAAATTTTAGTTCTATGCAAAAAGAACACTGTTAGGAAAATAGGACAAGACATAGACTGGAAGATAATATTTATAAAAGATATATATGAATAAAGGAATATTATTTAAAATATACATAGAAATCTTAAAACCAAATAATAAGGGGAAAATTTCCAATGAAAAAATGGACAGAAGATTTGAACTGATACCTTTCCAAAGAAGATATAGATGGCAATAAGCACATGAAAAGACATTTAGCACCATATATCATGAGTGCATTGCAAATTAAATAATCATGTGATAGTAATGCATATCTATTAGAATGGTGATAATTCAAAGCACTCTCAATTTCAAATTCTGGCAAGCATGTGGAGCAATAGAGATTCTCACTTATTGTTGGTGAGAATGCAAAGTGGTGCAGCCATTTTATAGGATAACTTGAACATTCCTTACAAAACTAATAGTAGTCTTACCACACACTCCAGCAGTTGTGCTCCTTGTAATTTACCCTAATGAACTGAAGTCTTTGATCCACACAAAACCCTCACACAGGCGCTCATAGCAGCTTAATTCATAATTACCAACATTGAAAAACAACCAATGTGCCCTGTTGTAGGTAAGTAGATAAACTGCAAAACATTTAGGCAATGGAATATTATTCAGTGTTAAAAAGAAATGAGGACTTCCCCTGGTGGTCCAGTGGGTAAGGACACCGCCTTGCAGTGCAAGGGGAGCCGGTTCGATCCCTGGCCTGGGAAGATCCCACGTGCCACGGAGCGGCTGGACTGATGTGTCCAATCACCGAGCCGGAGCTCTGGAGCGCATGCGCCCAGAGCCGGAGCTCTGCAATGACAGACGCCACCACGATGGGAGGCCCACGGGAGCCAAAGAGCAAAGACGGATGAAAATGGAGAAATGAAAAACGAATAGAAGTGGCCCGCCTGCTCCCCTCCTTCCCCAACCTGACCCCCGCCCAAAATAAATAAATAAATAAATCCTAAAAAAAAAAAAAAGAAATGAGCTATTAAAGCATGGAAAGACATGAAGGAACCTTAAATGCATATTATTTAGTGGCAGAACGCAATCTGGAAAGGCTATGTGCTATATGACATGCTGGAAATTTTTAAACTATGGAGACAGTGAAAAAGATCAGTAGTTAGGCAGGGCGCACAGGATTTTTAGGGGTATGAAGTTGTTCTGTATGATGCTGTCATGGTGGGTACATGGTATATGTTTGAATCAACCCATATAATGCACAACATGAAGTGAACCACTGACTTTAATGTAGGTTTTGGATAATACTGTCTCAATGTGGGTTTGTTGTTTATAACAAATGATTCACTTTAAGGGGAACATTGACTGTAGGGGAGCTGTGCATGTGTGTTTAATGTCAGGCATGTGGAAATTATTTTCCGCTCAATTTTTAATTTAATATAAAATGTCCCCTAAATATAACTTTAAAAAATTAACTCTTTCAAATTACTTAGAGCATCTAGAAGGACAGATCTGTATCTTGGTATTCTAAGGTGAGGCACAATCCTTACAACAAATGGGAGTGTTAATAAGTATTTGTTTTAAGAATAATATGTATTATGTCCTCTATAGGCAATTTTTGTTATTGCTGTGAAGTTGATCTATAATATATTTTATTAGATATCATAATTTATGAGAGCGAGTGGATATTTAAGCATGGTATGCTAAGTCCATGGATCAGACATGATTTGCTACTGAAGAACAACAATAAATGTTATACTAATGAGAAAAACATAATTAAGTCATTTAAAGGTCTTTCTGTTCTCAATTAAATATGGTTTGTTTTATTTCTAAAATCATGTATACATTTCAAAAACATTATTAAAATGCTTTTGAAGAATCTAGCAAAAAATCATATGGATCTTTTCCCTTGAAACTTTCATGTGATAAATGTGTTAAACATTAAAAAAAAAATCCTTAAACATTGATATATCCTTGCATTCCTGGGATACATCCTACTTGGTGATATTTTATACATTTCATACATTTGTATATTTGATTTGAAAAGATTACATCAGGACTTTGTATCTAACTTATTAAGGGAAAATAGGTTGTAGTTTTCATTTTCTTTTATTGTGTGAACTTTAAAAAAATTAAGTATATTGTTATTTCAAAGCTCATTTTTTACTGTGTTCTAAAACCAGATACATACACACAATAAAAATAACTTATTATTTGATGTTTTCACTGAAGATATCTGCAAATCTGTCTAAACCTGGTAGATATTTTTCTGCATTCTACTTTGACAATATTTATCCATTTTCTATTTTAGTTTTATGCTTAATTTGAATTTATTTTGGTGACTTTGATTCTTTTGAAGTCTTCCACTTTAGAAGTTTCTAATTTATTAGCATTGATTTGACCATAATGTGTCTTTATTTTTCCTTTCTCCAACAGCTTCTATTTTACTTTACTTTAGAAATTATATTTGTGTTTTATTTCTAGTATTTTTAATTAAATTTAGAAATGATTCTCTTTAAAATTTTCATAGAAGCAGCATCTTGTTTCTGCACTGTTATTTCTTCTTGTTATTTTCTGTTTTTTCCTTTCTATTATTAAATTCTGTGTTAATTTAATACATTTAGCACTATGATTTTAATTCTGACTAAAGCTTTTAACTCAGTTTATAAGTTTTAAGAATAATATGTATTATGTCCTCTATAGGCAATTTTGTTATTGCTGTGAAGTTGATCTATAATATATTTTATTAGATATCATAATTTATGAGAGAGTGGATATTTAAGCATGGTATGCTAAGTCCATGGATCAGACATGATTTGCTACTGAAGAACAACAATAAATGTTATACTAATGAGAAAAACATAATTAAGTCATTTAAAGGTCTTTCTGTTCTCAATTAAATATGGTTTGTTTTATTTCTAAAATCATGTATACATTTCAAAAACATTATTAAAATGCTTTTGAAGAATCTAGCAAAAAATCATATGGATCTTTTCCCTTGAAACTTTCATGTGATAAATGTGTTAAACATTAAAAAAAAAATCCTTAAACATTGATATATCCTTGCATTCCTGGGATACATCCTACTTGGTGATATTTTATACATTTCATACATTTGTATATTTGATTTGAAAAGATTACATCAGGACTTTGTATCTAACTTATTAAGGGAAAATAGGTTGTAGTTTTCATTTTCTTTTATTGTGTGAACTTTAAAAAAATTAAGTATATTGTTATTTCAAAGCTCATTTTTTACTGTGTTCTAAAACCAGATACATACACACAATAAAAATAACTTATTATTTGATGTTTTCACTGAAGATATCTGCAAATCTGTCTAAACCTGGTAGATATTTTTCTGCATTCTACTTTGACAATATTTATCCATTTTCTATTTTAGTTTTATGCTTAATTTGAATTTATTTTGGTGACTTTGATTCTTTTGAAGTCTTCCACTTTAGAAGTTTCTAATTTATTAGCATTGATTTGACCATAATGTGTCTTTATTTTTCCTTTCTCCAACAGCTTCTATTTTACTTTACTTTAGAAATTATATTTGTGTTTTATTTCTAGTATTTTTAATTAAATTTAGAAATGATTCTCTTTAAAATTTTCATAGAAGCAGCATCTTGTTTCTGCACTGTTATTTCTTCTTGTTATTTTCTGTTTTTTCCTTTCTATTATTAAATTCTGTGTTAATTTAATACATTTAGCACTATGATTTTAATTCTGACTAAAGCTTTTAACTCAGTTTATAAGTTTTAAAACATAATATCCTCAAAGTTTTATTTCCTAAGAATTTCCTATGAATTTCAGTGTTTAAAATTTTTTTACACGAGATACAAAGATTCGATTTATTTTTTAAGTTGCTGAAATTTGTTATTGATTTCTTTCTTTTTTTTTTTTTTAAAGATTTATTTATTTATTTATTTTTGGGTGGAGGTCGGGTTGGGGAGGGAGGGGAGCGGGTGGGCCACTTCTATTGGTCTTTCATTTCTCTATTTTCATTTGTCTTTGCTCTCTGGCTCCTGTGGGCCTCCCATCGCGGTGGCGTCTGTTGTCGCAGAGCGCCAGCTTTGGGCACATGCGCTCCAGAGCTCCGGCTCAGCAATTGGACACATTGGTCCAGCCTCTCCGCAGCACATGAGATCCTCCCAGGCCAGGGATCGAACTGGCGCCCCCTGCACTGCAAGGTGGTGTCCTTATGCACTGGACGACCAGGGGAAGCCCCTGTTATTGATTTCTATTTCTATTTTATTATGATCATAGAATGTATATCTCTGTGTACATAGTTATTTCTGAATGCTTATTGACCTTCTAAAAGGGAAGAATGACATTTTAGGATTAGCTCACCCTGTATGTGGCTGCTGAATCCATTCACCTTATCTAGTTTTTTACCTTTCATTAAGACATCTGAACTTAAAAGGGAACTGAAATGTGAAAAGAAGCAAAGTCTTATTTTAAAAGTACAGTTTGTTTTCAAATTTCTTATTTTCAGTGCCATTCTTTCTGAATGTTGCTTTGTAGTAAGTTCTATATCCTGGTTTGATCTATATTCCTGATACTTCTTGTTTAAGCCATGTAGTTACTACCAGGCCTGATATGGTTCTTGAGAGCTAGTTCCTGGCACATTTTT
The DNA here is from genome assembly GCA_022376925.1 of Tragulus kanchil. Classification (NCBI taxonomy): domain Eukaryota; kingdom Metazoa; phylum Chordata; class Mammalia; order Artiodactyla; family Tragulidae; genus Tragulus; species Tragulus kanchil. Next base: position 24,867,370 of record JAIOJX010000004.1, read on the forward strand.
AGACAGTCCTGTGTTTTTAGTGATGTGACAAATTGCTCTTTTACACTCAGAATACAAGCTGCCTCTTTAAGGGTGTCTGTCAACTTTTGTCATATTTGGCTTCTGATTCTCATTCACACCATTATGTACATGATGGCTTCCAATAAAGGTTTCTTTGAAACCAGTGAAAGTGTTAGTCCTAAATCATGTCCCACTGTTTGAGACCCCATGGACTGTAACCCACCAGGCTCCTGTGTCCATGAGATTTCCCAGGCAAGAATAGAGGGTTCCCATTCCCTTCTCAAAGGGATCTTTCCTACCCAGAGATTGAACTTGCATTTCAGGCAGATTCTTTACCACTAAGCCAACAGGGAAGCCAGTTTTTGACACTAATTGCCACTTACCAGACCTGCTGTTCCATTGAAGTGTACAGACCATCAAGTGTTTCAGCAGAAGTAGAAGAAACTATTTCATAATCATTGCTTTAATCTAAAAAAATGAATATGAAGTGATAATGATAGCAATTTATATTTTAGAATAGTATAAAGCCTTTTTTTCAAGAGTCCAAGGTGAATCAATGTTAATTTGCACCTGAAAACTAAGGGTTCTGAAAGCCTGGTTTGTTTCTGACTAGCTGACCTTTAGCTCCATTTACAAAACAAACAAACAAAAAAAAACAGAATGTTCTTTAGATTGTCAGCAGCTTAAATACAAACAAGTATATTGTTCTGATATGGACCATACCAGATCTATACAGCACTGTTTTAGGACCCTTAAATTGATTATTGCACACCAAGGATTATTTTTTTCATATTTACAGAGTAGACCGACTACAGTTGAAGGGGAACATGTGTGGAAATGAGAATGAAAATGCCACTCAGAAATCATGCTTCAGCAAAATAAGGCCAAGTTAAATGTTGAATTTTAAAAGTACAGTTTGTTTTCAAATTTCTTATTTTCAGTGCCATTCTTTCTGAATGTTGCTTTGTAGTAAGTTCTATATCCTGGTTTGATCTATATTCCTGATACTTCTTGTTTAAGCCATGTAGTTACTACCAGGCCTGATATGGTTCTTGAGAGCTAGTTCCTGGCACATTTTAGACAGTCCTGTGTTTTTAGTGATGTGACAAATTGCTCTTTTACACTCAGAATACAAGCTGCCTCTTTAAGGGTGTCTGTCAACTTTTGTCATATTTGGCTTCTGATTCTCATTCACACCATTATGTACATGATGGCTTCCAATAAAGGTTTCTTTGAAACCAGTGAAAGTGTTAGTCCTAAATCATGTCCCACTGTTTGAGACCCCATGGACTGTAACCCACCAGGCTCCTGTGTCCATGAGATTTCCCAGGCAAGAATAGAGGGTTCCCATTCCCTTCTCAAAGGGATCTTTCCTACCCAGAGATTGAACTTGCATTTCAGGCAGATTCTTTACCACTAAGCCAACAGGGAAGCCAGTTTTTGACACTAATTGCCACTTACCAGACCTGCTGTTCCATTGAAGTGTACAGACCATCAAGTGTTTCAGCAGAAGTAGAAGAAACTATTTCATAATCATTGCTTTAATCTAAAAAAATGAATATGAAGTGATAATGATAGCAATTTATATTTTAGAATAGTATAAAGCCTTTTTTTCAAGAGTCCAAGGTGAATCAATGTTAATTTGCACCTGAAAACTAAGGGTTCTGAAAGCCTGGTTTGTTTCTGACTAGCTGACCTTTAGCTCCATTTACAAAACAAACAAACAAAAAAAAACAGAATGTTCTTTAGATTGTCAGCAGCTTAAATACAAACAAGTATATTGTTCTGATATGGACCATACCAGATCTATACAGCACTGTTTTAGGACCCTTAAATTGATTATTGCACACCAAGGATTATTTTTTTCATATTTACAGAGTAGACCGACTACAGTTGAAGGGGAACATGTGTGGAAATGAGAATGAAAATGCCACTCAGAAATCATGCTTCAGCAAAATAAGGCCAAGTTAAATGTTGAATTTTAATAGCATACTGTTAATTACGCTTTTCTGTCTGTCTTACACCACTATGTAGTTACACATCCCAGATTAGAAATGGAACTTTTTGACATTTCCTAATATTTTAAAATGATAAACTGAAATTACCCTTTGGAAAGCATAATTGTTAGTAATAAAAAGCTGCTATATTTCTCTGTTATGAAGATGTGTTTTAAGCACAAGCAGGATACTTTATGTCTTAACTGTTCTTGCACATCAGCTAAATTAGAATGCTTTGATATGTTAATTATTTATCATTTTAAATTATGCATCTTCTAAAATCAAAGAAACACATAACCTATAATTTATTATTCATTTAGCATGAAAATGTGTCTTTATGTGGCAGTTTCTCTTCTAGGTACAGAATTTCTGTTTTGATGTAAAACTTATCAACATATGGCTTCAAATACAGGATGGAAGAGTTCAGTTATTTGAAAAAATGCATACACAAAATCTTCACCAGTTGTTTTCCAGTATAATTTTGCCACTTTATAGGTCTTAATGAAGTCTGTGCCTTTATGGATAAAGATAGACATAGATACATATATAGACATGGTTAGGTATGGCATCTATATTCTATGTCATTGCCTATGCCTGTATATCTCTGTGTATATATAGGTGTTGGTGTGTGTGCTGAGTTGCTTCAGTCATTTCTGACTCTTTGCAACCCTGTGGAGTGTAGCCTTTCAGGCTCTTCTAGGCAAGAATACTAGAGTTGATTGCCATACGCTCCTCCAGAGGATCTTCCCAACCCACAGATCAAACCCGTGTCTATTATGTTTTCTGCAATGGAATATGGATTCTTTAACACTAACACCACCTGGAGTCCATGTATGTGTTTAGTTTCTGTGAAATTAGATACCCTAGATTTCAGACAAATGCATCAAATTCATAGTAAATTGAAGTGAGTAGAGGACTTTCTGTAAATAATGAAATATGTATTTAAATAACATTTCCTCTATTTCCAACAAGCAAGATTCTACTTTATTATCTGTCTTTAGAATCAAGGGAACTGTTTAACTAGAAAACTCCAATGTCCTTTTTCTCTGGTGTTGTAAAAACAAATTATGTAAGTCCCATCTAATCCCTTAAACAAATAAACACAACACACATCATGTTACTTGTTGATGTATATGTTAGTGATTCACCAAAGAAGAAAGTGATAAGTATGTATACAAACAGAAGGGGCTTCCTAGTTAAGACTTTGTGTTATTTATGAGTATTTACACAAAATTTTGAGAGACACACCCGAGGAATAGTTATGCAAACTTAGTTTTTCCCCAACTTTGTTTATAGAATTCATAACTCTCCTTTTTCTTTTAGCCATTCCAGAAGAAAAGGATATCTTATTTTCTGAATACTTTGTAACCATGAACACCGACTGTTGCACATATCTTTCAGACTATTTCTCTGCAAATTAAACTTAGACCTTTTTAATTAAACCTTGCCCCTTCTAATGTAACTTTGAATGTCATTCTGATCTATTTTTTTCAAATACAAAGTAGGATCAAATGATTACAACATTGAATGCTTATGAGGAAAATGGGTCAGAACTCATAGCATTAGAACTAATTAGAAATTTAGAACAATATATGTATCTATGTCTTAAATCTTCACCAGTTGTTTTCCATTTAATTTTGCCACTTTATAGGTCTTAATGAAGTCTGTGCCTTTATGGATAAAGATAGACATAGATACATATATAGACATGGTTAGGTATGGCATCTATATTCTATGTCATTGCCTATGCCTGTATATCTCTGTGTATATATAGGTGTTGGTGTGTGTGCTGAGTTGCTTCAGTCATTTCTGACTCTTTGCAACCCTGTGGAGTGTAGCCTTTCAGGCTCTTCTAGGCAAGAATACTAGAGTTGATTGCCATACGCTCCTCCAGAGGATCTTCCCAACCCACAGATCAAACCCGTGTCTATTATGTTTTCTGCAATGGAATATGGATTCTTTAACACTAACACCACCTGGAGTCCATGTATGTGTTTAGTTTCTGTGAAATTAGATACCCTAGATTTCAGACAAATGCATCAAATTCATAGTAAATTGAAGTGAGTAGAGGACTTTCTGTAAATAATGAAATATGTATTTAAATAACATTTCCTCTATTTCCAACAAGCAAGATTCTACTTTATTATCTGTCTTTAGAATCAAGGGAACTGTTTAACTAGAAAACTCCAATGTCCTTTTTCTCTGGTGTTGTAAAAACAAATTATGTAAGTCCCATCTAATCCCTTAAACAAATAAACACAACACACATCATGTTACTTGTTGATGTATATGTTAGTGATTCACCAAAGAAGAAAGTGATAAGTATGTATACAAACAGAAGGGGCTTCCTAGTTAAGACTTTGTGTTATTTATGAGTATTTACACAAAATTTTGAGAGACACACCCGAGGAATAGTTATGCAAACTTAGTTTTTCCCCAACTTTGTTTATAGAATTCATAACTCTCCTTTTTCTTTTAGCCATTCCAGAAGAAAAGGATATCTTATTTTCTGAATACTTTGTAACCATGAACACCGACTGTTGCACATATCTTTCAGACTATTTCTCTGCAAATTAAACTTAGACCTTTTTAATTAAACCTTGCCCCTTCTAATGTAACTTTGAATGTCATTCTGATCTATTTTTTTCAAATACAAAGTAGGATCAAATGATTACAACATTGAATGCTTATGAGGAAAATGGGTCAGAACTCATAGCATTAGAACTAATTAGAAATTTAGAACAATATATGTATCTATGTCTAATATATATTTTGTAAAACATTCTGAAGTACTTTGAGGATACTCGGTTCAAATCTCAAGAAACCTCTCCTTTCCATTGTAGGGTTTTTTTTTTGTATAGTCCCAAATAATTTGGAATGAATATTTGAGTAAGGAAGATTCTTGGAAAACTTGGCAGTGCATACACTACAAGCTCAATAAATTGAAGTATATGCTGAGAATAAATCAGGAAGTAAAATGGAGAATCTAAATGTGGCAGGTGGAATCTAGGATGATTCCTGTCTCCTGATATTCACATTCTGATATAATCCCCAACCAGATGTGTAGATTGTGTTTAAGGACTGTTTTTTTTTTTTTTTTTTTTTTAAGATTTATTTATTTATTTATTTTGGGCGGGGATCAGGTTGGGGAGGGAGGGGAGCAGGCGGGCCACTTCTATTGGTCTTTCATTTCTCTATTTTCATCCGTCTTTGTTCTTTGACCCGTGTAGGCTTCCCATCGCGGTGGCGTCTGTCGTTGCAGAGCACCGGCTCTGGGCGCATGCGCTCCAGAGCTCTGGCTCAGTGATTGGACGCATCGGTCCAGTCGCTAAGTGGCACATGGGATCTTCCCAGGCCAGGGATCGAACAGGCGTCCCTTGCACTGCAAGGCAGTGTCCTTACCCACTGGACCACCAGGGGAAGCCCTAAGGACAGTTTTATGATTAAGAGAATACTGCAAAGATGTTGGGATTTCACCTTCAGCCTCAGGCTATATGAAGACTGTGGAACCCATCTTGGGTGCTCTCTTTCTGTCTTTCTGTCTGTCTCCTTCTCTGTTGGATGTCTTGCACAAAAACTATAATTGAATAAAAACTGTCAGGGGATAAAAACTGTCATATCGGAATAAGCCCTATGGAGAAGCCCCAAACACACTGAGCAGCTGAGGGTCCCTGTTTCAACACCTCACAAGGAACTGAGGCCCTTCATAAGAATCACATGAAGAACAAAAGCCATGCCAGCAATCATGTAAATGAGCTTGGGAGTGAATCTTCTATTCCAGTTGAGACTTCAGGCCAGTGCCAGCTGTGGTCTACAGCTTGAATACAATATGAAAAGCCTTCAGATACCTGACTAATTGTGTTGGATTTCTAGCCCCCAAAACTATGAAATAAAAATGTTTATCATTTTAAACCACTAAATTTGGGGGTAACTTGTTTCACAGCAAAAAATAAACAGTACATTAAGCAAAATATAATAGCTTATGCAAAGATAGGGAGATAAAGATATTAGGATTTCATATAATTCTATAAATAAACCTATTATCACCTTGATTTCTGTAAGAGATGAATGAACTTTTATGCTGTTTTCTATTCCTTTAAAAATTTTGTACTCTTTATTTATTTATTGGAAGGAAATTATTTCACAATATTGTGTTGGTTTCTGCCATAAAACAATGCAAATCAGCCAAAATTAAACACATATCCCCTCTCTCTTGAACCTTCCTCCTCTTCCCCACCACACCTTTGTAGGTAACACAGAGTACCAAGTTGGGCTCCCTGTGCTATATACAAACTTCTTAACATCTATCTGTTTTATGCATGATATCGTATTATATATCGATGCTACTTTCTCCATTCAGCCCAGTCTCTCCTGCCCACAACTGTCTACAAGCCCATTCTCTACATCTGTGTCATTGTTCATTCCCTGGAATAGATTCATCATTATCATTTTTCTCATGGCCAAGTAATAGTCCATGGTATATATGTACCACATCTTCTTTATCCATTCATCTGTAGATGGGTGTCTAGATTGCTTCCATGTCCTGGCAATTATAAATAGATCTCAGTAAACATTGGGGTACATGTGTCTTTTAGAAGTGTGCCTTTCTCTCTCAGCTATCTTTAATCATTTAAGGAACCATTCACAAATAAACTCATTTTCCTATTAAATAATTTGAGTGCAATGATCATGAATGAAATAAACAGTGTCAACCTTTAAAAACGTTCCTTTCTAAGAACAGTGGCATTTTATTCAGCATCTATTTAAATTGCTTTTACTGTTTGAAACATCGATATTTTATTCCCCAAGTATTCTTATAAAAAGATATCGCTGGTAGGAGAGCTTTGGAAAGTTACCTTTGCCAACATTCTATTTTTCCCATCATTTCTTAAGAAAGATAATCATACCTTATAATCTAGTCCAATACTCCCTGCAGCATAAATCGTTGTAATATTAAACCTTAATATTTATTGTCTGTTCTGTCTTGCTGCTGACAGTCCTATTAATGCTTCACTTAGCAAGTCAAAAAGAAATACCTCAGTACTACATAGTACTAGAAAAGATTGAGAAAACTCTTTGAACACAAATCAGGTGAAAGCATAACTTATCTGTTACAGCACAGGAAGATTAAGTACATGACCATAAAATTCCCTGCAATCATGGTAACTGGAGTCGAAGTTGCCTCTATTGCTTTCATAAATCCTTTAAGTACGCTTTCCATCTCTCAACAATTCCTGACAAAGCTTGTGTGCTGTTGCTGTGAATCTGCCTACCTCGAAAGTCCTGATGATGAATATTTCATATGCTTACCCTTCTCCATGTCTCTAATTTGGAATAAGCAAGTATACTGTTTACTTGTGCTTCTTAAGATCTTATTAGTTGAATATGGATTTGTGCTTTCAGTCTTTAACCACCTAATTTTCTCTTATAGAAATTTAAATTTTTCCAGTGATGAATGAGGTGATTGCATTTCACAAATTTTAAGGCCACAGGCCATTAACTGAGTCACTCTCAGCACTTGTCATTTTGCCCAGATACTTATGCAAAAGGAAAGGCGAGGGCCATGTTGTTGCAATTCCTGGCTAGTGCCTCAGAAAGATCCCTCATAAACTTTATATGTAAACTTCATTTGAGCAGGTTTAAGGTAAAAAAATAAATCAATTATAAAAATTAACCATTTCTGAGAGAAATTAAATGAATACTTATATTTTAAAGTTGGATTTGAAGTTTGGATTTCTCTGTATTCTTAGGATTCATGATACAGTGTCAACCAGAAGATTATCACAGATGGATATAGAATATATTCATGATAGATGAATATTATCATTCAACTATATATATATATATATATATATATATATATATATATACGTAGTACAGATTTATGAGCTAAGGCAAAATGTCAACATCAGAACATTATAGTAGAGTAGAATTATTCCATTGGTTTCTGTGAGTTTTACTAATAGACAGAATATCGCAGAATTACCTAAAAGTACCTGGTATATTACTTCTCTGGTTGGGTGTCATCCCCTTGTGGCAAAGTAAGAACAGAACAAGGAGATATACAAGCAGACTATCCAGAATATTCAAATCTGACAGCAAGAGTTTTTGGACTTTGCTTCACTCCAAAACACCATTTCCTTTAGCCAGTAGTATGAACAGGGTGAGTAAGTCAAGCATCTGGGTGTATGACTTCATAAGACATCATATATCTTCACTTGAGTGAGAATGGAAAGAAAAATATACAGTCTGTTATTCTGAAGACATTCTCAGAATCTGAGACTGGGAATCCCATACTTAAATATAATCTAACCAATTAACTAACTGACAGAAACAAAAGTCACTATCAAATGCTGTCCTTCCTTTGCTCCTTCCCCTGATTTTGAACAGGTTTCTTTTCAGTGTCTCCATATATTGCTTTTAAAATATCACCTTCCCTATGGCTGTATTAAGCCCATACTTTTAGTTCCTTCAACTGTTCCATGCATTTTAATATCCTTAGAGCTTAGTTTTTGCTTATGGTAGAAATCTATTTCTTGTACTAAAAAAATATTCATTTTTATGTAAAACATTATGAGATATACCTTACCTCTAAATATCCAGAACTAAGTCAGCTTTATTTTATTTGGGATCTGAAAAAGATCTGGCCAAGTCATAAATGCTCTAAGAATTGAATAGAGCATGTTAATTCACATTCAACAAAGAATCTTAAAATGTATATCTAAAATTTATTAACTAAGTAAAATATTGAGATATTTATAACATTAAATTATTTAAAAAATGTATTACTAATATGCCAGATTATCTCAATTTATAAATTAATTTCAGAAATTAATAAATTGTTGAGAGAGTTATATTGAAATTTGAATAGAAACCTAGTCTCATTTGGATCCTTTATGGCAGATAGAATGGCAATATAGTATAATGCAGTGAAATAACATGGACTTTTATTTATGAATGGTTTTTGCTTAGCATTGTGTTAGGTCTTGTAGAAAATTAAGTGATATGTCATGCACTATGCTGATTTTTTTCAATGTGTTATCTGAGTGAGACCCCAGGGCAGCTGTATCAATTATGTGGTTAATGCTGAAACTAAGAGTTTACTTAGTCAGGATTTTGATAACAAACCTATCTACTTTCAACATATTTGATCTATCCATCATGCAGTCCTGGCTGCAAAGGTTTTATCTTTATTTTATTGTATATATGTTTAGTTTATCTTATTTTCAGACACCTTGTACGTGGTAAGAAGTCAGTAAGTATTTATTTAATAAATAAATGAAGAAATGAAGAGTAAAGATAGAATATGAATATAGTAATTGTCTTTTGTGTCCTTAGAATTTTTACAGGGTTTTAAGATCATTGTAATAATTAACTCTGCCCTAAAATATCCAGTTCTCACAACTCGAACTCTAAATATGAAGCTGAGAGGAACAACATATTAAATTTGACCAGTTATCATTTGCTGCTGAGAAGGTAGAAGAACATCTTTAATTTGCTATGGATTATATGTCTTTGTAAAAAGAAATTACATTTTTAAGAAAATAACCAGAATGAATTGAATAGATGGGATTGAAGGTTGACCGTACTCACTGTAGAAATAATTGCAGCAAATGAAATTCTCTATTTTAAGTTTGTTCCAGTCGTGAGCATTTTGTGGGAAATTTTTGTGTAAGTTCTATGTGTCAGATAAGTGAAGTGCTAGAATGTTATAAAAGTTGCTCACCTGAAATTTTGAGAATTAAGGGCAGAATCTTCTCAGGATTATTACAAGATAAAAGGTTGTACAACTAGCCAAAGATAAAGGTATGTGACAAAAGGACTGGCCAAATAGAATTGATCTCAACAGGCATGACAAAAGTAGCATTTCCTAATGTGTTAAATTTATGTAGTACTATAAAAATTTTGAGTTGGGGACAAGTGGATAAAATTTTTTGAGGAAAATGAATAATTGGTAAAGCATTTTCTTAATGCTTAATGTTGTAGGGTGAATAATGTACCCTACAGATGTCCTACCCCTTGGAACTTGAAAATATGTTATCCTATATGGCATAGGGATTTTGCAGATCTGATTAAATAATGAATATTGAGATGGGGCAATTATTCTGGATTACCCAGTTTAGCCCAATGTAGTCAAAAGTATCCATATCAGATTGGAAGATAAGAAGTAAAACTATCACTGTTTACAAATGACATCATACTGTATGTGGAAAACCATAAAGACACTATCAGAAAATTACTAGAGCTAATCAGCTAATTTAGCAAAGTTACTGGGTACAAAATCAACAGAGAAAAATCACTCGCATTCCTATATACAAACAATGAAAAATCAGAAAGAGAAATCAGGGAAGCAATCCCATTCACCATTGCAACAAAAAGAATAAAATATATAGGAATAAACCTACCTAAAGAGATAACTGTACACAGAAAATTATAGGACACTGATTAAAGAAATCAAAGGCCACACAAACAGATGGAGATATACTCCTGTTCCTGGATTGGAAGAATCAATATCATGAAAATGACCATGCTGCCAAATATCATTTACAGATTCAATGTGATTCCTATCAAATTTCCAATGGTATTTTCACAGAACTGGAACAAAAAATTATCTCATTTCATATGGAAATATAAAAGATCCCAGATAGCCCAAGTATTCTTTACAAAGAAGAATGGAGCTATAGGGATCAAACTGCCTAACTTCAGACCATAGTACAGAGTAACAGTCATCAAGACAGCAGGGTATTGGCACAAAAATGGAAATATAGACCAATGGAACAAGATAGAGAGCCCAGAGATAAACCAACACACCTTTGGGTACCTTATTTTTGGCAAAGGTGGCAAGAATATATAATGGAATAAAGGCAACCTCTTCAACAAATGGCACTGGGAAAACGGGACAGCTACATGTAAAAGACTGAAGCTGCAATACTTCCTAACACCATACACAAAGATAAACTCAAAATGTATTAAAGACCTAAATTTAAGACCAGAAATCATAAAACTCTTAGAGGAAAATATAGGTAGAACAGTGGATGACATAAATCAAAGCCAGATCTTCTATGACCCGCCTCCTAGAGTAATGAAAATAAAAACAAAAATAAGCAAATAGGACTGTTGTGGGCACCATGTTGGAGCTTACTCTGATTACTATTCTCACTAGTTATCACTGAGAGACACTATATTAAATAGCTCAGAGACTTTTTCGCAAACACGGTGTAGTCCCCTCAGGGTGTAGCAAAAGTATCCATATCAGATTGGAAGATAAGAAGTAAAACTATCACTGTTTACAAATGACATCATACTGTATGTGGAAAACCATAAAGACACTATCAGAAAATTACTAGAGCTAATCAGCTAATTTAGCAAAGTTACTGGGTACAAAATCAACAGAGAAAAATCACTCGCATTCCTATATACAAACAATGAAAAATCAGAAAGAGAAATCAGGGAAGCAATCCCATTCACCATTGCAACAAAAAGAATAAAATATATAGGAATAAACCTACCTAAAGAGATAACTGTACACAGAAAATTATAGGACACTGATTAAAGAAATCAAAGGCCACACAAACAGATGGAGATATACTCCCTGTTCCTGGATTGGAAGAATCAATATCATGAAAATGACCATGCTGCCAAATATCATTTACAGATTCAATGTGATTCCTATCAAATTTCCAATGGTATTTTTCACAGAACTGGAACAAAAAATTATCTCATTTCATATGGAAATATAAAAGATCCCAGATAGCCCAAGTATTCTTTACAAAGAAGAATGGAGCTATAGGGATCAAACTGCCTAACTTCAGACCATAGTACAGAGTAACAGTCATCAAGACAGCAGGGTATTGGCACAAAAATGGAAATATAGACCAATGGAACAAGATAGAGAGCCCAGAGATAAACCAACACACCTTTGGGTACCTTATTTTTGGCAAAGGTGGCAAGAATATATAATGGAATAAAGGCAACCTCTTCAACAAATGGCACTGGGAAAACGGGACAGCTACATGTAAAAGACTGAAGCTGCAATACTTCCTAACACCATACACAAAGATAAACTCAAAATGTATTAAAGACCTAAATTTAAGACCAGAAATCATAAAACTCTTAGAGGAAAATATAGGTAGAACAGTGGATGACATAAATCAAAGCCAGATCTTCTATGACCCGCCTCCTAGAGTAATGAAAATAAAAACAAAAATAAGCAAATAGGACTGTTGTGGGCACCATGTTGGAGCTTACTCTGATTACTATTCTCACTAGTTATCACTGAGAGACACTATATTAAATAGCTCAGAGACTTTTTCGCAAACACGGTGTAGTCCCCTCAGGGTGTGAGCCTCAGACTTCAACAATAAAGTGTCGTTCTCTTGAATATTGTCAAACCAAGAGTGGGCTTATTAATCATCAAATAAAGGCAAGCACAGATAATCAGAACTAATCAGAACTCAATCAAGTGCAAACAGATGTTCTTACCCCAGAGCTGGAGAGTTCCAATCTCACATCGGCGCAGCCGATCTCCATGAGCGAGCCTCCTGCACAATCTTCCTTTACCCTTTTTATATTTTTTCCAACTAGAAATTTCAAATTAATTAGTAATCATGCAGAAGCTTTTTGTTTCTCTAGAGATGCAAAAGAGGTCATCACCAGAGCACTTTCTCCCCCACCAACACCTTTTTCAATTTTTAAGTTACAAAGGGCACTCAGAGTTGTAAAGTGTTTCATTATCATTAAAAAGTGGGTAAGAGGAAGAACCTTTGTGCTCTGTATTGGTCTCAGAGAGGCGAGGCTTACAGGCAGCGCATATCCTTAGTGTGAGGAGACATTTGTCTGCTCAGCCCGGGATATCTTTTCTTAATCTTTCCTGTGAGAAGTGCACATGCCTTTACTTGCCCATGACAGGACCTAATTAAACTTAAAAGCTTTTGCTGTTGAAAAGCAACTATAAACAAGGTGAAAAGACAACCCTCAGAATGGGAGAAAATAATAGCAAATGAAACAACAGACAAAAAACTAATCTCTAAAATATACAAACAGCTCATGAAATTCAACAACCGAAAAAACAAATAACCCAGTCAAAAAATGGGAAAAAAACCTAAAGAGACGTCTCTCCAAAGAAGACATGCATATAGCCAACAAACACATGAAAAGATGATCAACATCACTCATTATTAAAGAAATGCAAATCTAAACTACAATGAGATATTACCTCACACCAGTCAGAATGACCATCATCAAAAAGTCTATAGACATAAATGCTGGAGAGGGTGTGGAGAAAAGGGAACCCTCTTGCATTGTGGGTGGAAATGTATGTTGATACAGCCACTATGGAAGACAGTATGGAGATTCCTTAGAAAACTAGGAATAGAACCACCATATGACCCAGCAATCCCATTATTAGTCTTATACCCTGAGGAAATCAAAATTGAAAGAGACACCTGTACCCCAATGTTCACTGCAGAACTTTTTATGTGTTCCATAACTGGAACATGGAAACAACCTAAATGTCCATCAGCAAATGAATGGATAAAGAAGCTGTGGTACATATATATAATAGAACATTTCTCAGCCATAAAAAGAATGCATTTGAGTCAGTCTTAATGAGGTGGGTTAACTTAGAACCTACTATATAAAGTGAAGTAAGTCAGAAAGATAAGGATAAACATAGTATACTAACACATACATATGGAATCTAGAAATTTGGTACTGATAAATGTATATGCAGAGCAGCAATGGAGAATCAGACAGAGAAAACAGACTTGTGGACGTTAAGGGGATGGAGAGGTGGGTGATAGGTATGGAAAGAGTAACATGGAAACTTAACATTACTATATATAAAAGAGACAAGCAATGTGAATGTGCTCTAAGATGAAGGGAACTTACACAGGGGCTATGCAACAACCTAGAGGGGTGGGATGGTGAGGAAGATGGGAAAGAAGTTCAATGGGAGGGGTCGAGTGTATACCTATGACTGATTCAGGTTTATGTATAGCAGTAAACAATAAACTCTATAAAAGTAAAATAAAAATAAATTAATAAAATAATTAAAAAATGAGAGAGAAGAGTCAAATTCATAGAAATTAGGATGACTGAAGCAGAAGTCAGAGTTATCTAGAGTCAAGAGCCAAAAGATGCTACAGTTCATTGTTACTAAAAAATGCATAAACCCTAACCCAGTCAAAAAATGGGAAAAAAACCTAAAGAGACGTCTCTCCAAAGAAGACATGCATATAGCCAACAAACACATGAAAAGATGATCAACATCACTCATTATTAAAGAAATGCAAATCTAAACTACAATGAGATATTACCTCACACCAGTCAGAATGACCATCATCAAAAAGTCTATAGACATAAATGCTGGAGAGGGTGTGGAGAAAAGGGAACCCTCTTGCATTGTGGGTGGAAATGTATGTTGATACAGCCACTATGGAAGACAGTATGGAGATTCCTTAGAAAACTAGGAATAGAACCACCATATGACCCAGCAATCCCATTATTAGTCTTATACCCTGAGGAAATCAAAATTGAAAGAGACACCTGTACCCCAATGTTCACTGCAGAACTTTTTATGTGTTCCATAACTGGAACATGGAAACAACCTAAATGTCCATCAGCAAATGAATGGATAAAGAAGCTGTGGTACATATATATAATAGAACATTTCTCAGCCATAAAAAGAATGCATTTGAGTCAGTCTTAATGAGGTGGGTTAACTTAGAACCTACTATATAAAGTGAAGTAAGTCAGAAAGATAAGGATAAACATAGTATACTAACACATACATATGGAATCTAGAAATTTGGTACTGATAAATGTATATGCAGAGCAGCAATGGAGAATCAGACAGAGAAAACAGACTTGTGGACGTTAAGGGGATGGAGAGGTGGGTGATAGGTATGGAAAGAGTAACATGGAAACTTAACATTACTATATATAAAAGAGACAAGCAATGTGAATGTGCTCTAAGATGAAGGGAACTTACACAGGGGCTATGCAACAACCTAGAGGGGTGGGATGGTGAGGAAGATGGGAAAGAAGTTCAATGGGAGGGGTCGAGTGTATACCTATGACTGATTCAGGTTTATGTATAGCAGTAAACAATAAACTCTATAAAAGTAAAATAAAAATAAATTAATAAAATGAAAAAAAAATGAGAGAGAAGAGTCAAATTCATAGAAATTAGGATGACTGAAGCAGAAGTCAGAGTTATCTAGAGTCAAGAGCCAAAAGATGCTACAGTTCATTGTTACTAGAAAAGGCAAAGAAATGGATTCTCCCCTAGTGCCTTCAGGAGAAACATAGACCTGCCAACATTTAGACTTCAGTCTAGTGAGACCCATTTTGGACTGCTTATCTCCAGAACAGTAAGATAATGAATGTGCTCTTTTTAGCCACAGAATTTGTGCTAATTTGTTATATCAGAGATAAAAATTGAATACAATTGGAGTAGGAAAATTAAAACTGTTATATTTTTGTACTTTTATGTATCAAGCTCTTAAATGTTTCTGCACTCTGTGACTTAATGGAGAAGATAAAGAGATGACACTTAAATCCCACTTAGAGGGATGGTAAGATTAAGTGGATGACCAGTTCCTTTGAATTTAGTCTAGGACTGTCCTGATCTTAGCATGAAAATAAGTTCCTTATCCTGGAAGCCTCTTCGCCTACAGGCAAATTGGGACAGTTGGTCCTCAGACACTAGGGTGAAATTCTCTATGAGTCAGTCTGTGTCCTCATGAATAAACAGTGATGAGACCAGCCCATTTGTTGAGGGGATGTGTTGCACTGTATAGAGAAGTTACATTTACTGGACTGTATAATAAACCATGCAAGAAAAAACTGCACTTGGTAAAAATTGCTCTTAAAAATTCTTCAGGATGATCTGGTGTTGGAGATAGACATATTTTCTTTCAGCATGTCTAACACTGCCAGTTTTTCTCCCAGAGCTGTGACAGATTGCTCTTTCTCTAGTTAAGCTCCGGAAGGAATTAACTTGTGTTTGGGGACCATGTGGCATGAAAACCACAGAAAACTGGTTTATTGAGTAGTCTCAACTCAGTGAGGGTATAAAACATGAATAGTTTTCTTTTTTTGTCTTTTTTTTTTTTTTTTTTAACAATCACTGCTTTCAACTGCAATCTGTCAAAATGTCCTTATTGACATCTGTGGTAGGTTCCATAATTTTCTACTACTTTGATTAAAGCATACTTCAATCAATGTATAACTTTCTTTTTTCATCCTACTAAAATATCACCTTCTTCCCATGTATACTTGAATTGGAGCTTTCCTACATTAGGAATATCAGAGGCTGAAGAGGGAGGAAGGTGCTTTCTGCCTCGGAAACTAGCCTTTTTTTTCAAATCCTCCCTATACAGATGTGCTAGTGAGATAAGGAAGGAGAGGAAAAGAGACAACTATTTCCACTCAGTTAGTTGCTGTATCCTATACTTTCTCTTGGTATTTTCTACTTTTCTGGCTTGGATATACTGACTTGTAATTTGTTTCTACAGAATATAGATATAAATTTGTCTGAGGGCCACAATAGGCCTCCCTACTCCCCTCTGTTCTAATCATTAGGAGTCATGTTCATAGCTTTATCCCCACTTGGGTTGTTTAGTAGGTAGCCACTTTGTGTGAGGGCCTGGCTAGGTGGATCTAGTCTCTATGGGTTTCTATTGACTCCTGAGAAATGTGTACCTTGGATCTCTCTAGCAGTGGGAGAAGAGCCAGCTCCATAGTTTTCTCTCCCCATTCCCTATTAAACTTTCTGGTTTTCTTTTATTATTATTATGTATTTTAAATTTGTTTTTAATTTAAGTATAATTGCTTTATAGTATTATGTTGGTTTCTTTGAAACATCAACATGAATCAGTCATAGGTATACATATGTCTCTCCCTTTCAAGCCTCTTCCTGACCTCACGCCATCTTACCCCTCTAGGTTGTTATACAGATCTGATTTGAGTTTCCTGAAACATACAGTAAGTTCCCATTGGCTATCTATTTTAAAAATGGTAATGTATGTTTCCATCTTATGCATTCGACCGTCTCCTTCCTCTTCCCACACTGGGTCTATAAGTTTACTACTCTTCTTTTATAGTTATAGAATAATCAAAAGGTTAATATTTAAGCAGACAGCAAACTTAGAAACCAAATAATGGCATTCAGTTTTTAGCTTTCCCATTGTCTACAAAAGATTTTTCATGGAACTGCATCTCCCTTTGTTTTGTTGTGGGAAGAAATGAAGTAGTGATCTCTCTCTCCAGACACTACTTTCCTAGAGATGCTCTTTCCCCTCTTCCTTCTTTCATCCTACTAAAATATCACCTTCTTCCCATGTATACTTGAATTGGAGCTTTCCTACATTAGGAATATCAGAGGCTGAAGAGGGAGGAAGGTGCTTTCTGCCTCGGAAACTAGCCTTTTTTTTCAAATCCTCCCTATACAGATGTGCTAGTGAGATAAGGAAGGAGAGGAAAAGAGACAACTATTTCCACTCAGTTAGTTGCTGTATCCTATACTTTCTCTTGGTATTTTCTACTTTTCTGGCTTGGATATACTGACTTGTAATTTGTTTCTACAGAATATAGATATAAATTTGTCTGAGGGCCACAATAGGCCTCCCTACTCCCCTCTGTTCTAATCATTAGGAGTCATGTTCATAGCTTTATCCCCACTTGGGTTGTTTAGTAGGTAGCCACTTTGTGTGAGGGCCTGGCTAGGTGGATCTAGTCTCTATGGGTTTCTATTGACTCCTGAGAAATGTGTACCTTGGATCTCTCTAGCAGTGGGAGAAGAGCCAGCTCCATAGTTTTCTCTCCCCATTCCCTATTAAACTTTCTGGTTTTCTTTTATTATTATTATGTATTTTAAATTTGTTTTTAATTTAAGTATAATTGCTTTATAGTATTATGTTGGTTTCTTTGAAACATCAACATGAATCAGTCATAGGTATACATATGTCTCTCCCTTTCAAGCCTCTTCCTGACCTCACGCCATCTTACCCCTCTAGGTTGTTATACAGATCTGATTTGAGTTTCCTGAAACATACAGTAAGTTCCCATTGGCTATCTATTTTAAAAATGGTAATGTATGTTTCCATCTTATGCATTCGACCGTCTCCTTCCTCTTCCCACACTGGGTCTATAAGTTTACTACTCTTCTTTTATAGTTATAGAATAATCAAAAGGTTAATATTTAAGCAGACAGCAAACTTAGAAACCAAATAATGGCATTCAGTTTTTAGCTTTCCCATTGTCTACAAAAGATTTTTCATGGAACTGCATCTCCCTTTGTTTTGTTGTGGGAAGAAATGAAGTAGTGATCTCTCTCTCCAGACACTACTTTCCTAGAGATGCTCTTTCCCCTCTTCCTTCTTTCATTCCTTCCTAAAATGTGGTTTAGAATGTAGGCTCTTTGTTGTAGGGTAGGCAAAATTTCACTTCTTCTCCATCCAGTTGGTACTGAAGAATAAATTGACAGGAAACAGACTAACAGGAGAAAAGTATACTGATTTTTACATACATGTGGGAGCTCTTACAGGTAATTGAAAGCCTAAAGAAGTAGGTAGGTCTAAGTGTTTGTGTTTTAGACTGAACAAAGAGAGTTGATTGTGGAAAGTTAACTGAAATATGTGGGTAAACTAAAAGAAGAGTTTAACAAACATTGTTTTTGCAGATTTCTCTCAGTCTCAACTCCCTGTCATTGGCTTGAGAATATTCATTTTCTACATTGGTATAGAAAGAGCATCTTTTACATGGGAGTTTTATCTCCAGATATCAGGAGAAAAGGCGTGGTCAGTGCCCATCCTGCACTTGCTGTTTTTCAAGTGCGCTTAGTTTAAAATAATCCTGTCTAGGCTTCCCCAGTGGTCCAGTGGGTAAGGACACCGCCTTGCAGTGCAAGGGGCGCCAGTTGGATCCCTGGCCTGGGAAGATCCCACGTGCCGCGGAGCGGCTGGTCTGATGTGTTCAACTACTTAGCCAGCGCCTGGAGTGCATGCGCCCAGAGCCGGTGCTCTGCAACGAGAGAGCCACTGCAATGGGAGGCCACACAGGCCAAAGAACAAAAGATGGATGATAAATAAATGAAAGACCAATAGAAGTGGCCAAAAATAAAATAGAAAATAAAATATTCCACCTCTCAGTTTCATTACAGATTTTTGGATTTGAGTTTCCTGAAACATACAGTAAGTTCCCATTGGCTATCTATTTTAAAAATGGTAATGTATGTTTCCATCTTATGCATTCGACCGTCTCCTTCCTCTTCCCACACTGGGTCTATAAGTTTACTACTCTTCTTTTATAGTTATAGAATAATCAAAAGGTTAATATTTAAGCAGACAGCAAACTTAGAAACCAAATAATGGCATTCAGTTTTTAGCTTTCCCATTGTCTACAAAAGATTTTTCATGGAACTGCATCTCCCTTTGTTTTGTTGTGGGAAGAAATGAAGTAGTGATCTCTCTCTCCAGACACTACTTTCCTAGAGATGCTCTTTCCCCTCTTCCTTCTTTCATTCCTTCCTAAAATGTGGTTTAGAATGTAGGCTCTTTGTTGTAGGGTAGGCAAAATTTCACTTCTTCTCCATCCAGTTGGTACTGAAGAATAAATTGACAGGAAACAGACTAACAGGAGAAAAGTATACTGATTTTTACATACATGTGGGAGCTCTTACAGGTAATTGAAAGCCTAAAGAAGTAGGTAGGTCTAAGTGTTTGTGTTTTAGACTGAACAAAGAGAGTTGATTGTGGAAAGTTAACTGAAATATGTGGGTAAACTAAAAGAAGAGTTTAACAAACATTGTTTTTGCAGATTTCTCTCAGTCTCAACTCCCTGTCATTGGCTTGAGAATATTCATTTTCTACATTGGTATAGAAAGAGCATCTTTTACATGGGAGTTTTATCTCCAGATATCAGGAGAAAAGGCGTGGTCAGTGCCCATCCTGCACTTGCTGTTTTTCAAGTGCGCTTAGTTTAAAATAATCCTGTCTAGGCTTCCCCAGTGGTCCAGTGGGTAAGGACACCGCCTTGCAGTGCAAGGGGCGCCAGTTGGATCCCTGGCCTGGGAAGATCCCACGTGCCGCGGAGCGGCTGGTCTGATGTGTTCAACTACTTAGCCAGCGCTCTGGAGTGCATGCGCCCAGAGCCGGTGCTCTGCAACGAGAGAGTCACTGCAATGGGAGGCCCACACAGGCCAAAGAACAAAAGATGGATGATAAATAAATGAAAGACCAATAGAAGTGGCCAAAAAAATAAAATAGAATAAAATATTCCTGTCTAAAATAGTGTACTTTGTGGTAGCATGTTCTGCCACCCTTCCCTACTTAACACCTCTCTGTACCCATCATTAGGCACAATTCACCCATTATGGTCCATACATTTTGTTACCTACTGAGAATTACACTCAGTTGGACAGGAGGTATCCCTTGTAAAAGAAATTCATGTACAAAAATAATGGAAGGTATATAGATTCATGTCTCACTCATTGAGTGTAATACTGGACAGAATTAGATACTATCACTATTTTAACTTGCTCTTAAGTAGAGGGAAGTTCATGTGACTATGTATTTTGAATTGTATTTAAGTTACATGTGTGTACAGTGTAAATGCATTTTAGTGAAAAACAACTTTGGAATGATCTAAGAGGCCCTGTAAAATTTATAGAAATGTATACCTTTATTAGTTCATTGAAGTTTTTGAGTAAGAATATGATGACAATGTAAAAATTATGTCATAAATTATAAGTAACTAACAAGGAATCAAAAAGGCTGTGGGACTCTAGAAAAAAAATAATCTATTGACTTTAAAGGAAAAAGGGGAAGCAGAAAGAAATATGGAAAAAGATAGATTGAAAGAAACTTCATAAATTAACAAGGGGCAAATGAATCATTTACACATTTATGTAATTAAAAAATTCATATCAAAACAAATTAAGTTATAAAATTGTGTAAGTACATTTATGATATAATTAGGTAAACCTAAATTGTGGCTAATATTATAATTAATATAACTAATATGAATATATATTACTAATATTAATATTAGTAATATTAATATATAACTAATATTATAATTAGTTGTCATATTTTTTTAAGATGGGACAGTAGTATTGTGCTTATGTTTTATAGTAGGTATTTTGGAAATAAACATTAACGTATTTACAGATAAGATGATAAAATATTCAGGATTTCCTCAAAACAACCAAGGTTAGGAAAGAACTGGAGGCATACGTGAAGTAAAATCTACCAGGATTTGTTTTGTTTGGGTGCTTGGAAGTTTATTATCCTATTCTATTTTTGTACATGTGTTAAAATTTCTAAAGTAAAAGATTATAATATGTTTTTATATGAGAATACTGAGTTTTAATGAATTTCCCCCCTGTAATCTTTCTAAATATTGTTTTGTTTGATCGATTCTATGCCTTTTGACATGGGGTTGCAAGATGGACTTTTATCCCAAAAGAAAATGAATAGTTCTACATTCCTAGAAAGAAAGACCTGACTAGAAAGAAAGAAAGTTTAGGTAGTCATCCAGACCATTCCACTTACTTCCCACCAAAATGATAGAAATATACAATCTGAAATTTAGGTGTAGACCACTTAGTATGCATGGATTTGTATATATCATGCAAACAAGATTCAGTTATATGCAGAATTTTGAGTTTATTCCAAGATCCCTACATACTCAAGAGAATCATTTTTGTTTCTGTAAGATTCAGGATGAAGTAAAATTAAGCATTAATTCATAAATCCACACTGACATTCTTAGAAAATCTATCACATTCTTCTGAGAACCATTGTGTCTGTGTTATACACTGAAGCCATAGTTCAGTATACTAAACTGATAATATTGAATTTAGTCTAGATTAAGTTTGAGTTTAAAATGAAATTTCTTAGATTCCTTGAGATGTCACATTTTAATAATGATAAACATTTCTAGTTTAATTAATCATCTCACTAATTTATTCTAGCCTAATCCTATATTTCTTGGTGATATTAAGGATGAGTATCTCAGAAGGATTTAAATAGATTCCATTGGGAATCATACTTAACATGCAAAATAATTTCAAACTCATCTTTTATCCATACTCCAGGTATCTTAATTTCCTGTTCATAAATCAATATAATTAGAAAGACTAGAAACCAGTTCTCAGCAAATTAATAATATGAAAGCAGTTTTGATTTATGTCACCTGAAAATATCACATTGTTTATATATAAGCACAGTTTGTTGTTCTGTAAATACTTGAGAATGATACTTTCAAATAGTATTATTAAGATTATTTCAATTTTGTTAATAGTTATACTATGATAAAGGGATCCACAGTCAATATTCTTATGAAATATTAAAGATGATATATTCCTTGTAGAAAGCCTTCACACATGTTAGCTTACAAAAGGCTTTCATAAGTCCAATGTAAACGAATCTCTAATTTATTTAACTGAATATTTTTAAGTTTATTTAGCCTTGACAATATTTGGAATATATTAAAATATTTTAAAACTCTAATATTCATAGATCTTCATTTTCAAAATGCTGCTTGAATTTGTTTTTGGTAATATGAGCAAATTTTTGAAATAAATGTCTAGTCTATTTTTTTTTTTGAAATTTATTTTTCAATTTTCAATTTTTTTAATTTTTGAAATTTATTTTTAATTGGGATATAATTGCTTTACGGTATTTTGTTGGTTTCTGCCACATATTAAAATGAATCGGTCATAGGTATATGCATGTTCCCTTCCTCCTACCTCCCACTGCATCCCACCTCTCTTAGTTGTCACGGAGGAACTGATTTGAGCTCCCTGCATCATACAGCAAATTTCCACAGGATATCTGGTTTTATATGTGGTAATGTATATGTTTCAATGCTACGCTCTCAGTTGGTCCCACCCTCTCCTTCCCTTGCCGCATCCATAAGTCTGTTCTCTATGTCTGTTATCTCCATTGCTACAATGCACGTAGGTTCATCAGCCATCTTTCTAGATTCCATATATGCAATAATATATTTGTCTTTTTCTTTCTGATTTACTTCATCTGTACAATAGGCTCTGGATTCATCCACTTCATTAGAATTGAGTCAAATGTGCTCCTTTTATGGCTGAGTAATATTCCATTGTGTATTCTTATGCATTAATAAAAAGCAGAAACAAAAACTAAGGAAAAAATCCCATTCACCATTGCAACAAAAAGAATAAAATACCTAAAAATAAACTTACCTAAAGAGACAAAAGACATGTATACAGAAATGATAAGATGCTGATAAAAGAAATCAAGAATGACAGAAATAGATGGAGGAGATATACTCATGTTCCTGGGTTAAAAGAATCAATATTATGAAAATGACTATACTACACAAAGCAATCTACAGATTCAATGTAATCCCTATCAAACTATCAATAGGGTACAACTAGGTAGAACTAGAACAAAAAATGTCTCCCCTGATGTATGGATATAATAAGATCAGAAATGTATAAAATTAAGCTTATATAAAAAAACATTTACACGACAACAGAGAGTTTATATTTTACACATAGTATGCTCTCTATATTCCATTGTCTGTACATGGAGATGCACTAACTATAGATTAAACACAACGGTGTTACTTTTAGCAACTTTTGTATAACAGGCGATAAGTAGTAAAGGACTGAATTCAAACAGAGGTAATAGGAATAGAGAAGAAATATGGGTTTGAAAAGATTAATACTTAATAGGTAACTCAGTAGGAATTAGTGACTAACTTGATGTGGGGATAAAAGAGAAATTACTTGTGATAGGATATTTATAGGGTGCACAAAATGCAAACATGCATACACAAAAGGAGGAGATAAAGCAGGGAGATGGTGAGTTCTGTTTTGACTCACTGGGATTGAGTTATCCCTTTAAAAGTAGGAATTTATTTACAGCATCAGTTGAAAATACCTAAGAAATTCAGCAGAAAAGACTGAGATAAGCTAAGTAAGGAATCACCAGCAGATGACACAGGTAGAGAATCTGCCTACCAATGCTGAAGATGCAAGAGACATGGGTTTGATCCCTGGTCAGGAAGATCTGCTGGAGTAGGAAATGGCAACCCACTTCAGTATTCTCTCCTAGAAAATTCCCGAGACAGAAAGGCCTGGTGGGCTCCAGTTCTTAGGGTCTCAAAGATTCAGACATGTGACTGAGCAACTGGGCATGCACGGGACATAGTTGAACATATAAAATCAGATAGGATCATTCAAGAGAAAAATTTTATTCCGAAGAACAATGTGGAATTTGAAATGATGAGCAATACAATGTGACATTGGATAGAAAAGAGAATTTATGAGGAGCCAAGGAAGAAATAAAAAGAAATAAGTCTATATAAGGAAACCTACAACAGTTCAATATGTAACCAAGTGACAAGAGGTTTCAGGAAGAATTGACTGACAGTTCTGAAATGTAATAGCCAGAAGACAGCAGACATAACCCCAAACAGAGGAATGTTAAGACAGTTGCTACTAATTTTGATATTTGGGAACTCATCAGAGAATTTAATGAGAATACTTTCAAAATTTGTTGGTAGCAGAGGTCAGATCGAAGGACTGAGGAATACATGAAATGATAGTGGAGAATTGAAATAGTGGAAGCGATTCTTCCAATCATTTTTAAATGGCTTGCAGAGGAGAGGGGTTTCAATCGAACTGGAGATAGTGAAGTTTGGATCTGGGGATTAGGGAAGGTGAGGACTTTGTTTATAGGAAAAGATAGAGAACAATGGATGAGGCACATATATGACTACTTGATGTGGGGATAAAAGAGAAATTATGGGTTTGAAAAGATTAATACTTAATAGGTAACTCAGTAGGAATTAGTGACTAACTTGATGTGGGGATAAAAGAGAAATTACTTGTGATAGGATATTTATAGGGTGCACAAAATGCAAACATGCATACACAAAAGGAGGAGATAAAGCAGGGAGATGGTGAGTTCTGTTTTGACTCACTGGGATTGAGTTATCCCTTTAAAAGTAGGAATTTATTTACAGCATCAGTTGAAAATACCTAAGAAATTCAGCAGAAAAGACTGAGATAAGCTAAGTAAGGAATCACCAGCAGATGACACAGGTAGAGAATCTGCCTACCAATGCTGAAGATGCAAGAGACATGGGTTTGATCCCTGGTCAGGAAGATCTGCTGGAGTAGGAAATGGCAACCCACTTCAGTATTCTCTCCTAGAAAATTCCCGAGACAGAAAGGCCTGGTGGGCTCCAGTTCTTAGGGTCTCAAAGATTCAGACATGTGACTGAGCAACTGGGCATGCACGGGACATAGTTGAACATATAAAATCAGATAGGATCATTCAAGAGAAAAATTTTATTCCGAAGAACAATGTGGAATTTGAAATGATGAGCAATACAATGTGACATTGGATAGAAAAGAGAATTTATGAGGAGCCAAGGAAGAAATAAAAAGAAATAAGTCTATATAAGGAAACCTACAACAGTTCAATATGTAACCAAGTGACAAGAGGTTTCAGGAAGAATTGACTGACAGTTCTGAAATGTAATAGCCAGAAGACAGCAGACATAACCCCAAACAGAGGAATGTTAAGACAGTTGCTACTAATTTTGATATTTGGGAACTCATCAGAGAATTTAATGAGAATACTTTCAAAATTTGTTGGTAGCAGAGGTCAGATCGAAGGACTGAGGAATACATGAAATGATAGTGGAGAATTGAAATAGTGGAAGCGATTCTTCCAATCATTTTTAAATGGCTTGCAGAGGAGAGGGGTTTCAATCGAACTGGAGATAGTGAAGTTTGGATCTGGGGATTAGGGAAGGTGAGGACTTTGTTTATAGGAAAAGATAGAGAACAATGGATGAGGCACATAAAAGTGAGTCGTAGAGAAACAGGAAGGAATGGGTTTAAAAGCATTAGTGGATAAATTTGACTTGACTACAAAAATAATTCTTAGAAGAGTAGAAGAAACAATGATATACAAAATAGATCATTTTCCTTGGTCTTATAAGGAGTAAATTTTATATTGAGATGAGGAAGCTGAGGGTTATGAAGGTTAGGGATGCTTGTTGGGGAGAATGGGAAAGAATGTCTTAACCAGTAAATTCTGGAGCAATTGAATTATCCTCCCTTGGATAGCAGCCACGTTATCATGGTGCAATATTTAACCTATTTTCTTCTTTTGTATTTTGCAGGTTCTTAATTTAGTGATATTTTTAGGTTTTCTGTCTTCATTTTGTTGATGGATTTTTTGCCTTTCTTGACCTTTTTTTCTTCCTCTCTTTCGTTACTATAATTCCATATGCAGCCTACTGCTAAAATAAGCATTATATAGTGTTAGTCGCTCAGTCATGTTCAATTCTGTGACCCTACAGTCTGCAGTCCACCAGTCTCCTCTGTCCATGGAATTCTCCACACAAGAATACTGGAGTGGGTAGCCATTCCCTTCTCCAGGGGGTCTTCTGGACCCAGGGATCGAACCTGGATTCTCTACATTGCAGGTGAATTCGTTACCAACTGAACCACCAAAGAAAGCATTATAGGCCTTCCCTGGTGGTCCAGTGGGTGAAGAGTCTGTTTTGCACTGCCTGAGGTGCCCGTTCGATCCCTGGCACCAGAGGATCCCACATGCCATGAAGTGACTGGACAGGTGTGTCTAATTACAAGCCAGCACTCTAGAGTGCATGTGCCCAGAGCTGTGTTCTGCTACAGGAGAGGCCACTGCAGTGGAAGGTTCACACAGGCCAGGGAATAATGATAGATGAAAATAAATAAAGGCCAAGAAAAGTGGCCAAAAAAAAAAAATGTTACAAAAAAAGAAAGCATTATATTTCAGTACATATATTAAGATAGATATGGATATCTAGAAGCATTTGGAAAGAGTAAATCATGGCAAAATGTCCTTATTAGAGAAGGCAGGCATTTCATTTATTATAAAAAAATAACATGGTCAATATTTTAAAATATAAAGAATATAAAGAAGTTAACTTCTCTATTTTGTTACAGCTTTAGTATCTTCATTTTCTATTGCATTTTATTATTTACTCCAGGAACTGTTCTTTATATATCTTTTTATATTCATTTATATAGTATCCTCTGCTTAGATATGGTCTTTCCTTTTTTAATATTTAGGAGAATTTAGAACACATTACATAATCATTATTAACTAATTTACTTCTCTTGTCTACCTATAGGACTGTTAAATCCTTGCAGTCACATGCCTATTGAAAAAGATTAGCTCAATGTCAACATCTGTTTGACCTTAGAAAATGGCAGCTACTTGGTTCTTCTCTCTTTCTTCCCTTCCATTGTATCTTCCTATAGAGAGTTAGCTATGGCACTTCAGTTATCACATAGAGGTTGTGGTAGACTCCACATTTATGTGGATTTGATAAAGTTACACTGATGGTTTCCCTCACTGTGCAGAAGCTTTTTAATTTGACATTTATTTGTTTTTACTTCTATTTCCCTTGCCGAAGGAGACATTTCCAAAAAAAATATTACCAAAACCAGTGTCAAAGACCATATTGTCTATGTTGTCTTCTAGAAATTTTATGGTTTCAGCTATTACACTTAAGTCTTTAAATCATTTGAGTATATATTTTTTTGTGAATGGTGTGAAATGGTAGTCCAGTTTGATTATTTTGTATATAGCTGTCCATGTTTTAAACTAAATTAGTAAACAGTTGGTTTCTCTTCATCACTGTGAATATCACTGATTCATATAAATCAGATAAAAGCATCATTTTTATTTCATTTTACTTTTGCTTTTTTTATTATTCCTTATGAAATGTTGATATAATTTTGAGATATTATACAAATAATATTTCGAGATATTATACAAATCTAACTTGGTGTATAGCTTAAATAATTTATTTACTATTCCTTCTATGTAGTAAGAAAATCATATCCTAATAAGCATTCCATATAGAATTATATTGCTGTGCTTTAACATCATTTTGAGTACATGCTCATTTGTTCTAATGCGTGCTCAGTTGCCTGACATTGTGACCTCATGGATTGTAGCCCACCAGGTTCCTCTGTGCATGAGATATTCCCAGCAAGATTACTAGAGTGGGCTGCCATTTCCTCCACTAGATCTTCTCAATTCAGGGATTGAACCCATGCCTTCTATGTCTCCTGCACTGCAGGCAGATTCTTTACTACTGATCCACCAGGGAAGCCCTAGTTTTTAAGTACAAATTGTATCAAAGGTATATATTTTCAAAATTCAGGTTTTTCTTTTTTTCATTTTTGGTCTTAATATTTCACTAATAAAAAGGTAGGGCAGTTTTAACACAATTTTGCAGAATTAATTAGGATAAATTATACTTCATTTAAACTATCCTAATTAATGTTTACTTGTGCTATAATGTTAAAATACTTTGTAGACATTTGACATGCACTCTTTGCAAATTGAGGAAATATAACCTTATCAGTTAACATATCAAGTGTCTAACTAAATTTAGCTGAGACTTGTCCTATTATATAAGTCCCCACTTATCTAAGTTGACTCCTATTAGCCACTGTGCCATAATGGCTTGTGGGAAGACTGAACAGAAAATTGAATTAATGAAAGCCATTTCTCAGTCATTTCTCATTCTCATAAAATGATTAAAGCTGATGTAAGAGGGCTCATTAAAACAGAAAACATTAGGCTCATTAAAAAGCCATTAAACCATCTCACTTCTCTGATTTATTTTATTATAACCTTATTTGGCAATTGTTTGAAAGTCACTGCACCCCACATTTCTTTTCTTATCACTGAAGAAATGTTATTTAAAATGTACACTATGACTATGTGACCATATGATCTTAAATCATCTTATACCACTCATTCTTTGTTTATAATTCTTTGAGACTATTATCTGACTACTACAAGTTGGAAATCAGCTGACAATACATAATTGAAATGAATTTACCTTCCAATATTTATTTTAGCTTATCTTAAGCTACACAAAAGTTCTTATTTCAACCTTGTATTGTTTAATCTTGAAGGTGAATTGCTGCTTATCCAGGCAAAGTCAATGCCCATTGGCCATTGGATAATAATGGTATTATTTTATGAAGTAGTAGTGATTCCTATTGCCAAACCAATAAAAAAGATCTAATATGGGAAAATATGTCTTTATGACAGGGTACATTTGATGTATGATGAAATTAGGATGCTAATAGATTTTCCTTTTTTCCTAAGAATATTTTCATAATGTATTTTTGCAAGGATGGGTCCAGATAAAACTTAGCTTTAAAAATAAAAAAATATATATATTAGAATTGATGTGGAACACAAATACTTACCAAATACACTTGGAATAGGAAGAA
Source organism: Tragulus kanchil (assembly GCA_022376925.1). Lineage (NCBI taxonomy): Eukaryota > Metazoa > Chordata > Mammalia > Artiodactyla > Tragulidae > Tragulus > Tragulus kanchil. The sequence continues at coordinate 24,896,677 of JAIOJX010000004.1, forward strand.
TAACACTAGCAAAGCAGGAGAGGAGCCCTGACATCTCAGTGGCTTAATCCTGATGCTGGTTTTGGTAACCTCTGTCCATCTTATAACTGTGCCTTCTTGAGTGTGGTAGACATGAGGATGAATTGCCCCTGTTCTACCTCACAGAAGACTGATTTAAGAGACTGATTGAAGCAGTTATGTAAAGACACAGCTGAGCTGGTATAATGTAGAATACTTTGAAATAGGCCGTATTCCCCGCCCCCCCAATCTATGTAACTCCCAAAAGAATTAAAACAAGTGCCAGCATCTCAGCTTCAATCTGTGCCTCTGTCCAATTCTGTTTCCTTCCCGCTGCCCCCACAGGTATTGTAGATCTCTAAGGCATTCCATAGTAAATTCTTGACACACTAAACTCAATGTCAAAAGTGGCTTCCCAGAAAATTCCATCTTCCATATGGAATATATAATCTCCGATGTTGCTAAGGCAGGAAATCAGAGAGATGGGAGAGACACAAAGGCTTCAAATGCCACACTCCAAACTGAGATGTCATTTATACTTTCCATCCATTGGCCAGAATTGGTCATATGGCACCAAATGAACTGCAAGACTGACATTGAAATGTTGGAGAACATGTCAGCTCTTATTGACTAGTGTCTCTACCATATATTCAAACTCCAATGTTACTTTTGACACAATGAAACTATTATTAATCATTACAGTTATCACAGAACCATCTTTGCATGAGTCTTTTGGATTGTATACATGACACTTTGTCCATTTCTTGGTGATGACTAAAGTTATTCCTTATCCCTAAAATGTTTTCATTCATAATCATTCTCTGGAAGTTTTGGCCTAACTACTGTATTAGACTCCTTCTGAGAGTCTTTCCTTGAATGTTTTTCTCCAGCCTTCTTTCCCTTTAAAGTCATCATATAACTAAATGCCAAAGAAGACTTTCCTCTCTATATATTTAAACTAAAAAAAATGGACTGGAAAATGCCTAGAAAATACATTACTTTAAAGAAACATCTGCAAATTAAAGAACATAACAAATTTGCCTCTCAAATGCCTTTGAATTTGTTTTTTTTCTTGTGATTTTGTAACTAAGTCCTTGAATACATTGAGAAAATGGCCGTGTGATACGGGCGAGGCTTACATACGTCAAATAACTGAAACTGATATTTCTGCTTACGATTAATTATACTGATATTAGTAACACTTATAGTGATGTTTAAATTCACAATACAAGTAGTTTAATTGTAGATATTAGTGAATCAAGAAATGTTTCTTAAATTGAATGATTGAAGGTATTTGAAGATGAAGAATGAAGTTACATTTGCAAAGAGGTTGAATATCATTTGGAAAATCCCAGAACACAACCTGATCAATCTCAAGTATAATACAAGTTAACTAAACTCAGAATCATATGCATAAAATTAAGATATTTATTCATGCATTTTTAAGGGGAGATTTTTTGACTTAGGGTATGATGATACTCTAGTTTTATTCTGGTCAATGTACTATCTTTGCATAAACATGTACGAAAGTTCTGAAAATAATTTGAAGTTGGCCTCACGAACATGTTATACCACAAGAGAAATTGACAGGATAATTTTAATGGTTCTCACTCAGCTAACACAGTTTTATAGATCATAATAGATACACTAGTTCTTATTCAGACAACTTCATAGTACTAGGTTATAAACACTGTTGAAACCAGCTGTTCTGTTTCTCCATTGCTATGCTTCTATTGTTTTATATACAACCGTGTGCCTCTACATGTATGAACAAACCACAAATTCATAAATATGTATGTCAAATCATTACAGTTATCACAGAACCATCTTTGCATGAGTCTTTTGGATTGTATACATGACACTTTGTCCATTTCTTGGTGATGACTAAAGTTATTCCTTATCCCTAAAATGTTTTCATTCATAATCATTCTCTGGAAGTTTTGGCCTAACTACTGTATTAGACTCCTTCTGAGAGTCTTTCCTTGAATGTTTTTCTCCAGCCTTCTTTCCCTTTAAAGTCATCATATAACTAAATGCCAAAGAAGACTTTCCTCTCTATATATTTAAACTAAAAAAAATGGACTGGAAAATGCCTAGAAAATACATTACTTTAAAGAAACATCTGCAAATTAAAGAACATAACAAATTTGCCTCTCAAATGCCTTTGAATTTGTTTTTTTTCTTGTGATTTTGTAACTAAGTCCTTGAATACATTGAGAAAATGGCCGTGTGATACGGGCGAGGCTTAATACGTCAAATAACTGAAACTGATATTTCTGCTTACGATTAATTATACTGATATTAGTAACACTTATAGTGATGTTTAAATTCACAATACAAGTAGTTTAATTGTAGATATTAGTGAATCAAGAAATGTTTCTTAAATTGAATGATTGAAGGTATTTGAAGATGAAGAATGAAGTTACATTTGCAAAGAGGTTGAATATCATTTGGAAAATCCCAGAACACAACCTGATCAATCTCAAGTATAATACAAGTTAACTAAACTCAGAATCATATGCATAAAATTAAGATATTTATTCATGCATTTTTAAGGGGAGATTTTTTGACTTAGGGTATGATGATACTCTAGTTTTATTCTGGTCAATGTACTATCTTTGCATAAACATGTACGAAAGTTCTGAAAATAATTTGAAGTTGGCCTCACGAACATGTTATACCACAAGAGAAATTGACAGGATAATTTTAATGGTTCTCACTCAGCTAACACAGTTTTATAGATCATAATAGATACACTAGTTCTTATTCAGACAACTTCATAGTACTAGGTTATAAACACTGTTGAAACCAGCTGTTCTGTTTCTCCATTGCTATGCTTCTATTGTTTTATATACAACCGTGTGCCTCTACATGTATGAACAAACCACACACATATATATGAACATACACACTAACTGGTATTCAAATTACCATCCTTTATCTGGTTTGTTTATAATATCAAATTAGGTTATCTAATTTCATTCTGGAAAGCATTTCTTACCTTCAAGGTTTCAATGCATAATTCTTAGCTACTTAATACAAGCATTGCAGTTAATGTAACATAAGGAATTCTCTTTTAATCCAGTGGCTACAATTCTGAACTCTTACGATGAGGGTCTGAGTTTAGTTATGGATTTAAGGTCCTACAAACTGTAGTGTGTGCAAGAATATTGTATCACATTACATCTAGCATTTCTTAACAATATAATATATATTTTAAGTTTTAGGCCAAGGTTTCAAACTCACCCTTTTTGAGTAACAAAATAATCATTTAACAATTCTGCTATATTGAATCCTCATTCATTTCTCTCCTTAAAAAGGTAAGTATATTCCTTTATTTAGAAAATCCTGAAGATAATATGTTTTCATTTTTTTCTTCAGTAAGCTTTTTTCCATTAAAATAGTTTTAGATTTATGAAAACTTAAGAAGATAGTAGAGAGTTCTCATACTCTCCAGCCATTTTCTCTTATTAACATCTTATATTATTATAGTGCATTTGTTATAATTATTAGACCCATATTGATACCATATTATTAATGCAAATCCACAGTTTATTAATATTTCCTTAATTTTTACCTTATGTTCTATTTCTTATTTAAAGATTACCTCCAGGATACTACATTACACATAGCCATCATATATTTTAGGGTTCCTCTTGGCTGTGATGGTTTCTCAGATTTTCCATGTTTTTGTCACCTCGGTGATTTTGAGTACTAGTCAGGTATTTTGTAGAAAATTCCTTTTTTGGATTTTTCTGATAATATTTTTTGTGATTAAACTGAGGTTGTGAGCATTTTGGTAGGAAAATGACAGAAAGAAAGTGCCATTTTCATCATGAACAGGGTATTTTAAAATGGTTTTTTTCCACTTTCAGGCTAACACAGTAAATTTATAGATCATAATAGATACACTAGTTCTTATTCAGACAACTTCATAGTACTAGGTTATAAACACTGTTGAAACCAGCTGTTCTGTTTCTCCATTGCTATGCTTCTATTGTTTTATATACAACCGTGTGCCTCTACATGTATGAACAAACCACACACATATATATGAACATACACACTAACTGGTATTCAAATTACCATCCTTTATCTGGTTTGTTTATAATATCAAATTAGGTTATCTAATTTCATTCTGGAAAGCATTTCTTACCTTCAAGGTTTCAATGCATAATTCTTAGCTACTTAATACAAGCATTGCAGTTAATGTAACATAAGGAATTCTCTTTTAATCCAGTGGCTACAATTCTGAACTCTTACGATGAGGGTCTGAGTTTAGTTATGGATTTAAGGTCCTACAAACTGTAGTGTGTGCAAGAATATTGTATCACATTACATCTAGCATTTCTTAACAATATAATATATATTTTAAGTTTTAGGCCAAGGTTTCAAACTCACCCTTTTTGAGTAACAAAATAATCATTTAACAATTCTGCTATATTGAATCCTCATTCATTTCTCTCCTTAAAAAGGTAAGTATATTCCTTTATTTAGAAAATCCTGAAGATAATATGTTTTCATTTTTTTCTTCAGTAAGCTTTTTTCCATTAAAATAGTTTTAGATTTATGAAAACTTAAGAAGATAGTAGAGAGTTCTCATACTCTCCAGCCATTTTCTCTTATTAACATCTTATATTATTATAGTGCATTTGTTATAATTATTAGACCCATATTGATACCATATTATTAATGCAAATCCACAGTTTATTAATATTTCCTTAATTTTTACCTTATGTTCTATTTCTTATTTAAAGATTACCTCCAGGATACTACATTACACATAGCCATCATATATTTTAGGGTTCCTCTTGGCTGTGATGGTTTCTCAGATTTTCCATGTTTTTGTCACCTCGGTGATTTTGAGTACTAGTCAGGTATTTTGTAGAAAATTCCTTTTTTGGATTTTTCTGATAATATTTTTTGTGATTAAACTGAGGTTGTGAGCATTTTGGTAGGAAAATGACAGAAAGAAAGTGCCATTTTCATCATGTGATATCAGGGTGCACATTACCAACATGACTTATGACTCTTGATATTAATCATGATCATCTTGAATACCTGGTAGTGTTTGTCAGCTTTCTCTAGTATGAAAGTACTCTTCCCTTCCCTCTCCATACTGTGCTTTTTGGAAATAAGTCATTATGAGGATCTAGCACTTAGGTTTGAGGATTTATATATGACCTCTTGAGGAGAGAGTATCTATACCAATTTTTTGGGAATGTTCTACATGAGAGATTTATCTTTTCTCTCCACTTTATTTTTTAAATTATTTAATTATATCAGTATGAACCTATAGATATTTCTGACTTTGAGTTATAAACCAGTACTGTGTTATTTTATTTGCACCAATGGTTCCATCTTGGGCATTGCAAACTCTTTCATTTGACTCCTGTGTACCATGATATACCCCTATTATTGTGGACTGTCTGCCTACCTGCCTTCCACTGTAAGATACAGCAAATACACTTCAGTTCTAGAATCAGCCATTTCTTTAAGGATCCCTGATTCCTTTTGTTGGACATCGGTATCTGAAACCAGTATTTGGGCAATAGATTTATTTGTTGCTACTGGGGTATCTTTACATCCTCTTATCTGACAGAACAAGGAAGTACATATGTGTATATACAAACCTGTGTGTATGTATGTGTATACATATATATATGTATATACATATATATGTGTATATACCTATACATGTATATATGTACATACCTACATATGTATAAGTATTTCTATGTATAGCCTTCTTTACCTATCGAAGTTAAACATGAGTTACTTTGGATGTTCCAAACTCTAACCCTTATCAAATGAATTTTTCTTTTTTCCTCTTGCTTATTTATAAATTCTTCATTCAGTAATAACAAATCTGGCTTCCACCATCTACAAACCATTTACCTAAATGTTTCTCTCTAGTATACATACAAAAGAATGTCAGAATTATAAACCTGTACCCCTAGTAGTAGAAGGAAAATTATCAACTCTACTTTATGTACTTTTTATTATTATTATTTTTTGCCTTTAGTTTTGCAGGCTCCATTTTATTTGGGTCAACACCTTTCCCTTAACCTACTTAAGTGAGATGGCTTCATACAATTTTAATGAAATTAGATTCTTTTGTTATAATCAACATGGCCTCCTGGGAACCCTTGACATCCTAAATGGTTGTTTAAATGTTGCATATATTAAGATTCAAATCCTTGTGCTGTTAAGTTCAATATATTTTGACAAATGTATGGTATCTACCATCATAGTCTCATAGAAAACTGTTTCACTGGCCTAAAGAATCCACTGTTTATCACCTATTCGATCCTCCTCTCTTTTTATGTCTACTTTCCAGTTTGAGGATTTATATATGACCTCTTGAGGAGAGAGTATCTATACCAATTTTTGGGAATGTTCTACATGAGAGATTTATCTTTTCTCCACTTTATTTTTTAAATTATTTAATTATATCAGTATGAACCTATAGATATTTCTGACTTTGAGTTATAAACCAGTACTGTGTTATTTTATTTGCACCAATGGTTCCATCTTGGGCATTGCAAACTCTTTCATTTGACTCCTGTGTACCATGATATACCCCTATTATTGTGGACTGTCTGCCTACCTGCCTTCCACTGTAAGATACAGCAAATACACTTCAGTTCTAGAATCAGCCATTTCTTTAAGGATCCCTGATTCCTTTTGTTGGACATCGGTATCTGAAACCAGTATTTGGGCAATAGATTTATTTGTTGCTACTGGGGTATCTTTACATCCTCTTATCTGACAGAACAAGGAAGTACATATGTGTATATACAAACCTGTGTGTATGTATGTGTATACATATATATATGTATATACATATATATGTGTATATACCTATACATGTATATATGTACATACCTACATATGTATAAGTATTTCTATGTATAGCCTTCTTTACCTATCGAAGTTAAACATGAGTTACTTTGGATGTTCCAAACTCTAACCCTTATCAAATGAATTTTTCTTTTTTCCTCTTGCTTATTTATAAATTCTTCATTCAGTAATAACAAATCTGGCTTCCACCATCTACAAACCATTTACCTAAATGTTTCTCTCTAGTATACATACAAAAGAATGTCAGAATTATAAACCTGTACCCCTAGTAGTAGAAGGAAAATTATCAACTCTACTTTATGTACTTTTTATTATTATTATTTTTTGCCTTTAGTTTTGCAGGCTCCATTTTATTTGGGTCAACACCTTTCCCTTAACCTACTTAAGTGAGATGGCTTCATACAATTTTAATGAAATTAGATTCTTTTGTTATAATCAACATGGCCTCCTGGGAACCCTTGACATCCTAAATGGTTGTTTAAATGTTGCATATATTAAGATTCAAATCCTTGTGCTGTTAAGTTCAATATATTTTGACAAATGTATGGTATCTACCATCATAGTCTCATAGAAAACTGTTTCACTGGCCTAAAGAATCCACTGTTTATCACCTATTCGATCCTCCTCTCTTTTTATGTCTTCTTCAGTCACTGATCTTTTTTGACTGTCTCTGTAGTCTTGTCTTTCCCATAATGCTGTATAATTGGAATCATACAGTATGCAGCCATTTCACACTAGCTTCTTTCACTCTGCAGAAAGCATTTAAAATTTGTCCATACCATTTGTGGCTTGATAGGTTGCTCTAGAATTTCTGTCTTTAATCAGCATACGTGGCCATTCACAGAGTAATTCTTGATATAGTTGTATTTGATAACTGTTTTCTACTTATCCTGCTGGTCCTTTCTTTCTTGCCTCCTCTTTTGTCCCCTGTCAGGTTTAATTGAGGATTTTATTTAATTCCATTTTATCTTCTTTGTTGGAGTATTGATTGTGTTTCTTAAAAACTGTGTTTCTTAAAAAATAGTGATATCCCTAGAAATTATAATATATATTTTTAACTAATTAACATGCCTTTTTAAATAACAGTATATTGCTCCACATGTAGCACAGGTAGCTGAGTGTATTCAGCTTCTCTTTTTCACCTCTTACAACCTTGTTGTGATTTATTTCACTTATCCATATACCATAATCATTGAATACTTTATTGATACCACTTTCAACAATTTTTTTAATCCTTTAAGAATAGGAAGAAATAAAGGGTTTTATTTTTCCTTCAATTATTTCTGCTTTGGGTGTGTGTGTGTATAGGAGTATATTTGTTTTGCAGTGTTGTTATTATCTGCTTGTACAGTAAAGTGAATCAGCCATATGTATGCATATTTCCCCTCTTTATTGAATATCCTTTCCATTTAGGTCACCACAGAGCACTGAGTAGAGTTTCCTTTGCTATACAGTATGTACTTATTAATTATATATTTTATATATAGTAGTGCTATATATATGTTAATTCTAGTCTTCCATTCTAAATGGTTACTTTTTCTCTACACCCTCCTGAACCTCAAAGCCTTTTATTTTTTCCTTTGCTTTTTATTGTGAGAACCTATTGGGATTCTTTGAGGTAAACTCTTGAATTTATGAGGATTCCCTAAAATTGTGGCCCTCAGATTCTCATCTTATACTGTTACATACTTATGTGACCAGATATTAGCTATGATACTTTGGAATCACCTGCCATTCTAGATTTCAAGATAAAGAGTTGTTCTCTACCTTTGCTTCTCCACTGGGTTTGAGAAAAGTCATGGATTTCAGTTTATACAACTTTTTCCTTGTTTTAAGAATGAAAGTGATGACTTCTAAATATTTACATGGAAATAGTTCACTTCTTTTTTACTATCAAATATTGATTCAAGACTAATGGTATTAGCTTGGATATATAAAGGCCTAACAGTGTGAGACACAGAGTAGTTACTCATTAAATATTAATCCCCTCTTCCTTCTACTTTCTCCTATGTTGGTTATGAGGTAAGGTTCAATTTGTGATATAGTAATACAGTATATTCTCTTCTTTCGCTTTCCCACTCCCAGTCTTTCTCTCTTTCTCTGAATAATTATTATAGCATTCTGTAATATTGTTGTCATAAAAGTCCCCCAAGCTCAATATTTAAGTATTAGTCACAATATTCAAAGTACTATTAATAACTATTGTCATAATAAGTTAACTAGGTGAGAAAATATGTCAAAAGTAAATTTCAGTGGTACAAAAGCTATATTCCAGACAGAAAACAAAGTAATTAAGTCTAGATTCTTAAAGGTGGTATCTTCATTTTCTCCTGCTCAGCTCTGATTTTCGAATATCAAATTCTTTCAACAATTTTTATGCAATAAACATTGATTCTCAAATAATAAACTTAAGTTTTCATTAGCTACTGAAGTCAGAAATACTTCAGACAATGTTACTCCACAGCTGGGATCCTTTATAAGGCTGCAGCTAAGTTCAAGGCTGTGGCTAGAGAATCGAATGGGAGAGGATCCATTTCTAAGCTCTTTCAGATTGTTGGTATAATGTGTCTCTTTTTAGCCTTAGAACTCAAGGCAATTTGATTCTTTTGAAAGTAAGTACAGAGAGTGAGGCTGTTGTATACTGTTATCCAGCATATTTAACTTACATGCAGAATACATCATGTAAATGTTAGGATGGATGAAGCACAAGTTAGAATTAAGATTTCTGGAAGGGCTTCCCTCATGGTCCAGTGGGTAAAGAGTCAGTCTTGCAGCTCAAGGGGCACCGGTTTGAACCCTGGTCCGGGAAGATCCCATGTGCCATGGAGCAGCTTGTATTTCGAAGTACAAGTCAGCACTCTGAAGCGCTTGCTCCCAGAAATGGTAATCTGCAATGGGAGAAGCCACTGCAATGGGAAGCCCACACAGGCCAAAGAATGAAGATGGATGAAAATGAATGAATAAAAAACCAATAAAAGAGGCCAAAATTTAAGAAAAAATCTGGGAAAAATATCAATAACCTCAGATATGTTATGTATGGATGTAAGAGATGGACCATAAAGAAGGCTGAGCGCTGAAGAATTGATGCTTTTGAACTTTAGTGTTGAAAAAGACTCCGTAGAGTAGTTACTCATTAAATATTAATCCCCTCTTCCTTCTACTTTCTCCTATGTTGGTTATGAGGTAAGGTTCAATTTGTGATATAGTAATACAGTATATTCTCTTCTTTCGCTTTCCCACTCCCAGTCTTTCTCTCTTTCTCTGAATAATTATTATAGCATTCTGTAATATTGTTGTCATAAAAGTCCCCCAAGCTCAATATTTAAGTATTAGTCACAATATTCAAAGTACTATTAATAACTATTGTCATAATAAGTTAACTAGGTGAGAAAATATGTCAAAAGTAAATTTCAGTGGTACAAAAGCTATATTCCAGACAGAAAACAAAGTAATTAAGTCTAGATTCTTAAAGGTGGTATCTTCATTTTCTCCTGCTCAGCTCTGATTTTCGAATATCAAATTCTTTCAACAATTTTTATGCAATAAACATTGATTCTCAAATAATAAACTTAAGTTTTCATTAGCTACTGAAGTCAGAAATACTTCAGACAATGTTACTCCACAGCTGGGATCCTTTATAAGGCTGCAGCTAAGTTCAAGGCTGTGGCTAGAGAATCGAATGGGAGAGGATCCATTTCTAAGCTCTTTCAGATTGTTGGTATAATGTGTCTCTTTTTAGCCTTAGAACTCAAGGCAATTTGATTCTTTTGAAAGTAAGTACAGAGAGTGAGGCTGTTGTATACTGTTATCCAGCATATTTAACTTACATGCAGAATACATCATGTAAATGTTAGGATGGATGAAGCACAAGTTAGAATTAAGATTTCTGGAAGGGCTTCCCTCATGGTCCAGTGGGTAAAGAGTCAGTCTTGCAGCTCAAGGGGCACCGGTTTGAACCCTGGTCCGGGAAGATCCCATGTGCCATGGAGCAGCTTGTATTTCGAAGTACAAGTCAGCACTCTGAAGCGCTTGCTCCCAGAAATGGTAATCTGCAATGGGAGAAGCCACTGCAATGGGAAGCCCACACAGGCCAAAGAATGAAGATGGATGAAAATGAATGAATAAAAAACCAATAAAAGAGGCCAAAATTTAAGAAAAAATCTGGGAAAAATATCAATAACCTCAGATATGTTATGTATGGATGTAAGAGATGGACCATAAAGAAGGCTGAGCGCTGAAGAATTGATGCTTTTGAACTTTAGTGTTGAAAAAGACTCCGTAGAATCCCTTGGACAGGAAAGAGATGAACACAGTCAATTCTAACAGAAATCAAGTCTGAATATTTATTGGAAGGACTGATGTTGAAGCTGAAGCTCCAATACTTTGGCCACCTGATTTGAAGAGCTGACTCAATGGAAAATACCCTAATACTGAGAAAGATTGAAGGCAGGATAAGGGGACAACAAAGGACAAGATGTTTGGATAGTATCACTGACTCAATGGACATGAACCGACTGAGTGAACAAATGGACATGAACTGGCTCAATGAACAAATTCTCAGAGATGGCAAAGGACAGGGAATTATGGCTGTTGAAATCCATGGAGTCACAAAGAGTTGGACACGGCTGAATGGACAGCAACAACAACAAAGGGTGAGAGAAATTCTAGTAATACAAGTATTCAATAGCTTAACTATTGGAGCTATTGATCTTTCCCGTGATCATGGGAAAGACACCTTATCAGTTTTGGTGCATTTTAAGACGGACCTTGCTGAGAACTGAGCTAAATTTTAGATATATCATTCAAGTGTTCGTTTTGAAAAAGGAATTGGCTGGAAGTTATGGTTTAATTGAACTGTAAGAATGATTTCTACTTCTCCTTTTCTGTTTCTAAACCTGAATCAAGTACAGATTAGACTCCTCAAATGTACTCATCAGAAAGTGATATATATGATCAGGATTTGGTTGTTAGAGGTGAGAAGCACTTTGGAAATGTTCAGAAGACTCATGTAAGATTGGATAGATAAAGGGAGCTAAAGGAAAACAATCACTCTTAAGATAAAACAAAATACATTTAAAAATAAAGCATTTGATGTGTGAAAAATATTATACTTTTATTTACTTCACTGTGTATTTTTAAACCTTATTAAATTAAGAAGCAAAGATACTTATAATAGAGGTAAATATATATGATATTTATTTCAAATATAGAGTTTTTGCTTTATTTCTACATATTTGTCAATCACATTTTATACTAATTTTTAAGGAAAAAAATTCCTTATTTTTTATTGTTATTGAGTAATGATTGTTTAATTTGTGAAAATGCAGATCAGTATGCAAAACAGATTTAAAAATTGGTTTCAGGTCACCTCGGTCTAGATTGGTGAGTTTGCTACTTATTTATAGAGGATCATATAGATCTACACTATAAATAGAGAGAAAAACTTTACTTTTGTCAATTCATTCACAGTTAGATTGTTTAATGAAGAAAAAGTCTGATCTTTACATTAAAAGCAGTTTAGTTTAGAATTCTAAGTTTCACCAACAGTGCAAAATCAAGGCTGTCATCACTCATACTGTACTGCATTTTTTAATTGTATGTTACCATTCCAATACTAGAGACTGGCTGTAATGATTAAATATAACATAAGTAAATATGTTCCTTAGAAGGGTTTTGGCACTCAGGAATGAATAATACATTACTGATAGTATTTTAATGGCAATAAATATAACTTATGCATTTCACTCTATAGTTGAAGACTATACAATCCATACCTTAAAGTAGTTCTGTTTCTGTCTCAGTAGAATGGGCAGTTTCACATAAATTTACTCAAAAAATTTATGGTTTCAGGGAAAGAATGAAAGAACATAAAAGAATTTGTTTTTATTTCATGTACCTCATTGGTAAAATATTTAAAATATTATAATATTTTATTGTTATAGAGCTGAAAGATTATTTATTCTATCTCCTCTAACCAAAGGAAAAAAAAATGAGATCATTCATCATTCATTTAAAAAATATTAAAAAAAAAGAAAAAATATTATTGAGTACTCAATAAGCTTCTTGGGATTACTGGAGATGGATGAATGGATGAATGAATGTATACATGCTACGTAAATGAATAAAAGATTGACTACTAAATAAATGAATAAACAAAAAATGACTGACTCTCAAATAACTTATACACCAATGAAAGATAGAGAAATTAATCAATATAATTTACAAATAAGTAGTTCAGGGAGGTTGCGATATTTTTCATGGTTGTAGAGTTTGAAGACTAAAATCCAAAGTTCTCCACTTTAAGGTGATGCCCAGAAATAATTTTTGTAGCACAGAACATATGTTCTAAATTTTGTTCACTTCTGATAAAAGTTTGACATTTTTCCTATAAAATCATTTTAAACTTTATTGCTTAAATATATTATAATCAACTGATATGTCAGTACCATTTACCATATTTGCTTATTCTATCACATGATGAATTATGTACCCTAAATATCTTTCAACATAATAATTGGTACATTTGCAGTTGAATCATTAGAATATTCCAATGATATTTTTTGCAGCTTTATTGCTTGCATGAATGTGTAACTTTATTTATTATGCAGTGTGTATTGTTTACATAATACATAAAAATCAGAGACTTGTACTAACATAACTCGAGTACATTTACTCCTAAAGACACTTTCTAATTCAAGTTAATAGATGATCTAATGATGTTCTTTTTCTTTTCCAAGATTTATTTATTTATTTATTTTTGGGGGTGGGGTGGGGAGGGAGGGGGTGGGTGGGCCACTTCTGTTGGTTGTTCATTTGTCTATTTTCATCCATCTTTGTTCTTTGGCCCCTGTGTGTCTCCCATTGCAGTGGCCTCTGTTGTCGCAGAGCGCTGGCTTTGGACACATGTGCTCCAGAGCTCCGGCTCGGTAATTGGACACATGGGTCCAGCCGCTCGGTGGCACGTGGTATCTTCCCAGGCCAAGGATCGAACCAGGGCTCCTTGCAGTGCAAGGCTGTGTCTTTACCCACTAGACCACCAGGCAAGCCCTCTAATGATATTTTTTATACGTTCTAAGAAAACAGAATTCTCTAGAATAAAATGTTGCCATCATAATAAATAACACATTGGTTCTATGTGTCCTGACCTTGCTTAGCACTTTATTTTTCTTTAGCTTATTTAATTTCCAGCTTAGCATTTGAAGTATATACAATTATTGGTTTCATTTTACACATGAAGAACACGAAGCAGAGTATAAATAGCCCAACCCAGATCATATATCCAATAGGAGTGCTAGGTAACATGTATAATAGGTGACAGATCTATCCCAAAAAACCGACAGTATAAAGATGACAGTGACAATAAATTTTGTTAAAACTTCTGATAAAAGTTTAAACTAAAATCCAAAGTTCTTCACTTTACGGCGATGGCCAGATATAATTTTTGTAGCACAGAACATATGTTCTAAATTTTGTTCACTTCTGATAAAAGTTTGACATTTTTCCTATAAAATCATTTTAAACTTTATTGCTTAAATATATTATAATCAACTGATATGTCAGTACCATTTACCATATTTGCTTATTCTATCACATGATGAATTATGTACCCTAAATATCTTTCAACATAATAATTGGTACATTTGCAGTTGAATCATTAGAATATTCCAATGATATTTTTTGCAGCTTTATTGCTTGCATGAATGTGTAACTTTATTTATTATGCAGTGTGTATTGTTTACATAATACATAAAAATCAGAGACTTGTACTAACATAACTCGAGTACATTTACTCCTAAAGACACTTTCTAATTCAAGTTAATAGATGATCTAATGATGTTCTTTTTCTTTTCCAAGATTTATTTATTTATTTATTTTTGGGGGTGGGGTGGGGAGGGAGGGGGTGGGTGGGCCACTTCTGTTGGTTGTTCATTTGTCTATTTTCATCCATCTTTGTTCTTTGGCCCCTGTGTGTCTCCCATTGCAGTGGCCTCTGTTGTCGCAGAGCGCTGGCTTTGGACACATGTGCTCCAGAGCTCCGGCTCGGTAATTGGACACATGGGTCCAGCCGCTCGGTGGCACGTGGTATCTTCCCAGGCCAAGGATCGAACCAGGGCTCCTTGCAGTGCAAGGCGGTGTCTTTACCCACTAGACCACCAGGGAAGCCCTCTAATGATATTTTTTATACGTTCTAAGAAAACAGAATTCTCTAGAATAAAATGTTGCCATCATAATAAATAACACATTGGTTCTATGTGTCCTGACCTTGCTTAGCACTTTATTTTTCTTTAGCTTATTTAATTTCCAGCTTAGCATTTGAAGTATATACAATTATTGGTTTCATTTTACACATGAAGAACACGAAGCAGAGTATAAATAGCCCAACCCAGATCATATATCCAATAGGAGTGCTAGGTAACATGTATAATAGGTGACAGATCTATCAGACCGACAGTATAAAGATGACAGTAAAGACAGACAGTAAAGTGACAAGCACTCAGAAGGAGTAATCATGAACATGAGAAGGTGAAGAAGAATTTCACTGAGCCTTAGCCTCATGCTGTGAAAAGCCTAGAATTCAGGTTAGGGTAGCCTCATGCTGTGAAAAGCCTAGAATTCAGGTTAGGGTAGATTTGTGTGAAACTGTGAGAATATCAAGGTGAAATCCACGATCCATAAGGTAATATCTAGAAACGGTCCTGGAATAGAAGATTGGTTCAGTTTCAAAGGATTTTTAAAAGACATGAAAGAAAAAGTGCAAAGAATTTGCTTTCAATTTTGTTGGTAAGAGGTATTTGTAACTGTCTATGTCAGCTTGTAAAGGAACTTTACCTATGTTGGATACTGTTTGAAACTAGAACATCATCTCTTGGACTGTTAACCTGTACTAGAGCTAAGGAGAATACAGTCCAGTATTCTCTCATGCCAATGGGAAAAATGAGCCTGCCTTCACTATTGGTATACAGTGGTACTCTCACTGCTGCTATCACAGATCTACCTGAGGCCTAAAAATAAAATAGCATTCATACATTCTGATGCTCCATAGCAGGAACAACTGACATAGAGTCAAGTCAGAACTCATTCATTGTTAAGTTATTGGAGATAGTGGCATAGATTTCATATTTGAGTGTACCCTTGTTAATCTCAAAAAATAGCCTGTGGACCAGCAAAATGGGTTTATTTCAGAGTAACAGAGAACTGCAATTTGGGATAGGCAAGTCTGAGGAGACAACGGGGAACTCAGCTTTTATTAGATTTTAGGAGGAAACTGGGCAGGCGGCATGTTTTAAACAAAAGTTCTTTGGAGAAGAACAGGAGTTTGAGATTATGGCATTTCCTTGGTTGCTAGTAGTGGTTAGTACATTCTTGTTGGAGTAAGAAGCAATCTTCCCTCCTCGTCTTCAAATTCTCTGTAAAACAAACAATCAAAAAAATCCTTCCTGTAACAGAAAAAAAATAACTTATCATAGGTAAGAAGTTGAGACTGAAGAGAATTTTATATAAAGAATCCTATACTGCAGGGCCACCCGCAGAGGAGAAAAGGTGGCAGGATTGCCTGTGGCCAAGCCATGGGAAGATCAGAAAGGGGTGAGTCTGCTGCCGGCCACCCAGCACTCCCTCGACAAGCGGGAGACAATCAGATGCGACAGGGGTTCCGTCAAAGCTGTTCCACTTTATTAGTGCAAACTCACAGCTTTTATAGGCAAGTGAAGGGGGTTTTGCACGGGACTTCCTATAGATTACACCAATCAAGCTAAAGGTCAAGCAATCATCCACAAGCGTGGAAACCAGGGGAACCAATCAGAAATTTTGACCATCAATTAACAAAGAAGATTGGTTCAGTTTCAAAGGATTTTTAAAAGACATGAAAGAAAAAGTGCAAAGAATTTGCTTTCAATTTTGTTGGTAAGAGGTATTTGTAACTGTCTATGTCAGCTTGTAAAGGAACTTTACCTATGTTGGATACTGTTTGAAACTAGAACATCATCTCTTGGACTGTTAACCTGTACTAGAGCTAAGGAGAATACAGTCCAGTATTCTCTCATGCCAATGGGAAAAATGAGCCTGCCTTCACTATTGGTATACAGTGGTACTCTCACTGCTGCTATCACAGATCTACCTGAGGCCTAAAAATAAAATAGCATTCATACATTCTGATGCTCCATAGCAGGAACAACTGACATAGAGTCAAGTCAGAACTCATTCATTGTTAAGTTATTGGAGATAGTGGCATAGATTTCATATTTGAGTGTACCCTTGTTAATCTCAAAAAATAGCCTGTGGACCAGCAAAATGGGTTTATTTCAGAGTAACAGAGAACTGCAATTTGGGATAGGCAAGTCTGAGGAGACAACGGGGAACTCAGCTTTTATTAGATTTTAGGAGGAAACTGGGCAGGCGGCATGTTTTAAACAAAAGTTCTTTGGAGAAGAACAGGAGTTTGAGATTATGGCATTTCCTTGGTTGCTAGTAGTGGTTAGTACATTCTTGTTGGAGTAAGAAGCAATCTTCCCCCCTCGTCTTCAAATTCTCTGTAAAACAAACAATCAAAAAAATCCTTCCTGTAACAGAAAAAAAATAACTTATCATAGGTAAGAAGTTGAGACTGAAGAGAATTTTATATAAAGAATCCTATACTGCAGGGCCACCCGCAGAGGAGAAAAGGTGGCAGGATTGCCTGTGGCCAAGCCATGGGAAGATCAGAAAGGGGTGAGTCTGCTGCCGGCCACCCAGCACTCCCTCGACAAGCGGGAGACAATCAGATGCGACAGGGGTTCCGTCAAAGCTGTTCCACTTTATTAGTGCAAACTCACAGCTTTTATAGGCAAGTGAAGGGAGTTTTGCACGGGACTTCCTATAGATTACACCAATCAAGCTAAAGGTCAAGCAATCATCCACAAGCGTGGAAACCAGGGGAACCAATCAGAAATTTTGATAATCAATTAACAATTTAGATCACGCCCTCGTCTCTTCCTGTAGGCGCCATTTTAGCTCCAAACTGAAACATGTGCTTAAGCTTCCTTTCACGCCCACATCCCTTCCTGTAGGTGCCATCTTAGCTCCAAACTGAAACAATATGCTTAAGCTTCCTTATGCTTGCAACGGTCCTCTTTCAATTCAGAGCCCCACACTATATAAACAAGCTTTGTTAAAATAATTATTTTTTTCTTCCTCTCCATTATGCCGGCTGCAAGGAGTGGTTGGTGTATACATGAAAGTTCTCCCTTCAGGGCTTCTAGACTCCATTTTAAATGATGTTTTCCTTTATTTACTTGCACACCTTCAAGATAATAAGTTACCAATACTTCCTACACAGTCCAATATCAAGAACTTTACTGATAAAGTATGTACAAAGCCAATGAGTAATATAATGGACCAATGAGGTTAATAATTTGAACTGATATTCTTACTGCATTCATTCAAAATTCTGACTTCACTAATTCCTGGATATTGAAAAAATACACAGCCAAAAACATTTAGTGGTTTTCATTGATTTTGAATAATTCAATCAGATCCACTTTAAATTATGGGTTCCTTAGCAAGATAATCTTGGTTTTAAGAGTGTCTCATCAAAAGTAAATACTGCACAAATCCTTAATCATCTCATATGCTGTGTTTTCATAGTCCTTTACATTTTAAGTCATTCCTTATCTTTTTACTGCAGGGCAGTACAAACTGACACTCTTTAGATGAAAACTAAAATCCTGTTCTATATGGTGGTCATACAGAAGTCAAAACGTGTTGTAATTTATCACTTTTCTCATATTTCTAAGCTTTCTATTTTCCTTCTTCCTTTGTTATTCATAATATTTTTAACTGTGCTTTCTAGGCTTCCTCTGCTTGGTATAACTGTAAATTACTCTTATTCTTCTTAAGAATGTGAGACATAAAAGGATAGTTATGAAAACTTTGCAGAATATAAAGTGATAGTTAAATACTTGATAAATAATTAATAATTTTGTAGCTCAGAGAAATAAAAGAGTACTGTAAGCATATACTTCCAAGTGAATTATCTTCTCTGTCTAGAGCTTTCTGAATCAATGGCACCTATGAATTCATATTGGGCTAGAGAGAGTAAAATCATCATATAAAACATCAATGTAAAAATCATAGTATAAAGAACAATAAAATAACAGCAGCAACAAAGCCAAGACAGCAACAGAATAAAGCAATAAAGCATCAATATCTAAGTTGAAAAAAATTGTGAAATACTCATTTATTATTTAAATATATACAAGAATATTTTACTTTGAAAAAAATTTTATATTTATTTGATATACTTTCTTTGGAAAATGAGAGCTATTATTCTAAGGAGACTTAAAAGACATTAATGTTGAGACCAGTAATTTGGGAACATGTTTATTGTAAGGAAATATGATGAGGGAAAAACTAAAATTACATGCATGTTTTTGTAGTTAGTGAGAGCTGGCAACTGAAATTGGAGTGCTGTGGGAGCTCCAGGAAATTGAAGGAAAGCAGGAGAAAAACAACATCGACTTAAATGGTCACAGGATAAACAACAGTCATGATCCTTAAAAACAAAACATCATTATATAAGCCTTTTTATATCTCCACATAAAATTTGATGTATTAGATAGGGTCTACTTGAATGATGTATAATAAATGATCAGTGTAGCCAAACTTCTAAGTTGATATAATTATATGCTCAATGTATAAATGTACTTCTCAGAGAAGAAAAAGTGTAATTTCTTTTTTTTTTTTTTTTTTAATTTATTTGGCTGTGCTGTGTCTTAGTTTTGGCATGTGGGATCTAGTTCCCTGACTGGGGATCAAACCCAGGCCCCCTGCATTGAGAACACAGAGTCTTAACCACTGGACTACCAGGGAAGTCCCAAGAGTAATTTCTTTAGTGAAAAATATCTGTATTTTACTTTATTTCTTTTAATTTGTAGGAGAAATATATACTTCTTTTCCTTTTTAAAATTAAGTATTTTGTTAAGACATATTTCGTAAGATATCTTGCATAATTATTTGAATATAAATTTCCTCTGCTCTTGTTGTTCTTATTTATACCACATAAAAGGTATGTGTATATTCTGATAGATCAGTAATTTGGCTAGTGAAACAAGCAATGGAAAATGCAAGGAATTAATACCTAAGTGATGGTTCTGATTATCTGACAGCATTTTTTCTTAATAGTGGAGGAAAAAATAGAATCATATTCTTGTTGTACACTATCATTCACACAAGTATTACTATGCTATATTTCTATAGAAATAATGTATGCTTTAAGAAATGGATGAAAATATCCTATTTGATGCATTTAGCAAAGGAAGCTGAATTATGGGACCCAGCAAAATAAACTGAGTGTATTATAATACTTCTTTCTCTAACCTGTATTGAAGCGATAAGAGATTTAAAATCATAAAAGGAATAATAATAAAGGTGAGGTCCTAATTGACTTCCCAGTTTTATTTCAACTGAGTTCTTCATTGCTCTAAGGCATAAAAGTTATTGAATTTTACTACATTCACCTCACACTGGTTTCCTATCAAATCAGTAAAATTACATGCATGTTTTTGTAGTTAGTGAGAGCTGGCAAAATTGGAGTGCTGTGGGAGCTCCAGGAAATTGAAGGAAAGCAGGAGAAAAACAACATCGACTTAAATGGTCACAGGATAAACAACAGTCATGATCCTTAAAAACAAAACATCATTATATAAGCCTTTTTATATCTCCACATAAAATTTGATGTATTAGATAGGGTCTACTTGAATGATGTATAATAAATGATCAGTGTAGCCAAACTTCTAAGTTGATATAATTATATGCTCAATGTATAAATGTACTTCTCAGAGAAGAAAAAGTGTAATTTCTTTTTTTTTTTTTTTTTTAATTTATTTGGCTGTGCTGTGTCTTAGTTTTGGCATGTGGGATCTAGTTCCCTGACTGGGGATCAAACCCAGGCCCCCTGCATTGAGAACACAGAGTCTTAACCACTGGACTACCAGGGAAGTCCCAAGAGTAATTTCTTTAGTGAAAAATATCTGTATTTTACTTTATTTCTTTTAATTTGTAGGAGAAATATATACTTCTTTTCCTTTTTAAAATTAAGTATTTTGTTAAGACATATTTCGTAAGATATCTTGCATAATTATTTGAATATAAATTTCCTCTGCTCTTGTTGTTCTTATTTATACCACATAAAAGGTATGTGTATATTCTGATAGATCAGTAATTTGGCTAGTGAAACAAGCAATGGAAAATGCAAGGAATTAATACCTAAGTGATGGTTCTGATTATCTGACAGCATTTTTTCTTAATAGTGGAGGAAAAAATAGAATCATATTCTTGTTGTACACTATCATTCACACAAGTATTACTATGCTATATTTCTATAGAAATAATGTATGCTTTAAGAAATGGATGAAAATATCCTATTTGATGCATTTAGCAAAGGAAGCTGAATTATGGGACCCAGCAAAATAAACTGAGTGTATTATAATACTTCTTTCTCTAACCTGTATTGAAGCGATAAGAGATTTAAAATCATAAAAGGAATAATAATAAAGGTGAGGTCCTAATTGACTTCCCAGTTTTATTTCAACTGAGTTCTTCATTGCTCTAAGGCATAAAAGTTATTGAATTTTACTACATTCACCTCACACTGGTTTCCTATCAAACAGAATATCAGTGGAACACCTCTGCTGAGCTCCCTACATGAAATTGTCCTTTTGTACGTCTCATAATCGGCGGTGATGTGGCCAAGCATCTGTCGGTGACAAGCAGACGTCTTTGATTTATTGGCTAATATCACCGCTTGTTAGTGGATGGTTGAGCAAGAGACTAAAAGAGCATAAAATCAGAGAGAATAAATTATGAAGGCACCGAACTGTGCCATTCTAAACCCTTCCTTGTCACAGCTGTGACATCTCATAGGAAATAGAGGATGACAACAGTGTTCATTCTTCAAAGGGCCAATCTCTTCCACTTGTGATCCTGACCGTAAATACATAAATAAAGCAAACAAGCCACATAAGCAAGTCAGAACTCAGGAAATTCCTTCCCTTCAATAGAGCTCTTGGGTTCCAGTTTTCTTCTTCTACTTGAAAGTAGAGCAGAATAAAACTGACTTCGATTAGAAGCATACACTAGGAGAGCTATAGGATATTAAGTACATCTATCGTTCACACTAGAATCTGAAAACCCAGGAGGCTGACTTACCACATACTGCTTTTTTCCTTTTTTAGTCACCCTGAGAAGATAAGTCTTACATAAATTGGTTGCTGAAATACTGTTTTAGTGAGTCAATTTAGCCGATCAATTCATACTAGACACCTATACCTAGGGAATGATTTTAAGACTACCCAGCTTCAGTTAGTATTTGATAAAACAATATACCAGAATAATTTAAAATCTGAATCGGCTTACTAAGTTAGTTCAAACTGTCAAAATAATTAAAACACATGTGAGAATAAAGGTTTGTTTAAAATATATGATAGTAAGAAAATATGCATTAGTGGATAGAATATAGATCTTGGAACCTGAAATCATTTTATAATTGCTTAAGTTACAATATTTTAAAGTTTACATTTCTCAGCAAAATAAACTGAGTGTATTATAATACTTCTTTCTCTAACCTGTATTGAAGCGATAAGAGATTTAAAATCATAAAAGGAATAATAATAAAGGTGAGGTCCTAATTGACTTCCCAGTTTTATTTCAACTGAGTTCTTCATTGCTCTAAGGCATAAAAGTTATTGAATTTTACTACATTCACCTCACACTGGTTTCCTATCAAACAGAATATCAGTGGAACACCTCTGCTGAGCTCCCTACATGAAATTGTCCTTTTGTACGTCTCATAATCGGCGGTGATGTGGCCAAGCATCTGTCGGTGACAAGCAGACGTCTTTGATTTATTGGCTAATATCACCGCTTGTTAGTGGATGGTTGAGCAAGAGACTAAAAGAGCATAAAATCAGAGAGAATAAATTATGAAGGCACCGAACTGTGCCATTCTAAACCCTTCCTTGTCACAGCTGTGACATCTCATAGGAAATAGAGGATGACAACAGTGTTCATTCTTCAAAGGGCCAATCTCTTCCACTTGTGATCCTGACCGTAAATACATAAATAAAGCAAACAAGCCACATAAGCAAGTCAGAACTCAGGAAATTCCTTCCCTTCAATAGAGCTCTTGGGTTCCAGTTTTCTTCTTCTACTTGAAAGTAGAGCAGAATAAAACTGACTTCGATTAGAAGCATACACTAGGAGAGCTATAGGATATTAAGTACATCTATCGTTCACACTAGAATCTGAAAACCCAGGAGGCTGACTTACCACATACTGCTTTTTTCCTTTTTTAGTCACCCTGAGAAGATAAGTCTTACATAAATTGGTTGCTGAAATACTGTTTTAGTGAGTCAATTTAGCCGATCAATTCATACTAGACACCTATACCTAGGGAATGATTTTAAGACTACCCAGCTTCAGTTAGTATTTGATAAAACAATATACCAGAATAATTTAAAATCTGAATCGGCTTACTAAGTTAGTTCAAACTGTCAAAATAATTAAAACACATGTGAGAATAAAGGTTTGTTTAAAATATATGATAGTAAGAAAATATGCATTAGTGGATAGAATATAGATCTTGGAACCTGAAATCATTTCTTAGATAATTGTCTCTACTATGTTACAATATTTTAAAGTTTAACTATTTCTTAGAAATATAACATTTACTTTATTCTATATTGTTTTAGTATCATTATTTTCAATTTAAGTAACATTTAATCAAAGGAAAGTTAAATTAAATCAAAGGAAAATTAAATGAGTATATCCTTCACTTTCATAGACACTAATCAAGTTGCATATACTTTCATTGATTGATTTCAAGAGCCGTGAAAGGATAACTTTTTTTTTTAAACATTTATTTTGTTTATTTATCTTTTGAGGGGTGAGGTGGGGAGGGAGGGGGATGGGCGGGCCACTTCTATTGGTCTTTCATTTCTCTATTTTCATCCATCTTTGTTCTTTGGCCCATGTGGGCCTCCCATTGCGGCGGCCTCTGTTGTTGCAGAGCGCCGGCTCTGGGCACATGCGCTCCAGAGCACCGGCTCGGTAATTGGACACATGGGTCCAGCCGCTCTGCGGCACGTGGGATCTTCCCAGGCCAGGGATCGAACCAGCGCCCCTTGCACTGCAAGGTGGTGTCCTTACCCACTGGACCACCAGGGGAAGCCCAAAAGGATACCTTTTAAGATCAGTTGTGACCATGTGACTTACAGAGAAATGAGAGTGGTGAAGTATTGTAACACAAGGTTCAGTGTTGTCAACATTTTGAAGGGAAGAGTAAGAAGAGGGAGATCTTATATACTCATCAAGTTGTATATAGTTAGTTTTTGTATGTCAATCATAGCTAAGTAGCTTTTAAAAGCCATTGTGGATAGAGAAAGAAAAAATGAAAAGGAGTGGTGGTAGGAAAGCTGTAGAAAGAAGTTGGGACCATACTATAAAAGGATTTCTCTGACATGAAATATATTGTTATTTATTAATTTATAGTCTACCTTTCAAAAGAGTTTATTACTAATTACAAACACACACAAAATACAGCAAAATCAATAAAAAATTGACTTAAAATGATACCTATAAAAGCAAAGTCAAGAATAAACCGAATACCAAAATAAAAACCATAGACCTCTTTAATATTCTAAAGGTAGTTCATAATTTTTGCTCAAAGCTTTTTATCAACCACCATGAAAAGAGAAATGGGATCAGTTACAATTTAAGATATCCTCAACAGTGAATGAGAAAAAGTCAAATTTATAGACTAACTTTTTATATTGATTTATAATATATTCCTTTATTACATTAAAAAGTTAAATTAAGACAAAGCAATTCCATTGGATTAGGGTACAGTGGATAATTAAAATATTGACTACATATGTAGAAAAGAAGACTGTCCTAATGTAGTCAGCCCTATATCCTTGAATAGAGCCAAGTTTTGCTTCTAAGAAAGTCTATAATTTTTTCAAAATATTTCCAATTTTATTTTATAAATTAAATTTTCTATTTTTAAATTTATCTTCCACATTTTGTAATATAACTGAACAGGTTTTTGCTCAAGTTGTAGAATACATGTTACACATAATGGCACAATGTAATAAGTATATATGCTTATATAGCAAGTTAAAAAAATTCACTTTGGGCTACACTAATGGATTCTTTAAGAATGTTCATCTTCCATAGAAGCTGATGTTAAATTACAGGCCTTTGTAACTTCTGATGAAGAGGATAGTGTGCATTTAAATCCTGTGGCGAAAACACCACAAATGTTCCTAAAAATAAGTGCAAGTACAGATTCTCTTAATTGTGGATACTGGTTTGGAATGAACTGCTGTTCAAATGGCACCACTTTTCAGTTTGATTCTGGGATGCTGACAACCAGGGCTTTTGAGTGTGTTGGATAATGATTCTATTATGTAAGGCCAGGAACTGCAACTCATCTATAATATTATAGATGTTAGGCTGGAACCTCAGAATTCTGCTTTTAGAAAAAGGAAGTTGGCTCTTTAAAAGATCTTGAAATATTTTGAGGATAAAATTTTCAAAATATATTATCTCTAACACAAGGGAATCTTGAATTGCTACATGGTTGACATTGAGCTTGATGCTAATACTGCCAGGATATTTGCCCTGGAATGCACACTCCATGGCACACTCAACTAAGACAAAGCTAAAAGAAAACATTTACATCCTCAGAGCAGCACCAGGCTAGAATTAACCTTGACCAAGAACTGTGGTAAAAGTACTTACCCTGTACTTCTGATTTCTTGAGGAACCTCCCTACTATTTTCCACAGTTGATGCAACATTTTATCCAGCAATCCTATGTTGGAGTATTTATTTTAAAGAATTAAAATTAGAGTCTTGTAGAAATATCTGCACTCTCATGTTCATTACAGCATTATTCACAATAATAAAGGTATAGAAACAACCCCAATTGTCCATCAAGAGATGAATGGAAAAAGGGGGTATGATATATAATAGAATTCAGCTTAAAAAAAACGAAGTCCTACAACATGCTACAACATGGATGAATCTGAAAGATATTATGCTAAGCAAAATAAACCAGTTACAAATACTGGATGATACCACTTAGAGAAGGTATCTAACATAGCCTACTTCATAGAAGCAGAGAGTAGAATATTGCTTGCCAGAAGCTGTGGGGAGAGAAATGAGAAGATACTAATCATAAGTTATGAAGTTTCCATTACACAAGATGAGCTCTGAAGGCTTCTGCACAGTGCTGTGTGTATGGTTAATAATACTGTATTGCACACTTAAAATTTTTATTAAAAGCAAAGATCTCATGTTAAATGTTCTTACTACAAAATAATAATAATCTGTAAACGTTTAAAGGAAAAGAATTCTGGAGACCCAAAAGGCAATAAGCTATGGTAAAGAAAAAATATAAGAACAGAAAATACACTGTGAATCACAGTAGTTGGCATGGAGTCTTAGCTACATCTTTAAATTATTTTCTAATTCAGGCAAGACTGCTGAGCTGCATGAGCTGTTTATAATTTTGAAGAATAATTCCTTGTTGGTCATATTACTTGCAAATATTTTCTCCAATTCTGTATGTTTTCCTTGGTATTTGTTTATGGTTTCTTTTGTTATGCAAAAGCTGAGTTTAATTAAGCCATGTTTGTTTCTTTTCATGTTTATAACTCTAGAAAATGGCTCAAAAAAGGTGTCACTACAATTTATATCGAAGAGTGTTCTGCCTGTTTTCCTTTAACTGTTTTAGAATATCTAGTCTTATATTTAGGTCTTTAATCCATTTTGAGTTTATTTTTATGTATGATGTTAGGAAGTGTTCTAATTTAATTCTTTTACATGTATCAACCTAGTTTTTCCCAGAACCACTTGTTGAAGAGGCTGTCATTTCTCCATTGTATATTCTTGCCTCCTTTGTCAAGCATAAGGTACCCATATGTGTGTGAGTTAATCTCTGGGCTTTCTTCTTGATCGAAATATCCTTGCACTCCAGCAATCCTATGTTGGAGTATTTATTTTAAAGAATTAAAATTAGAGTCTTGTAGAAATATCTGCACTCTCATGTTCATTACAGCATTATTCACAATAATAAAGGTATAGAAACAACCCCAATTGTCCATCAAGAGATGAATGGAAAAAGGGGGTATGATATATAATAGAATTCAGCTTAAAAAAAACGAAGTCCTACAACATGCTACAACATGGATGAATCTGAAAGATATTATGCTAAGCAAAATAAACCAGTTACAAATACTGGATGATACCACTTAGAGAAGGTATCTAACATAGCCTACTTCATAGAAGCAGAGAGTAGAATATTGCTTGCCAGAAGCTGTGGGGAGAGAAAATGAGAAGATACTAATCATAAGTTATGAAGTTTCCATTACACAAGATGAGCTCTGAAGGCTTCTGCACAGTGCTGTGTGTATGGTTAATAATACTGTATTGCACACTTAAAATTTTTATTAAAAGCAAAGATCTCATGTTAAATGTTCTTACTACAAAATAATAATAATCTGTAAACGTTTAAAGGAAAAGAATTCTGGAGACCCAAAAGGCAATAAGCTATGGTAAAGAAAAAATATAAGAACAGAAAATACACTGTGAATCACAGTAGTTGGCATGGAGTCTTAGCTACATCTTTAAATTATTTTCTAATTCAGGCAAGACTGCTGAGCTGCATGAGCTGTTTATAATTTTGAAGAATAATTCCTTGTTGGTCATATTACTTGCAAATATTTTCTCCAATTCTGTATGTTTTCCTTGGTATTTGTTTATGGTTTCTTTTGTTATGCAAAAGCTGAGTTTAATTAAGCCATGTTTGTTTCTTTTCATGTTTATAACTCTAGAAAATGGCTCAAAAAAGGTGTCACTACAATTTATATCGAAGAGTGTTCTGCCTGTTTTCCTTTAACTGTTTTAGAATATCTAGTCTTATATTTAGGTCTTTAATCCATTTTGAGTTTATTTTTATGTATGATGTTAGGAAGTGTTCTAATTTAATTCTTTTACATGTATCAACCTAGTTTTTCCCAGAACCACTTGTTGAAGAGGCTGTCATTTCTCCATTGTATATTCTTGCCTCCTTTGTCAAGCATAAGGTACCCATATGTGTGTGAGTTAATCTCTGGGCTTTCTATCTTGTTACTTTGATCTATAGTGCTGTTTTTTGTGTCAGTACCACAGTATCTTGATTACTGTAGTTTTATAGTGTAGTCTGAAGTGATTCATCTCTGTTTTAATTTCCCAAGATTGATTTTGTTATTCAGGGTCTTTTGTGTCTGATATAACTTTTAAGATTTTTTGTTTTAGTTATGTAGAAAATGTAATTAATAATTTGATAGGAATTTGCATTGAATCTGTAGATTGCCTTGTATAGTGATGATAGATGATAGTAGATAGCTTACAGTGAACGCTGTTGTATTCATGACCTCCAAAGGAGCAAATTTCATTTCTGAATCAAAAGAGGTGGCTTCAGTCACTCACAGCTTCATGCAGCAGAAGTTTTATTAAAATAAAAAGGGGTTGAGAAAACTTCCAGCAAAAGGCACTGGAAGGGGGTAGAAGAGTACCCAGAGGAGCTAGTTTAGGTGGGACATGTTGTACTTTTTCAGTTGACTATTAACAGGAATTTTAAGTTTGTTGAAGTCTTACTAGATCCACTCCCACAACATTAACATAAGATTAACCAGAGGATGGTCTCTGGACACTGCTGGCTATAAAACTAGAGAAAGCATTCCAATGCAAAAATAGTTTGCATTCATAAAACAATCAGGGTAACTGAAACATTCCAATGAAGAAATAGTTTTCATCCCTAAGACAGTAAAGGTAATTCCAGGCTTTAGGAAAGTTAATTTCAAGTAGAGCGGATTGTTACCAATGCAAATATTTAGTCTAGAAAATGTTTGTTCCCCCTCCTCCTCCTTGGAAACCACTGGCCTCCTTGCCAAGTCTGCCTGTTCACCCTTTTAGTATAGTAATTTTGAAAATACTGATTTCTTTTGATTTAAAAACAAATAGTTTATCTTTTCATCTGTGTCATCTTCAATTTCTTTCATCAGTGTCTTATACATTTTGTAGTACAAGTCTTTTGTCTCTTTAGGGAGATTTGTTCCTAGATATTTTATTCTTTTAGAGACAATGATAAATGGGATAGTTTCTTTATTTTTTTTTTCTGTTGGTATATAGAAATGCAACAGATTTCTGTGTATTAATTTTTGTATCCTGTAACTGAGTTCATTAATGAGCTGTAGTAGTTTTCTGGTAGTATCTTTCAGATTTTCTATGTATAATGTCATGTAATCTATAATGAGGGAGTTTTACTTCTTCCTTTCCAATTTGAATTACTTTTATTTCTTTTTCTTCTCTGATTGCCTTGGCTAGAACATCCAAAACTATGTTGAATAAAAGTGGCAAGTGTAGAGATCCTTACCTTGTTCCTTGTCTCAGAGGAATTGCTTTCAGCTCTTACCACTGAACATGATGCTAAGTGTCTATTTTTCATACATGGCCTTTATGATGTTGAGGACTGTTACCTCTATGCCCACTTTCTGGAGAGTTTTTATCATAAATGAAAACTTTCTTTTGCATTTCATCAAAAGAAAAATATTTTGACTTAGTGAGATGATCATATGACTTTTATTTTGTAATTTATGAATATGATTGTGTTATTTATTTGTGGATTTTGAAATATCCTCGCATCCCTGGAATAAATCCTATTTGATCATGGCATAATTTCATTTTAATGTATTACAGCCTAGTCAAAAATGGGCAGAAAACCTAAATAGACGTATCTCCAGGGGTGACCTTTTATAGCCATGACACACATGAAAAGGTGTGCAACATAACAAATTACTAGAGAAATGAAAATCAAAGCTACAGTGAGCTATTACTTCATATGAGTCAGAATGGCCATCTTCAAAAAATCTACAAATAGTAAATGTAGAGGAGAATGTAGATAAAAGGTAACATTTCCACACTGTTAGTGGGAATGCAAATTGGTAAAACCACTGCGGAGAATGGTCTAGAGATTCTTTTAAAAAAGAAAAGAAAAAAAAAAAAAAACTGATTCATCAATTCCACTTCTGGGTGTGTATCCAGAGAAAAACATGTTTTCAAAGGATACAAACATCCCAGTGTTCATTGTAACATTGTTTAGAGTAATCAAAGTATATAAGAAATCAGATGATGTCTACTGACAGAAGAATGGATAAAAATGATGTGGTATAAATATACTATAGAATACTACTCAGGTATTAAAAAGAATGAAACAGTCCTGCATACACTGACATGAATGAACCTGGGGATTATCATATTAAGTGAAGTAAGTCAGATCGATAAAGATAAATATCATGTTCCCACTTATATACAGAATCTTTTAAAAATGATGTAAATCCACTTATTTCCAAAACAGAAACAGACTCACTAACTTGGAAAATGAATTTATGATTACCAGGGTGGGAGAGAGAGGAATAGATGGAAGTTTGGGATTGGCATTTATATACTGCTATATTTGAAATGGTTAACCAACCTGGACTTGATATATAGCACAAAATACTCTGCTCCATATTCTATAAAATCCTAAATCGAAAAAGAACTTGAACAATAGATACATGTATATGTAAAGCTGAATCACTTTGCTGTACTTCAAATATAAAAAACTTTTTTAAAAAAATTTTTGACTTAGTGAGATGATCATATGACTTTTATTTTGTAATTTATGAATATGATTGTGTTATTTATTTGTGGATTTTGAAATATCCTCGCATCCCTGGAATAAATCCTATTTGATCATGGCATAATTTCATTTTAATGTATTACAGCCTAGTCAAAAATGGGCAGAAAACCTAAATAGACGTATCTCCAGGGGTGACCTTTTATAGCCATGACACACATGAAAAGGTGTGCAACATAACAAATTACTAGAGAAATGAAAATCAAAGCTACAGTGAGCTATTACTTCATATGAGTCAGAATGGCCATCTTCAAAAAATCTACAAATAGTAAATGTAGAGGAGAATGTAGATAAAAGGTAACATTTCCACACTGTTAGTGGGAATGCAAATTGGTAAAACCACTGCGGAGAATGGTCTAGAGATTCTTTTAAAAAAGAAAAAAAAAAAAAAAACTGATTCATCAATTCCACTTCTGGGTGTGTATCCAGAGAAAAACATGTTTTCAAAGGATACAAACATCCCAGTGTTCATTGTAACATTGTTTAGAGTAATCAAAGTATATAAGAAATCAGATGATGTCTACTGACAGAAGAATGGATAAAAATGATGTGGTATAAATATACTATAGAATACTACTCAGGTATTAAAAAGAATGAAACAGTCCTGCATACACTGACATGAATGAACCTGGGGATTATCATATTAAGTGAAGTAAGTCAGATCGATAAAGATAAATATCATGTTCCCACTTATATACAGAATCTTTTAAAAATGATGTAAATCCACTTATTTCCAAAACAGAAACAGACTCACTAACTTGGAAAATGAATTTATGATTACCAGGGTGGGAGAGAGAGGAATAGATGGAAGTTTGGGATTGGCATTTATATACTGCTATATTTGAAATGGTTAACCAACCTGGACTTGATATATAGCACAAAATACTCTGCTCCATATTCTATAAAATCCTAAATCGAAAAAGAACTTGAACAATAGATACATGTATATGTAAAGCTGAATCACTTTGCTGTACTTCAAATATAAACATAACATTGTTATGTTTAATCAACAATGCTCCAATATAAACTTAAAATTTACAGAATTTAAAAAGTATAGATGCAGGCAAGGCTATATATCTCTGGCTCTCAGTAATACTATTTAACCTTCAATATTGTTTTTTATGATTTTAAAGCATGTAATGTATAAGATGAAATACCAGTGAAACTCTATACAAATGTTTATTTTATTCGTAAAATATTTTGTCCATAAAACCCATAATTCACGGATCTAACAAACTCTTCAGATAGTTTAAAAGATGTTTAATAAAGTATTTCTACTTTCTAGTGATTTTCCTCTACCTAGTTCAAAATTAGATAAATCTTTGGATTCATAATTCTAATTTTAGGAACAGATATTATATTTTATCTTGCAACATAATTATAAAACTGTCAGAATTCTTTAGATTGTCATACATGACTCATTTGGTGGTGTTATTCTCTCTCTCTATGCATATATACACAAAAATACACACATGCATATACACACATGAATATTACCAGATTGTAAACACCAATTTGATCATTCTTTTTTTTTTATTTATTTATTTATTTATTTATTTTTGTACATGTATGTTCCCAGATCAATCAGATGCATATCCCTTGACTCTCCCCCCACCCAGGTCCCCCCCCCCCATCCCTCCAGACCATTGCTCCAAGTGGTTGTAGGTACTCCTATTCCCCTAGCACAATGACAATAGCTATCTTTTCTACACATGACAGTATAGGTTCCCATGTTACTCCCTCCCATTGTTCGGTCTCCACAATGTCTTTATGGTTTTTCCATTCATATAGAATACGACTCAGGTATTAAAAAGAATGAAACAGTCCTGCATACACTGACATGAATGAACCTGGGGATTATCATATTAAGTGAAGTAAGTCAGATCGATAAAGATAAATATCATGTTCCCACTTATATACAGAATCTTTTAAAAATGATGTAAATCCACTTATTTCCAAAACAGAAACAGACTCACTAACTTGGAAAATGAATTTATGATTACCAGGGTGGGAGAGAGAGGAATAGATGGAAGTTTGGGATTGGCATTTATATACTGCTATATTTGAAATGGTTAACCAACCTGGACTTGATATATAGCACAAAATACTCTGCTCCATATTCTATAAAATCCTAAATCGAAAAAGAACTTGAACAATAGATACATGTATATGTAAAGCTGAATCACTTTGCTGTACTTCAAATATAAACATAACATTGTTATGTTTAATCAACAATGCTCCAATATAAACTTAAAATTTACAGAATTTAAAAAGTATAGATGCAGGCAAGGCTATATATCTCTGGCTCTCAGTAATACTATTTAACCTTCAATATTGTTTTTTATGATTTTAAAGCATGTAATGTATAAGATGAAATACCAGTGAAACTCTATACAAATGTTTATTTTATTCGTAAAATATTTTGTCCATAAAACCCATAATTCACGGATCTAACAAACTCTTCAGATAGTTTAAAAGATGTTTAATAAAGTATTTCTACTTTCTAGTGATTTTCCTCTACCTAGTTCAAAATTAGATAAATCTTTGGATTCATAATTCTAATTTTAGGAACAGATATTATATTTTATCTTGCAACATAATTATAAAACTGTCAGAATTCTTTAGATTGTCATACATGACTCATTTGGTGGTGTTATTCTCTCTCTCTATGCATATATACACAAAAATACACACATGCATATACACACATGAATATTACCAGATTGTAAACACCAATTTGATCATTCTTTTTTTTTTATTTATTTATTTATTTATTTATTTTTGTACATGTATGTTCCCAGATCAATCAGATGCATATCCTTGACTCTCCCCCACCCAGGTCCCCCCATCCCTCCAGACCATTGCTCCAAGTGGTTGTAGGTACTCCTATTCCCCTAGCACAATGACAATAGCTATCTTTTCTACACATGACAGTATAGGTTCCCATGTTACTCCCTCCCATTGTTCGGTCTCCACAATGTCTTTATGTCTATTCTCTGTTTTTTCATGAGTTCACTGTGTGTGTTATCATGACCATCTTACTAGATCCCATATATATGAGTTAGTATACTATACTTGTCTTTCTCTTTTTGACTTACTTCACTTTTGATGATAGGTTCTAGAGCTAACCACCTCATTAGGACTGAGTCTTCTGCATTTCTTTTAACAGCTGAGTAGTATTCCATTGTATATATGTACCAGAGCTTCTGGATCCATTCATTTGTCGATGGACATCTAGGTTGCTTCCATGTTCTGGCTATTGTATAGAGAGCTGCAATGAACATTGGGGTACAGGTGCCTCTTTCAGTTTTGATTTCATCAGGATATAGGCCTAATAGTGGGATTGCTGGGTCATAGGGTGCTTCTATTTTTAGTTTTTTAAGGAATCTCATATTGTCTTCCATAGAGGTTGTATTAATTTACATTCCCACCAGCAATGCAAGAGGGTTCCCTTTTCTCCACACCCTCTCCAGCATTTGTTGTCTGTCGATTTGTTGATGATGGCCATTCTGACAGGTGTGAGGTGGTATCTCATTGTGGTTTTAATTTGCATTTCTCTAATAATAAGTGAGGTTGAGCATCGTTTCATGTATTTTTGGACCATTTGTATGTCCTCTTTGGAGAGGCGTCTCTTTAGATCTTTTTCCCATTTTTTGATTGGGCTGCTCATTTTCCCTGTGCTGAGTTGTCTGAGTTGCTTGTAGATTTTGGAGATTAATTGTCTGTTGTTTCATTTGCTATGATTTTCTTCCACTCTGTGGGGTGTCTGTTGAGCTTTTTTGTAATTTCTTTTGCTGTACAAAAGCTTTTAAGTTTCATGAGGTCCCATATGTTCATTTTTCTTTTCAGTTCTGCTATTTTAGTTGGTGGGTCAAAGAAGATCTTGCTTTGATTGATGTCCTTGACAGTTTTGCCTATATTCTCCTCTAAGAGTTTGTTGGTTTCTGGTCTTACATTGAGGTCTTTAATCCATTTTGAGTTGATCTTAGTGTATGGCGTCAGGGAATGTTCCAACTTCATTTTTTTGCATGTAGCTGTCCAATTCTCCCAGCACCACTTGTTAAAGAGGCTGTCTTTGTCCCATTTTATAGTTTCTCCTCCTTTATAAGGTACCCATAGGTGCGTGGGTTGATCTCTGGGTTCTCAATCTTGTTCCATTGATCTATAGTTCTGTTTTTGTGCCAGAACCATACTGTCTTGATAACTGTTGCTTTGTAGTAGAGTCTGAAGTTAGGGAGGCTGATTCCTCCGGCTCCATTTTTCTTCCTCAGGATTGCTTTGGCTATTCGAGGTCTTCTGTGTTTCCATATGAACTGTGTTATTATTTGGTCTAGTTCTGTGAAAAATGTCAGTGGTAGTTGAATAGGTATTGCATTGAATCTGTAGATGATATTTGGAAGTATGGTCATTTTCACAATATTGATTCTTCCAATCCAGGAACATGGAATATCTCTCCATCTGTTTAAGTCTTCTTTAATGTCTCTCATGAGTGTCTTGTAATTTTCTGTGTACAATTCTTTTGTTTCTTTGGGTAGGTTTATTCCTAGATATTTGATTCTTTTGGTTACAATGGTGAAGGGGATTGCCTCTTTGATTTCATTTTCTGATTTTTCATTGTTTGTGTATAGGAATGCCAGTGACTTCTGTGTGTTGACTTTATATCCTGCAACTTTGCTGAATTCATTGATTAGTTCTAGTAGCTTTGTAACCGTGTCTTTGGGATTTTCTATGTATAATATCATGTCGTCTGCAAAGAGAGAGCTTGACTTCTTCCTTTCCAATCTGGATTCCTTTGATTTCTTTCTCTTGTCTTATTGCTGTTGCTAGGACTTCCAGGACTATGTTGAATAGCAGTGGTGAAAGTGGGCACCCCTGTCTTGTTCCTGATCTTAGAGGGAATGCTTTCAGTTTTTCACCATTAACAATAATGTTCGCTGTAGGTTTCTCATAGATGGCTTTTATTATGTTGAGATAGGTTCCTTCTATGCCCATTTTGAGTTGATCTTAGTGTATGGCGTCTGGGATTCTATGGTTTCTGGTCTTACATTGAGGTCTTTAATCCATTTTGAGTTGATCTTAGTGTATGGCGTCAGGGAATGTTCCAACTTCATTTTTTTGCATGTAGCTGTCCAATTCTCCCAGCACCACTTGTTAAAGAGGCTGTCTTTGTCCCATTTTATAGTTTCTCCTCCTTTATAAGGTACCCATAGGTGCGTGGGTTGATCTCTGGGTTCTCAATCTTGTTCCATTGATCTATAGTTCTGTTTTTGTGCCAGAACCATACTGTCTTGATAACTGTTGCTTTGTAGTAGAGTCTGAAGTTAGGGAGGCTGATTCCTCCGGCTCCATTTTTCTTCCTCAGGATTGCTTTGGCTATTCGAGGTCTTCTGTGTTTCCATATGAACTGTGTTATTATTTGGTCTAGTTCTGTGAAAAATGTCAGTGGTAGTTGAATAGGTATTGCATTGAATCTGTAGATGATATTTGGAAGTATGGTCATTTTCACAATATTGATTCTTCCAATCCAGGAACATGGAATATCTCTCCATCTGTTTAAGTCTTCTTTAATGTCTCTCATGAGTGTCTTGTAATTTTCTGTGTACAATTCTTTTGTTTCTTTGGGTAGGTTTATTCCTAGATATTTGATTCTTTTGGTTACAATGGTGAAGGGGATTGCCTCTTTGATTTCATTTTCTGATTTTTCATTGTTTGTGTATAGGAATGCCAGTGACTTCTGTGTGTTGACTTTATATCCTGCAACTTTGCTGAATTCATTGATTAGTTCTAGTAGCTTTGTAACCGTGTCTTTGGGATTTTCTATGTATAATATCATGTCGTCTGCAAAGAGAGAGCTTGACTTCTTCCTTTCCAATCTGGATTCCTTTGATTTCTTTCTCTTGTCTTATTGCTGTTGCTAGGACTTCCAGGACTATGTTGAATAGCAGTGGTGAAAGTGGGCACCCCTGTCTTGTTCCTGATCTTAGAGGGAATGCTTTCAGTTTTTCACCATTAACAATAATGTTCGCTGTAGGTTTCTCATAGATGGCTTTTATTATGTTGAGATAGGTTCCTTCTATGCCCATTTTCTGAAGAGTTTTGATCATAAATGGATGTTGTACTTTGTCGAAGGCTTTTTCTGCATCTATTGAGATGATCATGTGATTTTTGTCTTTCAACTTGTTGATATGATGTATCACGTTGATTGATTTGCGGATGTTGAAGAAGCCTTGCATGCCTGGGATGAACCCAACTTGATCGTGATGTATGAGTTTTTTGACATGTCGTTGAATTCTGTTTGCTAGGATTTTGTTGAGGATCTTGGCATCTAAGTTCATCAGTGAAATTGGCCTATAGTTTTCCTTTTTTGTGTTGTCTTTGCCTGGTTTGGGTATCAGGGTGATGGTGGCCTCATAGAATGTGTTTGGGAGTTTTTCTTCCTGTGCAATTTTTTGAAAGAGTTTTAGAAGGACAGGCATTAGCTCTTCTTTAAATGTTTGGTAGAATTCGGCTGTGAAGCCGTCTGGTCCTGGGCTTTTATTTTTGGGTAGATTTTTAATCACAAATTCGATTTCTGAGCTTGTGATTGGGTTGTTCAAAGTTTCTGTTTCTTCCTGGCTCAGTCTTGGGAGATTAATCCTGTCCAAGAAACTGTCCATTTCTTCCAAGTTGTCCAGTTTGTTGCCATAGAGTTGCTCATAATAGTCTCTTAGAATCCTTTGGATTTCTGCATTATCTGTTGTAATCTCTCCTTTTTCATTTTTGATTTTGTTGATCCGGTTCTTCTCTCTCTTTTTCTTAATGAGTCTGGCCAGTGGCTTGTCAATTTTGTTTACCTTTTCAAAGAACCAGCTTTTTGTTTTATTTATCTTTACTATTGTTTCTTTTGTTTCTTTCTCATTTATTTCTGCTCTGATCTTTATGATTTCTCTTCTTCTGCTGGCTCTGGGATGTTTTTGTTCTTCTTTCTCCAACTGTTTTAAGCGGAGGGTTAGGTCATCTGCTTCATATTTTCCTAGTTTCTTGAGGTGGGATTGTATTGCTATAAATTTCCCTCTTAGAACTGCTTTTGCTGTATCCCATAGGTTTTGCACTGTCGTGTGTTCATTGTCATTTTCTTCTAGGAATTGTTTAATTTCTCCTTTGATTTCCTCAATGATCAGTTGGTTTTTTAGGTATGTATTGTTTAATCTCCATGTGTTTCTGTTTTTAGGGTTTTTTCTGGTAGTTGATCTCCAGTCTCATTGCATTGTGGTCCGAGAAGATGGTTGATATAATTTCGGTTTTCTTGAATTGGCTGAGGTTAGATTTGTGGCCCAAGATGTGGTCTATCCTGGAGAATGTTCCGTGAGCGCTTGAGAAGAAAGTGTATTCTGCTTTTGGATGGAACGTCCTAAAGATATCGATGAGGTCCATCTTTTCCAGTGTGGCATTTAAGGCTTGTGTTTCTTTATTAATTTTGTTTTGTTGATCTGTCCATTGGTGTGAGAGGAGTGTTAAAGTCTCCTACTATTATTGTGTTATTGTTGATTTCTTCTTTTATGTCTGAAAGTACCTGTCTTATGTATTGAGGTGCCCTGTGTTGGGTGCGTAGATATTCATGACTGTTATGTCTTCCTCTTGGATAGATCCCTTAATCATGATGTAGTGACCTGCCTTGTCTCTTAGAATCTTCTTTACTTTAAAGTCTATTTTGTCTGATATAAGGATTGCTACTCCAGCTTTCTTTTGATTTCCATTTGCATGAAATATCTTTTTCCAGCCTTTCACTTTCAGTCTATGAGTGTCTCTAGGTCTGAAGTGGGTCTCTTGTAAACAGCATATATATGGGTCTTGCTTCTGGATCCATTCAGCCAGCCTGTGTCATTTGGTTGGAGCATTTAGTCCATTTACATTCAAAGTAATTATTGATACGAATGTTCCTATTGTCATCTTCTTAGAAATTTGGGGTTTGATTTGTAAGGCTTCTCCTACTCTTGTATTTATTGGCTATATCAGGTCCTTTAACACTTGTTGTAGGGCTGGTTTTGTGGTACAGAATTCTTTTAGTTTTGCTTGTCTGTGAAGCTTTTGACTTCACCATCGATTTTGAATGAGATTCTTGCTGGGTAGAGAATTCGTGGTTGCAGGTTATTCTCTTTTAGCCGTTTAAATTTCCCTCTTAGAACTGCTTTTGCTGTATCCCATAGGTTTTGCACTGTCGTGTGTTCATTGTCATTTTCTTCTAGGAATTGTTTAATTTCTCCTTTGATTTCCTCAATGATCAGTTGGTTTTTTAGGTATGTATTGTTTAATCTCCATGTGTTTCTGTTTTTAGGGTTTTTTTTCTGGTAGTTGATCTCCAGTCTCATTGCATTGTGGTCCGAGAAGATGGTTGATATAATTTCGGTTTTCTTGAATTGGCTGAGGTTAGATTTGTGGCCCAAGATGTGGTCTATCCTGGAGAATGTTCCGTGAGCGCTTGAGAAGAAAGTGTATTCTGCTTTTGGATGGAACGTCCTAAAGATATCGATGAGGTCCATCTTTTCCAGTGTGGCATTTAAGGCTTGTGTTTCTTTATTAATTTTGTTTTGTTGATCTGTCCATTGGTGTGAGAGGAGTGTTAAAGTCTCCTACTATTATTGTGTTATTGTTGATTTCTTCTTTTATGTCTGAAAGTACCTGTCTTATGTATTGAGGTGCCCTGTGTTGGGTGCGTAGATATTCATGACTGTTATGTCTTCCTCTTGGATAGATCCCTTAATCATGATGTAGTGACCTGCCTTGTCTCTTAGAATCTTCTTTACTTTAAAGTCTA
The DNA here is from genome assembly GCA_022376925.1 of Tragulus kanchil. Lineage (NCBI taxonomy): Eukaryota > Metazoa > Chordata > Mammalia > Artiodactyla > Tragulidae > Tragulus > Tragulus kanchil. The sequence goes on from JAIOJX010000004.1 coordinate 24,936,089, forward strand.
TTTTGTCTGATATAAGGATTGCTACTCCAGCTTTCTTTTGATTTCCATTTGCATGAAATATCTTTTTCCAGCCTTTCACTTTCAGTCTATGAGTGTCTCTAGGTCTGAAGTGGGTCTCTTGTAAACAGCATATATATGGGTCTTGCTTCTGGATCCATTCAGCCAGCCTGTGTCATTTGGTTGGAGCATTTAGTCCATTTACATTCAAAGTAATTATTGATACGAATGTTCCTATTGTCATCTTCTTAGAAATTTGGGGTTTGATTTGTAAGGCTTCTCCTACTCTTGTATTTATTGGCTATATCAGGTCCTTTAACACTTGTTGTAGGGCTGGTTTTGTGGTACAGAATTCTTTTAGTTTTTGCTTGTCTGTGAAGCTTTTGACTTCACCATCGATTTTGAATGAGATTCTTGCTGGGTAGAGAATTCGTGGTTGCAGGTTATTCTCTTTTAGCCGTTTAAATGTATCTTGCCATTCTCTTCTGGCCTGTAGGGTTTCTGTTGAGAGATCCGCAGTTAAACGTATGGGGTTTCCTTTATATGTTATTTGTTGTTTGCTCCTAGCTGCTTTTAGTAATCTGTCTTTATATTTAGTCTGCGTTAGTTTTATTAGTATGTGCCTTGGTGTGTTTCTTCTGGGGTTTCTCCTGTATGGAACTCTTTGTGCTTCCTGGACTTGGCTGACTATCTCCTTTCCCATGCTGGGGAAGTTTTCAACTATAACCTCTTCAAGAATTTTTTCATAGTCTTTCTTCTCTCCTTCTTCTTCTGGAACTCCTATAATTCTAATGTTGGTGCGTTTAATATTGTCCCATAGGTCTCTGAGGCTATCCTCAGTTCTTTTAATTCTTTGGGCTTTGTTCTGTTCTTCAGCACTTATTTCCGCCATTCTGTCTTCCAGCTCACTTATCCGTTCTTCAGCCTCTGATACTCTACTGTTGAGACCTTCTATAGTATTTTTGAGTTCAGCAATTGAGTTGGTAGTCTCTATTTGCTTATTTTTCATTTCCTGCATGTCTTTTCTCAATGCACTAATTTCCTCTAATATTCTTTTTTCGATGTTTTGCATCCTCATTAGTATAGTTTTTCTGAATTCTCTTTCAGATAGCTTGTCTATCTCCTCCTCTGTCATTTGAAGTGGTGTTTCTCTAGCTTGGTCCTTCATTTGTGCAGTATTTCTCTGACGTTTCATTATTAGGTTAATTTTTGTTTCTTTGTGTGTGTCTGTGTGTATGGAGTTCTTATTCCCACCAGGCTTCTTGGTTGAATTCTCCCTTCCTTTGGGTTTTTGTCCTTGTAGAAGGGTTCAGTGGTTTGTGTCTTGGGTGGTGATAGGTCTTGTTTACAGGTGAATAATCTGTAGTGTTGTATGTTCTTTGATAATCAGTGTGGGGTCTTGGAATCCGGGCTTCCGCTTCGAGGATCCTTGGTTTGATGATTGGTCAGGGAGTGTAGGCTCTATGTCTGGTTTGCTATGGTGTTCTGTGATACTAGTTCACACACTAGCATCTGAGGAACAAGAGGTGCATCCCTGATGGGTGACAGTCATAAAAGCATGCAGATGTTTTCTAACATAATCATAAGATATACATACATATACAGCAATCCCCACAACTGACCAGTTTTACAGAGATAAGGCGCAGGAAATCTTTCTAGCAACTCATGCAATCACAGATGATACTTGCCCGTTAAGCTTTGAATTAATTAAAATAGTGCTTGAATAATAGATCTAGCACAAGGTCCTGGCTTGGATAATTACAATGAAAGCAACTTTAAATTAGGACATGTGCTCGGGGTGACAAGGAGGAGAGTCTATAAGTAATAAAAAGGAAAAGATTTGTCTTGGAAGTATTTTATAGGATTAGGTAGCAAAGATTAGTGTGTGTACTGTTTAGTGCATTTGGAAGTGAATAGTGCAGACAGAAAGATAGGAAATAATTTATCTAGAGGATATTGATAGCTAGGAAGATGTTTTACATTTAGAACATAGAGAAAGAAAGCAGTGGGAAAGAGGAAAGAGAAAAGAGAATTAGAGGTTTTCAAGAATTAAAATTAAAGTTAAAAAAATATAATAAAAGTCAAAAGAAGGTTAAAAATTAAAAAGAGCAAAAAAAAAAAAAAATAATGAGACCGAAAAACAAAGAAAAAACACATAGAATAAATCAAACAAATGAAAACTACAAAAACAAACAAACAAACAAACATAAAAAAAACCCAATAAACAAAGAAACTAATAAACCCCAAATCAATCAATTGAATAAGCAAAATAGTCCACCACAAACAAGCAGAAAAAAATTTAAAAAAAGAAAAAAAAAAGTTAAATACTGTCCTTGGTTTTTATCTTCATATCTGCCTGTTGGAAACCAATCTGCTCTCGATGGTGGTGTCTTGATGGCGTGGTCTTTCCCTTACAGTGCCGGTTGCTGTGGTTTCTGTTTTTGTGTTCAGCAAAATGAGGGCTTTGCTGCCATACTGGGTGCTGGCCGGGACGGTGGGCTGATCCCAGTCAGTCGGGCGGAGGCTGCGGCGCGCGCAGTCCCGTGTTGGAGGGGGGCGCCCCGGCTCGACCGCGCGCCCGCCTGTAGTCTCCAATTCCTGCACTTTCCCCGGCTTCCTCCGCTGCTGCTGCAGCTCTAGGGGAGCGCGGGCTCCTCCACCACTGCCGGTTATGTGTCTAAGTACCAAAGGCCGACGCGAGCTTTCCCATCCAACTCGTGCCCGGTCCCTGGTCAGCAACCCGTGGACGACTTCCTCTCTCCGTTCAGCAAGCCCTCCAGTTGGAGTGGCTGAACTTACCCGCCTGGCGGCTCCTCGCGGCTCCTCGCGGCGGGTGGGTTCCGGCGGCTCCTCCCATTTTATTTCTAGCTGGAATATAATTTACATGTACACATAGAAAATACTCATAAACCACATAGATCTAAAACTTCAGTTGGAAAATTCTGAATTATATTTTTATATGTTTAACATAATATGTATTTATATATAATAGTATATAATATACTTTATATGTACTTGAGTGCTAGTCATAATATAAAGTTGTTCATATACTTTATTTTAATTAGTCTTCTCAAAATATTTGAAATATAAGTATCATTAGTCTCACAGTTTAAAAGTGTGAAATATCCAGCTAAGTGGAAGTGCTCAGGTTCCAATTTGGATCTCTTAAATTTAAAGTTCATATTTAAAGCACATCATTCTTTTTTCTCAACAATGAATTGAATAATGAAAGATGCTAAGGTTTAAGATGCTATTGTTCCAATAGTCTAACTTTAAAAAGAGGGATTTCATGCCACACTTACAAAATTACATATGTTGAATTGAGCTGAGAATGCCTGCCAAGATTTCTGGTTATTATATTTTGAAATGTTCCTTGTTTTCAAGGTGCTGATCTTCTTCTACCTTAAACATTTTGCTTTGGTTTCTCAGGTATATGTGAAATGCATAAAAATGGTTCCTATGCTGAATGTTATTCATTTTTTAATAAAATATATGTATATTTTGTTCCTTTAAATGAAAAGGAAAGATCTCTTCTATAAATGTGTCTCAGCAGTGCAAAGGGCATCTTTATTTTCACATGTAATGAGAGAGTGTAAAAAACATATATCTTCAAATTACATGATGCTTTGCATTGAAGGAACCAGCAATAATGACATGGACTACTTTTCTATCAGACTTAACTTCTTTGGTTTGAGGTAGCACTGCAATTAAAACATTACTGAGGTGAATTCTCAGTGGCACAGCACTAGACACTTCTTACACACTTGAGTGGATACAAGTGTAGCCATGTGCAGCCATGTGTGGTAAATCTGTCAGAACTAACAGCAGGAGCTCTGATTAGAGTCCTCTGTCGGTAAGCCTGCCTGCTAGCTCAAGGACTTTGAATTGTTATTATAACCAGTACCCAATAGTGTGGCCTGTACTAAGGGTCTGTTCATATTTCTTTGTATTTCTGTACTTTCCATAGGTTTATTCTGTTTTGAACATTGAGAGCATGTAGAAGTTCAGATCTAAGCACAGTCATTGTGAAAACTTAAATACATTCCCCGCCCCATCATGAGAAAGAGAGATCTGGTATGAAGGAGGGTATAGGAAACTGTTTTCCAAATAGAATAGCACGTTTTATGAGGATAAAAAAAAAAATTAGGAGACTTTAGTAAATTCCCATTCATGTGGGATAGTCATAACACACAGGCTCATATTTTAGAAGAGTAAGCATTTAAGTTACAAATTCCTGATACTAGACTTCTCCTTTCTTTATTAGAACTGCTCTGCTGACTTAAACGTGACTTAGTCTTTAATACAGTTTGCTTTGAGGTTGCCTCTGGTCTGCTTAGACAGTTCAAATCCACTCTCCCACCCCCTCTCCACCTCTACTACTGATGTTTTCTGTCTTATGGCCTCAATCTTATCCATATCAATATACCCTTGAGAAAAGATTATTGATATTACATATTCATAACTTTTATCTGTGGCCTAACCTTATAGGCTATTTTCAGCAATTACATGCAAAGATGATGCACCTCTTCCCACTAGTTCTATGAGTTTAAAGAATAGCATGTATTCAAATTCAACTAGCAGAATACAGTGACTATTTGTAATGGTCATCCAAACATTTCCATAGTTTAAATTGCATTGAATGTTTTTTTGATACCAAAGGGAAAAATCTCTTCTATAAATGTGTCTCAGCAGTGCAAAGGGCATCTTTATTTTCACATGTAATGAGAGAGTGTAAAAAACATATATCTTCAAATTACATGATGCTTTGCATTGAAGGAACCAGCAATAATGACATGGACTACTTTTCTATCAGACTTAACTTCTTTGGTTTGAGGTAGCACTGCAATTAAAACATTACTGAGGTGAATTCTCAGTGGCACAGCACTAGACACTTCTTACACACTTGAGTGGATACAAGTGTAGCCATGTGCAGCCATGTGTGGTAAATCTGTCAGAACTAACAGCAGGAGCTCTGATTAGAGTCCTCTGTCGGTAAGCCTGCCTGCTAGCTCAAGGACTTTGAATTGTTATTATAACCAGTACCCAATAGTGTGGCCTGTACTAAGGGTCTGTTCATATTTCTTTGTATTTCTGTACTTTCCATAGGTTTATTCTGTTTTGAACATTGAGAGCATGTAGAAGTTCAGATCTAAGCACAGTCATTGTGAAAACTTAAATACATTCCCCGCCCCATCATGAGAAAGAGAGATCTGGTATGAAGGAGGGTATAGGAAACTGTTTTCCAAATAGAATAGCACGTTTTATGAGGATAAAAAAAAAAATTAGGAGACTTTAGTAAATTCCCATTCATGTGGGATAGTCATAACACACAGGCTCATATTTTAGAAGAGTAAGCATTTAAGTTACAAATTCCTGATACTAGACTTCTCCTTTCTTTATTAGAACTGCTCTGCTGACTTAAACGTGACTTAGTCTTTAATACAGTTTGCTTTGAGGTTGCCTCTGGTCTGCTTAGACAGTTCAAATCCACTCTCCCACCCCCTCTCCACCTCTACTACTGATGTTTTCTGTCTTATGGCCTCAATCTTATCCATATCAATATACCCTTGAGAAAAGATTATTGATATTACATATTCATAACTTTTATCTGTGGCCTAACCTTATAGGCTATTTTCAGCAATTACATGCAAAGATGATGCACCTCTTCCCACTAGTTCTATGAGTTTAAAGAATAGCATGTATTCAAATTCAACTAGCAGAATACAGTGACTATTTGTAATGGTCATCCAAACATTTCCATAGTTTAAGTCAAAATAATTATTTAATGTAAATAATCTCATGGTACATAATTTTAAAATCTATGTATAGATATGTGCATGAATTTATTGCAATATCTCATTTATGTAGTTTTTCCATCAGAGCAATTATGTAAAAGCTTCCAGTGACCAGAAAGGCAAAATAATTGAGTGAAAACAAAACAGGTGTTAGAAAAGTAATAGTACAAGCTGGTAGCAGCTGCGGGCTCTGATGTTGGGAAGTCATAGGGAGTGGAGGGGACCGTGGAGAACTGATGAGCACATGCACCATTCACAGTGCTTCAGCTCTGAGGGTTTGTAGCCATGTGATGGTGCATGCTTAGATCAGCCTTACCTTCCAATGGTATTTATAGAGAATTTGGAGATCTGAATTTACAGGTGAAATTTCATGATTTTTTCTATGTTAACAAATAATTCACTTTATAGAAAACATACAACACATTTGCTGGTGAACTGACACTGGTTCTCAGCCTGTTTACAAAGTCTAAGTAAAAGTGAAAATACCTCAGTCATGTCTGACTTTTTGCAACTCATGGACGAGCCATGGAATTCTCCAGGCAAGAATCCTGGAGTGGGTAGCCATTCCCTTCTCCAGGAAATCTTCCCTATCTGGAGTTCAAAACCAGGTCTCCCACATTGCAGGAGGATTCTTTACCCTATGAGCCACCAGAGAAGTCCAAAAATATGGGCGTAGATAGCCTATCCCTTCTCCAGGGGATCTTCCCAACCCTGGAATCTGATCAGGGTCTCCTGCATTGAAGGCTGATTCAAATTCTGAGTATTTCATATATTTGAAGGGGGGGATTCTAGAATTGAGAGAGTAATAGAAAAAAAGGGAATATTTTAACAAAATCTAGGAAATATTATTATTATTAATGCCATCTTAGTCCATTACTATTAGAAACAACATGAAACATGTAATAACATACTCTTTCAAGAATGTCCCAACTTGTAAGAAGGAAGGCTTATGAAGAAATACTTGAAGGAGAGGAATATATTTGTTATAATTATATTTAATTATATATATTTGATTGTGGCAGTGTGTCAAAGCTTGTTAAATTGTATACTTTATATATGTAAAATTTATTGTAAGTCACTTGTATCTCAGTAAAATTATTATAAAACAACAGTACTACACAATAAATAGCCCGAACATGGAAGCAACCTAGATGTCCATCAATGGACAAATGGATAAAGAAGCTCTGGCACGTATATACAATGCAGTACTTCTCAGCCACAAAAAGAAATACAGAAGATTCAGTGCTAATGAGAAGAATGAATCTAGAAGCTATTATACAAAGTGAAGTAAGTCAAAAAAATAAGGACTAGTATACTAACACATATATATGGAATCTAGTAAGATCACACTGATAAATACACACATAGAGCTTCGATGGAAAAACAGTCATAGAGAATGGACTTATGGATATTGGGGAGAGGGAAGAGTGGGTGAGAGCTATGGAAAGAGTAACATGGATCCCTGTACTAGCATATGTAAAAGAGATAACTATTGTCAATGTGCTGTGGGTTAAGGGATCTATGCAATGGCCTGGAAGCCTATGAGATGGCCTGGAGGAGTGGGATCGAGGAGGATGGGGTATACATATGATTAATTTGGGATTATACATACCTGTAAACAACAAAACTTTATGAAAGCAAAAAAGCAAAATTTAAAAAACTGGCAGAAAAACCACAACAGTAGTGCATAGATCTTTAAATGTACCTCAGTTAATATAAATACCACAGCAATTTTTCTAATTGTGACAAAATTCATTTTCCTTGATATGCTTACATTTTGCTCACAGTTTGATGAACTTTGATAAATATACACAACAGCATAAGCAACACCCTGATAAAGGCTCCACAGTTGATGAACGTTTGATCAAATAGAAGGGGGATTCTAGAATTGAGAGAGTAATAGAAAAAAAGGGAATATTTTAACAAAATCTAGGAAATATTATTATTATTAATGCCATCTTAGTCCATTACTATTAGAAACAACATGAAACATGTAATAACATACTCTTTCAAGAATGTCCCAACTTGTAAGAAGGAAGGCTTATGAAGAAATACTTGAAGGAGAGGAATATATTTGTTATAATTATATTTAATTATATATATTTGATTGTGGCAGTGTGTCAAAGCTTGTTAAATTGTATACTTTATATATGTAAAATTTATTGTAAGTCACTTGTATCTCAGTAAAATTATTATAAAACAACAGTACTACACAATAAATAGCCCGAACATGGAAGCAACCTAGATGTCCATCAATGGACAAATGGATAAAGAAGCTCTGGCACGTATATACAATGCAGTACTTCTCAGCCACAAAAAGAAATACAGAAGATTCAGTGCTAATGAGAAGAATGAATCTAGAAGCTATTATACAAAGTGAAGTAAGTCAAAAAAATAAGGACTAGTATACTAACACATATATATGGAATCTAGTAAGATCACACTGATAAATACACACATAGAGCTTCGATGGAAAAACAGTCATAGAGAATGGACTTATGGATATTGGGGAGAGGGAAGAGTGGGTGAGAGCTATGGAAAGAGTAACATGGATCCCTGTACTAGCATATGTAAAAGAGATAACTATTGTCAATGTGCTGTGGGTTAAGGGATCTATGCAATGGCCTGGAAGCCTATGAGATGGCCTGGAGGAGTGGGATCGAGGAGGATGGGGTATACATATGATTAATTTGGGATTATACATACCTGTAAACAACAAAACTTTATGAAAGCAAAAAAGCAAAATTTAAAAAACTGGCAGAAAAACCACAACAGTAGTGCATAGATCTTTAAATGTACCTCAGTTAATATAAATACCACAGCAATTTTTCTAATTGTGACAAAATTCATTTTCATTGATATGCTTACATTTTTGCTCACAGTTTGATGAACTTTGATAAATATACACAACAGCATAAGCAACACCCTGATAGACAAAGAATATACCATCAACCGAAAAAGTTTTCTCATGTTACTTCCCAGTCAAACCAACCCACCATATGCAGGCACTGGTTTGATTTCTGTCACCTCAGATTAGTGTTTTTTTTGAAGTATATTATACAAATGGGTTATTTGGTATGGCTCTATTCTTTAATGTCTAGCTTTCCTTACTTAACAATACTTTTGAGGTATTAGGGCTGATATGTATGTTACTCATTTGTTCATTTTAATTACTGAGTAGGGCTCCATCATCTGTTTATGCTGTCACCTGTTGATGGACATTTAGGCTGTTTCCAGCATAAGGCTGTTATGAACAAAGCACTATGAGCATTCATATACCAAAGAAAAAAGTTTCAACTTACATAGCTGAGTATAAGGATAAAATATTTCATAAATATTTCTATATTGTATTTGTTCTTCCAGTCTAAAATGAGCACAAAGAATATTTGAGTAAAAAGTCAGAAATAATTAGTGGTGAAACATCTGTAATTTACTTTTAGATCTATCACTTGTTAGTTGTGTAGCATTGCACAAGCCACATGATCTTTCCTGACTAGAAGGTTTTTTGTTTTGCTTTTTTTTTTGCAGTTGTGCAGTGTTGGTTGTTTTTAAAATTATGCACTAGATTGAATTATACAGTCCCCTCAATGTGCAGAATGCTAAAATTCTAGGTGAAATGACAACATCATTTATATGACCTTTACAGCTCATATACTGTTTATGGAATGTTTAAATTGAGGGGGTTGAATTCAGCCTCCTAAAACTCTGGTATTATGTGACTTTATGATTTGATGGAATAAATTGGAATTTGCATGTTTTACCACTTTAGTCCTAATCAGAAAGAAGCTTCACATTTGAAATCAAAAACAGATGATTTCAGTTGTTTTCACTCTGCAAGTATTATTTGGTTTTCCTCTTTAAAATGTGGTATGGGCAGTGCATAGTAGATGGGGTGTCTCCAGTTTTAATCATTTCACTTTTCATTTGAAAAGTAATTCATCACGAGAAGTCAGTGGGGTATAGAGAGCACTAATTGCTGCAAAATATCAAGGACAGTTTTCCTCTGTCTTAATTAAACATTAATGAGTAAAGTTATTTGCAAATGCATGCTGCAGGGATGGACTTGTCTATCTACGTTTGGTAAACACTGACACTAGGTGTCAAAATAAAGCACCTTAATTGATTTATACAATTTGGGTTTATTTGGATTAGTGTTTTGAAGTATATTATACAAATTTTTTTTATTCATTAATGTCTAGCTTTCCTTACTTAACAATACTTTTGAGGTATTAGGGCTGATATGTATGTTACTCATTTGTTCATTTTAATTACTGAGTAGGGCTCCATCATCTGTTTATGCTGTCACCTGTTGATGGACATTTAGGCTGTTTCCAGCATAAGGCTGTTATGAACAAAGCACTATGAGCATTCATATACCAAAGAAAAAAGTTTCAACTTACATAGCTGAGTATAAGGATAAAATATTTCATAAATATTTCTATATTGTATTTGTTCTTCCAGTCTAAAATGAGCACAAAGAATATTTGAGTAAAAAGTCAGAAATAATTAGTGGTGAAACATCTGTAATTTACTTTTAGATCTATCACTTGTTAGTTGTGTAGCATTGCACAAGCCACATGATCTTTCCTGACTAGAAGGTTTTTTGTTTTGCTTTTTTTTTTGCAGTTGTGCAGTGTTGGTTGTTTTTAAAATTATGCACTAGATTGAATTATACAGTCCCCTCAATGTGCAGAATGCTAAAATTCTAGGTGAAATGACAACATCATTTATATGACCTTTACAGCTCATATACTGTTTATGGAATGTTTAAATTGAGGGGGTTGAATTCAGCCTCCTAAAACTCTGGTATTATGTGACTTTATGATTTGATGGAATAAATTGGAATTTGCATGTTTTACCACTTTAGTCCTAATCAGAAAGAAGCTTCACATTTGAAATCAAAAACAGATGATTTCAGTTGTTTTCACTCTGCAAGTATTATTTGGTTTTCCTCTTTAAAATGTGGTATGGGCAGTGCATAGTAGATGGGGTGTCTCCAGTTTTAATCATTTCACTTTTCATTTGAAAAGTAATTCATCACGAGAAGTCAGTGGGGTATAGAGAGCACTAATTGCTGCAAAATATCAAGGACAGTTTTCCTCTGTCTTAATTAAACATTAATGAGTAAAGTTATTTGCAAATGCATGCTGCAGGGATGGACTTGTCTATCTACGTTTGGTAAACACTGACACTAGGTGTCAAAATAAAGCACCTTAATTGATTTATACAGGAACAGTTTAAAAAGATTGCACCTGGCTTGACATTTCCTTAGTTTTTTATAGAGTAGTTTCTGATAAATTATTTATAAAGAAACTTTTTTCTGACCTATCCTAATTACTGGACTGATGTTTTTTAAAACTAATCAATTTTGTATAAATTGCATATTTCTTCTTGGTTTTGCTATCAACTTAAGGAATTCCAGAGTAGATGATGAGACATCAGGTTTCTTATATGTCAGAAGAAATATGCAAACAAGTTTGTTTGTCCTTGATTATTGGAAGTATTTTATAAAATTCTAGATAGTTTACTTTTTGAATTGATATTTTATATGAGTATATTAGTTTTATTTTGCATATTTATTAATCTAAATACTTGAGTTATAATTTAAAAACTTTAAATAAAAATCAAAAGCCTAAAGAATGCATTTAACTACAGCTTAAAATCTTAAAATACCCTTCTAAGTAATATTGCCTTTGATTCATTAGAGTATGTATAATAATACATGAAGAAAAGGCCTAAAATAAAACATTTGGTTCTCATCGTCAGTTGGTCTATGGATATCAAAGGTTAATTTATCAAGATAACCTTTAGATTAGTTGATATGTAATTTTTTACTAGATTTCCTCTTACTTTTCTCTGAATGATTCCCAAGATCTATTTGTTTTGATATGTATAATTAAGTAATAATTTTGAAACTTTAAAAATAACAGTTTAAAATAATTAGCTATACATTTCAGTAAGTGCTTCTAGTTTCTCGCATAAGAGAATTTACCCATAGTATAGTGTAATCCTTAAGAACAAAATTTTCTATAGATCAGTGTAGCAATGGAACAATTTTCAGGAAACAACAAAAACACTGTGAAAACAGTTTTAAAGTACTGGTATGATAGTATATTTTTAAGGGGAAAAATATTCCTGCTGTGTCTTAAAATGGCTTATAAACTTCTCAGTTTCCTCTGTTTTGCAATGGTCCTGTTAAATTTCACTCTGGATTCTCATGACTTTCCCAGTTTTCCAAACTGTATGACCTGATGCAGATAAAATTGGCTTATGGCAAATAGTGTAAATACACTTCACATTTTTCCACCTGAAAAACTACTGATGTGTTATGGTATACATTTTAAAAATTATTAGTAGCATATTTTCAGTGAGTCTTTGTTTTCAGACTCTTTTTGTACTTTTGGACAACTTAATTGCTACATTTGAAAGTAACAATTTGACCCTTGCCCTCATCTGATGATGCTGAGATTTGAGAATAATTGTATTTCAATTTGGGTTTAAAATAAATATAAAGGATATTTTATGTATGTTTTTAAGAATCTTTAGAGTAAATGAAGACAACATTGTAAAGTAATTATCCTCCAGTTAAAAATTAAAAAAAAAAGTCTTTAGGAATTTTTATTTTTTAAAATGCAAGTTAAATACACAAGTAGTCTTTCACCTAAAAGAAAGGAAAATCAATTAATAGATATCTGAAAGCATGAATCAGCAAACAGGAGTTCAGTCTTCCAAAAGCACTGATGATCAGCAATAATGATGATGTTTTGGTATGTTTTAGCCAAAGGACATTTTTGTCCGTAATTATCCAAAAAAAAGAAAGAAAAGAAGAAAAGCCTCACAAAGACAAATTCAATTCTTGACAGACTATACAGTGCAGAACCAATTCTTTTTTTGCAACATTGGCGGTGAGGTTCTTAAGTTAAACATAATACATCTACAAATAGTAGATGCTGGCAACAGTGTGGAGAAAAGGGACCCTTCTGCATTATTGGTGGGAACATAGACTGGTAGAGCCACTTTGGAGAATAGTATGGAGGCTTTAAAAATAACAGTTTAAAATAATTAGCTATACATTTCAGTAAGTGCTTCTAGTTTCTCGCATAAGAGAATTTACCCATAGTATAGTGTAATCCTTAAGAACAAAATTTTCTATAGATCAGTGTAGCAATGGAACAATTTTCAGGAAACAACAAAAACACTGTGAAAACAGTTTTAAAGTACTGGTATGATAGTATATTTTTAAGGGGAAAAATATTCCTGCTGTGTCTTAAAATGGCTTATAAACTTCTCAGTTTCCTCTGTTTTGCAATGGTCCTGTTAAATTTCACTCTGGATTCTCATGACTTTCCCAGTTTTCCAAACTGTATGACCTGATGCAGATAAAATTGGCTTATGGCAAATAGTGTAAATACACTTCACATTTTTCCACCTGAAAAACTACTGATGTGTTATGGTATACATTTTAAAAATTATTAGTAGCATATTTTCAGTGAGTCTTTGTTTTCAGACTCTTTTTGTACTTTTGGACAACTTAATTGCTACATTTGAAAGTAACAATTTGACCCTTGCCCTCATCTGATGATGCTGAGATTTGAGAATAATTGTATTTCAATTTGGGTTTAAAATAAATATAAAGGATATTTTATGTATGTTTTTAAGAATCTTTAGAGTAAATGAAGACAACATTGTAAAGTAATTATCCTCCAGTTAAAAATTAAAAAAAAAAGTCTTTAGGAATTTTTATTTTTTAAAATGCAAGTTAAATACACAAGTAGTCTTTCACCTAAAAGAAAGGAAAATCAATTAATAGATATCTGAAAGCATGAATCAGCAAACAGGAGTTCAGTCTTCCAAAAGCACTGATGATCAGCAATAATGATGATGTTTTGGTATGTTTTAGCCAAAGGACATTTTTGTCCGTAATTATCCAAAAAAAAGAAAGAAAAGAAGAAAAGCCTCACAAAGACAAATTCAATTCTTGACAGACTATACAGTGCAGAACCAATTCTTTTTTTGCAACATTGGCGGTGAGGTTCTTAAGTTAAACATAATACATCTACAAATAGTAGATGCTGGCAACAGTGTGGAGAAAAGGGACCCTTCTGCATTATTGGTGGGAACATAGACTGGTAGAGCCACTTTGGAGAATAGTATGGAGGTTCCTTAAAAACCTAAACATAGAACTACCATATGATCTAGTAGTCCCACTACTGGGCAAGTATACCTTGAGAAAGTAAAACCATAGTTCAAAAAGGCACATATACCCCAATGTGCATTGCAGCACTGTTTACAGTAGCCAGGACACAGAGGCAACTTAAATGTCAATCAACAGATGAATGCATAAAGAAGAAGTGGTACATATATATAGTGGGATATTACTCAGCCATAAAAAGGAATGAGATTTGGGTGGATTTTCAAATAAAAGAAAAAAAGAAAGGAATGAAATTGGCTAATTCATAGAGATGTGGATGGGGTTCCTTCTAGCATACTGAGTAAAGTCAGAAAGACAGGTGAGAAAGAAAAAACCAAGTTTTGTATGTTGACACGTGTATGTGGAATCTAGACAGTGGTATAGGTGAACCTATTTTTGGACTTCCCAAGTGGTGCTAGTGGTAAAGAACCCACCTGCCAAGTGCAGGAGACATAAGAGTTCAATCGCTGGGTCAAGTAGATCCCCTGGAAGATCTTGGAGGGCATGGAAGCTTTCCAGTATTCTTTCTTTCTTTTTTTAATATATATATTTTTATTTGGCTGTACCAGGTCTTAGCTGCAGCATGTGTGATCTAGTTCCCTGACCAGGGATTGAACAGAGGCTCTCTGCATTGGGAGCTTGGCATCTTAGCCTCTGGACCACCAGGGAATCCCAGAAACTTTCCTTGAAAGTGTTCTTGCCTTGAGACCTTTTATGACTTTCAGGAGTGTATTGGGACGTCCTTAATAAGGTTTTTGTCTGTGCATACTTTTTCTATTCTATATTTTTTGTTTGAAAGTAATTGATTTATTTCCATTTTGTATCTTGCTGTTCTACAAAATTAAAAAGCAATGTGTCAAGGCTTCCCTGATTGTCCAGTGGGTCTGCCTTGCAGTGCAAGGGCCACCAGTTTGATCCCTGACCTTGGAAGATCCCACCTAATGCTAAGTGGCTGGACCAGTGTGTTCTGCATTTAAGTTAAACATAATACATCTACAAATAGTAGATGCTGGCAACATTTAAAAACCTTGGTAGAGGGCCACTTTGGAGAATAGTATGGAGGTTCCTTAAAAACCTAAACATAGAACTACCATATGATCTAGTAGTCCCACTACTGGGCAAGTATACCTTGAGAAAGTAAAACCATAGTTCAAAAAGGCACATATACCCCAATGTGCATTGCAGCACTGTTTACAGTAGCCAGGACACAGAGGCAACTTAAATGTCAATCAACAGATGAATGCATAAAGAAGAAGTGGTACATATATATAGTGGGATATTACTCAGCCATAAAAAGGAATGAGATTTGGGTGGATTTTCAAATAAAAGAAAAAAAGAAAGGAATGAAATTGGCTAATTCATAGAGATGTGGATGGGGTTCCTTCTAGCATACTGAGTAAAGTCAGAAAGACAGGTGAGAAAGAAAAAACCAAGTTTTGTATGTTGACACGTGTATGTGGAATCTAGACAGTGGTATAGGTGAACCTATTTTTGGACTTCCCAAGTGGTGCTAGTGGTAAAGAACCCACCTGCCAAGTGCAGGAGACATAAGAGTTCAATCGCTGGGTCAAGTAGATCCCCTGGAAGATCTTGGAGGGCATGGAAGCTTTCCAGTATTCTTTCTTTCTTTTTTTAATATATATATTTTTATTTGGCTGTACCAGGTCTTAGCTGCAGCATGTGTGATCTAGTTCCCTGACCAGGGATTGAACAGAGGCTCTCTGCATTGGGAGCTTGGCATCTTAGCCTCTGGACCACCAGGGAATCCCAGAAACTTTCCTTGAAAGTGTTCTTGCCTTGAGACCTTTTATGACTTTCAGGAGTGTATTGGGACGTCCTTAATAAGGTTTTTGTCTGTGCATACTTTTTCTATTCTATATTTTTTGTTTGAAAGTAATTGATTTATTTCCATTTTGTATCTTGCTGTTCTACAAAATTAAAAAGCAATGTGTCAAGGCTTCCCTGATTGTCCAGTGGGTCTGCCTTGCAGTGCAAGGGCCACCAGTTTGATCCCTGACCTTGGAAGATCCCACCTAATGCTAAGTGGCTGGACCAGTGTGTCCAATTATGAGCCAGTGCTCTGGAGTGCCTGTGCCCAGAGCCAGTGCTGTGCAGTGAGAGGCCACTGCAATGGGAGGCCCAAACATGAAAAGAATAAAAAGATTGATGAAAATAAATATAAATAAATAGGCATGATGGAGAAAAGAAAAAAAAGCAAAGCATTACCTTTGGGCTTTCCAAGTATACAGTCAGGTTACCTGCAAATATAGCTGTGCCTCAATAGTCAAGGGAGAGTTGTTCCCAAACAATGCTTCCTCCCCTTGACCACCATACAAAAGTCCACTGATACTTACTTTATATAAAGTGGCATTGTATTTGCATATTACTTACATATATCATCCTGTATACTTTAAGTCACTTCTAGATTACTTTTAATATCTAATGCAATGTAAATGCTAAACGCTTCACAGCCTGAGGCAAATTAAGTTGTGATTTTTAGAACTATATGGAATATATATATCAAATAGTTTTGATCTGGATTTGGTTCAGTTTACAGATGTGGAATTCACAGATAGGAAGGACTAAGTGTAGAGCACTTTGGGTCATTCTTCCAAAACAGTATTAAATATTAGTGATGATAGCGTACACAGTCCTTGTTCAGAACTTTAATGGAATGCTTTAAATATTTTTTCAGTAAGTAAAATACTTGTTTTGGAGCTGAGATATGCACATTTTATTATGTTAATTAAGTATTAATCATTTTTTTATTTTATTTAATGTTTTAATCATGAGAGTATCTTGTTAAGTACTTTGTTTTCTATGTGGAAAATCATATGGTTTCCTTCTTTATATTAATTTACAAAATTAAATCGAGTTATATTCTAATATTAAATTACCACTGCATTCCTATCAAACACTTAAGTAGGCCACAATGAATATTTAGTTAACAGTGTTTTTGTATCTTATTTCCTAATACTGAATGTGTTTTTTCCTTCAGTATTCATTCTGGAGATTTATTTGTAGTGCTCCCTTCTTGCATTATTTTTGAATGTTTTGAAATTGCATTATTTATGACATAATATGAAAATGTTTGGAATGTTTATTCTTCATTGCTCTGGGATTAGGTCAGTAGCCATATATTATCTGATATTTATATGTTTTGTACATCAAAACTATAAAAACATCTGGGTCTGATTCTTTTAATATGAGTGAGTTACTTGGAAGTTTTCTGTTTTTCTTTCATATAAACTGTGTAATTTATTCTCATTCTATATCTGTGCTTCTCTCATTAAAAAATGAGGTTGGGTCTTCCCTGGTGGTCCAGTGAGTAAAGAGTCCGCCTTACAGTACAAGGGTCACCAGTTCGATCCCTGGTACGGGAAGATCCCATGTGCCATGGAGCAGCTGGACCAGTGTGTTCAGTTGTGAGCCAGGAGTCTGGAGCACGTGCACCCAGAGCCGGTGCTCAGCAGGGAGACCCCCACAGGCCAAAGAATTAAGATGGATTAAAATAAATAAATGAAGGACCAATAAAAGAGGCCAAAAATTTAAAAAAAAAAAAGAAAAAGTTTATAGAAAAATGAGGTTGGCCAGTAGTTTGACTTCTGTTGGTGATTCATTTTTCAAAGAATGTTTTTATTTATTAGTTCTAATACTTCTTTTCTTTCTAACAATAGTGATTGATTTTCACTCTGGTGAATTATTTAATCTTGTTTTCTTTTTGGCTTAGCTTATTGATTTTTTTTTTTTTGGTCTATGTGCACTGCCTTTGTAGGTCATCTTATTTTTTTTCTGTTTTATTTTTTCTATTTTATTTTTTAATGTTTTAATCATGAGAGTATCTTGTTAAGTACTTTGTTTTCTATGTGGAAAATCATATGGTTTCCTTCTTTATATTAATTTACAAAATTAAATCGAGTTATATTCTAATATTAAATTACCACTGCATTCCTATCAAACACTTAAGTAGGCCACAATGAATATTTAGTTAACAGTGTTTTTGTATCTTATTTCCTAATACTGAATGTGTTTTTTCCTTCAGTATTCATTCTGGAGATTTATTTGTAGTGCTCCCTTCTTGCATTATTTTTGAATGTTTTGAAATTGCATTATTTATGACATAATATGAAAATGTTTGGAATGTTTATTCTTCATTGCTCTGGGATTAGGTCAGTAGCCATATATTATCTGATATTTATATGTTTTGTACATCAAAACTATAAAAACATCTGGGTCTGATTCTTTTAATATGAGTGAGTTACTTGGAAGTTTTCTGTTTTTCTTTCATATAAACTGTGTAATTTATTCTCATTCTATATCTGTGCTTCTCTCATTAAAAAATGAGGTTGGGTCTTCCCTGGTGGTCCAGTGAGTAAAGAGTCCGCCTTACAGTACAAGGGTCACCAGTTCGATCCCTGGTACGGGAAGATCCCATGTGCCATGGAGCAGCTGGACCAGTGTGTTCAGTTGTGAGCCAGGAGTCTGGAGCACGTGCACCCAGAGCCGGTGCTCAGCAGGGAGACCCCCACAGGCCAAAGAATTAAGATGGATTAAAATAAATAAATGAAGGACCAATAAAAGAGGCCAAAAATTTAAAAAAAAAAAAGAAAAAGTTTATAGAAAAATGAGGTTGGCCAGTAGTTTGACTTCTGTTGGTGATTCATTTTTCAAAGAATGTTTTTATTTATTAGTTCTAATACTTCTTTTCTTTCTAACAATAGTGATTGATTTTCACTCTGGTGAATTATTTAATCTTGTTTTCTTTTTGGCTTAGCTTATTGATTTTTTTTTTTTTTTTGGTCTATGTGCACTGCCTTTGTAGGTCATCTTATTTTTTTTCTGTTTTATTTTTTCTATTTTATTGTTTAATGATTTCATGTCATGAAATATCCTAGGATTGCTACTTTAACTGGATTCTATAGATCACATATCTTGTGTTTTATTATCATTATTTTGAAGAAATTAATGCATTTTCATTTTGTATTTCTCTTTTATCCGCTGAACATGCTTCAAAACTTTCCATGTGGGAGGACATTTCTAAAATTAAGTATATCATTGCTCACCAATACAACTTAGATCAAATTTTCCTTGATTATATGAAACTTATTCTTGAAAGATATCTTTATTAAATGCTTAGGAGTACAAAATGTTTTGATACCTTGCAGACTCATAATTGTTCCAAAACTATTTTATAGGAAAAATGCTGTAATATCCTTGCAGTGACTTTTTTCCCCCTTTGAGCATCTTAAATGTATTATAGTTCAATAGAATTAAAAAGTGCTGGTGCTGCTTCTGCTAAGTCTAATAGAAAGGGTTTTTTAAAACCTTTTTATTGCTACTTTCTAATGCTTTTATATGAATATCCAAGAAATTTTCCTTTTTATTTAAATTACAGTTGCTAACCCTAGAATGTGTTCTGGTTTTGACCATTTTCGGTTGAATTTCTCTTACACTTTTTTCTACTTCATAAATAGAAATCCCTTCTTCATTTGAGTAATACTTTCTCAAATTTTACATTTGATATTTATTTTGTTCTGTTTGTTTTCTTTTCTAGAAACTCCAATTATGTCTATGTTGTGTCTTCTTTGTCTTCTAAATTGACTGAATTTAATTCCTCTCATTTTATTGTTTCCATTTATTTTATTTTTCTTATTTTCTTTCTATTATTATAATTTCAAATCTCTTATACTGCTTAATTTTATTTCGTTATTTCTAAAATATTTTTTTCTATTTTTTATGAGCTCTGTTCTCTATTACTCAGCCATATCATTTTGACGTTTATAATTTATGACATTTATTTTTTCATTTCTATATAGTCTTAAAATCTTGTCTAGCTAATTTTGCAGTGTTAAATTAGAATTTTCTAGAATTTTATGGCCCTAGTTTTCTTTCATGTGTTAGTTCATTATTAGGACACAATACAGATTATCTTTTATTTTATTCTTAAAACTTCTTTATATGTGATTAGCTTCCAGTTTCATTTTTTCATGTTTAAGTAAAAGATATTTTTCTATAAATAAATTATGTTCATACAAAAGGAGTAGTACAAGCCAAATAGTAGATACCAAGGTAGCTTTTAGAGTTTCACATGTCTGGATCATCAGGTCATTTCCTATCAGGGAAGCACTGGATTCCTTGGTTTTAAATTTTTCTCCCCTTTTAACTATGATGACCATTTCATCACTATAGCTGATAATAAAAGTACCATGTCTGCTCGATTCTGATATGAAATCTCCATCCATGCCACAAAGTCTAGGATTCTTTCACAATGAACAGAGGCTGTCTGTCATAGGAACTTTCCAAATGGAAGATTCACCCATGGTTTTTATACAAACCAAATGATTTAAAAATCAGATTGAAGTACCTATAAAAAAGAATGATGCAGAGGAAAGTAGAAGTTAGTAAAGATAAAAATAAATTAATAAATAAAGTAGTAGAATTAATACATTATTGTTAATAAGTAATTCTTAGAAAGTAATGAAATGTTATCTTAAGAAAAAAAAAGGAAAAAGGAAACATATAAAAACATTCATAGTTAGGAAGCAATGAGAAGAAAATTTTAAATTATGTGTTCTTTCAACTTCCTATGTATTAATCTAAAATTCTGGGAAGATTGCTAATTTATGTTATAAATAAATTGTAGAAACTTATCCTAAAATTGAGAGAAATTCTAAACAGACCAGTTGCAATAAGAAAAGAGTAAACTTTTCAAAAAAACTTAAGAAGCACTTATTCTCAGTACTGTTCTACAAAACATTAAAAACTAGAAACCCACAGAAAGAAAAACACAAAGAAACTTCTAAATGGTTGTTAATGAAGCAAGTATACCACTGATACTAACCCAAACAAAGATAAAACAAAAGGCAACAAAAAGGAGCAACTCTCATTTCTGGAAACAGCTATAATATGTTAAGAAAAACTGCAACTGAAATGTCACTGAAAGAATAATAAACTATGAGTAACTGTACTGTTCCAGGAATTCAAATGTAGGGAAATAATGTTAGAACCATATTAACTGAATAGGAAAGAAAACTGGTTTTTTATACATGCTATAAGTGTGTTTAGCAAAATACAAAAATTGTTCACTTAAAAATTTTTAAAAAGCAATAGGAAATTAAGAGTAGACACATGACTAGTTAAATGTATTTTTTCACAACACAGCAAAATACCAAGTAAGCAACAAAGGATAGGTTGTCCAGTTTGGGAATTATTATTAAACTTTGAAAATAAGAATGAACTCATGTTGACAAGAGAAAGAAGTGAAGTATAAAATTGGATAGAAAAATGTAAATTGTTCATTATTTGCAGACTCTATGACTATATACTTTGACAACTCCACTTAAGTAAAACCCTGACAATTGTACATATTAAAGACTTTAGTAGTTGGCTGAGTATTCTAATTTACAGATTTAAAAATGAAACATTAATATTATAAAATGTTTAATATATGGTAGGGGAATTGCATACTAATTATGTATATCACTTTTCATATTTTACATTTATAGTAGGTGTAGAATTATTTTGTAATGGCGATTTTGACTGGGATGTTATTAAATTTTAATAAAAGTTATCTTAAAAAAAAAGGAAAAAGGAAACATATAAAAACATTCATAGTTAGGAAGCAATGAGAAGAAAATTTTAAATTATGTGTTCTTTCAACTTCCTATGTATTAATCTAAAATTCTGGGAAGATTGCTAATTTATGTTATAAATAAATTGTAGAAACTTATCCTAAAATTGAGAGAAATTCTAAACAGACCAGTTGCAATAAGAAAAGAGTAAACTTTTCAAAAAAACTTAAGAAGCACTTATTCTCAGTACTGTTCTACAAAACATTAAAAACTAGAAACCCACAGAAAGAAAAACACAAAGAAACTTCTAAATGGTTGTTAATGAAGCAAGTATACCACTGATACTAACCCAAACAAAGATAAAACAAAAGGCAACAAAAAGGAGCAACTCTCATTTCTGGAAACAGCTATAATATGTTAAGAAAAACTGCAACTGAAATGTCACTGAAAGAATAATAAACTATGAGTAACTGTACTGTTCCAGGAATTCAAATGTAGGGAAATAATGTTAGAACCATATTAACTGAATAGGAAAGAAAACTGGTTTTTTATACATGCTATAAGTGTGTTTAGCAAAATACAAAAATTGTTCACTTAAAAATTTTTAAAAAGCAATAGGAAATTAAGAGTAGACACATGACTAGTTAAATGTATTTTTTCACAACACAGCAAAATACCAAGTAAGCAACAAAGGATAGGTTGTCCAGTTTGGGAATTATTATTAAACTTTGAAAATAAGAATGAACTCATGTTGACAAGAGAAAGAAGTGAAGTATAAAATTGGATAGAAAAATGTAAATTGTTCATTATTTGCAGACTCTATGACTATATACTTTGACAACTCCACTTAAGTAAAACCCTGACAATTGTACATATTAAAGACTTTAGTAGTTGGCTGAGTATTCTAATTTACAGATTTAAAAATGAAACATTAATATTATAAAATGTTTAATATATGGTAGGGGAATTGCATACTAATTATGTATATCACTTTTCATATTTTTACATTTTTATAGTAGGTGTAGAATTATTTTGTAATGGCGATTTTGACTGGGATGTTATTAAATTTTAATGTCAAAACAATTAAGAGAATCTACCTCCTTATATGATTGAGTCCCTTAAAATAGTCTCTTATTTTAATCAAGTGTTATTTTCTGTTCCTTAATGATGAATTCTAGTTTTCTTCTTACAAATCTTGCTTACTTTTAGATTATTGTTTAGCATCCAGCATATTCTCTTAAGCCAATAGAAGTTCAGAAAAGTTTTCATGTTTCCTGACGTCATTTTAAATGATCATCTTCCTAGAAATTTTTTGAATGGTGTCGTTGGGTTTTTAAGTAAATTATATCTTCAAGTAGAAAATAATTAAATAAATACACAGGTGTGTCTGTGTATGTGTCTGCACATGAGCACATGTGTACACATGAGGCTGAACAGTTTTATTGGGTAGCACTTCCATGGTTGTTATTGTTTAGTCATTCAGTCATATCTAACTCTTTGTGACTCCATGGACTGCAACATGCCAAGCTTCCCTGTTTTTCACCATCTTCCAGAGTTTGTTCAAGCTCATGTCCTTTGAGTTGGTGATGCCATCCAACCCATCTTGTCCATTGTCATCCCCTTCCCCTTCTGCCATCTATGGTAATTTACTTGCACAGTAGTTTATAGTAATAGTGAAGATAGTGGACTTTGCTTCATTGTTACCTTGTCAGGGATGTTCCTAATATTTTATCATTATGTCCAAGACTTGGTAGTGTTAAATGCATGTTTCTATTATATACTCATGAGCTCATCAATAATGTGATGGTTGAGCAAAGAATTGAAGTATGGTATGGAGTTACCAGGCATGTATTGAGCGGTAGAATATTCCAGGAAAAGGAGCCATCAATGAAAGGACCCTAGTGAGTGGGCAGAAGACTTAAGCAGACATTTCTCCAAAGACGTGGCTAATAAACACATGAAAGATGCTCAACATTGCTCATTATTATTAGAGAAACTCAATAAAAACTAAAATGAGGTATCATCCCACACTGGTCAGAATGGCCATCATCAAAAAATCTACAAACAGTAAATTCTGGAGGTGTGGAGATAAGGGAAACTTCTTGTACTGTTGGGAATGCAAATTGTTATAGACACTATGGAGAACAATACGGAGGTTCCCTAAAAACTAAGAATAAAACTAGTATGTGACCCAACAATCCCACTACTCGATATATACCGTGAGGAAATCATAATTGAAAAAGACACATGTATCCCAATGTTCATTGTAGCCCTACTTACAATAGCTAGGTCACGGAAGCAACCTAGATGTCCATCGACAGATGAAGGGATAAAGAAGTTGTGGTACATTTACACAGTGTAATATTGACTCAGCTATATAAAGGGAATGCATTTGAGTCAGTTCTAATGAGGTGGACAAACCGAGAGCCTATTATACAATGTAAAGTATGTCAAAAGGTGAAAAACAAATATCATATATTAACACATCTTCTATACGGCGTCTGGAAAGATGGTACTGATGAACCTATGGTACTGATGAACCAGGGGAGCAACAGAGATGCAGACATAATGGACACAGTACGGGAGAGAGAAGGCGGGATGCTTTGAGAGAATAGCATTGAAACATACACCTTACTGTTTGTAAAGTAAGTAGCCAGAGAGAATTTGCTGTGTGACACAGGGACCCCAAATCCAGTACTCTGTGACAGCCTAGAGGGATAGGATGGGGAGGTAGAAGGGAGAGAGCTTTAAGAGGGGAGCACATGTAATCCTATGGCTGATTCATGTTGATGTATGGCATAAACCATCACAACATTGTAAAATAATTTCCCTCCAATTAGAGATAAAATAAAAGACAAAAAGAAAAGAAAAGGATCCTAGTCTTTATGTGGCTGATGGAACAATAAAGAGGATGGTGGGTCAGAAGAAAAGTAGGAAGAGAGTGGTAGGTATACATCAGAGGTAAGGAAGATCTGATCACACAGGACTAAGGAGGATAAGAAGGACTTTGGCTTTGACTGTGTACAAAGGGTAAGATTTTCAGCAGTCATGACATAATACAATTTATATTTTTAAAAGGATCATTCTGGTAGTGTCATCTCTAACTGGATATTTTCTAAAACTTTACATTAATGCTGCTTCCCATTCTTCTCAGTCTCACAATTCCCTTTTTGAAACAATAACATAAAGTGGATGATAGCAAATCAGGGGAAAATGTCATTTAAACAATGTGTACTAGACTTCTAATGCTGTTATCTTAATGAGAATGATTAGAGATTATGGAATCTTTTTCTGATAGATTATTTGCATTCAAGTCCAATGATTACTGAATCTTTGAATGGAATTAAATTAAGTTACTTGTATATGTTTCCTTACTTGGCAAGCTGGTGACAAGAGCACAGGTTTTGAATAGATTATTTGAAGTCTAAAACCTTAACATCATACGTTGAAGCTGAGTCATAAGCTCTGAGATATGAAGTGAAATATTTAATTTTCTCATTTCTTCACATTTTCATGTTGTAAAATGTTAATCAATTCCTACTGTTTTGGAGGTCAGAAATTTAAATGTTAGAAATGATACCCAAAAGGAAATACAATTATTGATATTTAAGTTATTGGGAAAAAAGTGAGAAACATTTAACATAGAACTAAATTGAATTTACTTGCTATCGCCCAATAAGTATGCATTTGATGACAACCATAATTATAAATACAACTTAGTGAAGTATTTTTTAGTTATTTCATATTGCTTATCATAGGATTTCAGGTTTGATATTTATAATTGCTCAATATAATACTTTGGCACAATTTTCAGCTCTGTAGTAAGTTTCTAGTTTCTTAATTTATCTAATTGTCCATTCATTCAGTGATTACTTTTTAAATGTATTTTTATTAGCACTGTAATTATACTTTTTTATTCTTCTTTTTTTTTTTGGCTACTTTTATTGATCTTTCATTTATTTATTTTCATCCATCTTTGTTCTTTCGCCTGTGTGGGTCTCCTATTGCAGATGTGCTCCAGAGCTCTGGCTCAGTAATTGGGCCCATTGGTCCAGCCAAAGGTGGACTCTTTGCCCATTGGACCACCAGGAAAGCCCTCCATGGGATTTTTGAGGGAAGAATATTAGAGTGGGTTGGCCCCCTTCCACAGGAAAGGATAAGAAGGACTTTGGCTTTGACTGTGTAAAAGGAAACAATTTAAAATTTTTAAAAGGATCATTCTGGTAGTGTCATCTCTAACTGGATATTTTCTAAAACTTTACATTAATGCTGCTTCCCATTCTTCTCAGTCTCACAATTCCCTTTTTGAAACAATAACATAAAGTGGATGATAGCAAATCAGGGGAAAATGTCATTTAAACAATGTGTACTAGACTTCTAATGCTGTTATCTTAATGAGAATGATTAGAGATTATGGAATCTTTTTCTGATAGATTATTTGCATTCAAGTCCAATGATTACTGAATCTTTGAATGGAATTAAATTAAGTTACTTGTATATGTTTCCTTACTTGGCAAGCTGGTGACAAGAGCACAGGTTTTGAATAGATTATTTGAAGTCTAAAACCTTAACATCATACGTTGAAGCTGAGTCATAAGCTCTGAGATATGAAGTGAAATATTTAATTTTCTCATTTCTTCACATTTTCATGTTGTAAAATGTTAATCAATTCCTACTGTTTTGGAGGTCAGAAATTTAAATGTTAGAAATGATACCCAAAAGGAAATACAATTATTGATATTTAAGTTATTGGGAAAAAAGTGAGAAACATTTAACATAGAACTAAATTGAATTTACTTGCTATCGCCCAATAAGTATGCATTTGATGACAACCATAATTATAAATACAACTTAGTGAAGTATTTTTTAGTTATTTCATATTGCTTATCATAGGATTTCAGGTTTGATATTTATAATTGCTCAATATAATACTTTGGCACAATTTTCAGCTCTGTAGTAAGTTTCTAGTTTCTTAATTTATCTAATTGTCCATTCATTCAGTGATTACTTTTTAAATGTATTTTTATTAGCACTGTAATTATACTTTTTTATTCTTCTTTTTTTTTTTGGCTACTTTTATTGATCTTTCATTTATTTATTTTCATCCATCTTTGTTCTTTCGCCTGTGTGGGTCTCCTATTGCAGATGTGCTCCAGAGCTCTGGCTCAGTAATTGGGCCCATTGGTCCAGCCAAAGGTGGACTCTTTGCCCATTGGACCACCAGGAAAGCCCTCCATGGGATTTTTGAGGGAAGAATATTAGAGTGGGTTGGCACTTACTTCTCCAGGGTATCTTCCCAATGCAGATACTGAACCTGCAGCTCTTGCATTAGCAGGTGGGTTCTTTATTACTGAACTATCAGGGAAGGTGCATTCATGTTATTTGGAGGAAGCAAAGCAGAAAACGAACCTAAGAAATTATGTGGAATTTATCAAATAATGAGGATATGAAAAACTAGAGCAGATTAATGGAGACAGTGTGAAGAGCTGAGGCCCAAGGAGTTGTTGCAGTTTGACTTCAGTCTATCAGAATTGGCCTCATTGAGAAAATGAGATTTAACAAAACTATGAAGGATGTAAGGAGCCTGGCTGGATAGGATGGGGGGTAACTAGATAGTAATAGGAGAAGAGAGAAAGTAACAAGAGTTCAGATCTCATAGACCTATGAGGGCAGTTTATGGATTTTATTTTATTTTATTGTGAGATGCCTAGGGTTCAGTTTGGGGCTTTGAGAAGTGAATTCATCTGAGTTTGACTTTAATGGAGTCATTCTGTCTCATCTGCTAAGGAAATATTGAGGAGAGGCAGCTAACGTAGCAGCAAAGAGTTCAGTTAACAAGCAATCACAGTGATCCAGGAGCAAGATGATGGTGGCTCAGTACCAGTGGAACAGTGGGTATAGTAAGACAGGTTCAGATTCTGTATGCATGCCAGATTTAGAGCTGAGATGTCACAGATTAGAAATGGAAGTAAAATGTGAAGAAATTTAAAAATAATGTCATTCATTCATTTGTTTATTAATTGTGGAAAGCTGGGGAAGTAAAAGGTTCGATGAAAGTTTCTAGTTTCTTAATTTATCTAATTGTCCATTCATTCAGTGATTACTTTTTAAATGTATTTTTATTAGCACTGTAATTATACTTTTTTATTCTTCTTTTTTTTTTTGGCTACTTTTATTGATCTTTCATTTATTTATTTTCATCCATCTTTGTTCTTTCGCCTGTGTGGGTCTCCTATTGCAGATGTGCTCCAGAGCTCTGGCTCAGTAATTGGGCCCATTGGTCCAGCCAAAGGTGGACTCTTTGCCCATTGGACCACCAGGAAAGCCCTCCATGGGATTTTTGAGGGAAGAATATTAGAGTGGGTTGGCACTTACTTCTCCAGGGTATCTTCCCAATGCAGATACTGAACCTGCAGCTCTTGCATTAGCAGGTGGGTTCTTTATTACTGAACTATCAGGGAAGGTGCATTCATGTTATTTGGAGGAAGCAAAGCAGAAAACGAACCTAAGAAATTATGTGGAATTTATCAAATAATGAGGATATGAAAAACTAGAGCAGATTAATGGAGACAGTGTGAAGAGCTGAGGCCCAAGGAGTTGTTGCAGTTTGACTTCAGTCTATCAGAATTGGCCTCATTGAGAAAATGAGATTTAACAAAACTATGAAGGATGTAAGGAGCCTGGCTGGATAGGATGGGGGGTAACTAGATAGTAATAGGAGAAGAGAGAAAGTAACAAGAGTTCAGATCTCATAGACCTATGAGGGCAGTTTATGGATTTTATTTTATTTTATTGTGAGATGCCTAGGGTTCAGTTTGGGGCTTTGAGAAGTGAATTCATCTGAGTTTGACTTTAATGGAGTCATTCTGTCTCATCTGCTAAGGAAATATTGAGGAGAGGCAGCTAACGTAGCAGCAAAGAGTTCAGTTAACAAGCAATCACAGTGATCCAGGAGCAAGATGATGGTGGCTCAGTACCAGTGGAACAGTGGGTATAGTAAGACAGGTTCAGATTCTGTATGCATGCCAGATTTAGAGCTGAGATGTCACAGATTAGAAATGGAAGTAAAATGTGAAGAAATTTAAAAATAATGTCATTCATTCATTTGTTTATTAATTTATTGGTTGTGAGAAACTGAAGACTTGGGAAACAGTCAGTGAAATATATAAGGCAACATAGGCAGAGCAGGTTTGGAGCAGAGATGAGCTGAACTTGAGATAAAGGGTTGGGACACTGAACTTAAAATATCTTTTTGGACAGCCAAATTAAGAGATGGGCTGGACACTTAGATATATGGGTTTGGAGTTCTGGAGAAAAGTTTGGCCTGAAGATGAGACTTTGAGAATATTGAAGATTTTCCCAGCTATGAGACAGAGAATGCACCATGGAGAGAGGGTAGAAAAGAAAATAAGCTAAAACCTATGTTCCTAGGCACCTCATAAAAAATAGATGGAGAAAAGTTGAAGAGGAGGACCAGCAATGGAGACTGTAGGGGAATAGTTGTGTGATGAAATGTACTCCATGCAGGTCTGACTTCACGGGCATATAGTATTTCTGGAACTTTATGCTTGAAAGGACCCCGTGCTTGTTTTTATGTTTACTATTAGTGTCTTAAAATTCTTACTGTTGTTTAAACAAGGGGCCTCACATTTTGATTTTCAGTGGACCTCATAGATTATGTAGTTGATTCTGGTTGCATGCCATACATGTAATATACATACATAAGAGCTCTAATAACTAGACAAGTTTTGTGTAAGAAAGAAGGAAACTATTTTTAATATAATCACATGTATTTCTAGAAAAACAGATATATTCATGCTAGAGATCTTTTTACCTTCCTTCTTGTAATATAGACATGTGAATTTCATGTCTTTGCCTTCTGTTCGCTGCTAATACATTTTTCTTTTTCACTCTCTCTGTGACTTAAAAGCCATGATTACAAGATTGCATCTTTATTACTATATGTTATTTCTTTAACACTATACTTATAACTTCAGACTCTAGTACAACTGGCACATAGAAAATGCTCAATTATTATGTGCTATGAGATCTTTCACACGATGTGGTTACCACCAAATTGATAATGAAGATGGCTTTTTCTCATAGCACAATCTCACAAACCTTTGAGTTTTTGATAGATTTCCTTCTTCATTCATCTTTTTTTTTTAAAGATTTATTTATTTATTTTGGTGGAGGTTGGGTGGGAAGGGAGGAGAGCAGGTGGGCCACTTCTATTGGTCTTTCATTTGCCCATTTTCATCTGTCTTTGTTCTTTGGCCCGCGTGGGCGTCCCATCGCGGTGGCCTCTGTTGTCCCAGAGCACCAGCTCTGGGTGCATGTGCTCCAGAGCTCTGGCTAGGTAGTTGGACACATCGATCCAGCCACTCTGCGGCACGTGGGATCTTCCCAGGCCAGGGATCAAACCGGCGCCCCTTGCACTGCAAGGCGGTGTCCTTACCCACTGGACCACCAGGGAAGCCCCTTCTTCATTCATCTTACATTTATTTCACTTTGATTATTTAGAACTATCCCATGCTTGTTCTTTTCTTCCCCAAAGTACCTTTGATACCCTTTCCTCTTGCTTTCTCTTTGTTCTAAATAGATACAGTACTTAGATAAAAATGATTTACATTAATAATTAGTCCTCCTCTTTGTTTATTATTTGCTGCTCTTTTTATCTGTTTCTATAACTGTCCCCTTCCAATTATAGTTACACTTCTCTCTCCATATTCAAAATTACATGCTCTCCTGGCAGTAGGCCATTTTGGTCTCTGTATTATTCAAGTATCTAACACTGGATATGTTCTAACTCTGCTATTTCTAACTGAATTATATCTGTTCACTACCATGCTGTTAGTAATCTGCACTCAGAAGTTTCTTGAACCTGTACAGTTGTACTTTCTATATATATAGTCATACCTGTATACATTTCTCTTTTCTGTTAATATATCCATTGCTATCAGCCTATTTTAAGCTTTTAGCTTCTCATTTAGATTGACAAACTCTCCTAAATCCAACTAATTGCACACAAAGTCAAAGTCACATTTCCAAAGCAAATTTCCATTTGCTTAATCTTAGAAATATTGAAATCTCCAGTTAGTTCTCACTGTCCCTGCTTCCCAGAATGTGTAAGGATATTCTGGCATACTATAACTAGTTCTGAAGTATATCATCTATGATTAGTTATGTCAATTATAATTAAAGCCTTAAGTTTGTGAATGATTTGCTTTTAAAAATATTATGTGTGTGTGAGAAAAGCAGATCCTACAGGGGTGCTGTGTGACGGTCTGGAGGGGTGGGATGGCGGGGATATACATATGATCAATCTGAAAACATACATATCTGTAAACAATGAAACTCTGTAAAAGTTAAAAGTAAAATAAAAGTTTAAAAAAAAAAAGAAGAAAGAAAAAAACATTAAGTGTGGACCCATGCACATAACACATTTATTCTTATGCTTTCCAAAATGTTTTTCCTGAGAAGAGGAAGTAAAAGGACATACAATGTAAGAATTTCACATAGGGCTTCCCTGGTGGTCCAGTGGGTAAGGACACCGCCTTGCAGTGCAAGGGGCGCCGTTTTGATCCCTGGCCTGGGAAGATCCCACGTGCTGTGGAGCGGTTGGACTGATGCGTCCAATTACCGTGCTGGAGCTCTGGGGCGCATGCGTCCAGAGTCGGCACTCTGCGACAAGAGAGGCCACCACGATGGGAGGCCCACAGGAGCCAAAGAACAAAGACTCATGAAAATAGACAAATGAAAGACCAATAGGAGGGGCCCGCCTGCTCCCCTCCCTCCCCACCTCACCCCCAAAAATAAATAAATGTTAAAAAAAAGAATTTCACATAATCAGTAGATTCAGTTGTTTATTTCAGAGCTCCAAGTGCCAAATTGTTCTTGACATACTCTGAATAGTTATGGAAGATAACAATTATTTAAATTTGTAGCACTATTTGTCTTAAATCAGAATTTCTGAACCTTTTTACAAGTTTGATACTTTGCTTTTTACTGAATTATATCTGTTCACTACCATGCTGTTAGTAATCTGCACTCAGAAGTTTCTTGAACCTGTACAGTTGTACTTTCTATATATATAGTCATACCTGTATACATTTCTCTTTTCTGTTAATATATCCATTGCTATCAGCCTATTTTAAGCTTTTAGCTTCTCATTTAGATTGACAAACTCTCCTAAATCCAACTAATTGCACACAAAGTCAAAGTCACATTTCCAAAGCAAATTTCCATTTGCTTAATCTTAGAAATATTGAAATCTCCAGTTAGTTCTCACTGTCCCTGCTTCCCAGAATGTGTAAGGATATTCTGGCATACTATAACTAGTTCTGAAGTATATCATCTATGATTAGTTATGTCAATTATAATTAAAGCCTTAAGTTTGTGAATGATTTGCTTTTAAAAATATTATGTGTGTGTGAGAAAAGCAGATCCTACAGGGGTGCTGTGTGACGGTCTGGAGGGGTGGGATGGCGGGGATATACATATGATCAATCTGAAAACATACATATCTGTAAACAATGAAACTCTGTAAAAGTTAAAAGTAAAATAAAAGTTTAAAAAAAAAAAGAAGAAAGAAAAAAACATTAAGTGTGGACCCATGCACATAACACATTTATTCTTATGCTTTCCAAAATGTTTTTCCTGAGAAGAGGAAGTAAAAGGACATACAATGTAAGAATTTCACATAGGGCTTCCCTGGTGGTCCAGTGGGTAAGGACACCGCCTTGCAGTGCAAGGGGCGCCGTTTTGATCCCTGGCCTGGGAAGATCCCACGTGCTGTGGAGCGGTTGGACTGATGCGTCCAATTACCGTGCTGGAGCTCTGGGGCGCATGCGTCCAGAGTCGGCACTCTGCGACAAGAGAGGCCACCACGATGGGAGGCCCACAGGAGCCAAAGAACAAAGACTCATGAAAATAGACAAATGAAAGACCAATAGGAGGGGCCCGCCCGTCCCCCTCCCTCCCCACCCCACCCCCCAAAAATAAATAAATGTTAAAAAAAAAAAGAATTTCACATAATCAGTAGATTCAGTTGTTTATTTCAGAGCTCCAAGTGCCAAATTGTTCTTGACATACTCTGAATAGTTATGGAAGATAACAATTATTTAAATTTGTAGCACTATTTGTCTTAAATCCTGGATTTTTAAGTTAATATTTTATTTTTGTTTATATCAAAATACATGGATTGTCTTGTGTGTACAAGAACCATCTCTCTTGTTTACTCTAGCACACACACACACACACACACAAACACACACACATAACTTTATTTTCATTAGCTTCATATTCTGCCACTTCCTTTCTCTGGACCTTCACATGCCAAATGCTTGTCTAGATCTGAAAGTTCACTTCAAAGGTGACTTCTATGAGTTTCACAAAATCTCTCCTTTTTTGAACCCCAACATTTGTACTATCCTGTAGAAACATTACCTTATCTGTCTTACAATAATCTATATATTTGTATTAATTTCCTGTTAGACTGTGTTTCCTGTGTATCTACCCTGCACTCATAACAGTGTATTGAAATGTAGTAACAGAAAAAGAATTAAATATTAGAGAGGCAACCAAATGTCCATTGACAGATGGATGGATAAAGCGATGTGTGTATACACACACACACACACACACACACACACATATGTATATGTATATGTATAATAGAATATTATTTAAAAAGAATTACTTTGAGTCAATTCTAATAAAGGTAGATGAACATAGAATGTGTTACAGAGAGTGAAGGAAGTCCAAAAGAGAAAAAACAATATATTATATTAATGCATCTATATGGGATGTAGGAAAATGGTAATTGATGAACCTATTTGCAGGGAAGGAATGGAGATTCAGATAGAGATGGACTTGTGAACATAGTTCAGGAGGGAGGGAGTGGGACGGATGGAAAAAGTAACATAGTATATACACTACCATGTATAAAATAGATAGCTGTTGAAAAGTTGCTGTATAACACAGGAGCCCAGCTCTGTGATAAACTAGAGGAGTGGGATAGGGGAGGTGTGGGATTCTCAAGAGGGAGGTGATAAACGTATAATTGTGGCTGATTTCCATACTTGTATGGCAGAATCTATTATAATATTGTAAAGCCCCTCCCTCCCCACCCCACCCCCCAAAAATAAATAAATGTTAAAAAAAAAAAGAATTTCACATAATCAGTAGATTCAGTTGTTTATTTCAGAGCTCCAAGTGCCAAATTGTTCTTGACATACTCTGAATAGTTATGGAAGATAACAATTATTTAAATTTGTAGCACTATTTGTCTTAAATCCTGGATTTTTAAGTTAATATTTTATTTTGTTTATATCAAAATACATGGATTGTCTTGTGTGTACAAGAACCATCTCTCTTGTTTACTCTAGCACACACACACACACACACACAAACACACACACATAACTTTATTTTCATTAGCTTCATATTCTGCCACTTCCTTTCTCTGGACCTTCACATGCCAAATGCTTGTCTAGATCTGAAAGTTCACTTCAAAGGTGACTTCTATGAGTTTCACAAAATCTCTCCTTTTTTGAACCCCAACATTTGTACTATCCTGTAGAAACATTACCTTATCTGTCTTACAATAATCTATATATTTGTATTAATTTCCTGTTAGACTGTGTTTCCTGTGTATCTACCCTGCACTCATAACAGTGTATTGAAATGTAGTAACAGAAAAAGAATTAAATATTAGAGAGGCAACCAAATGTCCATTGACAGATGGATGGATAAAGGCGATGTGTGTGTATACACACACACACACACACACACACACACACACACATATGTATATGTATATGTATAATAGAATATTATTTAAAAAGAATTACTTTGAGTCAATTCTAATAAAGGTAGATGAACATAGAATGTGTTACAGAGAGTGAAGGAAGTCCAAAAGAGAAAAAACAATATATTATATTAATGCATCTATATGGGATGTAGGAAAATGGTAATTGATGAACCTATTTGCAGGGAAGGAATGGAGATTCAGATAGAGATGGACTTGTGAACATAGTTCAGGAGGGAGGGAGTGGGACGGATGGAAAAAGTAACATAGTATATACACTACCATGTATAAAATAGATAGCTGTTGAAAAGTTGCTGTATAACACAGGGAGCCCAGCTCTGTGATAAACTAGAGGAGTGGGATAGGGGGAGGTGTGGGATTCTCAAGAGGGAGGTGATAAACGTATAATTGTGGCTGATTTCCATACTTGTATGGCAGAATCTATTATAATATTGTAAAGCAATTTTTCTCCTGTTAATAATATAAACATAAAAAATATAAACATAAAAAGATGTTTAAAACAGAAAAGAAAATAAAATACTTATTGACTCTTTCCTGAATGCATGAGAAAATATAGCTCTTTTCTAATATTATGGTGACATTTCTTAGGGGTCCTTGTACTATATTTTTCAAAAGAATCACATAAGTCTATTACTATATGAAGTTTGACATTAGTTTCTCTACATTGATTGCATTAGGACCAAAATTATGATAATTATTCACATGGTAATTGTTAAAATAAAGCAAAAAGATTTAAGTTTCTAATAGTATAAATTATTATCAGAGTGAAATGGACATATTTCCTATATAATGAACATGTGCTTCTAAATGTCCAGCAAAATAGATTTGAGCCAGGTTGTGTTGTTGTTTAATCTGTGGAACTACATTTAAAAAAAATCAATCTGTAAAAACATCTTTTTGATTATTTAATAACTTTTCCATTAAAAAATTCCCAAGTAGTTGTATTTTAAATTCTAGAGCAGTAAATAATACACAATAAGAATTTATTCTTAGATAAGTTGGAATTTATATTAGTTATAAGTATATGTCTTTAAACTCTCCAGTTCATATGTTTTTGACAAAAAGAGGCCAACCTTCAAATAAAGCATAGGCAAAAGAAGACAGTAAATAAGCGTATGTTATTGTAGTTGAAGGGGAAATATAGTTGAGGGAATTATATTTGAGGATCACAAATGTAAAGGCAGCATAAAGCAGAAGTCTAATATGGATGTTGAATAAGAATATAATAACATTTATTATATTTACATTTTTCATTCTTTTAAATAGAGTTATACACATCAATTCACAAATAGTAAGTAAATCATGCAGACAATGCCATGGGGGTATTTAAGTTTGAACTACTATAAAACTTCATAGCTTAGAGCCCCAGTGACGTGACAATTCAAGTAGATTACCTGGTTATTACAAATCTGGTTTTAGAAATATTTAACTCCCTCATAAATACAGAAAACAAACTTTCAAAAACATCCTTAAGAAAAACAGACATCATTTTGATATCTTTTTTGGTATCATCTCCTGGATTTGTTTTTTCCTTCAGAATTTCTGTATCATTGTGGAAGTAAAGAGGAAAATGGATCCATTCTACTATGAGGTTCTGGTATTTTTTTATGTTGGTTCATTTGTTTAGGTCTTGGTGGCTTAAACATACAGTATTTGTCTTTATCTGCCTAAGTGTCTTGCTTAGTATAATAGTTTCAGGTCCATCCATGTGTTTCTTATGGCTGAATATTATTCCATCGGGTGTGTGTGTGTGTGTATGTGTGTGTGTGTGTGTGTGGTGCCCTCTTTATTTATATGTCTATTGGTGAGCAATCAGGTTGCTTCCATATCTTGCCTATTGTGACTAATGCTATAATGAACATAGTTATGCATAGATATTTTTGAATTACTTTTTTTTTTGGTCAGGTAAATACCCATGAGTAGAATAGTTGAATCATGTAGTGGTTGTATTTTTAATTTTTTGTGGAATCTCCATACTATTTCCATATGGGCTATTCCAGTCTACAATCCCATTAACAGTCCCATTAACAGAGGGTTCCTTTTCTCCACATCCTCCTTCACTTATTATTTGTTGCTTTTTGATAATGAACATTCTGACAGATGTGAAGTGGTATCTCATTGTGGTTTTTATTTGCATTTCTCTTATAATTAATGACCCTGAGCATCTTTTCAGTGCCTGTTGGCCATCTTTATGTTGATCTCGAATCTATTCAGGTCCTCTGGCCAGTTTTTAATCTGCTTTCTTTTTGCTGTTGACTTGTGTTTGTTCTTTGTGTATTTTGGATAGTGACCTCTTATGATATATATTGTTTGCAAGTATCATCTCCCATTCAATAGGCAACCTTTTCATTCTGTTAATAATTTTCCTCATTGTGCAGATACTTTAGTCTTATATAGTCTCATCTGTTTTGCTTTTGTTTCCCTTGTCTGAGGAGATAGCATTCTTACATTTTTGAGTGATAATGTCTGATTAGCACAGCAAAGGTAAAATAAGCTCCAGAATATAAACTCCAATGATGTTCCCTTAGATTTGGAGAGTAAAGTAAGAGGAAATATCCATTCTTTAAAACTATGAAAACAAACTTTCAAAAACATCCTTAAGAAAAACAGACATCATTTTGATATCTTTTTTGGTATCATCTCCTGGATTTGTTTTTTCCTTCAGAATTTCTGTATCATTGTGGAAGTAAAGAGGAAAATGGATCCATTCTACTATGAGGTTCTGGTATTTTTTTATGTTGGTTCATTTGTTTAGGTCTTGGTGGCTTAAACATACAGTATTTGTCTTTATCTGCCTAAGTGTCTTGCTTAGTATAATAGTTTCAGGTCCATCCATGTGTTTCTTATGGCTGAATATTATTCCATCGGGTGTGTGTGTGTGTGTATGTGTGTGTGTGTGTGTGTGGTGCCCTCTTTATTTATATGTCTATTGGTGAGCAATCAGGTTGCTTCCATATCTTGCCTATTGTGACTAATGCTATAATGAACATAGTTATGCATAGATATTTTTGAATTACTTTTTTTTTTGGTCAGGTAAATACCCATGAGTAGAATAGTTGAATCATGTAGTGGTTGTATTTTTAATTTTTTGTGGAATCTCCATACTATTTCCATATGGGCTATTCCAGTCTACAATCCCATTAACAGTCCCATTAACAGAGGGTTCCTTTTCTCCACATCCTCCTTCACTTATTATTTGTTGCTTTTTGATAATGAACATTCTGACAGATGTGAAGTGGTATCTCATTGTGGTTTTTATTTGCATTTCTCTTATAATTAATGACCCTGAGCATCTTTTCAGTGCCTGTTGGCCATCTTTATGTTGATCTCGAATCTATTCAGGTCCTCTGGCCAGTTTTTAATCTGCTTTCTTTTTGCTGTTGACTTGTGTTTGTTCTTTGTGTATTTTGGATAGTGACCTCTTATGATATATATTGTTTGCAAGTATCATCTCCCATTCAATAGGCAACCTTTTCATTCTGTTAATAATTTTCCTCATTGTGCAGATACTTTAGTCTTATATAGTCTCATCTGTTTTGCTTTTGTTTCCCTTGTCTGAGGAGATAGCATTCTTACATTTTTGAGTGATAATGTCTGATTAGCACAGCAAAGGTAAAATAAGCTCCAGAATATAAACTCCAATGATGTTCCCTTAGATTTGGAGAGTCATTTTTCTGTCACTGTCATTAATATAAAAATAAGTATTTTTTTTTGTCAGTACAATCATGAATCTTCTAATTGTCATAGAAACTTCAGGATTATATATATATATATATATATATTATATATATATATGTATATATGTATATATATATATTCTAAGAGTAACATAATTGCCATGCATCTTAATATCCAGCTGAGGCACTCTTATAGGACAGCAGTGTATCACAAGAGCTCTGTTTGAAGTATTTTGTTAAGTTGTCCAAGATAGTGATATAGTTAAACTTTTGACTCCTAAAGAAAAGCACAAAAATTCACTCTTTGTTTTGCCACTGATTTTTTTTGTCCACTGCTCTTTGGTGTGATATCCAGTCTCATTGTGGCTTAGGTTTCATTGTATATGTGACTTTGATACCATTTTTAATTTAAATAAGACTCAGAGGCCTCTAATTCTAGGAACAAAGGAGTCACATAGGACCAGAAAAGGTGAAGAGAAAAAACAGTGATTGATGTGAAGTAGAAAGGAATTTGACAAGAAGAGATATAAATCTTTTTTGTTTTCTATGTTACAGATTTGAACATATCGAAGATTAAAAATCTTCTGTGCAATTTGCCTAAAGTCTCAGTTCATCCTCAGATTTTTTAACACAACCAATTTAAACACTTTCTATTATCTCCTAGGATCAAAAGAATCAATCAACATCATCTACAGTCTTGTGGGTCCTCAATCATGCTTGCCCAAGGCAATGAAAATCAAATCAAAAGCTGCCTCTGTGGGTAGGGGGTTATAACTCAATATAGCAGAAAATACCACAGTAGTAAAACTTTGTATAAAATAAAATGTAATTCATGCTCATTGAAAAGTATATCCTTTCTGTGATTATATGGAAACTTTCTCAATCTGTTTCCCTCCCCCCACCAAAGTGATTTTTAAAAATATCACTGTGTTATTCTTTCTTTCTTTTTTTTTTTTTTAATTTTATTTATTTATCTTTTGGAGGGTGGGGTGGGGAGGGAGGGGGATGGGCGGGCCACTTCTATTGGTCTTTCATTTCTCTATTTTCATCCGTCTTAGTTCTTTGGCTCCTGTGGGCCTCCCATCGCGGTGGCGTCTGTCGTCGCAGAGCACCGGCTCTGGGCACATGCGCTCCAGAGCTCCGGCTCGGTAATTGGACACATCGGTCCAGCCGCTCCGCGGCACGTGGGATCTCCCCAGGCCAGGGATCGAACCGGCGCCACTTGCACTCCAAGGCGGTGTCTTTACCCACTGGACCACCAGGGGAAGCCCTGTGTTATTCTTTCTGAAGCAAAATATTAAATTTGTAATCAGTCTAACCCCTATATTCCTATTTTTTTCATTTCTCTTCATTTCAATGCTTTTAGATTATGACACTCAAGTTAGATTTTTCATAAAAGTCAGTATTCATTAAAAAATATAGTGATCATATATAAGTATACAAACCTGCATATTTACCAATATCATTATGATTATGTGTGTGTTATATCTGGCTGATAGATATAAAGTAAATTTGGCACAATAATAAATTTGGTCAAAAGGTAGGAATAAAAATGACAAACTCAGGACAATCTTTTAATTTGTATTCTAAAGCATCCAGTTTAATTACAATAAAGATCTCAAATGGTTTGCCCAGCATATTTCATTGCACATAGACATTTAACTTGCTACCTGTTTTATTATTGTCTCAACTTTTAACTGCTTTATATAACATGTAAGTTGAACACAACTTAGTAAGGAAGTTTGAGGTTTTCAATCTATCTACTTTTGTGAAAGAGTTACTCTGGTAGCTCAGCTGATGAAGAATCCACCTGCAGTGCAGAAGACCCTGGTGTGATTCCTGGGTTGGGAGGAGCCCCTGGATAAGGGATAGGCTACCCACCCCAGTATTCTTCCCTGGACAATACCCATGGACAGAAGAACCTGGTAGGCTGCAGTCTATGGGATCACAGAGTTGGACACAACTGAGCAATTAAGTACAGCACAACACTTTGGTGAAATGTAAGACGTCCTATATTTTTAATTGATTTAAATGGGAAAAAAAAACCTTCCCCTATCATCAATTTTGTTTTCACTGATCATGTCCTATGATTTGAAGTGCATTAAAATCCTATTATTATTAAAATTACTTATTGTAATTGCTTATTGCTATTTGAGGTATGAAGTAGGCCAGGTTAAGAATTGAATACGTCTTAGTTCTTTGGCTCCTGTGGGCCTCCCATCGCGGTGGCGTCTGTCGTCGCAGAGCACCGGCTCTGGGCACATGCGCTCCAGAGCTCCGGCTCGGTAATTGGACACATCGGTCCAGCCGCTCCGCGGCACGTGGGATCTCCCCAGGCCAGGGATCGAACCGGCGCCACTTGCACTCCAAGGCGGTGTCTTTACCCACTGGACCACCAGGGGAAGCCCTGTGTTATTCTTTCTGAAGCAAAATATTAAATTTGTAATCAGTCTAACCCCTATATTCCTATTTTTTTCATTTCTCTTCATTTCAATGCTTTTAGATTATGACACTCAAGTTAGATTTTTCATAAAAGTCAGTATTCATTAAAAAATATAGTGATCATATATAAGTATACAAACCTGCATATTTACCAATATCATTATGATTATGTGTGTGTTATATCTGGCTGATAGATATAAAGTAAATTTGGCACAATAATAAATTTGGTCAAAAGGTAGGAATAAAAATGACAAACTCAGGACAATCTTTTAATTTGTATTCTAAAGCATCCAGTTTAATTACAATAAAGATCTCAAATGGTTTGCCCAGCATATTTCATTGCACATAGACATTTAACTTGCTACCTGTTTTATTATTGTCTCAACTTTTAACTGCTTTATATAACATGTAAGTTGAACACAACTTAGTAAGGAAGTTTGAGGTTTTCAATCTATCTACTTTTGTGAAAGAGTTACTCTGGTAGCTCAGCTGATGAAGAATCCACCTGCAGTGCAGAAGACCCTGGTGTGATTCCTGGGTTGGGAGGAGCCCCTGGATAAGGGATAGGCTACCCACCCCAGTATTTTTCCCCTGGACAATACCCATGGACAGAAGAACCTGGTAGGCTGCAGTCTATGGGATCACAGAGTTGGACACAACTGAGCAATTAAGTACAGCACAACACTTTGGTGAAATGTAAGACGTCCTATATTTTTAATTGATTTAAATGGGAAAAAAAAACCTTCCCCTATCATCAATTTTGTTTTCACTGATCATGTCCTATGATTTGAAGTGCATTAAAATCCTATTATTATTAAAATTACTTATTGTAATTGCTTATTGCTATTTGAGGTATGAAGTAGGACAGGTAAAATA
The DNA here is from genome assembly GCA_022376925.1 of Tragulus kanchil. Classification (NCBI taxonomy): domain Eukaryota; kingdom Metazoa; phylum Chordata; class Mammalia; order Artiodactyla; family Tragulidae; genus Tragulus; species Tragulus kanchil. The sequence goes on from JAIOJX010000004.1 coordinate 24,977,470, forward strand.
TTCACTTTTGAACACTTACAGAAATCTCTGTAATAATTATTTAAATGGTTGTATAAATTAATATAGTGAAAATCATATTTATAGCCAAGTACATGGGATAAGATGCAGATAGCGTACTTCCTCACATTGTTTCCATACTTTGGGGGAGGAAAAGCACGCTGTAGTAGCATCTCTGTATTACATGCACATGTTTATGTTTATTCAAAATAAACTTTTTTGTGGGGATGCAAATATGTTAAGGCATGTAATTTAAGAATCCTAGTATCAACCATAACATCTGCAACCTGTGTATAACTAACAAAAACTCAAAGTTATATTTATTTACACCTTTTATGCTTACCTCTAAAGCTAAATTTTAAAATATTAAAATCGCTAGATTTAGGAAAGTTTACCTTATGGACTTGCATATATTAATAATATCACACATTGTTTCTTTATATATATATATATATTTTTTTTTTTTTTTAATTTTTTTTTTGGGGTGTGGGGAAGGTGGGTTGGGGAGGGAGGGGGCGGGCGGGCCACTTCTATTGGTCTTTCATTTATCTATTTTCATCCAGCTTTGTTCTTTTGACCCTTGTGGACCTCCGATCGCTGCGGCCTCTGTTGTTGCAGGGCACCAGCTCTGGGCGCATGCGCTCCAGAGCTCCGGCTCGGTAATTGGTCACATTAGTCTAGCCGCTCCGCGGCACAAGGTATCTTCCCAGGCCAGGGATGGAACCGGCGCCCCTTGCACTGCAAGGCGGTGTCCTTACCCACTGGACCACCAGGGAAGCCCTGATATATTTTTAAATTATTTTCAAAAGGGCTATATATTTTTCACACTTATATCTATAATTAATTGAGGTATATGCTGAATGGGGCTTACCTGGTGGCTGATAAAAAGAATCTACTTGCAATGCAGGAAACCTGGTGTTTTTCTGGGTTGGGAACATCCCTTGAAGGAGGGAATGGCAACCTGATACAGTATTTTTGCCTGGAGAATTCCATGAACAGAGGAGCCAATGATGGGGATGCAGAGTCAGACATTACTGAGAAACTAACACTTTCATTTTCACTTGTGTTGAAGGAGAGATGAGGAAGAAAATGCAGCAAATACAGTTGATAAGTACAATAATGGTTAGTCTAGATTCTATCTTGACCTTTTAGATGTAAAAAATGCGTTCCTCAACGGCTTCCCTGGTGGTCCAGTGGGTGGAGAGTCTGCCTTGCAGTGCTGGAGGCGCGGGTTCAATCTCTGGCCTTGGAAGATTCCACATGCTGATCCCTGGCCTGGGAAGATTCCACATGCCAAGGAGTGGCTGGGCCAGTGTGTCCAATCAGGAGCCAGCTCTCTGGAACACATGCACCCAGAGCCGGTGCTCTGCAGCAAGGAAGGTCAATATGATGGGAGGCCCACACATGCCAAGAAAAAGAAATGATAACTTAGAGGCAAAAATCAATCAATCAATCAAAAAATGCTTTACTTGAAGTAGAAAAAAAAGATTGCTTTAAAGTGATTTATGAAACAAAGTCATAGTAGTTATTATGTTTTAAAATCTACATATAAAGCACTTCATGTTTACATAATGGGAAATCCATGCTTTTATCTTATGGATTTCACTTTTAGAGTATTGCTTGAATTGCAGTATTTAAGCAACGAAGTAAATTTTGGGTCAAGTTCAATTTGATCTGAAATAATAGAGAAACAATTCTACTCAATTCTATTTAGTGTAATTCTAGAATGATAAGAAGCATTCAGCACTTTAAAAGTTGGATTGGTATTAAACAATTAGATGAACCATGCTTCATATTTATTTAGTAGGGTTTGTGTTTCTTTATTTTATCTAATATACTAAGACATCAGTTATTTTATAGGTCGTTTATATAATACTGTTATAATACTGTATTTAATGTAGTTGATTTTAGGTGAAATATTTTTAAAGAAGTATTTCCTGATTATTTCAGGGTTTTAAAGCCTTTATAAATAATTCTACCAAACATTTAAAGAAGAGCTAATGCCTGTCCTTCTAAAACTCTTCCAAAAAATTGCACAGGAAGGAGCACTTCCAAACACATTCTATGAGGCCGCCATCACCCTGACACCAAAGCCAGGCAAAGACAACACAAAAAAAGAAAATTATAGGCCCATTTCACTGATGAATCTAGATGCCAAAATCCTCAACAAAATCGTAGCAAACAGGGCTTCCCCTGGTGGTCCAGTGGGTAAGGACACCGCCTTGCAGTGCAAGGGGCGCCGGTTCGAGCCCTGGCCTGGGAAGATCCCACGTGCCGCGGAGCGGCTGGACTGATGTGTCCAATCACCGAGCCGGAGCTCTGGAGCGCATGCGCCCAGAGCCGGTGCTCTGCGACGACAGATGCCACCGCGATGGGAGGCCCACAGGAGCCAAAGAACAAAGACGGATGAAAATGGAGAAATGAGAGACCAATAGAAGTGGCCCACCCACTCCCTTCCCTCCCAACCCGACCCCCGCCCAAAATAAATAAATAAATCTTAAAAAAAAAAAAATAGCAAACAGAATTCAACAACACATCAAAAGTTCATACATCATGATCAAGTTGGTAGCAACAGGATTCTTCAAATCCACATATCAAGTGGTTCATCCGATCAAGGATTCTTCAGTAGTAAACAATATAAAGCATACATCCATGCTTTTATCTTATGGATTTCACTTTTAGAGTATTGCTTGAATTGCAGTATTTAAGCAACGAAGTAAATTTTGGGTCAAGTTCAATTTGATCTGAAATAATAGAGAAACAATTCTACTCAATTCTATTTAGTGTAATTCTAGAATGATAAGAAGCATTCAGCACTTTAAAAGTTGGATTGGTATTAAACAATTAGATGAACCATGCTTCATATTTATTTAGTAGGGTTTGTGTTTCTTTATTTTATCTAATATACTAAGACATCAGTTATTTTATAGGTCGTTTATATAATACTGTTATAATACTGTATTTAATGTAGTTGATTTTAGGTGAAATATTTTTAAAGAAGTATTTCCTGATTATTTCAGGGTTTTAAAGCCTTTATAAATAATTCTACCAAACATTTAAAGAAGAGCTAATGCCTGTCCTTCTAAAACTCTTCCAAAAAATTGCACAGGAAGGAGCACTTCCAAACACATTCTATGAGGCCGCCATCACCCTGACACCAAAGCCAGGCAAAGACAACACAAAAAAAGAAAATTATAGGCCCATTTCACTGATGAATCTAGATGCCAAAATCCTCAACAAAATCGTAGCAAACAGGGCTTCCCCTGGTGGTCCAGTGGGTAAGGACACCGCCTTGCAGTGCAAGGGGCGCCGGTTCGAGCCCTGGCCTGGGAAGATCCCACGTGCCGCGGAGCGGCTGGACTGATGTGTCCAATCACCGAGCCGGAGCTCTGGAGCGCATGCGCCCAGAGCCGGTGCTCTGCGACGACAGATGCCACCGCGATGGGAGGCCCACAGGAGCCAAAGAACAAAGACGGATGAAAATGGAGAAATGAGAGACCAATAGAAGTGGCCCACCCACTCCCTTCCCTCCCCAACCCAACCCTCGCCCAAAGTAAAATAAATAAATAAATCTTAAAAAAAAAAAAAAAAAAAATCGTAGCAAACAGAATTCAACAACACATCAAAAAGTTCATACATCATGATCAAGTTGGGTTCATCCCAGGCATGCAAGGATTCTTCAATATCCACAAATCAATCAATGTGATACACCATATCAACAAATTGAGCGACAAAAAATCACATGATCATCTCAATAGATGCAGAAAAAGCCTTTGACAAAGTACAGCATCTATTTATGATAAAAACTCTTCAGAAAATGGGCATAGAAGGAACCTATCTCAACATAATAAAAGCCATCTATGAGAAACCTACAGCGAACATTATCCTCAATGGTGAAAAACTCAAAGCATTTCCTCTAAGATCAGGAACAAGACAAGGGTGTCCACTTTCACCACTCTTATTCAACATAGTCCTGGAAGTTCTAGCAACAGCAATAAGAGAAGAGAAAGAAATCAAAGGAATCCAGATTGGAAAGGAAGAATTCAAACTCTATTTGCAGATGACATGATATTATACATAGAAAATCCCAAAGACACTATTACAAAACTACTAGAGTTAATCAGCGAATTCAGTAAAGTCACAGGATACAAAATCAATATACAGAAATCAGTGGCATTCCTATACACAAACAAGGAAAATTAAAAAACAAAATCAAAGAGGTAATCCCCTTTACCATCGCAACCAAAAGAATCAAATATCTAGGAATAAACCTACCCAAAGAAACTAAAGAACTATACACAGAAAATTACAAGACACTCATGAGAGACATTAAAGAAGACTTAAACAGATGGAGATGTGTTCCATGTTCCTGGGTCGGAAGAATCAATATTGTGAAAATGACCATACTACCAAATTTCATCTATAGATTCAATGTGATCCCTATCAAACTACCAATGACATTCTTCACAGAACTAGACCAAAGAATCACACAGTTCATATGGAAACACAAAAGACCTCAAATAGCCAAAGCAATCCTGAGGAAGAAGAAGGGAGCTGGAGGGATCAGCCTCCCTAACTCCAGACTCCACTACAAAGCAACAGTTATCAAGACAGTATGGTACTGGCACCAAAACAGAACTATAGACCAATGGAACAAGACAGAGAACCCAGAGGTAAACCCATACACCTATGGGTACCTTATTTTTGACAAAGGTGGTGAACATATCAAATGGGACAAACAGCCACAGGGGGGGAAAATTGGACAGCTTCATGCAAAAATATGAAGTTGGAACATTCCCTGACAAACAATACAACAAAGGATTCTTGAATATCCGCAAATCAATCAATGTGATACACCATATCAACAAATTGAGCGACAAAAATCACACGATCATCTCAATAGATGCAGAAAAAGCCTTTGACAAAGTACAACATCCATTTATGATAAAAACTCTTCAAAAAATGGGCATAGAAGGAACCTATCTCAACATAGTGAAAGCCATCTATGAGAAGCCCACAGCGAACATTATCCTCAATGGTGAAAAACTCAAAGCATTTCCTCTAAGATCAGGAACAAGACAAGGGTGTCCACTTTCACCACTCTTATTCAACATAGTCCTGGAAGTTCTAGCAACAGCAATAAGAGAAGAGAAAGAAATCAAAGGAATCCAGATTGGAAAGGAAGAATTCAAACTCTATTTGCAGATGACATGATATTATACATAGAAAATCCCAAAGACACTATTACAAAACTACTAGAGTTAATCAGCGAATTCAGTAAAGTCACAGGATACAAAATCAATATACAGAAATCAGTGGCATTCCTATACACAAACAAGGAAAATTAAAAAACAAAATCAAAGAGGTAATCCCCTTTACCATCGCAACCAAAAGAATCAAATATCTAGGAATAAACCTACCCAAAGAAACTAAAGAACTATACACAGAAAATTACAAGACACTCATGAGAGACATTAAAGAAGACTTAAACAGATGGAGATGTGTTCCATGTTCCTGGGTCGGAAGAATCAATATTGTGAAAATGACCATACTACCAAATTTCATCTATAGATTCAATGTGATCCCTATCAAACTACCAATGACATTCTTCACAGAACTAGACCAAAGAATCACACAGTTCATATGGAAACACAAAAGACCTCAAATAGCCAAAGCAATCCTGAGGAAGAAGAAGGGAGCTGGAGGGATCAGCCTCCCTAACTCCAGACTCCACTACAAAGCAACAGTTATCAAGACAGTATGGTACTGGCACCAAAACAGAACTATAGACCAATGGAACAAGACAGAGAACCCAGAGGTAAACCCATACACCTATGGGTACCTTATTTTTGACAAAGGTGGTGAACATATCAAATGGGACAAAGACAGCCTCTTCAACAAGTGGTGCTGGGAAAATTGGACAGCTTCATGCAAAAAAATGAAGTTGGAACATTCCCTGACACCATACACAAAGATCAACTCAAAATGGATTCAAGACCTAAATGTAAGACCAGAAACCATCAATCTCTTAGAGGAGAATATAGGCAAAACACTCAAGGGCATAAATCAAAGCAAGATCTTCTCTGACCCACCTACTAGAATAGTGGAACTAAAAAGACAAATGAACATGTGAGACCTAATGAAACTTAAAAGCTTTTGTACAGCAAAAGAAATCACAAGAAGTCTGAACAGACAGCCCACAGAATGGGAGAAAAATCATAGCAAATGAAACAACAGACAAAGAATTAATCTCCAAAATCTACAAGCAACTCAGACAACTCAGCACAGGAAAAATGAACAACCCAATCAAAAAATGGGAAAAGGACCTAAACAGACACCTCTCCAAAGAAGACATACAGATGGCCCAAACACACATGAAACGATGCTCAACTTCACTAATAATTAGAGAAATGCAAATCAAAACTACAATGAGATATCACCTCACACCCGTCAGAATGGCCATCATCCACAAATCGACAGACAATAAATGCTGGAGAGGGTGCGGAGAAAAGGGCACACTCCTGCATTGCTGGTGGGACTGTAAATCGATACAGCCTCTGTGGAAGACAGTATGGAGATTTCTTAAAAAAACAAAAGTAGAAGCACCATACGACCCAGCAATCCCACTCTTAGGCTTATACCCAGATGAAATCAAAACTGAAAGAAGCACCTGTACCCCAATGTTCATTGCAGCTCTCTATACAATAGCCAGAACGTGGAAGCAACCTAGATGCCCATCGATGAATGAATGGATAAAGAAGGTCTGGTACATATATACAATGGAATACTACACAGTTGTAAAGAGAAATGCAGAAGAATCAGCCCTAATGAGGTGGCTGGATCTAGAACGTATCATCAAAATTGTAAAGGAAATCAGTATGGTACTGGCACCAAAACAGAACTATAGACCAATGGAACAAGACAGAGAACCCAGAGGTAAACCCATACACCTATGGGTACCTTATTTTTGACAAAGGTGGTGAACATATCAAATGGGACAAAGACAGCCTCTTCAACAAGTGGTGCTGGGAAAATTGGACAGCTTCATGCAAAAAAATGAAGTTGGAACATTCCCTGACACCATACACAAAGATCAACTCAAAATGGATTCAAGACCTAAATGTAAGACCAGAAACCATCAATCTCTTAGAGGAGAATATAGGCAAAACACTCAAGGGCATAAATCAAAGCAAGATCTTCTCTGACCCACCTACTAGAATAGTGGAACTAAAAAGACAAATGAACATGTGAGACCTAATGAAACTTAAAAGCTTTTGTACAGCAAAAGAAATCACAAGAAGTCTGAACAGACAGCCCACAGAATGGGAGAAAAATCATAGCAAATGAAACAACAGACAAAGAATTAATCTCCAAAATCTACAAGCAACTCAGACAACTCAGCACAGGAAAAATGAACAACCCAATCAAAAAATGGGAAAAGGACCTAAACAGACACCTCTCCAAAGAAGACATACAGATGGCCCAAACACACATGAAACGATGCTCAACTTCACTAATAATTAGAGAAATGCAAATCAAAACTACAATGAGATATCACCTCACACCCGTCAGAATGGCCATCATCCACAAATCGACAGACAATAAATGCTGGAGAGGGTGCGGAGAAAAGGGCACACTCCTGCATTGCTGGTGGGACTGTAAATCGATACAGCCTCTGTGGAAGACAGTATGGAGATTTCTTAAAAAAACAAAAGTAGAAGCACCATACGACCCAGCAATCCCACTCTTAGGCTTATACCCAGATGAAATCAAAACTGAAAGAAGCACCTGTACCCCAATGTTCATTGCAGCTCTCTATACAATAGCCAGAACGTGGAAGCAACCTAGATGCCCATCGATGAATGAATGGATAAAGAAGGTCTGGTACATATATACAATGGAATACTACACAGTTGTAAAGAGAAATGCAGAAGAATCAGCCCTAATGAGGTGGCTGGATCTAGAACGTATCATCAAAAGTGAAGTCAGTCGGAAAGAGAAGGACAAATACAGTATGCTAACACATATATATGGAATCTAGTAGGATGGTGATGATGGCACATGCAGTGAAGCAACAGAAAGACAGACATGGACAGTGGACGTATGAACATTGTGGGGAAGGAACAGTGGGTGAGAGGTGTAAAGGAAGTAACTTGAAGGCTATACTATCACATGTGAAGAAAATAGCTATAGCCATAGGTCTGTGAGAAAAGGGGATCCTTCAGGGGTGCTTTGTGATGGTCGGGAGGGGTGGGAAGAGGGGGATATATGTATGACTAATCTGGGAACATGCATATCTGTAAACAATAAAACTCTGTAAAAGTTAAAAGTAAAATAAAGATTTTTTTAAAAAAAAGCCTTTATAAAATATCTAAACTGGATATAAATTTCCTCTTAATTAATTTTCCTCTTAATTAATTAATTAATAACTATAAGTTATTTCCTCTTAATTAATTAATAACTATTTCTCTGAAATTCATAGACAAACTGATACTCTAAAGACAAAGTCAACCAGTACTAGCAACTTAATTTTACTTCCCTTACTAAAGAGAGCAAGCATATATGTTACAGACAAAATGAGCCCCAAATATTTCAATGTTCTTTCTCCAAGGTTGAACGGGGAGTCAATGGAATTGGTATTCATACCAGTCCTGCCTGATTCTTGGTTCTATGTTATTTACCTTTTGCCATTATATGATATTGAAAATAATCCTAGAGGAAAAATGATCTACCCCCACTTATTGTTTAGTATCAGCTGAATACCATGTCAAATTTCTGTACCTCTCTAATCTAGCATGTGTGCTAAGTTGTTTCCGTCGTGTCAGACTCTGTGACTCTATGGACTGTAGCCCACCATGCTGCTCTGTCCATGGGATTATCCAGGCAAGATTACTGGAGTGGAGTGCTATGCCCTTCTCCAGGGGATCTTTCTGTAGTCTGCAGGGAGCAAGGCAGCGGTAAAGAGGAAGAGAAGGACCGCTGGAAACAAAGAGAAGTTTATTTAGTAGTGCAGCCGGGCTGTCTGGCGAGGACAGTGAGAACAGCGCCTGAGAGATGTAGTTACAGAAGTTATTACCCTGGGCTTGGGCAGGGAAAAAATCTTTGGTGGGCTGGATGGAACCACGGGGGAGGCAGGGGTCTTTTCCAGAACCAGAAACTGGGAGCACTGGGTCAGTGGTACCTGCGCTACTGATCTGACCAACACGGGGTTGTTTTCAGTAAACACACTGTTACTCCTTATCAGCCTTTTGCAAAGGTGTGTCATCTTGCAGGAGGGGATGGAACCTTTGTAAGGAGAATGAGTCCTTGGTAACTCAGGCAAAAGTCATGGCAGTCCTGACACTTTCCAACCTCATAGATCAAACACACCTCTCTTACATCTCCTGCATTGGCAGGGGGATTCTTTACCACTAGCACCACCTGGGAACCCTCTGTGATCTTCAGGTCAGTCAGTTCAGTCACTCAGTGGAGTTCGACATGTTGTGACTTCCTGGACTGCAGCACGCCAGGCTTTTCTGTCCTTCACCATCTTCCAGAGCTTGTTCAAACTCATGTCCATTGACTCAGTGATGCCATCCAACTATCTTGTCTTCCATATTAAAAAATACTGTCAATACTGATAGATGACAGTACATAGCTTACGGTGAACGGTATTGGATTCATGACCTCTGATGAGGAAAATTTTACTTTCAGGATCAAAAGACATGGCTTTGGTCACTTAAGAGCTTTGTGCAGCAAAAGTTTTATTACAGAAAAAAGGGATACAAAAAGCTTCCAGCAAAAGGCCCTGGAAGGGGGTAGGAGAGTACCCCAAGCAGTTAGTTTAGGCAAGGCATTTTGTACTTTTTCAGTTGGTTATTAACAAGATTGTCAAGGTTGTAAAAGTCTTACTAGACCCATTCCGACAACATTAACATATGATTAGCCAGAGAATGCTCTCCAAGACTGAATGAGGCATTCCAATGCAAAATAGTTTGTATCCGTAAAACAATAAGAAAATTACTTTCAAAGTAGATCCTTATCATGGCAAACATTTAGGCTAGAAAATGTTCCTTCTCCCTCCTCCTCAGCTCCTCCTCCTTGGAAACTGCTGGCCCCCTTACCAAGTCTGCCTATTCACCCTTTCAGTACCAACATCATGAGCTAGAAAAGTAAGCCCAGCTAATCAGCATACCTAGGTTTTACTCTACCTTGTTCCTGTCAGTGTCTGGGCTTCTACTCTACTTGCAAGTTAGTGGTATAGTCTGTGACTGTTTCAGGGATACTGGCAGAAGATGCAAAATTCCAGGTTCAGAAAAAAGGACTTAATTTTCACACTGTTGTTGTATTGCTAGATCGTGACCAACTGTGCGATCTTATGAGCTGCAACATGGCAGGTTTCCATGTCTTTACCTATCTCTCAGTCTGCGCAAATGCAAGTCCATTGAATCAGTGATGCTATTGAATTACTTCATTCTCTGTCACTTCCTTCTCCTGTTTTCAATATTTCCCAGCATTAGGGTCTTTTCCAGTGAACTGACTCTTTGCATCAGATAGCCAAAATATTGGAGTTTCAGTATCAATCCTTCTGATGCACATTCAGAGTTGATATCCTTTAGAATTGATTGGTTTGATCTCCTTGCAGTCCAAGGGACTCTTAAGGTCTAAGCACCACTGTTCAAAAGTATGAATTGTTCAGTACATAGCCTTCTTTATGGACAAACCCTCACATCCATACAGCACTACTGGAAAAACCATAGCTTTGACTGTATGAACCTTTGTTGGTGTCAACTACAAACTGGAATTTACCAATTACATTGCCAGTGCCTGGACAACTAGGACATTTGTCGTCTGCCTCTGCAGAGACCAGACCCTGTGCTGTTGGGAACTGCTGACCTTCAATACCCCCTGATGGAGAGCAGGGTGGGGTAGAGGCACTCTGTGCTTTAATGAATCTGGTGGGGCAGGTCTTTAGATAGGTGGATGGTTGTAGGAACAGATTTTATTATCTCAATCCTTGCATCTCCTTATATTTAGAAAAACAGTAAATCTCCTCGTGGTGACATCAGATCTTCATGACTGGGGACACTTTGTAAAATGACTGTTTAATGATATTAATCTCCCCCCTCACCAAAACCCATAAATATTCACCTCCCTCCTGCTGCCTCTTTAAACAGGTCTCTCAGAGCTGACCAAAGTGCTGCCTCCTGGGCTGCAGTCCTAATTATGCCCCAGCATAAAACTTAACCCACAACTCTTAAGTCATTTTACAAGGCCCCTTACCAAGTCTGCCTCTTCACCCTTTCAGTACCAACATCATGAGCTAGAAAAGTAAGCCCAGCTAATCAGCATACCTAGGTTTTACTCTACCTTGTTCCTGTCAGTGTCTGGGCTTCTACTCTACTTGCAAGTTAGTGGTATAGTCTGTGACTGTTTCAGGGATACTGGCAGAAGATGCAAAATTCCAGGTTCAGAAAAAAGGACTTAATTTTCACACTGTTGTTGTATTGCTAGATCGTGACCAACTGTGCGATCTTATGAGCTGCAACATGGCAGGTTTCCATGTCTTTACCTATCTCTCAGTCTGCGCAAATGCAAGTCCATTGAATCAGTGATGCTATTGAATTACTTCATTCTCTGTCACTTCCTTCTCCTGTTTTCAATATTTCCCAGCATTAGGGTCTTTTCCAGTGAACTGACTCTTTGCATCAGATAGCCAAAATATTGGAGTTTCAGTATCAATCCTTCTGATGCACATTCAGAGTTGATATCCTTTAGAATTGATTGGTTTGATCTCCTTGCAGTCCAAGGGACTCTTAAGGTCTAAGCACCACTGTTCAAAAGTATGAATTGTTCAGTACATAGCCTTCTTTATGGACAAACCCTCACATCCATACAGCACTACTGGAAAAACCATAGCTTTGACTGTATGAACCTTTGTTGGTGTCAACTACAAACTGGAATTTACCAATTACATTGCCAGTGCCTGGACAACTAGGACATTTGTCGTCTGCCTCTGCAGAGACCAGACCCTGTGCTGTTGGGAACTGCTGACCTTCAATACCCCCTGATGGAGAGCAGGGTGGGGTAGAGGCACTCTGTGCTTTAATGAATCTGGTGGGGCAGGTCTTTAGATAGGTGGATGGTTGTAGGAACAGATTTTATTATCTCAATCCTTGCATCTCCTTATATTTAGAAAAACAGTAAATCTCCTCGTGGTGACATCAGATCTTCATGACTGGGGACACTTTGTAAAATGACTGTTTAATGATATTAATCTCCCCCCTCACCAAAATCCTTAAATATTGACCCCCCTCCTGCTGCCTCTTTGAAGCAGTCTCTCAGAGCTGTCTGAGGTGCTGCCTCCTGGGCTGCAGTCCTAATTATGCCCCAGCATAAAACTTAACCCACAACTCTTAAGTCATACATCTTTTTTTGGTTGACATTGGCAAGGTGTTATCTATGCTTTTTAATACAGTCTAGTTTTGTTATAGCTTCCTTCCAAGGAATTTTTAATTTCATGACTTTTAATTTCACAGCTGCAATCAGCATCCACAGTGATTTTGGAGCCCAAGAAAATAAAATCTGACACTATTTCCATTTTATCCCATCTATTTCTATTAAGTGATGAACTGAATGCCATGATCTTAGTTTTTTGAATGTTGAATTTTAAGTCACCTTTTTCACTCTCCTCTTTCAATTTCATCAATAAACTCTTTTGTTTCTCTTCCCTTTCTAGCATTAGGGTGGTTATCATCTGAATATATGAGTTTGTTGATGTTTCTCCCAGCAATCTTGATTCCAGCTTATGAGTTTTCCAGCTCAGCATTTCACTCTACATATAAGTTAAACAAGCAGGTTGATAACATACAACCTTGACATACTCCTTTCCCAATTTTGAACCAGTCCATTGTTCCATGTCCAATTCTAATTTGCTTCTTGTCCTGCATACAGGTTTCTCTGGAGACAGATTAGGCATTCTGGTATTCCCATCTCTTTAAGAATTTTCCTCAGTGTTTGTGATCCACACAGTCAGAGGATTTAGCTTAGTCAGTGAAAGAGAAGTAGATTTCTTTTTTTTTTTTTTAGAATCTGCTGGCTTTTTCTGTGATCCAATGTATGTTGGCATTTTGATCTCTGTTCCTTTTCCTTTTCTAAATCTAGCCTGTACGTCTGGAAGTTCTCTGATCATGTATTGTTAAAGCCTAGCTTGATTTTGAGTATTACTTTATTAGTGTATGAAATGACTGCAATTGTACAGTAGTTTAAACATTCATTGGTGTTGCCTTAATTGCGTTTGGAATGAAAACAGACCTTTTCCCAGTCTTATAGGCCCTACTGATTTCCAGATGGAATTCGTCAGACAAGAATATGGGGATAGGTAGCTATTCCCTTTTCTAGGGGCATCTTCCTGACACCAGGGATTGAATCTGCATTGCAGATAGATTCTTTACCATTGGAGCCACCAGGAAAGCCCCCCAAAGTGGTATAGAATCATAATTTGAGTTGAAGGGGAAAAAATAGCAGATCAGAAAAGAATACATTTTAAGTAACAATAAGTGCCCATTTTCTAAAATTAAACAGACAGCAAACCACAAATCTAAGAAACTAAGAGAAAATCAATCAAGAATAATACCCCCACCAGAAAAAAAAAAAAAAAAAAAGCTACATATAGTTACATTATATTCAATGTAGAAAATGAAAAACAGTGAGAAAACCTTAGAAGAATCCACAGGGTAAAAACATCTTACTTGTTGAGAAATAGGATGAGAATTCTTTCAGACATTATATCAGAAATCATGCAAGCTAGAAGAGAGTAAAGTGAAAGTTTTAACGTTGATAGGGAGGAAAAGAAAAACCTCACCAATCTAAAATTCTGTATCTAGTGAAATGATCTTTCAATGATGAGTAAGAAATCAGTACTTTCTCAGAAAAATGAGAAGTGAGGAAATTCATCAACAGATTTACTTTAGAAGAAATGTTAAAAAAAAGTTTAGGGAGAAGGATAATGATATTAGAATCTTTTATTCATATAAAGAAAGAAAGTGTCAGAGAAGGAATAAATGAGGAATATTTAAATATTTTATTTTTATCTTTAATTAATCTAAAATCTAACTCTTTAAGGTAATAATTATAACTGTATATGGGGTGCTTACAGTGTATATATAAGTGAAACGAAATCAGTGTCCTAAGGAAAGGGAAAAAGCACTGGGGAATACTGTTATAAGGTAGCCCTATTACCTAAGAACTGGCATAATGTTATTTGAAGGTAGATTTGGATTCGTTAAAAATGTATGATGCAAGTTTTAGGGAAATAACCAAAATCTTTTAGAATAAAGCACCACTTTTATGCTATTAGAAGAAATAAGTAAAGTTATATAAAATGCTAGCATAAAACTAGAAAGGCAGAAAAAAGTAAGACTGTATTCTTATACAGTACAGTCTTATTCTTACAGAATACAGATATAACATGCTAGTTGTTAACCTACCTCAATTGATAATCATTTTAAATATAGATCTTCTAAATACATTAAAGACAAAAATTGCCAGAGTGGATACGACTCAATTATTTTTTGTCTGTAATAAGTTCACTTTAAATATAAAAATTCATATAGGTTAAATGTAAATGAGCAGAAAGAGTTATACAATACTCACACTAATCCGGAGACCAATAATAGCTGTGTATAAATTTTTGCAAAGCATAGTTCAGAACAAGGATTATTATCAGTAATCAGGAAAATATTGCATGATGATAAATGAATTAAGTCTCTAAGAAGAAACAAATTCTGGAAGGGCTAGAAAGTCCAAATCACAATAGTGCCAACATGGTGAGGGAGAGGAGGGACAATAGGTTCTTTGGTGTCTCTTTTTATAAAAGCACTGATCTCATCAAACAGGGTCCCCACTCTGGTGACCTAATCTAACCCTAGTTAAGTCCTCAAAACCCTGTCTACAAATACCACCCTATTGGTGGTTAGGGCTTCAACATATTAATTTTGAAAGGATACAAATATTCAATTTGTATCAATATGCAAAAAATGAACATAGATAGAGACTTCACAACTTTTTCAGAAATAAACTCAAATTAATCAGGAACCAAACAGTGAAACATAAAACAATAAGGTTTTAGAAGAAAGCATAGGTAATCAGGTAATAAATAAATAAATCCAGGTGATCTCGTGTTTAGTGATAAGTTTTTATATACAACACCAAAATCATGTTCTTTGAAAGAAAGATGTAATAATTATAACTGTATATGGGGTGCTTACAGTGTATATATAAGTGAAACGAAATCAGTGTCCTAAGGAAAGGGAAAAAGCACTGGGGAATACTGTTATAAGGTAGCCCTATTACCTAAGAACTGGCATAATGTTATTTGAAGGTAGATTTGGATTCGTTAAAAATGTATGATGCAAGTTTTAGGGAAATAACCAAAATCTTTTAGAATAAAGCACCACTTTTATGCTATTAGAAGAAATAAGTAAAGTTATATAAAATGCTAGCATAAAACTAGAAAGGCAGAAAAAAGTAAGACTGTATTCTTATACAGTACAGTCTTATTCTTACAGAATACAGATATAACATGCTAGTTGTTAACCTACCTCAATTGATAATCATTTTAAATATAGATCTTCTAAATACATTAAAGACAAAAATTGCCAGAGTGGATACGACTCAATTATTTTTTGTCTGTAATAAGTTCACTTTAAATATAAAAATTCATATAGGTTAAATGTAAATGAGCAGAAAGAGTTATACAATACTCACACTAATCCGGAGACCAATAATAGCTGTGTATAAATTTTTGCAAAGCATAGTTCAGAACAAGGATTATTATCAGTAATCAGGAAAATATTGCATGATGATAAATGAATTAAGTCTCTAAGAAGAAACAAATTCTGGAAGGGCTAGAAAGTCCAAATCACAATAGTGCCAACATGGTGAGGGAGAGGAGGGACAATAGGTTCTTTGGTGTCTCTTTTTATAAAAGCACTGATCTCATCAAACAGGGTCCCCACTCTGGTGACCTAATCTAACCCTAGTTAAGTCCTCAAAACCCTGTCTACAAATACCACCCTATTGGTGGTTAGGGCTTCAACATATTAATTTTGAAAGGATACAAATATTCAATTTGTATCAATATGCAAAAAATGAACATAGATAGAGACTTCACAACTTTTTCAGAAATAAACTCAAATTAATCAGGAACCAAACAGTGAAACATAAAACAATAAGGTTTTAGAAGAAAGCATAGGTAATCAGGTAATAAATAAATAAATCCAGGTGATCTCGTGTTTAGTGATAAGTTTTTATATACAACACCAAAATCATGTTCTTTGAAAGAAAGATGTAATAATTGGGACTATATTAAAATGTCTGCTCTGTGAAAATTGCTACTAAAAGAGTAAAGAGGCAGTATAAATACTGGGAGAAAATATGTGCAAAACAAGTATGTGATGAAGGATTTATATCCAAATATACAAATAACTCTTAAAATTCATTCAATAATAGAAACACAGCAACCCAATTTTAAAAAAGAGCAATATTTTGAAAACATCTAATCCGAGAAGAT
This sequence comes from Tragulus kanchil, assembly GCA_022376925.1. Classification (NCBI taxonomy): domain Eukaryota; kingdom Metazoa; phylum Chordata; class Mammalia; order Artiodactyla; family Tragulidae; genus Tragulus; species Tragulus kanchil. The sequence goes on from JAIOJX010000004.1 coordinate 24,994,019, forward strand.
ATAAGCCAAAATTGAGTAAACAAAATGCTCAGTATTATTTGTAACTTGGGTATTGGAAATTAAAACAGTAATAAGATACCAGCACATATCTATTAGAGTGATTAAAATCCCCCTCCCAAAGAACTTGTTGTACTAGCATTTGGCAAGTGTGCAGACAACTAGAATCTTCATTTATTGCTATTGAGAATAGTCACTTTGGAAGACAGATTGGCAGTTTCTTACAAAGTTGAACATAGTATTACCATAAGATCTATCGACCATCATTTTAGGTATTTTTCCAAATACATTGAAAGCTTACATATACAAAACATTCAATGTTGAGAGCAGCTTTATTGTTTCTTCCCAAAAGCAATCAAGATGTCCTTCAAGAAGTGAACTGATAACCAAATTGCTTTTATTAATACAATGGAAATAAGCTGTCAACCCATATAAAGACCGAGATAATTTTTTCTTAATTTTTTTTTTTTTTTTACGTTTTAGCCTCTTTTGTTGGTTTTCTATTTATTTACTTTTTTCATTCATCTCTATTCCTTGACCTGTGTGGGCCTCCCACTGAAGTGGCCTCTCTCCTTACAGAGCACCTGTTCTGGGTGCATGGCCTCCAGAGCACTGTCTCACAACTGGACACATCAGTCCAGCTGCTCGGCAGCCCCGTGGGCTTCTCCCAGGCCAGGGATCGAATCAGTGCCCCCTGCTTTGCAAGGCAGACTCTTTACCCAGTGGACTACCAGGGAAGTCCTCTAGGTGATTCCTTAATACATTTTACTGAGGGGAAAAAGAAAAAAAACTAGTCTGAACAGCTTATATACTGGATGAATTGAATTAATGACATTCTAGAAAAAGGAAAGCTTTAGTGATGGTAAAGGGTTCATGACTCACAGGGAACTGAGGGGAGAGTGGTTAATAGTTGAAGCAAAAGAATGATTTTAGGCCAGTGAAACAATTCTGTGTTATACTATTATTGTCAATACCTAATTCTGTGCATTTCTCAAATCCCATAGAACTTTACTGTAGTACTACTAAGAGTGAACCTTAATGCATGTGAAGTAAAAAATAATAGTTTAGGAGATTGGACTATGCTTGGATTGAAGACAGTGTGTGACATAACAATCTAATTGTATTGTACATGTATGAAACAGCCTCACATACGTGGGTGAGGGAAAGGGCTAGCCTAAGTGACTGACACTGAGTGGTGTCTATAAGGCTAAATGCTAAGAAAGAATGCTTAAGAACTCTGTTCTCTCTGGTAAAGCTTCCCATGGGAGAATGGGTTAGTATTTCTTTCTATTTTTCTTTTTTTTAAAATTTTGGCCTCTTTTATTGGTCCTTCATTCATTTATTTTCATCCATCTTAATTCTTTGGCCTGTGTGGGCCTACCATCACAGTGGCCTCTCTTGTTGCAGAGCACCAGCTCTGGTGCATGCGCTCTAGAGAGCTGGCTGGTAACTCGGCACACCGGTCCAGTCACTCCACAACCTGTGGGATCTTCCCATGCCAGGGATCAAACCGGTGCCCTTTGCACTGCAAGGCAGACTGTCTACACCTGGACCAGCAGGGAAGCACCTAGTATTTCTGATAACTGCTATGTATGTGTATTAGAAGTAAAGAAGTAAATGGATGGTGTATGGAAGAACAGGTTCTCATTGTTAGTAGGAATTTTAAGGATAAGCTAAGGGAAAAAGTAAGCTTTCTAAGTGGCTCATCAATAAAAGCGGGCTTCCCAGGTGGCTCATCTCCTGTAATTCAGGAGCCACAGGAAACCTGAATTTCATTCCTGAGTTGGGAAGATCCCCTGGAGGAAGGTGTGGTAACCCAATTCAGTATTCTTGCCTGGTGAATCCCATGGATAGGAGAGCTGGGTGGGAACAGTCCATAGGGTTGCAAAGAGTCAGACATGAGTAAAGCAACTTACCATGTATACCAGAAGAGAAAGTTTCAGTGATCTATGGTAGTGGTAGTGGACTAGAATTGGAGATACCAGTGTAAACTGATGTTATGCTTAATATAGATAGAATTGGATGTATTAGAGGAATTTTGACAGATATATAACCAAACACAATGCATACACATGTTGTTTTTTGTCCTGTCACCTGAGAGGATGTAGATGCAATGATATCCTAGTAGCAACAAGCACACCTAGCACACAGATTTTTGTTTCTAATTGGACTATGCTTGGATTGAAGACAGTGTGTGACATAACAATCTAATTGTATTGTACATGTATGAAACAGCCTCACATACGTGGGTGAGGGAAAGGGCTAGCCTAAGTGACTGACACTGAGTGGTGTCTATAAGGCTAAATGCTAAGAAAGAATGCTTAAGAACTCTGTTCTCTCTGGTAAAGCTTCCCATGGGAGAATGGGTTAGTATTTCTTTCTATTTTTCTTTTTTTTAAAATTTTGGCCTCTTTTATTGGTCCTTCATTCATTTATTTTCATCCATCTTAATTCTTTGGCCTGTGTGGGCCTACCATCACAGTGGCCTCTCTTGTTGCAGAGCACCAGCTCTGGTGCATGCGCTCTAGAGAGCTGGCTGGTAACTCGGCACACCGGTCCAGTCACTCCACAACCTGTGGGATCTTCCCATGCCAGGGATCAAACCGGTGCCCTTTGCACTGCAAGGCAGACTGTCTACACCTGGACCAGCAGGGAAGCACCTAGTATTTCTGATAACTGCTATGTATGTGTATTAGAAGTAAAGAAGTAAATGGATGGTGTATGGAAGAACAGGTTCTCATTGTTAGTAGGAATTTTAAGGATAAGCTAAGGGAAAAAGTAAGCTTTCTAAGTGGCTCATCAATAAAGCGGGCTTCCCAGGTGGCTCATCTCCTGTAATTCAGGAGCCACAGGAAACCTGAATTTCATTCCTGAGTTGGGAAGATCCCCTGGAGGAAGGTGTGGTAACCCAATTCAGTATTCTTGCCTGGTGAATCCCATGGATAGGAGAGCTGGGTGGGAACAGTCCATAGGGTTGCAAAGAGTCAGACATGAGTAAAGCAACTTACCATGTATACCAGAAGAGAAAGTTTCAGTGATCTATGGTAGTGGTAGTGGACTAGAATTGGAGATACCAGTGTAAACTGATGTTATGCTTAATATAGATAGAATTGGATGTATTAGAGGAATTTTGACAGATATATAACCAAACACAATGCATACACATGTTGTTTTTTGTCCTGTCACCTGAGAGGATGTAGATGCAATGATATCCTAGTAGCAACAAGCACACCTAGCACACAGATTTTTGTTTCTAATACCATTCTTCAAAAAACGGTACCTTGGACTTTTAGGAGAAATACTTGATTCTAGAACTGAGACAAGAAGTATAAAAGATGAGTAGCATCTCATATTTTCAGAATGTAATGTACTCAAAAAGGACCTACTGTGTAGGACATGGAACTCTGTTCAATGTTACGTGGCAACCTGGATGGAAGGGGTGTTTGGAGGACAATGGATACACATACACGTATAAGTGAGTCCCTTCACTGTTCTCCTGCAACTATCACATTGTTAATTGACTATATCCCAGTAGAAAATAAAAAGCTACCAAAAAATGCTACAGTAATGACTAAATACTGAAGCCAGATGAAAGAGCTCTCAATGGCCAAAACTAGAAAAAGTCAAACATAAAAAATAATATAGTGTTAGATTATAGATGAAAGTATGAAATAGTCATAAGTCTGTATAAATTAACTATAAAATAAATATATAAGTGAATGAGAGATGATAAACATGAAAGAGAATTCCAAATAATTGATATGAACTCTACACTCAAGGACTCAGGGCCTTACTGTTTGTTCCCTCAATATGGAGTATGGTGAGTAATTTACTCCAAAGTGTGTAGTGATGAATGTGGGAAGAAGAAAGAATAACTTGAGTGGAGAAACATCACAGACATTACTTCATTCATGTGGTCAAGGTTGGCATGAACAGCAATAAGTTATTTTGACAGCATGTATCCTTTATAAGATGCAGTGAATTGACACTTTATTTCATGTAGCCACCCCCCTCAAAGTTTGTAACTCCAGGCTACTCATGAGAATTATGTTAGACAAACCCCAATTGAAGAACATTCTTGAAACTAGCCAGTTTTCCTGAAAATACTGAATGAATTCTCCACAGAACTGTCAGGATCATTAAAGATAAAGAGTCTGAGAAATTGTCACAGCCAAAAGAAACCTGAGGAGACATGACAAATAAGTACACTGTGGTATCCCAGATAGAATCCTGGAAGAGAAAAAGGAATTAATTAAAAACTACTGAATGAACTATTGTTGTTTTTGTCCTGTCACCTGAGATGAAAACCTAGTAGCAACAAGCACACCTAGCACACAGATTTTTGTTTCTAATACCATTCTTCAAAAAACGGTACCTTGGACTTTTAGGAGAAATACTTGATTCTAGAACTGAGACAAGAAGTATAAAAGATGAGTAGCATCTCATATTTTCAGAATGTAATGTACTCAAAAAGGACCTACTGTGTAGGACATGGAACTCTGTTCAATGTTACGTGGCAACCTGGATGGAAGGGGTGTTTGGAGGACAATGGATACACATACACGTATAAGTGAGTCCCTTCACTGTTCTCCTGCAACTATCACATTGTTAATTGACTATATCCCAGTAGAAAATAAAAAGCTACCAAAAAATGCTACAGTAATGACTAAATACTGAAGCCAGATGAAAGAGCTCTCAATGGCCAAAACTAGAAAAAGTCAAACATAAAAAATAATATAGTGTTAGATTATAGATGAAAGTATGAAATAGTCATAAGTCTGTATAAATTAACTATAAAATAAATATATAAGTGAATGAGAGATGATAAACATGAAAGAGAATTCCAAATAATTGATATGAACTCTACACTCAAGGACTCAGGGCCTTACTGTTTGTTCCCTCAATATGGAGTATGGTGAGTAATTTACTCCAAAGTGTGTAGTGATGAATGTGGGAAGAAGAAAGAATAACTTGAGTGGAGAAACATCACAGACATTACTTCATTCATGTGGTCAAGGTTGGCATGAACAGCAATAAGTTATTTTGACAGCATGTATCCTTTATAAGATGCAGTGAATTGACACTTTATTTCATGTAGCCACCCCCCTCAAAGTTTGTAACTCCAGGCTACTCATGAGAATTATGTTAGACAAACCCCAATTGAAGAACATTCTTGAAACTAGCCAGTTTTCCTGAAAATACTGAATGAATTCTCCACAGAACTGTCAGGATCATTAAAGATAAAGAGTCTGAGAAATTGTCACAGCCAAAAGAAACCTGAGGAGACATGACAAATAAGTACACTGTGGTATCCCAGATAGAATCCTGGAAGAGAAAAAGGAATTAATTAAAAACTACTGAATGAACTATAAACTTTAGATAATGTTTTGTTATTGTTATTTAGTCACTATGTCTTGTTCAACTCTTTGTGATCCAAAGGACTGTAGCCCATCAGGCACCTCTGTCCATGGGATTCTCCAGGCAAGCATACTGGAGTGGGTTGTCATTCCCTTCTCCAAGATATCTTACCAATCCAGGAACCCGAGTCTCGCTTGACAGATGTATTTTTTGCCACTGAACTTTACCATTTGTTTATTCATTATAACAAATGTACCATAAACATATACAGTGTTGCTCCTAGAGAAAACTAGATATAGGGTATATAGGAACTCTCTGTACTATCTTTGTGATTTTTCTGTAAACCTAAAACTGTTCTAAAAATTAAAACTTCTTTTTTTGCTTTTAAAAATAAATGGTAAAGCCTAATCACTGAAGTTCTGATTCAATGAGGTTGGTGTAAGGCTCTACAGATGTCATAACACCTGAGACACTGGGAAACACAGAATTAATAGGCAAGAGTTAGATTGTAAGTTCAATGAAGGCATTAATCTTGAGAATGAAGCCCACTGCTTTATCCATACAGTCTACTATAATGGCTGGTACCAAGTAGATAGAAAGGTAAATATTTCCAGAATGTATGAATTATAAAATACTGTAGTGGGAGATGCAAGTATAAATTAACAGAGCAAAAAAATACATTTTTAATGTATTTCTAAAGATTTTGATGTATGCACATTTGTTCAAAACCCAAAAACATAATGAAAACATTTTAATTCCACATAACATCTCTGTTGATAAGTTATTTTGACAGCATGTATCCTTTATAAGATGCAGTGAATTGACACTTTATTTCATGTAGCCACCCCCCTCAAAGTTTGTAACTCCAGGCTACTCATGAGAATTATGTTAGACAAACCCCAATTGAAGAACATTCTTGAAACTAGCCAGTTTTCCTGAAAATACTGAATGAATTCTCCACAGAACTGTCAGGATCATTAAAGATAAAGAGTCTGAGAAATTGTCACAGCCAAAAGAAACCTGAGGAGACATGACAAATAAGTACACTGTGGTATCCCAGATAGAATCCTGGAAGAGAAAAAGGAATTAATTAAAAACTACTGAATGAACTATAAACTTTAGATAATGTTTTGTTATTGTTATTTAGTCACTATGTCTTGTTCAACTCTTTGTGATCCAAAGGACTGTAGCCCATCAGGCACCTCTGTCCATGGGATTCTCCAGGCAAGCATACTGGAGTGGGTTGTCATTCCCTTCTCCAAGATATCTTACCAATCCAGGAACCCGAGTCTCGCTTGACAGATGTATTTTTTGCCACTGAACTTTACCATTTGTTTATTCATTATAACAAATGTACCATAAACATATACAGTGTTGCTCCTAGAGAAAACTAGATATAGGGTATATAGGAACTCTCTGTACTATCTTTGTGATTTTTCTGTAAACCTAAAACTGTTCTAAAAATTAAAACTTCTTTTTTTGCTTTTAAAAATAAATGGTAAAGCCTAATCACTGAAGTTCTGATTCAATGAGGTTGGTGTAAGGCTCTACAGATGTCATAACACCTGAGACACTGGGAAACACAGAATTAATAGGCAAGAGTTAGATTGTAAGTTCAATGAAGGCATTAATCTTGAGAATGAAGCCCACTGCTTTATCCATACAGTCTACTATAATGGCTGGTACCAAGTAGATAGAAAGGTAAATATTTCCAGAATGTATGAATTATAAAATACTGTAGTGGGAGATGCAAGTATAAATTAACAGAGCAAAAAAATACATTTTTAATGTATTTCTAAAGATTTTGATGTATGCACATTTGTTCAAAACCCAAAAACATAATGAAAACATTTTAATTCCACATAACATCTCTGTTGATATGTGCAAAATATGTATTTGCCATATTGCACAAATAATTAAGCAACTGTAATCTTTTCTGTGTCACAATATCAGAATCTCTTTTGTGTTGATGAGAAAAAGATTAAATTTCAAAACAGCTTTGAGAACATAAGCAGAAGTAGTATGCTAACAAAGATTTTAATTTCATCATATTTGCACAAGGCAACAAATACCATTTTCTTTGACAACATTTAATGTATGTTTATACACATGCATAAATTGTGATCATTTTATGTACTGATTTATAAATATCAATCCTAATCATAGTAGCAAGTGTAAAAATAAAAGGTTTTGAAAAGTATTAATATATGATTAAGCACAGGCATTGAAAATCCAAAGATATGTGTATACTTGAGATGAGTTCCTGTTGAAATCTGATTCAGCACAGTTTTTAGCTCAGATTAGTATCTTCTTTCACCTTCATTGTATGAGTTTGTGTATATGTGCATGTATATATACTCTATACATATATTTACTGTTGTTTGCAAAGAGACCAGTCCATTATGGGAATAATTCTAAATACTCTCCAATTACAGATTCAAACATACTCTAATTAACTCTTAAAAACTGGTCATTTAAAAGAAAAATAGTTGGCCATATTTTCCTTATTCAAATCCTGAATTGTTACTTTTCTTATCATTAATGTTTCAATCAATGGGTACTTAGAATAAAGCTCAGATTTAGTTCATATTTTGTACTTAAAAAACAAAGCTCAAGATCCAAAATTAAAACTTCTTTTTGCTTTTAAAAATAAATGGTAAAGCCTAATCACTGAAGTTCTGATTCAATGAGGTTGGTGTAAGGCTCTACAGATGTCATAACACCTGAGACACTGGGAAACACAGAATTAATAGGCAAGAGTTAGATTGTAAGTTCAATGAAGGCATTAATCTTGAGAATGAAGCCCACTGCTTTATCCATACAGTCTACTATAATGGCTGGTACCAAGTAGATAGAAAGGTAAATATTTCCAGAATGTATGAATTATAAAATACTGTAGTGGGAGATGCAAGTATAAATTAACAGAGCAAAAAAATACATTTTTAATGTATTTCTAAAGATTTTGATGTATGCACATTTGTTCAAAACCCAAAAACATAATGAAAACATTTTAATTCCACATAACATCTCTGTTGATATGTGCAAAATATGTATTTGCCATATTGCACAAATAATTAAGCAACTGTAATCTTTTCTGTGTCACAATATCAGAATCTCTTTTGTGTTGATGAGAAAAAGATTAAATTTCAAAACAGCTTTGAGAACATAAGCAGAAGTAGTATGCTAACAAAGATTTTAATTTCATCATATTTGCACAAGGCAACAAATACCATTTTCTTTGACAACATTTAATGTATGTTTATACACATGCATAAATTGTGATCATTTTATGTACTGATTTATAAATATCAATCCTAATCATAGTAGCAAGTGTAAAAATAAAAGGTTTTGAAAAGTATTAATATATGATTAAGCACAGGCATTGAAAATCCAAAGATATGTGTATACTTGAGATGAGTTCCTGTTGAAATCTGATTCAGCACAGTTTTTAGCTCAGATTAGTATCTTCTTTCACCTTCATTGTATGAGTTTGTGTATATGTGCATGTATATATACTCTATACATATATTTACTGTTGTTTGCAAAGAGACCAGTCCATTATGGGAATAATTCTAAATACTCTCCAATTACAGATTCAAACATACTCTAATTAACTCTTAAAAACTGGTCATTTAAAAGAAAAATAGTTGGCCATATTTTCCTTATTCAAATCCTGAATTGTTACTTTTCTTATCATTAATGTTTCAATCAATGGGTACTTAGAACAAAGCTCAGATTTAGTTCATATTTTGTACTAAAAGCTAATAAAGAAGAACACTTGAAGCTATTGGCTAAAATGATTTTTACATTTCTAAAAATCATGAAATGTAATTGGTTCATTTAAAGTATGAAAGTAGTTTATATCCAATTTTTGGAGGCAACACTGTATAATGAGATGATTGAAAATGGTTAAATGTTTAAAGAAAAAATTTGATTTGTATTTGGCTTTGATTCACTGGTGGGTTTTTATAATGGGCGAGTATGTTAGACCTCTCTAAGCCTGTTTCCTCATCTCTAAAATGCCTCAAAATCTCAGGCACCTACCATAAATTTCATGTTCTTTTCTTCACCATGTAGTGGGATGTTATTTTCTATTGCGAAATAAATCTTAGGGACATCTACATTTTATTTTATGGTTAAGTGAAATTGGAATGAAACACTTTTTTTTTGGTAAGCATTTAATTCAGTTGTAACATATAGTAGAAAATAATAATAGCTGTTGTTGCCTCTGTTTTGCTTCCCACATTCTATGCATTTCGTCCTTCCTCCTCTTCTTCTTCTTCTTCTTTTTTTTTTTTTTTATAAGATTAGTAGCTGTTTTAAGATTTATTTATTTATTTACTTTGGGCAGGGGTCGGGTTGGGGAGGGAGGGGAGTGGGCGGGCCACTTCTATTGGTCTTTCATTTCTCTATTTTCATTTGTCTTCGTTCTTTGGCTCCTGTGGGCCTCCCATCACAGTGGTGTCTGTCGTTGTAGAGCGCCGGCTCTGGCACATGCGTTCCAGAGCTCTGGCTCGGTGATTGGACACATCAGTCCAGTCGCTCCGCAGCACATGAGATCTTCCCAGGCCAGGAATTGAACTGGTGCCCCTTGCACTGTAAGGCTGACTCTACCCACTGGACCATCAGGAAAGTCCTATCCTGACAGTTTAAGCAAAGTACCCTCTAAACCTGTACTCAGAAAGATAATAGGCATTCTGACTTACACTTACTTCCTTCACAGAACTACTGGTGCATTAGATAGTAGGCGACAGAAAGAAGTCTTGGTCATGTTGCCAACAGAAAATAATCAGATTATATTCAGTAACTCTAAATTCCTAAATATTTGGTAGGGTTCTTTATGGTCACCCACCACAAATTCCAGGTGCTTTTCTGCATCACCCTATAAATGCTTACACCTCCTTTATTTCATACATGTAAACTTCCTATCTGGTACATGAAAGGATCCACCCATACTCAGTAATTAATGAAACTAATTTTTATTGAAAAAATATTTAACAGTGTGCTAACTCAACAACTGTAATCTATCTGATGTTTTGAGTGAAGTGACAGCATTAGATTCTCAGGGTTAGTGGCCATTGATGAGCTCATGCCAGAGTTTCCAGTGGCTCATGAACTATCCTTCGACTACCCATAGTAAAACATAATCTGTATAAAGACGCAAAAACTGCTGTGGAAGATGGGGGATGTCAGCCATTCCTCAATATTAAGGAATCAGTGTTTCACCTCTCTAGTGGCACAGTGTCATTTAGATAGACTCTCAACACATAGCTACAATCAGGCAACTATATTGTGTTTAATGTTTGAGCTATGATTAGGAGCAAGACAGAGCCATGTATACTTAAGCTTATCTCAACAAAGGATATTTAGTTGCCCTTTTGCTCCTACTCAGAGTACAAAGCCAACTCTTTGCCAATCTGTCAGTCATCAGTCATGTTAAAACAAAATCCTCCCATTTTATATTATAGATATTCATGATGGATTTTCCAAGGAGTAAAGAAGATAAGACCTTCATAAATAGCTTTTTTAAAACATGATGCTTTCATTAACATTTTAAAACTTTTTTCAACTCCAGTTCAAAAATTTTTAAGCAGTGCTGTCTGTGGAAATATAATGAAAAATACAAGATATGCTATGTAAATATCTGGATATTAAGCTGAAGGTTAACAACTAGAACAACTTTGTTATTCTTTGTAGTAAATAGTGCTTGCTCTGTATGGATTATACAAGTGCCATTAACTTTTATAGAAGTAACAAGTATTGGAGTATCAACAAATGAGAAGGTATAATGTTGTATTCAGGCCAAAGTTAGCTATAGTTATAGAGATTTAAAGCTATTTTTTTAAACTATTGAAATACTATAGAATATAGTAGTATTAAGTTAGCCTATACTTTCCAAACTGTTTTATGCTCCTGAATAGCAAGGATATTAACTTAACTAATGATCCTTTAAATGGGTTTGTAAAATATAATTTAAGCTACTTGCAACATGCAAAAGAGAGGCACCGTTTGTTACTGCCAAAAATCACTGGCATGTGGAAATCAGAAAATCATTAGCCTTGATAGGAATAATTTAGTACAACAGGAAAGAGAACACATTATTTAGAGCAGTTAAATGACAAGTGATGCCGGTGGACATGTAAGAAAAAGGTGGTTATGGTTTAGTGAATGATAAATTCTATACTTAGTATTCATGCATACAAAGGAACAGAAATCTTTGCTCATTAACCATTGTACTTAGTCTGTGAGCCAAAATGCTTCAGGCTATAGCCCTAATTGTCATAAATGTTAATCTCTGTGTAAGTTTCATTTAGGTTTAAGAAAAAATGTTATCTTGAGTGATGAGCTGTTCTACATCTTTTTAATTTTCTTCATCAGTCTACATCAGTTTGTGTAAATCCTGGTTCGTACCCATCTTCTTCTCAAGGTCTCCATAAAACTCCCAGCTAGAATTAATCTTTCTAATCTCTCTCTTTTGTCCTCCATCATGTCCCATTCTTTTTGCACCTATTATAGCAGTGTGTTTAATGACATATTTACAGGCATACCTTGCCTTTTAGAGCACCGGTTTTTCATAGCTGTTTAGTAGGGTGTAATACTGTGCTTTTCTCAATTTGAATGACACATGCCAATCTTCATTGTTTATGCTCTTGAATCTCCTTGCTATTAACAAACTTTCTAAGATGATGATAATTTCTATCTGAGTCTTAAGAAATATATTGAAAATTTCTCAGAGTATGAAAAAACATGGCCAGCTTTAATGACCTTCAAGCACAGAATGACATGCAACATAACATGTGTGAACCTTAAATGGATATGGGATCTGCTTGCTCTACCATTTGAACACCCATAAAGAGAAAGGGAAAGTGAATTATTTCATACTTTTTTGTTAATTTAATTTTCAATTACTTTGTAGAAAGTACATCTTCAAAAGGGCTGTCAGGACTTTGATTATTTATTACTCACATTTATGAAACTCTCTTCCACTCCATTTTAAAAGAGTGTAAATAGGATGAATATGCTTTCATTTGTGTATGTACCTGTATACCCTCTATCACTGATTTCACCCAAACAGGAATTATACCTCAGTGGTAAAGTCTAAACTGGGTATAGTCTAAACTGTAGAGAGGTCAAACTTAGCATTATAAATGGAGAATCACATTAAATGTTAGCAAATGTATAATCACAGAAAGCTAATTTTCATATAGAAGCAAGAAAATGAAGCAAATGGTATAAAGGGTATAGAGAAATATGAGTAAGGGACTAAGAAACTGGAAAAATAGGAAGCAGTCATTCTTGCCTTGAGGAATTCAAAACCAACAACTTTCACTAGAAAATTATGTGGGAAGAAAACTTCTTCTCTCCCTCCTTGTCCTGAACTGTCCTGATTGTGCTTGCTAAATCGCTTCAGTTGTGTCCAACTCTTTGCAACTCATGAACTGTAGCTGGCTAGGCTCCTCTGTCCATGGAATTCTCCAGGCAAGAATACTGGAGTGGGTTGCTGTGCCCTCATCCAGGGTATTTTCCTATTCCAGGGATCAAACCTTCATCTTTTAAGACTCATTGGCAGGAGGGTTCTTTACCATCAGGGCCACCTGCGAAGCCCTCTTCAGTGTCCCACACACATATGCACTCCCTCACACAATTGCTTAGGTAAGCTTGAGTGGATATGACTTTCTTGCTATTAATTATATTGTCATGACAAGGCGGACCTTACTGTAGCTTAATATTTAAAACATGTAATAAATAAAGTAGAAATATAAAGGTAGATATATTTGTGTACATGTAATAAATAAAGTAGAAATATAAAGGTAGATATATTTGTGTGCATGAGTTTTTCAGACCAGTAATTGATTACTGTCAAGTCATTGTAATGCATAGTTTGTTTATTCTTAGTGTGCAAGGAAGTTAATTATGAGATTTTAGTATTCTGTTTGAAATTAGAGGAAGACTGTGTTTATACTTAACTTGCTCAGGACATATTCTTTCAGAATAGAATTCATTTTAAGACTCTGTTTTCTAATGTCTTCAGCTTTTTAGTCTCCTTCATCTTCAAGAAATTGAACAAGGGAGCAGTGCCTTTGTTTAACCATGTTTAGGGCTACTTTCGCATTCTTAGTTTATTTTGCTATAGAATTCTTGGATATAGTTCCATACCCTTGGAGGTAAATTAACTAGTCCTAACAATTTCTGTTCATAACAGTGTGGGGTAGCTCTAAATTGCATGCAATAAATTGGCATCAGTAAAATGGTTTAAAGAAATAAGATGTAGAGATAAGAGGGTACCAAACAAGTCTCTCTCATAGGATAGGTAGTAATTTTTCTTCCTCTTGTTAATAAATAACCAGTATCTTCCAAGTAGGTTCCAAAATGGAAGTGGCAAAATATAATTTTCATGTAATAAAAAAAAGAAAAGAAGCAAGAAAATGAAGCAAATGGTATAAAGGGTATAGAGAAATATGAGTAAGGGACTAAGAAACTGGAAAAATAGGAAGCAGTCATTCTTGCCTTGAGGAATTCAAAACCAACAACTTTCACTAGAAAATTATGTGGGAAGAAAACTTCTTCTCTCCCTCCTTGTCCTGAACTGTCCTGATTGTGCTTGCTAAATCGCTTCAGTTGTGTCCAACTCTTTGCAACTCATGAACTGTAGCTGGCTAGGCTCCTCTGTCCATGGAATTCTCCAGGCAAGAATACTGGAGTGGGTTGCTGTGCCCTCATCCAGGGTATTTTCCTATTCCAGGGATCAAACCTTCATCTTTTAAGACTCATTGGCAGGAGGGTTCTTTACCATCAGGGCCACCTGCGAAGCCCTCTTCAGTGTCCCACACACATATGCACTCCCTCACACAATTGCTTAGGTAAGCTTGAGTGGATATGACTTTCTTGCTATTAATTATATTGTCATGACAAGGCGGACCTTACTGTAGCTTAATATTTAAAACATGTAATAAATAAAGTAGAAATATAAAGGTAGATATATTTGTGTACATGTAATAAATAAAGTAGAAATATAAAGGTAGATATATTTGTGTGCATGAGTTTTTCAGACCAGTAATTGATTACTGTCAAGTCATTGTAATGCATAGTTTGTTTATTCTTAGTGTGCAAGGAAGTTAATTATGAGATTTTAGTATTCTGTTTGAAATTAGAGGAAGACTGTGTTTATACTTAACTTGCTCAGGACATATTCTTTCAGAATAGAATTCATTTTAAGACTCTGTTTTCTAATGTCTTCAGCTTTTTAGTCTCCTTCATCTTCAAGAAATTGAACAAGGGAGCAGTGCCTTTGTTTAACCATGTTTAGGGCTACTTTCGCATTCTTAGTTTATTTTGCTATAGAATTCTTGGATATAGTTCCATACCCTTGGAGGTAAATTAACTAGTCCTAACAATTTCTGTTCATAACAGTGTGGGGTAGCTCTAAATTGCATGCAATAAATTGGCATCAGTAAAATGGTTTAAAGAAATAAGATGTAGAGATAAGAGGGTACCAAACAAGTCTCTCTCATAGGATAGGTAGTAATTTTTCTTCCTCTTGTTAATAAATAACCAGTATCTTCCAAGTAGGTTCCAAAATGGAAGTGGCAAAATATAATTTTCATGTGATCTTTTATGTTTATTGTCCTTGTCAGCCTTTCCAAGGGCCCTTTTGAACTCTATGTATTAAATTTTTATTATCATGTATTGCATAATTTTAGATTTTAGCATAATTACCTTTTCATCTTTGATTTTATGATTCTAAGAGTGACATATGAAAACGTGGTAGAGTGTGGCTAGGTGTGTACAACATAATAAAAACTCATTTTTTCTTAATGCAAAAATAAGTGATATTGTAGATATTTCTGATAGATAAAATATCACTAAAATTGAGTTATAAACATTTCAAAAAGTTGTAAAATCTCTAATAAAAATAGCACTTACAAGAATATTGAGGCTAGCAAAATTTAAAGAAAATTCAAACTAGTAGTGATATTTTCTATTCCCTTGTCATTGGTGAGAGTTATATATATTTAAAACATTGTGTTAAAATGGCATATCTTTTTTGCTTTACAAAAATAAGAAATAGAGACTTATATAATGAATCCCGTTTCTAGCTTATATTCTTATGTAAACAGTAGTTATAATACATAGAATAATTTATTATAAAGGATTTGTATTTTAAGTTCAAATGTGCAAATTTACATTTATTGTTCTAAGTAATCCTACATATTTAATGTTTACTTGAGTTCCTCATGGAAATGCTAGGTTAAGGACACTATTTTCCTCAAAATCCAGTTTTTTCATATGCACTGGTTGTTACATTCCTTATGCCAATACATATGTGTAGGAAAGATACCAAACAAGATTATGAAAATTACATTTCACTAATTTCCAATCCAATCAGATTCAAATCAAACTTTCTCTTACTTTTGCATTGTATAGTTTAAGTAGCTATAGAATTCTTGGATATAGTTCCATACCCTTGGAGGTAAATTAACTAGTCCTAACAATTTCTGTTCATAACAGTGGGGTAGCTCTAAATTGCATGCAATAAATTGGCATCAGTAAAATGGTTTAAAGAAATAAGATGTAGAGATAAGAGGGTACCAAACAAGTCTCTCTCATAGGATAGGTAGTAATTTTTCTTCCTCTTGTTAATAAATAACCAGTATCTTCCAAGTAGGTTCCAAAATGGAAGTGGCAAAATATAATTTTCATGTGATCTTTTATGTTTATTGTCCTTGTCAGCCTTTCCAAGGGCCCTTTTGAACTCTATGTATTAAATTTTTATTATCATGTATTGCATAATTTTAGATTTTAGCATAATTACCTTTTCATCTTTGATTTTATGATTCTAAGAGTGACATATGAAAACGTGGTAGAGTGTGGCTAGGTGTGTACAACATAATAAAAACTCATTTTTTCTTAATGCAAAAATAAGTGATATTGTAGATATTTCTGATAGATAAAATATCACTAAAATTGAGTTATAAACATTTCAAAAAGTTGTAAAATCTCTAATAAAAATAGCACTTACAAGAATATTGAGGCTAGCAAAATTTAAAGAAAATTCAAACTAGTAGTGATATTTTCTATTCCCTTGTCATTGGTGAGAGTTATATATATTTAAAACATTGTGTTAAAATGGCATATCTTTTTTGCTTTACAAAAATAAGAAATAGAGACTTATATAATGAATCCCGTTTCTAGCTTATATTCTTATGTAAACAGTAGTTATAATACATAGAATAATTTATTATAAAGGATTTGTATTTTAAGTTCAAATGTGCAAATTTACATTTATTGTTCTAAGTAATCCTACATATTTAATGTTTACTTGAGTTCCTCATGGAAATGCTAGGTTAAGGACACTATTTTCCTCAAAATCCAGTTTTTTCATATGCACTGGTTGTTACATTCCTTATGCCAATACATATGTGTAGGAAAGATACCAAACAAGATTATGAAAATTACATTTCACTAATTTCCAATCCAATCAGATTCAAATCAAACTTTCTCTTACTTTTGCATTGTATAGTTTAAGTAGCTACAGATGGAATTTCAATATTCACATGCAAAATCTCCTCTATTAATCAGGACTCTTGGTTGGCACAGAAACAAGATTCAAATTGGCTTATTCTAAAAGGTAAACATGCCATAAGACCTTTGAATCTGTTGTGAAAATCAAGTATAGCATTGTTGCAGTGTCATGAAATGGGAGAATGAAAGATTCTGTCTTTGACTCTCAACTTTGCTTATCTACAAAGTATTATTCTGTATATTCAATGTGACTAAGACATCAAGTATTAGCAAAAAGTAAAGCAGGCAAAAATCAACTTACTTTGATTTGAAGGAATGGAAAATTTTCGCCATACAATTTATTCCCTGACAGCTGGAGAAAATGAGTGCTCTTAGGAGACTCAAAATTCAAAATATCCTAAGACCTTATTTAATTGCATACCCGAAATTTTATATGGGGATATTGAGAAGCAAGACAATTGATTTTTCAAGATCACATTATTTGTAAGTGCCAGAAATCCTCATTATCCAACATTAACTCCTCATATTTAATCTTTCTTTTTTGGTCCTGGAGACTTTTATTCACTCAAGAATTTCCCATGACAGGAATGGAATTGCATTCTTAATCAAGTTTTGAGATGGTTTTTATGCATGTTGATGCTTCAAAACTATTAAAGTTTGGTACCCCAAATCCTTGGCCAAAAGGATTAATGACAAATAACTGAAAATAATAAAGCCTAGGAGGAACTAGGAGGAACTTGAAGGACAACGCGCATGGATGCTCACTCACTCATTGGTGTCTGACTCTCAACCTCATGGACTGTAGCCTTTCTGGCTCCTCTATCCATGGATTATCCAGGCAAGAATACTGGAGTGGGTTGCCATTTCCTTCTCCAGGGAATCTTCCTGACCCAAGGATCAAACCCATGTCTCTTACATCTCCTGCATAGCAGATAGATTCTTTATCACTGTGCCACCTGGGAAGTCCAGAGGGACAACAGACAATGTCTTAAAAAGTTATTGATAGAGTAGAAAGGACTTACTTGTCTTACTTCAGACTGTCCATGGGAACTGCCCTGAAAATTGTTTTTAATTCCCTATTGAAATCTATTTCCCTAATGAAGACTACTTTTTCTACATACTGAAGAAAGTGGTGTTTATTTTGAAAGACATCATTTTAAATGGGAGCTTCAAGTAATATTCAGCATATCAGGTCCTCACATCACCATTTAGATATCAGCTTTATTTTTTTTTCTACAGCCATGTTTTTCTTATCTACAGTTGCTTGCATTTGGGCCATTCCATTGGATTATGTTTATATGCACCTTAATGTTTTATGAATATACTTAACCATTACTGAAAATAAAAGTACTTAAACTCATATAAATCCTGTAGATGACTTTCTTTCCAGGTTTTAAGCGATTGGTCTGTGCTGTCTAATTACAGAAGTATAAAAATTTAATAGCAATTCATACACACATTATTGTAGTATTACTTGCATTTCCATATCTCATTCTTTCTGGAGGAGTTTAAAGATTAACTTGATAGTTTAAATTTTATTGATAGATTTCCTTTTGCTATAAAGGCAATGCTTTGTGTGTTTATGCTTTGATGCAGTCCAGAATGAAATGAAGCAATTTTCAGCTCCTGAACTATAAAAAAAATAAACTACATGAATTACTGAATCTTCAAGGTTGTTTTACATCTAAAAATTACATTATAATTTGCTTTTTACTGGTACCATGCAGCTTTCTATATATATACATTTTTAAGTTTTTCAAATATAGTATGGTAAAAAAAAAAGTCCATATTTCAAATTTGATGCATAATAAAATATTTAAAAACATTAATAATGCATTACCCTGAAATGCCTTGATTTTTATGCTTTATGTAGCAATTCAGCTTTTTTAAAAAAAGCTTTTATTACTGATTTGTGGCATTAAATACATCTTTTTCATGCTCTAAAAAATACTTATCTATTCATATACACATGAATCCAACTTTGTGAATAAATACATAATCAATCTTTGAAATCCACATCTTTGCAATGGGAAAATAAATTGACTAACTCACCTCTGTGTTTACATTTAATATTCCATTAATTTGGAAATGATCATAAAGTATTTTATTCTCCAGAATATCTCAAAATCTAAAAGCAAATAAGCAGTTGTCAACTGTATCATCAAGTGACTATTCCCTATTTTGTTTAATTATACCAATGAGAACTCAAAAATAAAATTTATATAGTAAAAAATTGCCTAGGCAGCAGGATATAATCAAAGTGATTTACATCAAGGCTAAAATATTGTAAGAGGTGAAAGGCTAAATGTAAATTATATCATTTGCTCTATGTTTGAAATTGTATTTCTGCAGTTGTATTTTTAACTAATGCTACTATGGTGGATGAGTGAAGATTTGGGCTTATGATCTTTTTAGAAGAGTATAGATTATTGGAAAATATGGCAGAGAAACTGGAAAAGATTGATTGAGAATGTACCAGACATGTAATACTTTGTTTAATCCTCCTTTTATAAGTTCATATGTGAATTTTTTTTGCTTCTTTTAGAGCTTTTCAATATAGGCTAAGAGGTACACAACATACCTATGTCACATTTGGAGCTTTAGAATGTCTTTATTAGATTCCAGAAAAATTCATGTATGATTATTAATATCATGGGTTATGGATAGTGTATTAATTTTTAATGCTTGGTTAATACTCATTTGCATTTCAGAAATAACATAATTATTTTGACCTTTGCAAATTCATACTTGAATGGCAATGCAGATCATTTTCCAACCTGTTTCAAATCATCTCCTGTTAAAACCATTTATTTGAAGACTTTGAGCCTGTTTTATCTGTTTTCCATATTTCAAATTTGTTTTTCAAATATAGTATGGTAAAAAAGTCCATATTTCAAATTTGAAAAAAAATTTAAAACATTAATAATGCATTACCCTGAAATGCCTTGATTTTTATGCTTTATGTAGCAATTCAGCTTTTTTAAAAAAAGCTTTTATTACTGATTTGTGGCATTAAATACATCTTTTTCATGCTCTAAAAAATACTTATCTATTCATATACACATGAATCCAACTTTGTGAATAAATACATAATCAATCTTTGAAATCCACATCTTTGCAATGGGAAAATAAATTGACTAACTCACCTCTGTGTTTACATTTAATATTCCATTAATTTGGAAATGATCATAAAGTATTTTATTCTCCAGAATATCTCAAAATCTAAAAGCAAATAAGCAGTTGTCAACTGTATCATCAAGTGACTATTCCCTATTTTGTTTAATTATACCAATGAGAACTCAAAAATAAAATTTATATAGTAAAAAATTGCCTAGGCAGCAGGATATAATCAAAGTGATTTACATCAAGGCTAAAATATTGTAAGAGGTGAAAGGCTAAATGTAAATTATATCATTTGCTCTATGTTTGAAATTGTATTTCTGCAGTTGTATTTTTAACTAATGCTACTATGGTGGATGAGTGAAGATTTGGGCTTATGATCTTTTTAGAAGAGTATAGATTATTGGAAAATATGGCAGAGAAACTGGAAAAGATTGATTGAGAATGTACCAGACATGTAATACTTTGTTTAATCCTCCTTTTATAAGTTCATATGTGAATTTTTTTTGCTTCTTTTAGAGCTTTTCAATATAGGCTAAGAGGTACACAACATACCTATGTCACATTTGGAGCTTTAGAATGTCTTTATTAGATTCCAGAAAAATTCATGTATGATTATTAATATCATGGGTTATGGATAGTGTATTAATTTTTAATGCTTGGGTTAATACTCATTTGCATTTCAGAAATAACATAATTATTTTGACCTTTGCAAATTCATACTTGAATGGCAATGCAGATCATTTTCCAACCTGTTTCAAATCATCTCCTGTTAAAAACCATTTATTTGAAGACTTTGAGCCTGTTTTATCTGCTCTGTTATAACATAGTAATTTTAAGGTTATATTCAGATGCATGTTGGAGATCTCTCAGAGAAAGCCATATTAGAAAAAAAAAAAAAAAAAAAAGGAAAAGAACCAGCCACCTCTTATAGAATACCTTTCCTATCATAAAACATCTTTTCAGTGCAATTATATTTGCATCAGTTGTATCCTATTAGGAGAATAAGATAAATATTGGAAAGTTTCCAAACATATGCCATCTTTAAAATGTGATTCACACTTTTCCTGCTTCCTATTGGCTAGTCCAGGGAAGAGTGCTTTTGCCTATAACAATGCAATCAACAGTTCAGTACACTTCTGAATGTATATGCTGTCCCAAACAGATCCAATAGAGACAACAGATTTTGAAAGAGTTATTCACAACAAGAAAGTCATTTTCCAAGACATATTATACATACATGTATACACACATACACATACGCAGTGTCATTGATGCCATTCATCTCTGAAATCTCCAATAATGATTTTCTTTGATAATCACATTCTACTGTGAAGTAATAAGAGTAAGTTGAAAGCATAAATATATCATGCAGCATGTGAATTCACTTCTGTTGTTTGTTTCATCGCTCAATTCTGTTCAACTCTTTTGCAATCCCATAAACTATAGCTTGCCAGGCTCCTCTATCCATGGGATTTTCCAGGCAAGAATACTGCGGTGGGCTGACATTTCCTTCTCCAGGGAATCTTCCGACCCATACATCGCACACACATTTCCTGAATTTGCCATTGAACCAACAGGGAGGCCCATGGAGATTCATTTCTGTGTTCTAACAAGTTTTGCTGCTGGTAAAAATCAGGAGCTCTTAGTATGTTGTTCCTGTTTAACCATGCCACCTATTTCTCTTATCTTTCAAGGAGCATAGTATACAATTGAGACCCCTTTAGGAAATGGTGAAAGTGAAAGGGTTAGTCCTGTCCACCTCTTTACAACCCCTGGACCGGACTGTCCATGGAGTTCTCCAGGCAAAAATACTGGCATGATCATTTTCCAACCTGTTTCAAATCATCTCCTGTTAAAAACCATTTATTTGAAGACTTTGAGCCTGTTTTATCTGCTCTGTTATAACATAGTAATTTTAAGGTTATATTCAGATGCATGTTGGAGATCTCTCAGAGAAAGCCATATTAGAAAAAAAAAAAAAAAAAAAAGGAAAAGAACCAGCCACCTCTTATAGAATACCTTTCCTATCATAAAACATCTTTTCAGTGCAATTATATTTGCATCAGTTGTATCCTATTAGGAGAATAAGATAAATATTGGAAAGTTTCCAAACATATGCCATCTTTAAAATGTGATTCACACTTTTCCTGCTTCCTATTGGCTAGTCCAGGGAAGAGTGCTTTTGCCTATAACAATGCAATCAACAGTTCAGTACACTTCTGAATGTATATGCTGTCCCAAACAGATCCAATAGAGACAACAGATTTTGAAAGAGTTATTCACAACAAGAAAGTCATTTTCCAAGACATATTATACATACATGTATACACACATACACATACGCAGTGTCATTGATGCCATTCATCTCTGAAATCTCCAATAATGATTTTCTTTGATAATCACATTCTACTGTGAAGTAATAAGAGTAAGTTGAAAGCATAAATATATCATGCAGCATGTGAATTCACTTCTGTTGTTTGTTTCATCGCTCAATTCTGTTCAACTCTTTTGCAATCCCATAAACTATAGCTTGCCAGGCTCCTCTATCCATGGGATTTTCCAGGCAAGAATACTGCGGTGGGCTGACATTTCCTTCTCCAGGGAATCTTCCCGACCCATAGATCGAACACACATTTCCTGAATTTGCCATTGAACCAACAGGGAGGCCCATGGAGATTCATTTCTGTGTTCTAACAAGTTTTGCTGCTGGTAAAAATCAGGAGCTCTTAGTATGTTGTTCCTGTTTAACCATGCCACCTATTTCTCTTATCTTTCAAGGAGCATAGTATACAATTGAGACCCCTTTAGGAAATGGTGAAAGTGAAAGGGTTAGTCCTGTCCACCTCTTTACAACCCCCTGGACCGGACTGTCCATGGAGTTCTCCAGGCAAAAATACTGGAATGGGTTGCCATTTCCTTTTCCAGGAGATCTTCTTTACCCAGGAATCAAACCCAGGTGTCCCACATTGCAGGCAAATTCTTTACCATCTGAGCCACCAGGGAAGCCCTTAGAAATGTCTCTTAAACTGTATTCCCCTGATTTCTAATTATGGTAGGATGTTACAGATTCAGAATAAACCTCACAGAATCTGAGTCAAAAGCAGAGAATTTGGGTGTTGAGCTGAAAAGTGTTAATATCCCAGCAATGACCCTAACAAGCTATGTGATATTGGTTGATTCAGCTAATCTTTTTTCAGTTAAATAGTAATATGCATGAAGTAAAGGATTCTTAAAATGAAAAAAAAAAAAAGCTGTATATAAAATGCTGAGTATGGTTTTGGCTAATGGTTTGTATCCCCTTATGAGTAAATTTTCTTTCCCCATCTTTCCCTCAAAATAAAATGTTGCAAGAATGGAGTTGTTTGTCATGTCCCAAATTTCTGTCTATAAATATGTATTGCCTTGGGATAATTAGCACCTTCTCACTTTTTAAGGTATGAATCTCAACTTAATGAGTTGAATTTTACCTTGGAAAAGAAAGATCTTAAATTTTATCAGTTTAGTTTTTGGGTTATTTTTCTTAAGTTTAAAGTACCAAGTTTCTCCAAAAGCCAACAAAATTATACTAGCCTAGAATTTATGATTATCAAATTTAAATGGTCTTTTCCTCTCCATAAAATGATAACAGAATTAGCTGCCATAATTTGAAAACTAGAGTGAAACATGTTTGGTTTATTTGTTAAGTCTTTTTAGAGTAGAATCCAAATTTCTGCCTTGTATATGTTAAAATGCCACCACAGCCAAATTTATTTATTTATTTTTAAATTATTTATTTATTTATTTATGGCTATTCTAGGCTTTCACTGTTGCCACAGGCTCTTCTCTAGTTGCAGGGAATGGGGGCTACACTCTAGTTGAGGTGAGCAGGCTTCTTGTTGCAGTGACTTCTTTTTTGTGAAATTCGGGCTCTAGGGCTCAGGAGTTTCAGTAGTTTTGGCACATGGGCTCAGTAGTTGTGACTTGGAGGTTATACAGCACGTGGTCAATAGTTTTGACTCATGGGATTAGTTCCTCCACAGCATGTGAGATCTTCCCAGATCAGGGATCGAACTGATGTCTCCTGCATTGGCAGGCAAACTCTTTACCACTGAGCTACCAGGTAAGCCCCACAGCCAAATTTATAACGAGGGTTGATTTTTAAAATGTTGCGTAGTTTTTCTCCTTAACGTTTTGAATATGGCTTCCCCTCCTTAATGCAGGAAGAGATCTCATACATCCTCCATTTAGCACTGGGCCCCATATCATACATTAGCATAGAACATTATTTGGAGTTCTAAGGCAACATTTTGTAAGTTTTAAAAACCTATGCATGCTTTTATATTTTTTTTAAAAAGAGGATATATATTATTTTAAAATTTATTTTACTGGCATAAGTGGAAAAATTAAAATAACAAAACAATCATTTTAGAATTCATTTTAGTGGCATACATGGAAAAATGAAAATATCAAAACAATTATAGTATTTTGCATTATACTATACCAGGTGATGCTGGTGGTAAAGAACCTGCCCGCCAACACAGGAAACAAGAGATGCAGTTCAACCACTGAGTCAGGAAGATCCCCTCGAGGAGGGCATGGCAACCCAATCCATTATTTCTGCTTGGAGAATCCAATATACAGAGGAGCCTGGCGGGCTACGGTCCGCAGAGTCAGACACGACTGAAGCGACTTAGAATGCACACGTGCATACCAAACGTTGTCCCTTTTCCTTGAAACCTTTTTTTAATCCCTTTAAGAACCACTGCTCTAGAGTTTACAGCCTTAGTGTGTCATCTGCTGCACATTTATGAGTTTGTTATTGCTTTTCTGAATATAATATGAATAATATTCTCTGAAAAATAAAGTTACTATGATAATTAAGGAAAATTTTATATATTATATCTACATCTAACCATATTTGTTGGAAGATGTGATATTAACATGCACACTTGTCTTAGAAAAGACATTTTCTTTTGTTTTGATTTTGAGAAACTCTGATTGACTCATTTTCCAAAAAGAATTCTTCTTTCATGTGTGCAAAAATACCACATTTAATGTATCCTTCTTTCAATATATATAAAGCTCGTACGCATAATGTAGTCGCATATATGTTTTTCTATCAGAATTTATTCCTTATAGCAATTTGGTATTGGAATTCTTAGGCTCAGTTGGAAGATTACTGAGTATCATTTTATTTCTATATTTTTATTCATATTAAACATTAAGATAAGTCTTTATGCACTTTAATTTCTAGTAATATTTTACAGCTGTTGAGTATATAGTATAGATATTAAGCTGGTTTATTAACTATACTTTAAAAGATTATTTTTGTGATAGAATTATCAGTGAGAACAAACTTAATAATATTCCAACCCTGATGTAATATCTATTAAGTTATGACTAGACAATTTATAACCCCTGTAGTATCAGGAAAATAACTTTCAGAAATTTTACCATTAAAATGGTATTCACTGACCACAAACTAATCTTTTCATTAGTGATAACAATTCAAGTCTGAAAAGAGAATGTAGAAATCTTCAGTAATATCCAGGCAGCAAAATGTGATTCAAAGTCACATCAGCACACTCTGCAATTGTAATCTCCATGATAAAAATGCACCTAAATGAGAAAGAAATCATCCTGATGACAACTTATTTCCTCCTGATAATTCCTGTTTTCTACGAACAATAGTCAATTAGACCAAGTGAATAGAAAACAGTGGTTTTCTACTTTTCTTGTTCATCAGACTGCCTATGAGTAGAGATATGGCTTTATTTATACATTTCTAGGCTTCTCCGTTTCATAGGAGAGAGCCAGGACTATTTATTTAAAAAAAATAAACATCCTTTTTATAAAATAGTTTAATGTTATCAGGACTTAAATAACTGATTATTGGTTATCGTGAATGGAAGGTGTATTTGGGCAGTGAGTGGCTTCATGGAAACATTGGGAGAAGCCTCTCCTCTCCATGTAAATAAAAAAGTAATGTAGAGAGAGAATTTGAAATAAGCTTTGAACTTATCCATTTACTCCTCTCATGCACACTTGTCTTAGAAAAGACATTTTCTTTTGTTTTGATTTTGAGAAACTCTGATTGACTCATTTTCCAAAAAGAATTCTTCTTTCATGTGTGCAAAAATACCACATTTAATGTATCCTTCTTTCAATATTTATAAAGCTCGTCCGCATAATGTAGTCGCATATATGTTTTCTATCAGAATTTATTCCTTATAGCAATTTGGTATTGGAATTCTTAGGCTCAGTTGGAAGATTACTGAGTATCATTTTATTTCTATATTTTTATTCATATTAAACATTAAGATAAGTCTTTATGCACTTTAATTTCTAGTAATATTTTACAGCTGTTGAGTATATAGTATAGATATTAAGCTGGTTTATTAACTATACTTTAAAAGATTATTTTTGTGATAGAATTATCAGTGAGAACAAACTTAATAATATTCCAACCCTGATGTAATATCTATTAAGTTATGACTAGACAATTTATAACCCCTGTAGTATCAGGAAAATAACTTTCAGAAATTTTACCATTAAAATGGTATTCACTGACCACAAACTAATCTTTTCATTAGTGATAACAATTCAAGTCTGAAAAGAGAATGTAGAAATCTTCAGTAATATCCAGGCAGCAAAATGTGATTCAAAGTCACATCAGCACACTCTGCAATTGTAATCTCCATGATAAAAATGCACCTAAATGAGAAAGAAATCATCCTGATGACAACTTATTTCCTCCTGATAATTCCTGTTTTCTACGAACAATAGTCAATTAGACCAAGTGAATAGAAAACAGTGGTTTTCTACTTTTCTTGTTCATCAGACTGCCTATGAGTAGAGATATGGCTTTATTTATACATTTCTAGGCTTCTCCGTTTCATAGGAGAGAGCCAGGACTATTTATTTAAAAAAAATAAACATCCTTTTTATAAAATAGTTTAATGTTATCAGGACTTAAATAACTGATTATTGGTTATCGTGAATGGAAGGTGTATTTGGGCAGTGAGTGGCTTCATGGAAACATTGGGAGAAGCCTCTCCTCTCCATGTAAATAAAAAAGTAATGTAGAGAGAGAATTTGAAATAAGCTTTGAACTTATCCATTTACTCCTCTCTGCCCAGATGTTGGATTCAGTGTTCTATTATGTACCATTCTGCTGCAGTTTCCTACTGCTCTCTCTGTGACTGAGGGGCTCCCATCACACCATCCCTGCTATCCCTCCAGTTAGGGAAACATATTCCAGACTCTTCAAAGCTCTCTGCTTTGCTCTGCTGCTGCCTGGTATGCCCTTTCCCAATGCAACTTGATTTACTATGTGTTGTTCAGTGCTCGGATCAACCGTTACTGCTCAGGGAAGCCACCCTGACCACTACTCCACTAAGATTTTTCATTACCATCTTTATAGACCTTATTGATAACTGAAATTATTTTGTTTATTAACATGTATTGTCTGTTCATTGCATATTTCATCCCTCTAGAATAAGTTTCATTGAGGACAGAGATTTTATCTGCATCATTACATTCAGATATGTAATAAGTTTTGAATAATATTGTTGGAAGAAATAAATTGAACTTAGGATAAAAATCCAATTTTGCTCCAATGATCTACGTTTGGCTTAACCTGACCTATGCCTGGAAGTCTCTTTTCATAGATTCCCATGGTGTTTCCTTTTTAGGTTTCAGACTCAAGTCTTCCACAGCCACATTTCCTAAAGACCTTACTTTATAATTAGTCCTTATTGTTTTGTATATAAAGAGTGATGTGTTTACTTGTCTCTCAGTCCAAATAATTATCTGTGCTTTTTTTTTTTTTTTTTTTCTGCTCAGGCCTGCAAAAAGCAAGGCATCATCATCACACCTATACTGTTTTATCTGGTTTTTTTTTTTTACCCACTTATATTATTTATTTGTTTGTTTGCATGTCTGTATTATTACTTCCTTCCTCTCAGACTGTATGTGTGGATGAGATTTTTGTCTCTCTTTTTCTTCAACATGTCTTCAAGTTTCAAGGAACAAAAATTTTTTTAGAGAAGATGAATCAGTAAAAAAACATAATTAGAATTTGATAAAAGAAGCACATAAGAAATATACCCAGGTAAAGGGATAGTATAGATGAGAGAGTAATTAAGTCTCCAAGGGGAGAATCAGGAAATGCATCAAGGAGAGGAAATATCTAAGAAGGGGAGCTTAGAATCCTTTCTCAGCATTCATAACTGAGTAGTACATGTGTGTTCAGTCACTTCAGTCGTGTCCAATTCTTTGTGACCCCACGAACCATAGCCCACCAGGCTCCTTGTCCATGGGACCCTCTGCACACAAGAACACTAACTGGGTAGATGGTAGTGTCTGTCAAGACCTCAAAAATCAATTATATAAAAGGAAGTATTTTTCTCTATTTTACTGAAAAAAAGTGATAAGGATGGGGCCCAAGGATACTAGTGAATGTTAAAAATAGGCATCAGAAGAAATGAGAAAATGTATTTATTGTGTATTCCTGATTTAACAGAGAATTCTTCCTCAGTAGAGAGCTAGCTGTGCAAACTATTTTGTTCTCTTGTTATAACTACCAAATGTAAACCAGACTGAGTGTACATTTATTTTTTTTTTCAATTCACATTACCTTATGTACCTTTTTGAGCTACTGCTGTACACCTGGGGACATAGGCTCCTATAAGCATATACCACTTATGTTACTCCATATAAACTTAAAATGGGATTATCTGGCAAAATTCTGTAAGTGGAGGAGCAGCAGAAGATACTCTATTCCCCAGACTCACATCCCATATGAGAGGTGTTCACAGAGTGGACATAGGTAGACGGGATAAGCCACGGCACACAGTTCATTAGAAACTGACCTTACCTCATCATCCTTTATGGATCTGCAGAAAAAGAGAAACAGGGAAACTCTATGTGCCTATACATCAGGGGAGGCTTTCTGGTATAACTGACCTTATTAGGAAGGAAGAGCCTCTAGTATAACTCAGACCCTCAGAACCAGTGTCTTGCTAAGTTACTAAAGGAGCAGATGTAATGAATATCCAAATCAATTAGATTTGTCCCTTGTGAACCAAATGAGCCAATTTCCATTGTAAATGTATATAGCTATTCTTGTATATATATATATATATATATATATATATATATATATATATATACTTGTGTTCATATATTTACTTTAAATCTTGCAGTAATAATTTTAAAAAGTGTGTCTAAATATACAATGGCAATTTCATAAAAACTTAACTAAAGATTAATTTACACATTAAAAGACAGTAATTTATTTAACAGTTTTGAAAATGTTACCTAAGACACACACACACACACACACACACACACACACGCACATGATTGATAAGCTTTTTATGTATGTTATGAAGTGTTTCAAATGTAGCTTTCTGTTTACTAAGTCATTCAAATCACTGATGTGGAATGAGTGAAATATTCAGACTGACATGTTTGCAATTTCTCTTAATTTTATGATTCTGAGTAGTCAAGGTTTTCAGCCTCAAATGTCACTACAAGATTCTTAAAATCCACGTTATTATTGTTTAGTTTCTTAGATACATTTCATTTAGTATGTATTATCTATCCTTAAAATGCACTAATTTATAATACAATTATGTTGAAAAAATATACAAGTGAACCAATGAAACAGAAAAACATAGTTCAGGAGCTTATTTCTGAAGTATTCACAACTTTTTCTTATCCTAACTCAAACAAGAAAAAAATAATGAATTAGGAAATTATAAGCTTGTGTTCGGATTCTATCACTGTGTGGTGGCAGATGTCATACTGCATCTTTCCATCTCCCAGATCAATAATATAATACAGAAAATTTCCATTTTAATCAAATTACATTTAAAGAAGATATCAGTTTTTATGGTATGAAAGTGCTTCTGGTGATTTGTAATATCAAATTTGCCTAACTCTATGCAATTCCAGTGCCTCAGCAAATATTTGCATGTGACAATATGCTTGAAACCCCATTGTGCTTTCATTGAACAATATTTGAATTTGCTATATAGGAATCCCTTTAATATCAAATAGACCAAATTGCAATCTTCCTACCTATGCTGAATTTCTCATGTTTCAGAATCTCCTTTTCCTGATCAGCAAAATAGTAATAATAATATTGCCTCCTGGGGTTATTTTAAGAATTAAACTCAGCTGTATAGCGTAGTATTAGTACAGATTCAATATATAGTGAATTTTAAATAAATTTTAGTTCCCTTCACTGACACCAGACCCTTGAAGCAAAATGAAGCTAAGAAAAAATGTGTCTAAATATACAATGGCAATTTCATAAACTTAACTAAAGATTAATTTACACATTAAAAGACAGTAATTTATTTAACAGTTTTGAAAATGTTACCTAAGACACACACACACACACACACACACACACACACGCACATGATTGATAAGCTTTTTATGTATGTTATGAAGTGTTTCAAATGTAGCTTTCTGTTTACTAAGTCATTCAAATCACTGATGTGGAATGAGTGAAATATTCAGACTGACATGTTTGCAATTTCTCTTAATTTTATGATTCTGAGTAGTCAAGGTTTTCAGCCTCAAATGTCACTACAAGATTCTTAAAATCCACGTTATTATTGTTTAGTTTCTTAGATACATTTCATTTAGTATGTATTATCTATCCTTAAAATGCACTAATTTATAATACAATTATGTTGAAAAAATATACAAGTGAACCAATGAAACAGAAAAACATAGTTCAGGAGCTTATTTCTGAAGTATTCACAACTTTTTCTTATCCTAACTCAAACAAGAAAAAATAATGAATTAGGAAATTATAAGCTTGTGTTCGGATTCTATCACTGTGTGGTGGCAGATGTCATACTGCATCTTTCCATCTCCCAGATCAATAATATAATACAGAAAATTTCCATTTTAATCAAATTACATTTAAAGAAGATATCAGTTTTTATGGTATGAAAGTGCTTCTGGTGATTTGTAATATCAAATTTGCCTAACTCTATGCAATTCCAGTGCCTCAGCAAATATTTGCATGTGACAATATGCTTGAAACCCCATTGTGCTTTCATTGAACAATATTTGAATTTGCTATATAGGAATCCCTTTAATATCAAATAGACCAAATTGCAATCTTCCTACCTATGCTGAATTTCTCATGTTTCAGAATCTCCTTTTCCTGATCAGCAAAATAGTAATAATAATATTGCCTCCTGGGGTTATTTTAAGAATTAAACTCAGCTGTATAGCGTAGTATTAGTACAGATTCAATATATAGTGAATTTTAAATAAATTTTAGTTCCCTTCACTGACACCAGACCCCTTGAAGCAAAATGAAGCTAAGAAACTTGCACCTATTTCATGGAGTACATGTACCTATTCAATTTCTACTTTTACACATATTCTAGAATGCGTGTTTTTTATAACACAGATCAAAAAAGAAACCAAAATATAACTCAAGGGAATAGAAAATTGGTGTACAGTGATACTCTAAGATAATATTGTAGGATTTTATTCAAAGAACTTCAGTTCAAATCCTAACTTGAAATTTACTAGCTCCGATCTTCCATTTTTTTCATATGCAAGACAGGTTTGAAAGAAACCAGCCGACTTAACCAACACAACAGTTGTATGATAAATTGATTAAGATCATGATTTCTGGAGCTAACTTACTTGAGTTCACTTTGTAGAACCTCCATTCCTTAGCTGTGTGACCTTAACAAATTCTTTAAATTCTGCATAGAATTTACTTCTCTGTCCAGCAAAGATAATAATAGTACCTTTCTCATTGATATTGCTGTGAGAGTTAAATATGATAATATGCAGAAAGTACTTCAATGTGTCCAGCAACAGTTCTCTATCAGCATTTGCCTTGATAATTATTATTTTAATTATTGTTGGACCATTTTGAGGATTCAAGTGAATACTCAGTACTCACAATAGTATATTTCGATACAAAGTTTAACTTAGGTTTATTAATTTTGTTTGTAGTTCTTCTTATTGTGTATCTCTGCTCATAAACATTAACATGAATTCAAGTGGAGCCCAGGAAATTAAGGACTATGTGTGTGAGAAGAAAAAAATGTTTTCTCAAATATTTACCTCAAAACTGAATATGTTGAAATCATAGCTATTTCAAGGAATTTATGAGTTTATTAAGCAGAAAATTATTTTAGGAATTATCTGAAAAGAAAATAAAAATAATAAAAATATCAGCAATATTAACTGTTGTTGACGAGATAGTATTGCTTAACAAAAATTCAAAATATAAATTTCTTTGTTGAACAATTATATACAGATTTATTTCTATTTCAAAGAGAACCTCCTGGGGTTATTTTAAGAATTAAACTCAGCTGTATAGCGTAGTATTAGTACAGATTCAATATATAGTGAATTTTAAATAAATTTTAGTTCCCTTCACTGACACCAGACCCCTTGAAGCAAAATGAAGCTAAGAAACTTGCACCTATTTCATGGAGTACATGTACCTATTCAATTTCTACTTTTACACATATTCTAGAATGCGTGTTTTTTATAACACAGATCAAAAAAGAAACCAAAATATAACTCAAGGGGAATAGAAAATTGGTGTACAGTGATACTCTAAGATAATATTGTAGGATTTTATTCAAAGAACTTCAGTTCAAATCCTAACTTGAAATTTACTAGCTCCGATCTTCCATTTTTTTCATATGCAAGACAGGTTTGAAAGAAACCAGCCGACTTAACCAACACAACAGTTGTATGATAAATTGATTAAGATCATGATTTCTGGAGCTAACTTACTTGAGTTCACTTTGTAGAACCTCCATTCCTTAGCTGTGTGACCTTAACAAATTCTTTAAATTCTGCATAGAATTTACTTCTCTGTCCAGCAAAGATAATAATAGTACCTTTCTCATTGATATTGCTGTGAGAGTTAAATATGATAATATGCAGAAAGTACTTCAATGTGTCCAGCAACAGTTCTCTATCAGCATTTGCCTTGATAATTATTATTTTAATTATTGTTGGACCATTTTGAGGATTCAAGTGAATACTCAGTACTCACAATAGTATATTTCGATACAAAGTTTAACTTAGGTTTATTAATTTTGTTTGTAGTTCTTCTTATTGTGTATCTCTGCTCATAAACATTAACATGAATTCAAGTGGAGCCCAGGAAATTAAGGACTATGTGTGTGAGAAGAAAAAAATGTTTTCTCAAATATTTACCTCAAAACTGAATATGTTGAAATCATAGCTATTTCAAGGAATTTATGAGTTTATTAAGCAGAAAATTATTTTAGGAATTATCTGAAAAGAAAATAAAAATAATAAAAATATCAGCAATATTAACTGTTGTTGACGAGATAGTATTGCTTAACAAAAATTCAAAATATAAATTTCTTTGTTGAACAATTATATACAGATTTATTTCTATTTCAAAGAGAAAAATAAAATTCAATTTATCAGTAACATTGTTTCTTTGATATAAAATGTTAGCACATCATTTCTATAGCCTTTATATTTTATACAGAATAGGAGAAACACCAGGATTTTTAATAATTAGTAAATTTATCATGCTAAAAAGTTAAACAATTAGACAAGATATATATGCATAAATAGAAACTAAAGTCTATCATTTTTCTGAATTACAGAGAGATGCCATTTTAATCTTTATACAAATTTAAACTTTTAGTGCAAAGAAAAAGAAATACCATCATAACTGTAACCTTTTTGACATAGAGATATCCTAGTTTGCAATTCATATACCCAGCATATTTTTACTTGTCTTTTTATAACCTTATTTAAATATAAGTTTATATGCCTAACATAGTCCTAATTGTAACTGATATTAGACAAATAAATCAACTAAAGATGATGATGAACCAACTATTAGATATCAGAGGGTTATGCATTAATCATGTCTTTGACAGTGACTGCTGATGTAGACTTAGAGAAGTATTCTGATTCTAAGACTTTATCTGTTTTTATTATGCTACAGTCTCCCAATAATTTTGGTAGGTTGATCTTTTCTAAAACTTTATATGCCCTCCAGAATGAAAAAGTTGTGAAAGTATATACACGTGTAATGCACTAGATACATTGTATTTCTGAAGAATTAAGAAATGCTATTATTCTCCTCGATGTAAACAAAAGCAATGAGAAAATCTTTGACTCTGTATTTTTACTAAACCTCAGAAATTTTTTTTTCAGGTAATATGATCACATCTTATTATATATTACTAATAATTATCCATAGAGATCTTGACTCTTCCTGACTAAACAAATTATTACTCAAATTTAAGAAAAATTTTTTTTCAAATATTTACCTCAA
Organism: Tragulus kanchil; assembly: GCA_022376925.1. Lineage (NCBI taxonomy): Eukaryota > Metazoa > Chordata > Mammalia > Artiodactyla > Tragulidae > Tragulus > Tragulus kanchil. The sequence continues at coordinate 25,028,331 of JAIOJX010000004.1, forward strand.
AACTGAATATGTTGAAATCATAGCTATTTCAAGGAATTTATGAGTTTATTAAGCAGAAAATTATTTTAGGAATTATCTGAAAAGAAAATAAAAATAATAAAAATATCAGCAATATTAACTGTTGTTGACGAGATAGTATTGCTTAACAAAAATTCAAAATATAAATTTCTTTGTTGAACAATTATATACAGATTTATTTCTATTTCAAAGAGAAAAATAAAATTCAATTTATCAGTAACATTGTTTCTTTGATATAAAATGTTAGCACATCATTTCTATAGCCTTTATATTTTATACAGAATAGGAGAAACACCAGGATTTTTAATAATTAGTAAATTTATCATGCTAAAAAGTTAAACAATTAGACAAGATATATATGCATAAATAGAAACTAAAGTCTATCATTTTTCTGAATTACAGAGAGATGCCATTTTAATCTTTATACAAATTTAAACTTTTAGTGCAAAGAAAAAGAAATACCATCATAACTGTAACCTTTTTGACATAGAGATATCCTAGTTTGCAATTCATATACCCAGCATATTTTTACTTGTCTTTTTATAACCTTATTTAAATATAAGTTTATATGCCTAACATAGTCCTAATTGTAACTGATATTAGACAAATAAATCAACTAAAGATGATGATGAACCAACTATTAGATATCAGAGGGTTATGCATTAATCATGTCTTTGACAGTGACTGCTGATGTAGACTTAGAGAAGTATTCTGATTCTAAGACTTTATCTGTTTTTATTATGCTACAGTCTCCCAATAATTTTGGTAGGTTGATCTTTTCTAAAACTTTATATGCCCTCCAGAATGAAAAAGTTGTGAAAGTATATACACGTGTAATGCACTAGATACATTGTATTTCTGAAGAATTAAGAAATGCTATTATTCTCCTCGATGTAAACAAAAGCAATGAGAAAATCTTTGACTCTGTATTTTTACTAAACCTCAGAAATTTTTTTTTCAGGTAATATGATCACATCTTATTATATATTACTAATAATTATCCATAGAGATCTTGACTCTTCCTGACTAAACAAATTATTACTCAAATTTAAGAAAAATCTTACTGTCTTTCTAGTTTCCACAGCTCATTTATTACAGTATTTTTTATATTACCATACTGAGACAGAATTATAGTTCACATACAGTATCTCCTTTTTCTCAAAAGTCATTCTATAACTCAAACTTTACAAGATTAGATATAGTTTATGTGGTCAAATACTTTATGGAAATGGTCTGTCCTTTTCTACTTTATGTAATAACATTTCAAAGAGTCTGAGAGGCCAACTATTAGGGGAAGTAATTATTGTTCAGCAGTATTATTCACTTTATTAAAAAAGGAATGGTTATTCTTCAATAGTCTGCATGTTTTATTGGATACCCTATTAGGAATTTTTTTTTTACCTGTTCATTTCTCTTAGTACTATATTTATTCCTTTTTAGATATGTATTCCTTTTTGCTATCGTTCAGCCTCATAGTTTTCCAATTCTTCATCTATTCATTATTTTTATCTCTTAAATTACTTACTTATTATAGACATTCACAGATTTAGCAAATATTTATTGATGACAATGTGTCAGACACCTTCCTAGGCCCTAAGGATATATCAGTAAAAATCCTTATCCTTTATGTTTACCTTTCTACAAGAATGGAGAAAAGAATAAGCAAATGAAAATTAATAATTAAATGTACAGTATATTACATGACAATTACTGTGAAGGAAAAGTTTAAAGAAGGCTAAGAAGTATGATTGTGGTTTCAATATTAGATAATTAAATGTGACAGGTATGATTTGACGATGACGAATTACGTGGGAGGAAGACTTTATCTGTTTTTATTATGCTACAGTCTCCCAATAATTTTGGTAGGTTGATCTTTTCTAAAACTTTATATGCCCTCCAGAATGAAAAAGTTGTGAAAGTATATACACGTGTAATGCACTAGATACATTGTATTTCTGAAGAATTAAGAAATGCTATTATTCTCCTCGATGTAAACAAAAGCAATGAGAAAATCTTTGACTCTGTATTTTTACTAAACCTCAGAAATTTTTTTTTCAGGTAATATGATCACATCTTATTATATATTACTAATAATTATCCATAGAGATCTTGACTCTTCCTGACTAAACAAATTATTACTCAAATTTAAGAAAAATCTTACTGTCTTTCTAGTTTCCACAGCTCATTTATTACAGTATTTTTTATATTACCATACTGAGACAGAATTATAGTTCACATACAGTATCTCCTTTTTCTCAAAAGTCATTCTATAACTCAAACTTTACAAGATTAGATATAGTTTATGTGGTCAAATACTTTATGGAAATGGTCTGTCCTTTTCTACTTTATGTAATAACATTTCAAAGAGTCTGAGAGGCCAACTATTAGGGGAAGTAATTATTGTTCAGCAGTATTATTCACTTTATTAAAAAAGGAATGGTTATTCTTCAATAGTCTGCATGTTTTATTGGATACCCTATTAGGAATTTTTTTTTTACCTGTTCATTTCTCTTAGTACTATATTTATTCCTTTTTAGATATGTATTCCTTTTTGCTATCGTTCAGCCTCATAGTTTTCCAATTCTTCATCTATTCATTATTTTTATCTCTTAAATTACTTACTTATTATAGACATTCACAGATTTAGCAAATATTTATTGATGACAATGTGTCAGACACCTTCCTAGGCCCTAAGGATATATCAGTAAAAATCCTTATCCTTTATGTTTACCTTTCTACAAGAATGGAGAAAAGAATAAGCAAATGAAAATTAATAATTAAATGTACAGTATATTACATGACAATTACTGTGAAGGAAAAAGTTTAAAGAAGGCTAAGAAGTATGATTGTGGTTTCAATATTAGATAATATGGAAGGTGAGAGAGATAGTGTGAGTCCATTGGTGTCTGAAGGTGAGTTTCTCAAGAGAAAACAGAAAAGTACAGATGCTTGGATCTAGGTTCATGCCTGGTCAATTTAGAGAATAACAAGGAGGCAAGAAAGCTAGAAATGAATGGGTGAAGAAGTGCAGAAGTTAAGGTCACGTATGTAACTGAGTTGGTTAATGGTCTTATAAGCCATTGTATGAATATAGGTTTTTACTCTTAGTGAATTAAAAAGCCACTGGACAGTTATATGCAAAAAATCTGTATAATCTGACATATTTTATCAGAATTATTTTGGCTGCTGTACAGGTACTAAATTGATGAGGGGCAAAGGTAAAGGAGCAGAAGAGGATACTCTGGTTTTTGTACACAAATGAAGGTTAGAGAGAATGATGATTTGGGCAGTATTACAGCAGTGAAAGTCTTAGGGCAAGGTCAGATTCTGTATATTTTCTGAGTATATATTGAACAAAATGGCCTTAAAGAATGAGGAATTGCTTGAAGGTTTGAGGCCTTAAACAATTGAAAGGGTAGAATTTCAGTTTTATAGATTGTAGAATAGGTTTTGGTGGGGAAGTTAAGGATCTTTGTTTCTAATATGTGAAGTATTCCAGAATTGCATTAAGAGCAGGCAGCTGAATTTAAAGTTTGGCACATAACAGGGTATACAAACTAAGAGTATTTAGCATAGCAAAAATATTGAAAGCAAGGATTGCATGAGATCGGTTTTAGGAGCAAAATCTTAGTCTTGGGCTATTCCAATATTTTTTCCTTTATCATTCTTCATCTATTCATTATTTTTATCTCTTAAATTACTTACTTATTATAGACATTCACAGATTTAGCAAATATTTATTGATGACAATGTGTCAGACACCTTCCTAGGCCCTAAGGATATATCAGTAAAAATCCTTATCCTTTATGTTTACCTTTCTACAAGAATGGAGAAAAGAATAAGCAAATGAAAATTAATAATTAAATGTACAGTATATTACATGACAATTACTGTGAAGGAAAAAGTTTAAAGAAGGCTAAGAAGTATGATTGTGGTTTCAATATTAGATAATATGGAAGGTGAGAGAGATAGTGTGAGTCCATTGGTGTCTGAAGGTGAGTTTCTCAAGAGAAAACAGAAAAGTACAGATGCTTGGATCTAGGTTCATGCCTGGTCAATTTAGAGAATAACAAGGAGGCAAGAAAGCTAGAAATGAATGGGTGAAGAAGTGCAGAAGTTAAGGTCACGTATGTAACTGAGTTGGTTAATGGTCTTATAAGCCATTGTATGAATATAGGTTTTTACTCTTAGTGAATTAAAAAGCCACTGGACAGTTATATGCAAAAAATCTGTATAATCTGACATATTTTATCAGAATTATTTTGGCTGCTGTACAGGTACTAAATTGATGAGGGGCAAAGGTAAAGGAGCAGAAGAGGATACTCTGGTTTTTGTACACAAATGAAGGTTAGAGAGAATGATGATTTGGGCAGTATTACAGCAGTGAAAGTCTTAGGGCAAGGTCAGATTCTGTATATTTTCTGAGTATATATTGAACAAAATGGCCTTAAAGAATGAGGAATTGCTTGAAGGTTTGAGGCCTTAAACAATTGAAAGGGTAGAATTTCAGTTTTATAGATTGTAGAATAGGTTTTGGTGGGGAAGTTAAGGATCTTTGTTTCTAATATGTGAAGTATTCCAGAATTGCATTAAGAGCAGGCAGCTGAATTTAAAGTTTGGCACATAACAGGGTATACAAACTAAGAGTATTTAGCATAGCAAAAATATTGAAAGCAAGGGGATTGCATGAGATCTCTAGGAGTGTTCAAATAAGGAAAAAATACAGAAGCAAAATCTTAGTCTTGGGCTATTCCAATATTGGAAAATACAAATATAAGGAGAACGCCATAAAGTAGACAAAGAAAGAAAAATCAATAAGACAAGAGAAAATCCATAAGATCAGTGAATATTCAATGCCAAATGAAGAAAGTATTTCACAGAGGAGGGACTAATGAAACTTCTGATTATTTTAATTATATTTCTGTATATTTCCTTTTAATTTTCAGTAGTTTTTGTTATCCTTGTTACTTTTATTCATGACATTTAACAACCTTAGTTTGTGTAATTATTGATTAAGCAAATAATAATAATTGATTAATATATATAATTAGAGATCTACTATGCATGACCTATTAACCTTTGTCCATTATAGATATTATGCTAAGAATGAAACCTTTAAAGATCTAATTATCTCTCAAAGAAGTAAATTATTTACCTTTATAATATATTACTATAGGTGCTTTAAGTGATGTCAGAACCTGAATTCTGCATAGTAAACAAAGGTGAAAAAGAGTATGAGAAAAAATGTATCAAAAATGAGACACTGTTTCTGAGGCTTAAACTAGCATGAGGTTTTCAAGGAAACAAAAAACAAAAATGGCTGGGAACTGGTCAGTTTCCTTCCTTCTGCTGGATTCTAGTTGTACTTCCATGTGAATTTGTAACAGTTTAACAAGCTCTGTACAGGCGATATGTGCTATGTCTTCTATGTATTTTATATGCCAATAAAAGGAAGTTTGTTTATAAAAAAGAAAGGCAAGATACCAAAGAGCATACACAGTGAATATCAGAGTCATTATCAGGAGACATATCACATTTTGGGAACAGCAAGTAGCTTGACATAGTCAGAGTTCAGGGACATTAAAATGAAGATATATCAAACTGAACTAAGGAGTTAAGCATATACCATGAAAATGGATCTCTCATGCATGCTCAAGTGTTTGTGAAAGTCCTTGAAGGTGATGAGAATTGTTAAAGAATTTAAAGTAATTTTTTTTTAAGTTTTGTGTATTAGAAAGAATTGTATTGGTATCATTCGGGAGAGTTAAAATAATAATATGTAAGGTAATTTGATTAGTTATTATAGTAGCTCAGATGAGGATTTCTGGGGGATTAAGTACAATCAGGGGAAGTAGGCATCTGAAGAGAGAAGGGAGTATGTACTACATACAATAGAAAGCAAAATGAGCATGATTTAATGACTGAATGGAAAGGTATAAAGTAGACATAGGTAGAAAATTATCAGGTGTTTATTATTAGGAAGAAGAAAACAAAAGAGGAAAATCTGCTATATACATGTGCATTTGTTTTGTAATATGTGCTAAGTGACTTTAGTCTTGGCCTACTCATTGTGACCCAATGGACAGTAGCCCGCCAGGCTCCTCTGTCCATGGGATTTTCCAAGCAAGAATATTGGGGTGGGTTGCCCCCAGGGATCGAACCCAGGTATCCTATGTCTTCTGCATTGTTAGGTGGGTTCTTTACCAGTAGTTTCACTTGGGAAGCCCTTTGTAAATACAGCTCTAGAAAGAAAGTGAACTCAGAATTACAAAAATCTGAGCTTGAGCCCATGGAGAATACAGAAATTATACAAAATAGGAGTCTAGGATTTAAATGAAAAGATTCTCATTGTGTGTATAGAATGCATTGTGATCAGTGTATAGGTGATAAAGAAATATGAGAACAGAGTAGAACAGTTAGAAGAGCATTTGAAATGATATAAGAAAAAAAAGTCAATGATAAAATTCAGGGCAAAACACTGTTTGAGAAGTGGTAGAGCATAGAAGCCATATATTGACATGAGAAAGAACAGTACAGGAGGGGAGCAGAAAGAGGTTGTGTAACAAAATCAAGGAATTCTCATATTTCTAAAATCAAAGAATATTTATTAGTGTCAAAAATTCCCAAAAACAGGGCCAAAGAAATGAGAATGGTTAAAAAAATTGCCACAGAGTTTTGACATTAGATCACTTGGAAAATCGGTGCAATAATTGCTTTTCATTATTTATACTATTTCTTAATAAATACTAAATAAGCATATTCTTATGCAGCTGCTGAGAATTAAATGGTAGTTGTATGTGACTTTTTAAGTTTTGTGTATTAGAAAGAATTGTATTGGTATCATTCGGGAGAGTTAAAATAATAATATGTAAGGTAATTTGATTAGTTATTATAGTAGCTCAGATGAGGATTTCTGGGGGATTAAGTACAATCAGGGGAAGTAGGCATCTGAAGAGAGAAGGGAGTATGTACTACATACAATAGAAAGCAAAATGAGCATGATTTAATGACTGAATGGAAAGGTATAAAGTAGACATAGGTAGAAAATTATCAGGTGTTTATTATTAGGAAGAAGAAAACAAAAGAGGAAAATCTGCTATATACATGTGCATTTGTTTTGTAATATGTGCTAAGTGACTTTAGTCTTGGCCTACTCATTGTGACCCAATGGACAGTAGCCCGCCAGGCTCCTCTGTCCATGGGATTTTCCAAGCAAGAATATTGGGGTGGGTTGCCCCCAGGGATCGAACCCAGGTATCCTATGTCTTCTGCATTGTTAGGTGGGTTCTTTACCAGTAGTTTCACTTGGGAAGCCCTTTGTAAATACAGCTCTAGAAAGAAAGTGAACTCAGAATTACAAAAATCTGAGCTTGAGCCCATGGAGAATACAGAAATTATACAAAATAGGAGTCTAGGATTTAAATGAAAAGATTCTCATTGTGTGTATAGAATGCATTGTGATCAGTGTATAGGTGATAAAGAAATATGAGAACAGAGTAGAACAGTTAGAAGAGCATTTGAAATGATATAAGAAAAAAAAGTCAATGATAAAATTCAGGGCAAAACACTGTTTGAGAAGTGGTAGAGCATAGAAGCCATATATTGACATGAGAAAGAACAGTACAGGAGGGGAGCAGAAAGAGGTTGTGTAACAAAATCAAGGAATTCTCATATTTCTAAAATCAAAGAATATTTATTAGTGTCAAAAATTCCCAAAAACAGGGCCAAAGAAATGAGAATGGTTAAAAAAATTGCCACAGAGTTTTGACATTAGATCACTTGGAAAATCGGTGCAATAATTGCTTTTCATTATTTATACTATTTCTTAATAAATACTAAATAAGCATATTCTTATGCAGCTGCTGAGAATTAAATGGTAGTTGTATGTGACTTATGAGACTATTTCAAAACCTGAAAAAATTTGAAAAGTCTTATCTTCCACAGTTGCAAGACTGTAGACTGCCAAACTTCTAGAAAGTTTTATTACATTGCGATTTCACTAAAAGACATTTTTTAAAAAATCAGGTTGCTACCTCAAGTGATTTCTACAGAGTACGTTGCTGTTGAGTTGGTACTTTATATAATTCTTTCCTTATTAACTACACCCAATCTATTATAAAGTTAAAGTGTTCATAATTGTTATTGCATATAAAATTCTTAATATATGCCCAAATGTAAACAAAGCATATCTAAAACTACCTGAAACAATACAAGTGTTAAAAAGTGTCTAACTCTTTTGCAGTCCCATGGACTATAGCCCACCAGACTCCTCTGTCCATGGATTTCTCCAGTCAAGAATACCGGAGTGGGCAGCCCTTCCCTTTTCCAAGGGATCATCTCAATCCTGGGTCTCTTGCATTGCCTGCAGATTTTTTTACCATCTGACCCACCAGGGAAGCCCATTATATGAAACAATATGAAATTCTGTAAAGTACAAATCAACATCTTCTATAAACTGTCTATTCTTCATTCGCCTCTCTCCATCCCACTCACTAGATAACAATGTGAGTTGAATGGTCATTTGTCTCTACAAATTTTTAAGTATATATCGATTATCGCTATCCAATAGAATTTTCTGAGATGATGAGCTACTCTAATCTGTATTATCTAGGATGGGAGGAGCTAGCTCTATGTGGCTATTGAATAGGTAAAATATGAATCATGTGCTATTTCAAATTTTGCTTGATTTTAATTAATTTGAACTTGGATGGCTGCATGTGGCTAGTGGCTGTAGTTGTTGTTTTGTCACCCAGTCACGCCCAACTCTTTGCGACTCATGTACTGCAGCACATCAGGCCTTCCTGTCCCTCACCATCTCTTGAAATCTGCCTACATGTTTGTTGCATCAATGATGCCGTCTAGCCATCTCATTCTCTGACACCCTCTTCTCCTTCTGCTCTCAGTCTTTCCCAGCATCAGGAACTTTTCCAGTAAGTCAGCTGTTCGCATCAGATGACCAAAATACTAGAGTTTCAGCTTCATCATTAGTCTTTCCAATTAGTATTCAGGGTTGATTTTCCTTAAAATTGACTGGTTTCATCTCCTTGCTGACCAAGGGACAGTACGAGTCTTCTCTAGCAGCACGGTTCTAAGGCATCAATTCTTTGGTGCTCTTGCCTTCTTTACAGTCCAGCTCTCACAACCATACATGGGCAGACCTTTGTCAGCAAAGTAATGTCTCTGCTTTTCAACCCACTAAGTTTGACATAGCTCTCCTGCCAAGAAACAATCATCTTCTGATTTCATGGCTGCAGTCACCATCCACAGTGATTTTAAAGGCCAATGAGAGGAAATAATTCACGACTTCCACCTTTTCCCCTTCTATTTGCCATGAAGTAGTGGAGATGGATGCCATGATCTTAGTTTAGTTTTTGTTTTTGTTTTTTTAATATTTGTTTTTCATTAAATACATGAAAGTCGGCTCTTTCACTCTCCCCCTTTACCTTCATCAAGAAGCTCTTTTGTTCCTGTATTGTTTACTTAGCACTTACACAAGCCAGTGATTGGTACTAGTCATTAGTCTACTGCTAGGATTAGTGATTCCTACTAGTTCTAGTCAACAGTCACAACCCCCCAGTAGGGTGTGTTATGTTATGATTCTCAGTTTTCAGGTTACAAATTGAGACTTGAATAAGTAGCTTGCCTAAAGTCACAATCAGTATGAGGGCCCAGACAGAACAAGCTGTCTGACCTCCAAAGCTTGCTTTCTTCCATTGCCAAATATTAATGTTTTCTCGACAGAAACCAAAAAGAGAGTCAGTGTTCAAGCTTGGTCAAAATAATCATGAACACATTTTCTTGGTCTGCTTTTCATCATGTCCACATCTCAGACAAAAAGAAAAAGCCCCTTAGGTTCTCTTCTCTCTGCCCCCTTTCTCCTTCCTACCAATAAAGAGAGAAAAAAATATTCCACCTTTTAATAAGCTCCATAAATAACATTAAGATTTTAAAGAATTTCTTCATTTGCACGAGAACAAAATAGTAGAAGAGTGAAAAGAAAACCATTTTGAATTTAAGTGACCCCAGTTCTTGTGTCTATTAGTGTGGCTTTGCCTTACCTGCTTCTCCTTTGTTCAGCATGACACCTGCCTTTGGATGACAGAGGAGATTAAATCTTTTGGAGAAATGCTTCCATTCTGCACTGAAAAGGGAACTGTTTCATAATCTTTGTGTAAGGAAATTTGGCCATATTACTCCACTGACATTCTCAGTCTTGCTGACAAAATACCGCTCTCATCGCAACTTTTGGCAGAGCTGGGAGTTACAGACTTGGTATTTTAATGTGAAGTTTTCTTCAATAACTTAATAGATGACATTTACAAGCTAAGAAAGAAATTTCCTTCACACACTAATCTTGAATTACTAAAATTCTATAATTAGACCAATTAAAATCTAAATGTATTGCCTTAAAAGGTAATATACTGTGATTAGTTGTCATAATTCTAAAATTCCCTGAGTTCAAGTCATGATTTATTAGAGCTGAAATGATTCTTGTCTATCTTTTCTTTGTTTTTGATTGATTGGCCATATTGTTATTTAGGCTCTGACAGAGCATGGAGGAATATTGTGCATGAGACATTAATCAGGAAATTATGCATTGCTTTCACAACTGGACTTCACTTTGTAATATTGTATTAGTTCTGAGCATGCAAATTATTTTAGGTAATTACCTCATTTTTCAATGGCCGTTTGATGGATAGAAGTTTCACGCAGATTCTTCTGTGTAATTTAAAATCTTGTGGTGATTTGTTCCCTTTCTGCATAAAAATATCCCAGTTTGAATTGTCATACATCAGACTTATGAGGCCCATTGTAGAAAGCTCTGGTTGTAGACGTTCTATCTCTCAGTTTCCTTAAACTGTTAATTCAAGATGGCAATTTGAACAAGTGGTACAAAAGAATTATAATGTCATCTCTTTCTATATCTAAAACTGATATTTTTGTATCATTGAAGGAAAAGCTGAGATATTTCTCCTTCCTACCAATAAAGAGAGAAAAAAATATTCCACCTTTTAATAAGCTCCATAAATAACATTAAGATTTTAAAGAATTTCTTCATTTGCACGAGAACAAAATAGTAGAAGAGTGAAAAGAAAACCATTTTGAATTTAAGTGACCCCAGTTCTTGTGTCTATTAGTGTGGCTTTGCCTTACCTGCTTCTCCTTTGTTCAGCATGACACCTGCCTTTGGATGACAGAGGAGATTAAATCTTTGGAGAAATGCTTCCATTCTGCACTAAAAAGGGGAACTGTTTCATAATCTTTGTGTAAGGAAATTTGGCCATATTACTCCACTGACATTCTCAGTCTTGCTGACAAAATACCGCTCTCATCGCAACTTTTGGCAGAGCTGGGAGTTACAGACTTGGTATTTTAATGTGAAGTTTTCTTCAATAACTTAATAGATGACATTTACAAGCTAAGAAAGAAATTTCCTTCACACACTAATCTTGAATTACTAAAATTCTATAATTAGACCAATTAAAATCTAAATGTATTGCCTTAAAAAGGTAATATACTGTGATTAGTTGTCATAATTCTAAAATTCCCTGAGTTCAAGTCATGATTTATTAGAGCTGAAATGATTCTTGTCTATCTTTTCTTTGTTTTTGATTGATTGGCCATATTGTTATTTAGGCTCTGACAGAGCATGGAGGAATATTGTGCATGAGACATTAATCAGGAAATTATGCATTGCTTTCACAACTGGACTTCACTTTGTAATATTGTATTAGTTCTGAGCATGCAAATTATTTTAGGTAATTACCTCATTTTTCAATGGCCGTTTGATGGATAGAAGTTTCACGCAGATTCTTCTGTGTAATTTAAAATCTTGTGGTGATTTGTTCCCTTTCTGCATAAAAATATCCCAGTTTGAATTGTCATACATCAGACTTATGAGGCCCATTGTAGAAAGCTCTGGTTGTAGACGTTCTATCTCTCAGTTTCCTTAAACTGTTAATTCAAGATGGCAATTTGAACAAGTGGTACAAAAGAATTATAATGTCATCTCTTTCTATATCTAAAACTGATATTTTTGTATCATTGAAGGAAAAGCTGAGATACCTTCTAGCCCATGGATAGATCATAATCATAATTATTGTCTTTCCAGATAGTTCAGCTAGCAAATGTGCTATTATTTTCTTTTTTAAAAAATAAAGCCTTAAACAATATGTGAATATCCCACATTACAAATATGTGTCCCTATTCTTTGACTTATTATTAAATATTTGGCTAATATTCAAAATGGTATCATTTCAATTAATATTGTAATATGGTAAATGAAAATAGGTAGACTTTTTTTATATGTGTCATAATTATAGTTTTCAAACACATATAATATATTCATTGACCTCTGATCAAGAGTTTTATTAGATATACTCATGTGTATGAACTGCCCAGAATAGTTAGATCATTCTTTCCCTACATTTTTCAATCTGGCATGTCATATAATCATGAATATTTGTTGTGATCTTGTCTATTCAGAAACCTGCTGCTGTAAAATAGCTTCCCCATAAATGTCAAGTAATGTAAAATTGAATGCCTATATTTAAATAGATTTTAACAGATAATAAAACTCTTGAGATTAAAATGGTTTCATTCAGGGAGGCAGACAATTCTTTCCACAGTGTGCAATTTATGTGTCATGTTATGCAAAATACAATTTTAAAAATACTCTTTAAAAAGCACAACTGGAAAGTATCTCTTGAATAATAAAGAAAAAGGAGCTACTGTTCTCATTGCAGGTCTAGTTGAAAATGTGAAATATAATGACAAGGTACAAACTTCTATTTTCTAAACATTAGTTCTGAGCATGCAAATTATTTTAGGTAATTACCTCATTTTCAATGGCCGTTTGATGGATAGAAGTTTCACGCAGATTCTTCTGTGTAATTTAAAATCTTGTGGTGATTTGTTCCCTTTCTGCATAAAAATATCCCAGTTTGAATTGTCATACATCAGACTTATGAGGCCCATTGTAGAAAGCTCTGGTTGTAGACGTTCTATCTCTCAGTTTCCTTAAACTGTTAATTCAAGATGGCAATTTGAACAAGTGGTACAAAAGAATTATAATGTCATCTCTTTCTATATCTAAAACTGATATTTTTGTATCATTGAAGGAAAAGCTGAGATACCTTCTAGCCCATGGATAGATCATAATCATAATTATTGTCTTTCCAGATAGTTCAGCTAGCAAATGTGCTATTATTTTCTTTTTTAAAAAATAAAGCCTTAAACAATATGTGAATATCCCACATTACAAATATGTGTCCCTATTCTTTGACTTATTATTAAATATTTGGCTAATATTCAAAATGGTATCATTTCAATTAATATTGTAATATGGTAAATGAAAATAGGTAGACTTTTTTTATATGTGTCATAATTATAGTTTTCAAACACATATAATATATTCATTGACCTCTGATCAAGAGTTTTATTAGATATACTCATGTGTATGAACTGCCCAGAATAGTTAGATCATTCTTTCCCTACATTTTTCAATCTGGCATGTCATATAATCATGAATATTTGTTGTGATCTTGTCTATTCAGAAACCTGCTGCTGTAAAATAGCTTCCCCATAAATGTCAAGTAATGTAAAATTGAATGCCTATATTTAAATAGATTTTAACAGATAATAAAACTCTTGAGATTAAAATGGTTTCATTCAGGGAGGCAGACAATTCTTTCCACAGTGTGCAATTTATGTGTCATGTTATGCAAAATACAATTTTAAAAATACTCTTTAAAAAGCACAACTGGAAAGTATCTCTTGAATAATAAAGAAAAAGGAGCTACTGTTCTCATTGCAGGTCTAGTTGAAAATGTGAAATATAATGACAAGGTACAAACTTCTATTTTCTAAACATTGCTTTGACTAGCTTTGCTTCCTGCTAACTCCTGTGGGGGTTATTGCAGAGATTCAAGCTATCAAAACAAAATTTTTACTCTCAACCTAACCTTTCTTTATTTAAGACAAAATAAAGGAATTAGAGAATTTTGACACACTATTATATGAAGCATAAGAGAAAATTGCTTTTCCATTTACAGGTATACATTTGGCACTTTATCTCTAAACACGTAGATATATCACAGCTTACAATAGGTTCACCAGCACAAAGGATGCATCTTGTCTCTTGAGAGAATAGCTACTGACAGTTTTTCACTCAATAAATGTTAAAATGAATGTGTAAAATTGGATGTCTAATAAATAGTAATTTTTAGAAAGAGAACTTTTTGAACTAATAAATATTCAGCAATCTCTAGTATGGATTAGAGGTAAGAAATGGAAAAGAGGAAATCCAAATTAGATTGCTTGAGCAGTTTATGCATGAAGGAAAACAGATCTCACATATAGAGGGTGATAGATTCCATAAAGGGGGCTGCATGAGATATGTTAGTGCTCCAGAGTCAAATATGTCTAAGGCACGTCTGAGATCAGTGTTGGGTTTAATGACTTATTGCAAAGAGAGAGACCACACGGACTGTGAGTTGTCTATTAACAGGGTGTTAAAGGGTTTAATGATAAGATTTGATCTTGTACTAGGTGATTTTGGGAAGGGTTCAAGGAGGTAGAATTCTATGATTAGGTGTTCTAGTAATTCTTATTTAGAAAGTCGAGATATATGAAGCAATCATAATGTTAGAAAGAAGAAGGGACTGTTAGGATCTTTTTTTGTTCTTTGAATAATATTCTACTTTTTGTACACGTTCAGACGTAATTCCATCGACAGGAGAGCCTGGCGGGCTACAGTTCATGGGATCACTAGAGCTGAGCACAGGTGTGTGCAGGAGACTTGATAGTAGGGTTTTAGGGCTTTGGTTTTGCTTTGCTTTTGTTTGACTTTTTTTTGATTCATGGTGGTGACTGAGTGCCTTGTCTGATGTCCAACAAAGCAAAACAGTGTAGTTGACAATGCCATATCAGCTTACATTTGTAGGGTTCTTTCTCCAGAAACATTATAGACACATTTGATGTTCAAAAATTTCTGATTCACTACACAGCTAGCATTCAGAGCCAAGAGGAATCAACATCTTAAAGATATGTACTCTGGCCTAAATATTTGTAATTGTCATTTTGTTTAATCCTAATATTGACAGATTATAGTGTCCATTGTCATTTATCAGATACAGCAATTAGTGGAGGAAATCAGTAAGGTAATTTGCTGTGATCTCACAGATAATAAAATGAAATGTTGGGATTCATACTGTGGTCTTTCAGATTCCAAAATATGTAATCTTTCTGCTTCAACAATATAAGGAACATATATTTCAAGTTAGAAATTGAAACAAGTTACGATGTCCTGGACAGATTTTGGGAGTCCAACATGGGAAGAGATTTGAAAAAAAAAATGATTCTGAGTTTCTTTTTAAACATCTTAAATCTTAAGCAGTGATGGAGCATCCTTTATCTGCCCTTTTATTCATTAGCCATTGTTAACTTTATTTTAAAGTTCTTTAATTTTTAAACAAAAAAAGGACACATATTTAAAATAGTGCAACTTAACTTTATGACAAAGTCAACATTTTGTAACTACCAGTGAAGTTTAAAGAATCAAGCACTGCCGATGTTAAAGAACTTTCTTCATAGCCTCTCCTAACTGTCACTTTCTTGCTTTCACCACCCTTATCCAACAATCTTGATGCTAATGTCAGTAATTTCTTTGCTTTTCTTTATATTTAACCTCCTGAACTAGCATGCATATATAGTTTCTCCTTTATTTTTATATTTTATATAAAGAAAGCATAGATATTATAATCTTCTTATACTTTATTTTGCTCAAAATTATGATGATGAGGAGAGTCACCCATGGTTTATTTGGATAGTTGTGGTTTGTTGAGTTTCATTGTGCTATGGTATTACTTTAAATAATCTAAAACTTTAAAAAATATTTTTAAGAATTTTAAAAATTATTTTGACATTGTTTTCCTCAGAGACATTTGAGTTATTTCCACACTGGGGCTCTCATGCATTTTTGTATATATTTCTTTATATGCACATGCAAGCATATCTACTCAGTGGGGGTGAAATTTCTAGATCTGATTATGTGTCAGTCATTAAACTTTTTAATTGATACCAGCCTGTTTCCAAAATGGTTGTGCCAGTTTGCACTCATTCACAGGTGTATGAAGAAGGCATGGTTTGTTAGAACTCAGAAGACTTTAGGATAGTGAAAAGTCTCTGTGTGATGTATCAGTGGATATTACTCATATTTCATTATACAGCAATTAGTGGAGGAAATCAGTAAGGTAATTTGCTGTGATCTCACAGATAATAAAATGAAATGTTGGGATTCATACTGTGGTCTTTCAGATTCCAAAATATGTAATCTTTCTGCTTCAACAATATAAGGAACATATATTTCAAGTTAGAAATTGAAACAAGTTACGATGTCCTGGACAGATTTTGGGAGTCCAACATGGGAAGAGATTTGAAAAAAAAAATGATTCTGAGTTTCTTTTTAAACATCTTAAATCTTAAGCAGTGATGGAGCATCCTTTATCTGCCCTTTTATTCATTAGCCATTGTTAACTTTATTTTAAAGTTCTTTAATTTTTAAACAAAAAAAGGACACATATTTAAAATAGTGCAACTTAACTTTATGACAAAGTCAACATTTTGTAACTACCAGTGAAGTTTAAAGAATCAAGCACTGCCGATGTTAAAGAACTTTCTTCATAGCCTCTCCTAACTGTCACTTTCTTGCTTTCACCACCCTTATCCAACAATCTTGATGCTAATGTCAGTAATTTCTTTGCTTTTCTTTATATTTAACCTCCTGAACTAGCATGCATATATAGTTTCTCCTTTATTTTTATATTTTATATAAAGAAAGCATAGATATTATAATCTTCTTATACTTTATTTTGCTCAAAATTATGATGATGAGGAGAGTCACCCATGGTTTATTTGGATAGTTGTGGTTTGTTGAGTTTCATTGTGCTATGGTATTACTTTAAATAATCTAAAACTTTAAAAAATATTTTTAAGAATTTTAAAAATTATTTTGACATTGTTTTCCTCAGAGACATTTGAGTTATTTCCACACTGGGGCTCTCATGCATTTTTGTATATATTTCTTTATATGCACATGCAAGCATATCTACTCAGTGGGGGTGAAATTTCTAGATCTGATTATGTGTCAGTCATTAAACTTTTTAATTGATACCAGCCTGTTTCCAAAATGGTTGTGCCAGTTTGCACTCATTCACAGGTGTATGAAGAAGGCATGGTTTGTTAGAACTCAGAAGACTTTAGGATAGTGAAAAGTCTCTGTGTGATGTATCAGTGGATATTACTCATATTTCATTATACATTTGTCCAAATCTATGGAATGTGCAGTGCCAAGAGTGAACCCCAAATTAAACTATGAACTGTGAGTGATGATGCTGCATTGATATAGTTCCACTTTGGTTAAAAAATACCACTCTGGTGAGTGATACTGATAATGGGGGTGACTATTCATATCTGGAGGCAGGTTATAGGGAAATCTCTGTACTATTCTCAATTTTATTGTAAACACAAAACTGCTCTTATAGAATAATAAAATGTTAAAAATTGCTTTTAGTTTCATCGACTTTCCTGTATGGCTTTTCTGGTTTTATTTGTTTCTGTACTTTATGGTGTCTTCTTGGCTATTCAGGGCTTCCCTGATGGTTCAGACAGTTAAGAATCTGCCTGCAATGCAGGAGACCTGGGTTTCATCCCTGGGTTGGGAAGAATCCCTAAAGAAGGGAAAAGATACCCACTCCAGTATTCTTGCTTGGAGAATCCCATGGACAGGGGAACCTGACAGGCTATAGTCCATGGAGTCATAAAGAGTCAAGACACAATTGAGCAACTTTCATTCACTTGATTATTTGCTTGGTATTAGTTTTCTACTCTATTTTTTTTTCTAATTTTATGAAGTTACTATTGATAATTCACTGATTTGAAACTTGTTATTTTTCATATTAACATTAAATGCTATGATTATATTTCTAAGGTATGCTTTGGCTGAGTTCCATACATTTTGAAATATTGTGATATTTTCTTTTAATTAAAAATATTTTTCTAGTATCTTTTGTATTTACTGTTTTGAATCATGGATTTTATTTTTATAAGTAGGTAATATTCTAAGTTGTGCAATAGGGATACATTTATTTAATGTACTATAAACAGTTAGGCTTCTTGAACTATATAAGATCATAAATATTATTAATCTATAATACTAATCACAGAACCAATACTTAAATTCATTTCGGGTGAATCACCTAAACCCTGGTGTCATAGTTTAGAAAGACAGAAAATGATGTAAATGTTAATTTCCAATGAATAGTACCATTTATGGCAATTTAAAGTCTTTTCTTTTTGATCAGCTCTTCATCACTACTTTTTTTTTTTTTTTGGTAGTATCAACACTACATAACACAGCTTCATGCAAGGAGAGAAGTTTCTAGTATTTCCTAAAAAATAATATATTCTTAAATAAATGTTTAAAAAATAAAATTGTGCTTTTGTTTGTGGTGACCTCTTTGTTTTATTTAAACCAGATAAACAAAATTTATGGAGGAAAAACTACCAGCACTAGGAAATATCATTACATGTTCTTTTTGGACAGTGGTGTAACTCTCAGAATAGAAAGAATGGATTACTCAATATGCTGATATTTCACAAATCAATTAAATATTGATGAACAGTAGGACTGAAGTGAGAATCAGTTTCTGTGTCCTTTCTTAATTGTTAAATGAAATTACTTGTGGACATCTTTGATCTTTTACACATGATCATGACATTTACAAACTTCCAGGTTGCTGTATATTTTTAACTACAATGTAAATCCCTATAAATATCCTTGAGTTTTGGTCAAGATGTGGTTAAGTTAGTTGGAAACAACTTGATCTTTTCAGATCTTGCTCTTCAGCTTCGTTAGATGAAATGCGTTACATTTCTTCTGGGATTACTTTTCTTTCCTACTAAGGCAATATACTTTTTAGTGTTTTAATCAGTGTTCCTTGAATTATGAGTTTTTTCTAACCTGACAACAACAGTCACTATTCTCATTTCTATATGAGCATCAGGCATTCCTCCCTCTTAATTTTCATATGTTCCTTTTCCTGGCTATGACTAGTATTTTCACAGCATGCCCTGATCACTGCTACACTGAGTACTCACAGGGGACTCTCTGAAGATCTCCTAAATTCTGTCTCTCAGCAATTCTCTCCTCTATGGTATCCTGCCCAGCAAACTCTAGCCACCTTGACTTCCCCAAATTCTTACTATGTTTCCTGAACTCAGGAAGACTACCAGGATCTGGCTGGGTTTCCTCTCCTGTTCCAGCCTGGTAACTTTCTCTGGGTAGGCAATTCTAGGCTTAGCACACTTGTTCCCTCTCAGAAACTGCGATCCTTTTTTGCCAACCTTTTTCCTAAGTACCTAAGTCTTTCACTGTTTGCTTTTTTGTTTGTTTGTAATAAAATCAAATTATGTATGTAAACTACAAAGTTCTAAGTAATCATTATATTTTGCTGCTATATGAGAATCAGTTAAAGAAACTTAGAGACCTGATGCTCTAGAATATCATAAATGCTACAATAGTAGCATTGTATATTACGTCTAAACATAAAAAAGCAGTGGTAAATGCAATGATATGATATGGATATATGAAAAGTCAAGTTAGTCTTGATGGTAAAAGAAATTACTTTGCGATGCAAATGATTCCCTACCACATAGTTAAAACTCATTTTAAAGGTTCAGATGACTTTATGTTACATGTGTAGATGTTTTCATCTCATAGCCACCCTAATTATTATCATCACCTATTGTTCTTTTATTTATTTATTCTTCTTATTTATTTATTATTTTGTTTAGTTATTTAGTCTTAGTCAAATGGAACAGCTCCGTGATACCTTCTGGGTTTTTTTCCCAGTAGAAATAGGTCTCTGCTGAAAAGAGGTTACACATGTTTTAATTTTGACCTACTTAAGAATACTACATATTACATACTCCAAATAACTAGTGGATGTGTTTCTATTTCTGTTGCAGATATACAACATCTGGGAAGAAGACCTACAGAAATCCCCTTAAGGTACTACCTGCAATTTTTATATTTTTGTTTGTTCAGAGCTATCTATATAAAGCATAATGAAGGGCTGCTTCTGAGAAAGTTGACATTATCAAAATGTAAATTACAAAGAAAAAAACTCATTCACTTTGAGACAGGCTTTTCAAAGACAATTAGATATATCTACTCTCCAGAGCTTTCTTTGGTGTTATCTTAAATTACTAAAATTTTGAATTAGTGAAACATTGTTTTTCCTTCATTTGATTCATCTTCAGACACAATGAATACAGGCTAATATAAAAGAAAAATCAAAGGTTGATTTTTAATGGAAAAATAGTACAAATTACATGATATACTTGCTTAACATCATGAGACTATTCCTAACAAAGCCCATGCAAGAACTACCAGGATCTGGCTGGGTTTCCTCTCCTGTTCCAGCCTGGTAACTTTCTCTGGGTAGGCAATTCTAGGCTTAGCACACTTGTTCCCTCTCAGAAACTGCGATCCTTTTTTGCCAACCTTTTTCCTAAGTACCTAAGTCTTTCACTGTTTGCTTTTTTGTTTGTTTGTAATAAAATCAAATTATGTATGTAAACTACAAAGTTCTAAGTAATCATTATATTTTGCTGCTATATGAGAATC
The DNA here is from genome assembly GCA_022376925.1 of Tragulus kanchil. NCBI lineage: Eukaryota > Metazoa > Chordata > Mammalia > Artiodactyla > Tragulidae > Tragulus > Tragulus kanchil. The sequence goes on from JAIOJX010000004.1 coordinate 25,049,038, forward strand.
AGTTAAAGAAACTTAGAGACCTGATGCTCTAGAATATCATAAATGCTACAATAGTAGCATTGTATATTACGTCTAAACATAAAAAAGCAGTGGTAAATGCAATGATATGATATGGATATATGAAAAGTCAAGTTAGTCTTGATGGTAAAAGAAATTACTTTGCGATGCAAATGATTCCCTACCACATAGTTAAAACTCATTTTAAAGGTTCAGATGACTTTATGTTACATGTGTAGATGTTTTCATCTCATAGCCACCCTAATTATTATCATCACCTATTGTTCTTTTATTTATTTATTCTTCTTATTTATTTATTATTTTGTTTAGTTATTTAGTCTTAGTCAAATGGAACAGCTCCGTGATACCTTCTGGGTTTTTTTCCCAGTAGAAATAGGTCTCTGCTGAAAAGAGGTTACACATGTTTTAATTTTGACCTACTTAAGAATACTACATATTACATACTCCAAATAACTAGTGGATGTGTTTCTATTTCTGTTGCAGATATACAACATCTGGGAAGAAGACCTACAGAAATCCCCTTAAGGTACTACCTGCAATTTTTATATTTTTGTTTGTTCAGAGCTATCTATATAAAGCATAATGAAGGGCTGCTTCTGAGAAAGTTGACATTATCAAAATGTAAATTACAAAGAAAAAAACTCATTCACTTTGAGACAGGCTTTTCAAAGACAATTAGATATATCTACTCTCCAGAGCTTTCTTTGGTGTTATCTTAAATTACTAAAATTTTGAATTAGTGAAACATTGTTTTTCCTTCATTTGATTCATCTTCAGACACAATGAATACAGGCTAATATAAAAGAAAAATCAAAGGTTGATTTTTTTAATGGAAAAATAGTACAAATTACATGATATACTTGCTTAACATCATGAGACTATTCCTAACAAAGCCCATGCAGTCAATAATAGGAAGACTAGCATGCACAGACGGATTTGAACACCTTAGTATTACCTATTTTCGGGCACATAGAAATATGAGTAGAAAGTAGAGTAGGTATATGTTACTATAATACTAAATATTGATAGATGAATTGAAGTAAGAAGGGAGATGATCTCAGAAAGATGTGTTTTCTTATGTTTTATGCCATACATGCCCCTCTCCTTCTGTTTTGGATAGGTAGGGACTAATGGGAACATAATGGCTAATGGTAAGACATATTGACTACATGCATGGAACTGAATGTTGAGTGAGGATTACTTCAGCGCATCCAAGTCATGTGAATTGCTGCTATTCAAGATCAGAACAGAGGGTTACTCTGTTTACTTTCTTAAGCGGTTCACCTGTATAGCGGGTGAGACACTGTTAGTTTTATGACAAGGTTGACTAGAATTTTTAAAAACTGATTAATATTATTACACGTTAATCTTTAGTATTTTATAATGGCAATTTTTAAAAATATTTGTGCTTTTTAAAAAATATATTTATTTATTTACTTTTTTAATCTGATTGTGTTGGGTCTTAGCTGCAGCACACCAGTGTCTCTAGTAGTGGCACAAGGGATCCTCAAGTTTGTGTGGGCTTCAGAGCCTGCAGGCTCAGTATTTACAGTGAATGGGCTTAGTTGCCCCAAGGCATGTGGAGTCTTAGTTCCTTGACCGGATAGCTAACCCATGTTCCCTGCAATTGCAAGGCAGATTCTTAAATACTGGACCACCATATATTTGTTTTTATATGTAGCATATTAAGTGCCAAATCAACCAAATTAAATAATCTCCCTTTAGAAAACTGAAAACAAAATCTGAAGAATTCTCAAAACATTCAACTAAATGTCCAAGGGTGTAATGAGAGGTTCCAGGAAGAAGCATATTTAAATACGTACAGATTGTCTTATAAATGTTACACATGTCTTGTTATAAACCACACAGTTCAATACAGCAGGCATTGCACATCTGTGCAATAATAGGTAAATTGACAGAAATGAATAGCTTAAATTGTGGCACCTCTTTTTTTAAATAGGATTTCAAAAAATTTCTTTATAATTCTCTTCAGTAAGTTTCTTTTTCCTTCTTAAGATAGATGGGTTAAAAATATGTGCCTAGGAGATGAAGATTTCAATCTAAATTATAATTATTTCCTACATCTGTTCTGATACATTTAGAATGGTTTGTGCTTGTAAATTAGACGTTAATGAAATAAAACTGTTGTAACCATGTGGAACATCAAAACTGCAATTGACTGAAGAGGATTCTGTAAATTCTCCAAGGATCCTCTGTTGCAATGGAAGTTCGTTTGAGCTACCAACTATATACAAAATTATGTCTTTATACACTTAACTATTGAATTTTAAGTAAAGACTTAAAGCTGGCAAAGGGAAGCATTATCAAGAACTGCCTTTTAGAGACAGCCAGTCTACTTTTATTACTTTGTGTTTCTGAACCATTCAGCTGCACGTTGTATACAGACATTCTATGTTATATCCTTCAAATCCACTCCATAGGGATACAGACTGAGAAATGTGCAAGTGGTCCTTAAAAGATGAGCAAGTAGCAGGGATTGTCAGCCTTGCTTTCCTGTCATTCTTCTTAATGTCCTAATTGTACTCTCTGGCTCTTATCATGCAATAAATTCTACTTCTGACTAGAGGATATTGTAGTTATATTTTCATTCTGTCAAATGCCCTATTCAATAAAATTTATATCTGTATGAGATATATTTTCATCAAAGAGATGAAATGAATAATTCCATAGTGACATCATTTCAAAAAAGATCTTCCAACACAGACAGTTTGGTAACTAGTTTTATTAAATTAATGTGAAATATTGGAAAGCAGAATTTAAAAGGAAATATAATTATAATACTTTGAAAATTGCAAATAATTATTATAAAATTATTTTATATACCCCTGATATTTAATTCTATTTTTGTTTTTATTATAATAAAAAAAATTAATGTGGAAATGTTCCAGTCATCTCTGTTGAAGATTGCTGATTAAAAAAAAAAGAAAAAGTTTGAAAACCTTAGAGTTTACATTTATAAGATAGTTTATGGTACCAAAGACAGTTTATTTAAAAATGCTGGTTATAGTTGAAATTCCAAAATAACATCTTGAGATTTATTTAGACGAAAAGCTAATATAATTTTAGAAAAATAGAAATTTTGGATATTCTTTCTTGAATTAATCCATATTGTGGATATGTACAACTTTTCAAAAAAAGTGTTCAATTTAAGTAGAGTAAATAAAAATCAAATATTTCTAGTGGTGTATCATCTAAGAGAAAATAGTAACTAATTCTCCCCATGATTAGTGACTTTTGTCCAGTGGACTAAAAAATTCCAAGTGTACCTCATTTTCCTGCTAGACTTGTCAGCATCCTGTGTTCATAGTTGTTTTTCCCATGTACTTTGCATAATCATTTGTTTCTAAAAGGACAAACATGTTAATATTGTCAAAAGCAGTCTCCAAATAACTCTCCTGACATAGTTTTACAATGTTACATTCTTTCAATTTATTTCTATAGTGCTATTGGAAAATGAAAAATAAAAAGGGAAAATTCACAGTGTCAACTAAAAAAATTAATCACAACCTGAAAATAGAGATATTTTATTTACTGGAAATATTAGGACACCAAGCATCAGAGACATCATTTCAGGTAGCCCTGAGAGACTGTTCTGAGTAGGTGGAAGGGAGAGTCAAGACTGTATACAAATTTGTAACAAAAGAGGGAGACAGAGCTTCCCTGGTGGTCCAGTGGGTAAAGACACCACCTTGCAATGCAAGGGGCTCCAGTTCTATTCATGGCCTGGGAAGATCCCAGGTGCCGCGGAGCGGCTGGACCAATGTGTCCAACTATCGAGCCGGAGCTCTGGAGCACATGCGCCCAGAGCTGGTGCTATGCAGGGAGAGAGGCCACTGTGATGGGAGGCCCCCACAGGCCAAAGAACAAAGATGCATGAAAAATAAATGAAAGACCAATAGAAGTGGCCAAAAAAAAAGCAGAGAAGGGGAGAATACATGCTATTCCCACTCCAAAAAAAGCGGGGGAGGGGGGGCAGTCTGAACATCAAAGATTATTGTTAAATAAGGAAAACTAGATTAAGGAATTTAGTGCTGTTCTATGTACGGAAAGATGCAAGAGTCTGGGATTACTGAAGTCATTTCCTTCATATGCACCTCAGCTATCTGGGGCCAGCGTCCTGTCTTTTTGATTTCTCACATCACCCCATAGCTCCTCAGAAATCACCATTGGGGGTGGCAACATCCCCTGGATCACAGGCACTGTGTTCCAAGTCAGAAGACTTCATTCATATTCGGAGGCTGATTCACATTAACAACTAATGGCTATTAGATCCTTGTTTATTGATATGGAAGGAGATATACCATTTCACAGCAAAGAGTACTTATTGACTAAAGTTGAGTATTGATTTATGAACAGACTGCAACAAATAAAAAAATAAAGACAACATTTGACACAGATTTCTTTTACCTGGGCTGTTTTTCCAAATATTGCCCTATGACTAATAAATATACTTGAGAAAATTTTTACATGTAAATAAAATCAAGCATAGTATTTTAGGAAAAATGACTAAAATAATTTTGCTTTTAAATTATTTGCTGAAATTCTATTTGAACTTAGAATCAATTCATTTGTTCTTTAAATTAAAAATTATCCCAAATGGAAAGATAACTTGAACAGTCTAGGCAGTATAGTTATATCAGTCATATATATGCTTCTCCAAAATTTAACTTGACTACAAAAAGGATGTAAAAGAATTTGTTAAGATTCAGTTTTTAAATTTATGCATACTTACTATACTTGACTTTACCAGCACCCTTTCATTCTTCATTCACATTCAGAATTCATATTCTGTAAGAACTTCACTGCATTTTAAAACATTAATTTAAACAAAATGGATATTTTATGAATTATCAAAATATAGCATTTCTGGAGAAACATCTAAAATTTACCTATTCAAAAAAGATTAACAATGTAATGCAGAGAAAAAGATTACCCTAACAAAATAAAAAGCACACAAACAGACCATACTAAGAACTGCTATAGAAATAAGATATCTGAGCATTCTAATTATTGAATAATACTTGAGTATTCCAAGCATTATTATATGAAAGCCGCAAAATGTATTTGAGTAATAATCCATTCAGTGAATCTCTCAAAGATTATTGTTAAATAAGGAAAACTAGATTAAGGAATTTAGTGCTGTTCTATGTACGGAAAGATGCAAGAGTCTGGGATTACTGAAGTCATTTCCTTCATATGCACCTCAGCTATCTGGGGCCAGCGTCCTGTCTTTTTGATTTCTCACATCACCCCATAGCTCCTCAGAAATCACCATTGGGGGTGGCAACATCCCCTGGATCACAGGCACTGTGTTCCAAGTCAGAAGACTTCATTCATATTCGGAGGCTGATTCACATTAACAACTAATGGCTATTAGATCCTTGTTTATTGATATGGAAGGAGATATACCATTTCACAGCAAAGAGTACTTATTGACTAAAGTTGAGTATTGATTTATGAACAGACTGCAACAAATAAAAAAATAAAGACAACATTTGACACAGATTTCTTTTACCTGGGCTGTTTTTCCAAATATTGCCCTATGACTAATAAATATACTTGAGAAAATTTTTACATGTAAATAAAATCAAGCATAGTATTTTAGGAAAAATGACTAAAATAATTTTGCTTTTAAATTATTTGCTGAAATTCTATTTGAACTTAGAATCAATTCATTTGTTCTTTAAATTAAAAATTATCCCAAATGGAAAGATAACTTGAACAGTCTAGGCAGTATAGTTATATCAGTCATATATATGCTTCTCCAAAATTTAACTTGACTACAAAAAGGATGTAAAAGAATTTGTTAAGATTCAGTTTTAAATTTATGCATACTTACTATACTTGACTTTACCAGCACCCTTTCATTCTTCATTCACATTCAGAATTCATATTCTGTAAGAACTTCACTGCATTTTAAAACATTAATTTAAACAAAATGGATATTTTATGAATTATCAAAATATAGCATTTCTGGAGAAACATCTAAAATTTACCTATTCAAAAAAGATTAACAATGTAATGCAGAGAAAAAGATTACCCTAACAAAATAAAAAGCACACAAACAGACCATACTAAGAACTGCTATAGAAATAAGATATCTGAGCATTCTAATTATTGAATAATACTTGAGTATTCCAAGCATTATTATATGAAAGCCGCAAAATGTATTTGAGTAATAATCCATTCAGTGAATCTCTCAAAAGACATTTTTAATTAGTTGCAGCACAATGTTGGAACTAATCCTCAATTTTTTTTTCACAAGTGAACATTATAGTAACCTGTGATTTAACTGGCTGATTCGAAGTAAATGATTCAGTATATTTCATGGTTTTATTTTTTTCCATCAGTGTATAGTTATCTCAGTCTCTCTGATTTCTAAGTTTCTCAGTTTTAATGAAAGTTTTCTTTGAATATAAAATAGATTTTGGAAAAACATGCTCTATAATGTTTAAGAGACATTACCTTCCTTATATGTATTTTAATTTTACAAGGGAGAAGCAGCAACTAATAGGCATTAATCAAAACAAGTGAAAGCTATGACTACTGAAGCAATGAATTCTCATGATTCATATATATTGAACATCTCGATACGAAAGGAAAGTTAAAGAAAAAAAGAAAGTAGAGCTGTGTCGGCTAAAACTATAGTCACAACTTGGAAGCAGAGAGTTATTTTATTTGTTAGGAAGGCGTAGGACTTTGAGGCCTGGAAACAGCATAGCAGTAGTTCTGAAAAACGTGATCCCAGGAGAAAGGGGGGGAAGTCAGGCTGTGTACAAGTTTGCAACAAAGGGAACAGGCAGCATGAACATCAAAGATCTGGTACCAAGTTAAGCAATTTAGTATTGTATGTCTGGGAAGATGCAAGCCCCTAGGCTTACTGAAGCCACTCCTTTCATATGGACCTCAGCTATCTGGGGCCAATCCTGTTTCCTCTTACACCTTGCTTCTTGCATTTGCCCCTCTCTTTAGCAATCACCATGGCATGTGGCATCATCCTCTGGATCTCAGTTTTGGGGGCTCTCATTCACATTTGGAAGCCAGAAATCAATAATGACTGTGACATTTTCTGTTTATTAATATTGCAGGAGATATTTTCATTTTGCAGCTGAAAGAAAAGTATTTATCTAGACCAAACATTACCTTCTTTTTTGAGATTTCTTTTTCTTACATTTCTTACTCAAAGAGATTTTGTGTGTACCCTTTTTTGGTAACTTTTTTGTCAACAGACCATACTAAGAACTGCTATAGAAATAAGATATCTGAGCATTCTAATTATTGAATAATACTTGAGTATTCCAAGCATTATTATATGAAAGCCGCAAAATGTATTTGAGTAATAATCCATTCAGTGAATCTCTCAAAAGACATTTTTAATTAGTTGCAGCACAATGTTGGAACTAATCCTCAATTTTTTTTTCACAAGTGAACATTATAGTAACCTGTGATTTAACTGGCTGATTCGAAGTAAATGATTCAGTATATTTCATGGTTTTATTTTTTTCCATCAGTGTATAGTTATCTCAGTCTCTCTGATTTCTAAGTTTCTCAGTTTTAATGAAAGTTTTCTTTGAATATAAAATAGATTTTTGGAAAAACATGCTCTATAATGTTTAAGAGACATTACCTTCCTTATATGTATTTTAATTTTACAAGGGAGAAGCAGCAACTAATAGGCATTAATCAAAACAAGTGAAAGCTATGACTACTGAAGCAATGAATTCTCATGATTCATATATATTGAACATCTCGATACGAAAGGAAAGTTAAAGAAAAAAAGAAAGTAGAGCTGTGTCGGCTAAAACTATAGTCACAACTTGGAAGCAGAGAGTTATTTTATTTGTTAGGAAGGCGTAGGACTTTGAGGCCTGGAAACAGCATAGCAGTAGTTCTGAAAAACGTGATCCCAGGAGAAAGGGGGGGAAGTCAGGCTGTGTACAAGTTTGCAACAAAGGGAACAGGCAGCATGAACATCAAAGATCTGGTACCAAGTTAAGCAATTTAGTATTGTATGTCTGGGAAGATGCAAGCCCCTAGGCTTACTGAAGCCACTCCTTTCATATGGACCTCAGCTATCTGGGGCCAATCCTGTTTCCTCTTACACCTTGCTTCTTGCATTTGCCCCTCTCTTTAGCAATCACCATGGCATGTGGCATCATCCTCTGGATCTCAGTTTTGGGGGCTCTCATTCACATTTGGAAGCCAGAAATCAATAATGACTGTGACATTTTCTGTTTATTAATATTGCAGGAGATATTTTCATTTTGCAGCTGAAAGAAAAGTATTTATCTAGACCAAACATTACCTTCTTTTTTGAGATTTCTTTTTTTCTTACACATTTCTTACTCAAAAGAGATTTTGTGTGTACCCTAGTAACTTGTAGTCTTGTTGATAGAAACTTGTAATAATTTGTAGATAGAAATGTCTCCATAAGCATAACCTAATTTTCATTCTTTTTTTGCAGTGTAATTAAGCATGTTTTTGCTTATTATCTCTTTCATGTGATTGAGAAATTGTGTGTCTTCCATATAGTGGAGAGAATTTTCCACTGTTCTTCTAGCCTAATTAAATACATATTACAGCAGTTGTTCTTCTGTCTTATTGTATTTTTTCAGTCATTTGTTTTTGCTTTTTCTCTAGGTATCTACTTATTTTAAAAATAAGCTTATGTAAACACTGTATTAAAAATCTTAGAAAATTCTAATGGTATCCAAATAGTAAGCAAGTTATATTCCCAGTATTTATTTGTTAGGTTGATATTTAGACCTTCAGTTAGTTTAGTTCAGTCCCTCAATTGTGTCTGACTCTTTGTGACCCCATGGACTGCGGCACCCTGTCCTTCACCATCTCCCAGAGCTTGCTCAAACAGTTTGGACTTTAGAACACATTAACTATAATGTAAGCATTATAAATATGTTATTTCTCCAAGTTATATTGGAAAATGTTTAAGTCATAGTATATCGAAATAGATTTCACAATTGAACTTTTATTAAAAAAAAAAACACAGATTAAAATGTTTTACTTTTTTGGAACCACTAAAGGAGATGTTTAAATTCATTTTAGACAAGTGTTATGTGACTATTTCAATTAATACTAAGTACTGAAATCCTAAAATTTTTCATTTAAAAAATGAGTGAAAATTTCATCAGATTTTAGTTAGTGAACTAGAGAAATTAAATGTGTACAACTCTGGTACTTTTCACGTAAGCCATTGCTCTGTCATTGAACACTTTCCTACTTTGTTGGAACCCTTTCCAAGGTTTTCCTACTTTAGTCCTGCTTGAGTCACTTGGAAAACAAAATTGTGATTTCAGACCTTCAATTTGTCTTCATATTTATTGTTTCTTATCCTGAGAAGAAATTTCAGCAAATGTTCTACAGCTTATCTTTCCAAGTGTAGTTCATTAAAAATTCTTAGTAATTCACAATTTTACTCCTTATCAGTAAACAAGAAGGCTCTCTTTGCAGAGACAGTTATTTTTGTTTTGATGGCGTGTTCCCATAATTTATTTCAACTTGAAACAAAACTTTATGAAAAGAATTGTGTCAAACATGCTGTCCTGTTGAGAAATCAAATGTGTGTTTTTTTTTTTTTCCTTTCTGACTGAGTGATGTATGCTGGCCAACTCCAAAGTACCTGTAACACTTATAATTATTAGATTAGAAGTGAGTCCATGTGAGAGAGATTTTTCAAAGTGATAGTAATTTAGATTCTGTAATAATAAAGGTTTATTAAATAAAAGAAACCATGGAATCATCCCAAATAATTTTGTCATATTATTAATCTACTTGTATAAGCTACATTCAGTGCGGGGACCTTCCGCAGAAAAGGAAGGCAGCGGGATTGCCCCCGGCTGAACCGGGAGATCTCGAAGAAAGGCAAATCTTGGCTGCCCGCCCCGCAGCCCCCTGGCTCAGGTAGGGGACAATCCGACGCGACAGGGGTTCCATTGAAGTAGTTCCGCTTTATTGAAGAAGATCCACAGCTTTTATAGGCAAGTGAAGAGGGTTTTGCACGGGACTTCCAATAGATTACACCAATCAAGCTAAAGGCCAAGCAATCATTCACGAGCGCGGAAGCCAGGGGAACAGAAATTTTGACCATCAATTAACAATTTAGATCACACCCTGCCTCTTCCTGTAGGCACCATCTTAGCTGCAAACATGTGCTTAAGCTTCTTTAAACAATGCACTTAAGCTTCCCTTCATTCCCATGTCCCTTCCTGTAGGCGCCATCTTAGCTCCAAGCTGAAACAATGTGCTTAAGCTACTTTTCACTCCCACACCCCTTCCTGTAGGCGCCATCTTAGCTCCAAGTTGAAACAATGTGCTTAAGCTTCTTTATGCTTGCAAGGGTCCTCTTTCAGTTCAGAGCCCCACAATTCAGCCTTCTCTGTTTGTGTTAGATTTGAGTTGTACAGTGTATGTAAAAATGGTTTAATTCAAACCAAAGTCAAAATAGTAGTTCATTTGTCAAGAATACCTCTCTGGGCAATTTGTATTAAGGGTTTTTGTTTATACATTCACAGTCACACCTAGGGTATTTTTTTCCTCTTACAATATCACTAATATTTCTAACACAGTTGAGTTGACAGTTTTAGATGATGGAAATTTTGGAACTCCCTGTGGTCTTTTTCTACATGTTACATAATTGCTGTGTACACTCTTGTTCTTCCTTTTCCCTTTTAGGCCTTACCTTTCCTTCCTTCTCTTTGAAAATGTTAACAGTCCTTTAGCAACCTAATATCTTTTCCATGGACACATTGATACCTTGGTATGCCACTGCCTCCTCTTCACATACAGTATTTCTTAATTGTCTTTTTTTAATGCTTATGTACTTATTGTATTTTATCAGATATAAATTTCTCTTAAAGAAAAAAAGAAATATAATAATTAAGTGAGTCCATGTGAGAGATTTTTCAAAGTGATAGTAATTTAGATTCTGTAATAATAAAGGTTTATTAAATAAAAGAAACCATGGAATCATCCCAAATAATTTTGTCATATTATTAATCTACTTGTATAAGCTACATTCAGTGCGGGGACCTTCCGCAGAAAAGGAAGGCAGCGGGATTGCCCCCGGCTGAACCGGGAGATCTCGAAGAAAGGCAAATCTTGGCTGCCCGCCCCGCAGCCCCCTGGCTCAGGTAGGGGACAATCCGACGCGACAGGGGTTCCATTGAAGTAGTTCCGCTTTATTGAAGAAGATCCACAGCTTTTATAGGCAAGTGAAGAGGGTTTTGCACGGGACTTCCAATAGATTACACCAATCAAGCTAAAGGCCAAGCAATCATTCACGAGCGCGGAAGCCAGGGGAACAGAAATTTTGACCATCAATTAACAATTTAGATCACACCCTGCCTCTTCCTGTAGGCACCATCTTAGCTGCAAACATGTGCTTAAGCTTCTTTAAACAATGCACTTAAGCTTCCTTCATTCCCATGTCCCTTCCTGTAGGCGCCATCTTAGCTCCAAGCTGAAACAATGTGCTTAAGCTACTTTTCACTCCCACACCCCTTCCTGTAGGCGCCATCTTAGCTCCAAGTTGAAACAATGTGCTTAAGCTTCTTTATGCTTGCAAGGGTCCTCTTTCAGTTCAGAGCCCCACAATTCAGCCTTCTCTGTTTGTGTTAGATTTGAGTTGTACAGTGTATGTAAAAATGGTTTAATTCAAACCAAAGTCAAAATAGTAGTTCATTTGTCAAGAATACCTCTCTGGGCAATTTGTATTAAGGGTTTTTGTTTATACATTCACAGTCACACCTAGGGTATTTTTTTCCTCTTACAATATCACTAATATTTCTAACACAGTTGAGTTGACAGTTTTAGATGATGGAAATTTTGGAACTCCCTGTGGTCTTTTTCTACATGTTACATAATTGCTGTGTACACTCTTGTTCTTCCTTTTCCCTTTTAGGCCTTACCTTTCCTTCCTTCTCTTTGAAAATGTTAACAGTCCTTTAGCAACCTAATATCTTTTCCATGGACACATTGATACCTTGGTATGCCACTGCCTCCTCTTCACATACAGTATTTCTTAATTGTCTTTTTTTAATGCTTATGTACTTATTGTATTTTATCAGATATAAATTTCTCTTAAAGAATGATTAAAAAATAAAAGTAAAAATAATATGTAATATAAATAATTTGAATGGAAAATAATAGAAATGTATGTTTAATACCTTAGATAATACAGAAATAAAATTAAAGAAAGTATCTTTAAAATACTTTCCACTTATATAGTGTTCCTAGGTAAATTATTCTTATTAAACCTATTTTTTTGCTTCTTAAAATCAATAAATTTAATTATTTATGAAATTGTATTTAGTACAGCTGATAAAATGGGAATTGTGTGTCTAAAGGAAAGTGACAGCCAAGTGGATCCTTTATAAGTTTGAAATCACCTATTCCATGTATTTTGACCATCATAAGAAATATTTCAATGTCAGTTCAGAGTCATCTTTCTTTAAATACGTCCCTGATTTTGAACATCTTACCTTTGAGTGTCTCTGAATGAACCATCTGTTTTCGTCAAGGAAACTTGTTCAGCATGACTCTTGTTTAAAAAGTAAATTAATCTCTATTCTAAGTCACTTCAGTCATGTCTGACTCTTTGTGACCCTATGGACTATAGCCTATCAGGCTTCTCTGTCCATAGGATTCTCCATGCAGGAATGCTGCAGTGAGTTGCCCTCCTCCAGAAGATCTTCCCTACCCAAGGATCAAACCTACCTCTGTTATGTCTCCTGCATTCACAGGTTGGTTCTTTACCACTAGTAACACCTAGGACTCTAGAGTACTGCAAAATTATTTTCTCTTATATATCATTTCAATCAAAATATGGGAAAATAGTCCTATCTGCAGGGAATATATGTTTAGTGGTGTTCTACTGGATGATTTTTAACATAATAGAAGTACTAATTATTATTATGGCATCCAAGTGTTAGGAAGACAAATGGGATGTAAGATGATGCTTGTGTTCCAGGTCTCAAGTGAATCCATGGAATGAGGGCCCTTGATTTAGTGCAGGAAATAATTTAAGAGCAAGCCAAAATAAAGTGAAAGCAGGGTTATTTAAAAAGATGTACATTCCATAGACCGAGGATGGGCCATCTCAGAAGGTGAGAGAGGTCTGAAGTAGGGAGTGGGTAATATATATGGGATGCATAATTCCATAGGTTAATGAGTTTGAGGAATATTCTAACTCTCTTGTAGAAGGTTGTAGGGATGTAAAGGAATTGGGGCATCACCCATGTTTTGTCTTGCTTTGGTCAGTCTAGGAACTGTTATTAGTGAAAAAGCTGGCTTGAAACTCAGCACTCAAGAAACTAAGGTCTTGGCATCTGGTTCCCAAACTTCATGACAAATAGATGGGGAAAAATGGAAACTAACAGATTATCTTCTTGGACTCCAAAATCACTGAGGACTGGGACTGTAAAATCAATAAATTTAATTATTTATGAAATTGTATTTAGTACAGCTGATAAAATGGGAATTGTGTGTCTAAAGGAAAGTGACAGCCAAGTGGATCCTTTATAAGTTTGAAATCACCTATTCCATGTATTTTGACCATCATAAGAAATATTTCAATGTCAGTTCAGAGTCATCTTTCTTTAAATACGTCCCTGATTTTGAACATCTTACCTTTGAGTGTCTCTGAATGAACCATCTGTTTTCGTCAAGGAAACTTGTTCAGCATGACTCTTGTTTAAAAAGTAAATTAATCTCTATTCTAAGTCACTTCAGTCATGTCTGACTCTTTGTGACCCTATGGACTATAGCCTATCAGGCTTCTCTGTCCATAGGATTCTCCATGCAGGAATGCTGCAGTGAGTTGCCCTCCTCCAGAAGATCTTCCCTACCCAAGGATCAAACCTACCTCTGTTATGTCTCCTGCATTCACAGGTTGGTTCTTTACCACTAGTAACACCTAGGACTCTAGAGTACTGCAAAATTATTTTCTCTTATATATCATTTCAATCAAAATATGGGAAAATAGTCCTATCTGCAGGGAATATATGTTTAGTGGTGTTCTACTGGATGATTTTTAACATAATAGAAGTACTAATTATTATTATGGCATCCAAGTGTTAGGAAGACAAATGGGATGTAAGATGATGCTTGTGTTCCAGGTCTCAAGTGAATCCATGGAATGAGGGCCCTTGATTTAGTGCAGGAAATAATTTAAGAGCAAGCCAAAATAAAGTGAAAGCAGGGTTATTTAAAAAGATGTACATTCCATAGACCGAGGATGGGCCATCTCAGAAGGTGAGAGAGGTCTGAAGTAGGGAGTGGGTAATATATATGGGATGCATAATTCCATAGGTTAATGAGTTTGAGGAATATTCTAACTCTCTTGTAGAAGGTTGTAGGGATGTAAAGGAATTGGGGCATCACCCATGTTTTGTCTTGCTTTGGTCAGTCTAGGAACTGTTATTAGTGAAAAAGCTGGCTTGAAACTCAGCACTCAAGAAACTAAGGTCTTGGCATCTGGTTCCCAAACTTCATGACAAATAGATGGGGAAAAATGGAAACTAACAGATTATCTTCTTGGACTCCAAAATCACTGAGGACTGTGACTGTAGCCATGAAATTAAGAAAAGCTATGACCAATATCATATTAAAAAGAAAAGAATCATATTAAAAAGAAAGATATATCACTTTGCTAACAAAGGTCCATATAATCAAAGCTGTGATTTTTCCAGTAGTCTTGTACAAATGTGAGAGTTGTAGCATAAAGAAGTCAGAGCACCAAAGAATTGATGCTTTCAAACTGTGGTCTGTAGAAGACTCTTGAGAGTCCCTTGGATAGCAAGGAGACCAAACCAGTCAATCCTAAAGGAAATCAACCTGAATACTCACTGGAAGGACTGATGCTCAAGCTGAAGCTCTAATACTTTATCCACCTAATAAGAATTGTGACTCAACTGGAAAAGACCCAGATGCTGGGAAAGACTGGGAGTAGGAGAAGGTGGCAACAGAGAATTGGATGATTCGATGATATTGTGGACTCAGTGAACATGAGTTTGAACAAATTCTGGGAACTGGTGAAGGACAGGGAAGACTGACTTGCTGCAGTCCATGGGGTCACAATGAGTAGGATATAGTGACTGAAAAACAACAACAACAAGGATCTTTTATACCACCTGTGATTGACACAGGGGGGAAGAGGAGGGCACAACCTTTGAAAGAATGACATAGCCCAAGGGTATAGCATAAACTGATTAAAACCAACTACGTCCAAGATGACTTGGAGACCTTGACCTTGATCCTTAGTATACACTCACTGTAACACATCAGCAAGCTAAATAACACACCCAGAGGTGCCATGACAGTTCCAAGTTCCAAAACATCCCAAGAATCATTTAAAAGATATAAAAATGGGATGCTGAAGTAGGGAGTGGTAATATATATGGGATGCATAATTCCATAGGTTAATGAGTTTGAGGAATATTCTAACTCTCTTGTAGAAGGTTGTAGGGATGTAAAGGAATTGGGGCATCACCCATGTTTTGTCTTGCTTTGGTCAGTCTAGGAACTGTTATTAGTGAAAAAGCTGGCTTGAAACTCAGCACTCAAGAAACTAAGGTCTTGGCATCTGGTTCCCAAACTTCATGACAAATAGATGGGGAAAAATGGAAACTAACAGATTATCTTCTTGGACTCCAAAATCACTGAGGACTGTGACTGTAGCCATGAAATTAAGAAAAGCTATGACCAATATCATATTAAAAAGAAAAGAATCATATTAAAAAGAAAGATATATCACTTTGCTAACAAAGGTCCATATAATCAAAGCTGTGATTTTTCCAGTAGTCTTGTACAAATGTGAGAGTTGTAGCATAAAGAAGTCAGAGCACCAAAGAATTGATGCTTTCAAACTGTGGTCTGTAGAAGACTCTTGAGAGTCCCTTGGATAGCAAGGAGACCAAACCAGTCAATCCTAAAGGAAATCAACCTGAATACTCACTGGAAGGACTGATGCTCAAGCTGAAGCTCTAATACTTTATCCACCTAATAAGAATTGTGACTCAACTGGAAAAGACCCAGATGCTGGGAAAGACTGGGAGTAGGAGAAGGTGGCAACAGAGAATTGGATGATTCGATGATATTGTGGACTCAGTGAACATGAGTTTGAACAAATTCTGGGAACTGGTGAAGGACAGGGAAGACTGACTTGCTGCAGTCCATGGGGTCACAATGAGTAGGATATAGTGACTGAAAAACAACAACAACAAGGATCTTTTATACCACCTGTGATTGACACAGGGGGGAAGAGGAGGGCACAACCTTTGAAAGAATGACATAGCCCAAGGGTATAGCATAAACTGATTAAAACCAACTACGTCCAAGATGACTTGGAGACCTTGACCTTGATCCTTAGTATACACTCACTGTAACACATCAGCAAGCTAAATAACACACCCAGAGGTGCCATGACAGTTCCAAGTTCCATCATCAAAGATCAGAAAGTGGACAGTAGCCCAATACTTGTAAATCTCCCAAGATAGTTGTAATAATCCTCCTACTCATTAGCTTTGAAATTACCCAGCGCTTCAAAACCCACCTGGCAATGCAGGAGACTAGAGACATGGGTTTAATCCCTGCTTCAGGAAAATCCCTTAGAGGAAAATATGGCTACCCACTCCAGTATTCTTGCTTGGAGAATCCCATGGGCAGTGGAACCTGGTGGGTTTATGGGGTCTCAAAGAGTTGTTGGACACAACTGAAACTACTCTGCATGCACACACACATAAAACTTAAGAGGACCACATTTTGAGACTGCATTCACCCTCTGCAATGTCCATATTCTGTGGAGTGTATTTATCTCTGAATAAACTTCTCATCCATCATGTTGTCTCTCACTGAATTCTTTCTGTGATGGGCCATCAAGAACCTGGGTTTCATTAGGTCCTAAAACCAGGTATGTGATTTCAGTTGGAAGATCATGAGTTGGCTTCAAGTCCTAGCCATGTGGATTCTAGTCCCAAGTAGAGTTCTGAGTGGGTTTGAGTCTTAGCCTCATGGGTTCAAGTTCCAATTTTGACTAGATTCAAGTCCCGGCACCTGGGTTCAAGTCCTAATATGGGGTAAACATCTTCGTGATGACTCATTTAGCTAATGTATTACAATGAATATATAATGAGGCTGAAAGTCTTACTGAAAGTTAAATCTTCTACCATTTTCGGCATAGTAGGTTTTAACTTGTACTTGTAGTCTCCTGTTTCTCTTAATGATTGTGTTATTATTATTATTTTTAAATTGTTGTGCCTTGCCCTCTTCCTTCCTGTCTCAAAGGTGCAGTTGTACCCCAGATTCAATGACTTGATTTTGTATCTTCATCTAAGCTTTGGATGAAAACAACAACAACAAGGATCTTTTATACCACCTGTGATTGACACAGGGGGGAAGAGGAGGGCACAACCTTTGAAAGAATGACATAGCCCAAGGGTATAGCATAAACTGATTAAAACCAACTACGTCCAAGATGACTTGGAGACCTTGACCTTGATCCTTAGTATACACTCACTGTAACACATCAGCAAGCTAAATAACACACCCAGAGGTGCCATGACAGTTCCAAGTTCCATCATCAAAGATCAGAAAGTGGACAGTAGCCCAATACTTGTAAATCTCCCAAGATAGTTGTAATAATCCTCCTACTCATTAGCTTTGAAATTACCCAGCGCTTCAAAACCCACCTGGCAATGCAGGAGACTAGAGACATGGGTTTAATCCCTGCTTCAGGAAAATCCCTTAGAGGAAAATATGGCTACCCACTCCAGTATTCTTGCTTGGAGAATCCCATGGGCAGTGGAACCTGGTGGGTTTATGGGGTCTCAAAGAGTTGTTGGACACAACTGAAACTACTCTGCATGCACACACACATAAAACTTAAGAGGACCACATTTTGAGACTGCATTCACCCTCTGCAATGTCCATATTCTGTGGAGTGTATTTCTCTCTGAATAAACTTCTCATCCATCATGTTGTCTCTCACTGAATTCTTTCTGTGATGGGCCATCAAGAACCTGGGTTTCATTAGGTCCTAAAACCAGGTATGTGATTTCAGTTGGAAGATCATGAGTTGGCTTCAAGTCCTAGCCATGTGGATTCTAGTCCCAAGTAGAGTTCTGAGTGGGTTTGAGTCTTAGCCTCATGGGTTCAAGTTCCAATTTTGACTAGATTCAAGTCCCGGCACCTGGGTTCAAGTCCTAATATGGGGTAAACATCTTCGTGATGACTCATTTAGCTAATGTATTACAATGAATATATAATGAGGCTGAAAGTCTTACTGAAAGTTAAATCTTCTACCATTTTCGGCATAGTAGGTTTTAACTTGTACTTGTAGTCTCCTGTTTCTCTTAATGATTGTGTTATTATTATTATTTTTAAATTGTTGTGCCTTGCCCTCTTCCTTCCTGTCTCAAAGGTGCAGTTGTACCCCAGATTCAATGACTTGATTTTGTATCTTCATCTAAGCTTTGGATCCCATGACCTAAAGCTGAAAACAAAACAAAACCTGTTATTTTCCTAAATCAGGGGACAAAATAATGTCCATTGAGAAGGGATCTGGAAACACTCTCAAAAAGCTCTCAGTTCTTTTTGCTCATTGACTTTTTAAAAAACTCCCTTGTATTTTTAAACGAGTAAATATTGTTTAAGAATTCAAACCTTCTATGTTTGCTTATTCGAAAGATATTTTTAAATATGTAAAATATAGTAGAGCAAATATTTGTTTTTTTCTATTTTTCACATTTGTTTGTCTCTTTTCTTTTTCTTCTTCTTCTTCTTCTTTTTTTTTAATCTGCCAGATTTGATTTGTTTCCCTTACCTTTAATCAGAGATAGAAAAGAGATTCTATGTGTCACTTTGTAATTCTTTAGCAATGATACCTTCAGCCATATTACAACTGACAAGGTAATTTCTTAAATTTCACAAGTCTAATAGCCTGACCACAGTTAATATTTGAAAAATTGAAAAAATGTTCAAATTACTGACATAAATTCAAACTATAACATATTAGCTTTGAGAGTATCTTATTGGGGAGAAAAACATTTCCCCTTTTCCTCTTCTATGTTCTTTTGATGGTCCAATGATTAACTTGACAAAAGACAGGTTAACAGGAGAAAAATAAACCAAAGTTTAGTGGCATGTACACATGGGAAAAACCTAGGAAAACTAACTCTCTAAACTGGCCAAAGCCTGTTCCTTAAATATCTTTTCTAGCTAAAGACACAAGGGTGTTGGGGATGGAGAAATTTGTTATGAGAGGTTTCCAGGAAAAGCACAGTAAACAATTCTTGTGCAGACTTTGAGTCCATGCCTTCTCTGTTGATATGTGTCTCAGTCTTCATAGTACAACTAGGGAGAAAGTGAAAGTGAAAGTCAAGTTGGTCAGTCTTGTCTGACTCTGCAGCCAGAGAGGAAATCTCCAGGATTTCTAATGTATTACAATGAATATATAATGAGGCTGAAAGTCTTACTGAAAGTTAAATCTTCTACCATTTTCGGCATAGTAGGTTTTAACTTGTAGTCTCCTGTTTCTCTTAATGATGTGTCCCCCCCCTTTTTTCAAAGGTGCAGTTGTACCCCAGATTCAATGACTTGATTTTGTATCTTCATCTAAGCTTTGGATCCCATGACCTAAAGCTGAAAACAAAACAAAACCTGTTATTTTCCTAAATCAGGGGACAAAATAATGTCCATTGAGAAGGGATCTGGAAACACTCTCAAAAAGCTCTCAGTTCTTTTTGCTCATTGACTTTTTAAAAAACTCCCTTGTATTTTTAAACGAGTAAATATTGTTTAAGAATTCAAACCTTCTATGTTTGCTTATTCGAAAGATATTTTTAAATATGTAAAATATAGTAGAGCAAATATTTGTTTTTTTCTATTTTTCACATTTGTTTGTCTCTTTTCTTTTTCTTCTTCTTCTTCTTCTTTTTTTTTAATCTGCCAGATTTGATTTGTTTCCCTTACCTTTAATCAGAGATAGAAAAGAGATTCTATGTGTCACTTTGTAATTCTTTAGCAATGATACCTTCAGCCATATTACAACTGACAAGGTAATTTCTTAAATTTCACAAGTCTAATAGCCTGACCACAGTTAATATTTGAAAAATTGAAAAAATGTTCAAATTACTGACATAAATTCAAACTATAACATATTAGCTTTGAGAGTATCTTATTGGGGAGAAAAACATTTCCCTTCTCCTCTTCTATGTTCTTTTGATGGTCCAATGATTAACTTGACAAAAGACAGGTTAACAGGAGAAAAATAAACCAAAGTTTAGTGGCATGTACACATGGGAAAAACCTAGGAAAACTAACTCTCTAAACTGGCCAAAGCCTGTTCCTTAAATATCTTTTCTAGCTAAAGACACAAGGGTGTTGGGGATGGAGAAATTTGTTATGAGAGGTTTCCAGGAAAAGCACAGTAAACAATTCTTGTGCAGACTTTGAGTCCATGCCTTCTCTGTTGATATGTGTCTCAGTCTTCATAGTACAACTAGGGAGAAAGTGAAAGTGAAAGTCAAGTTGGTCAGTCTTGTCTGACTCTGCAGCCAGAGAGGAAATCTCCAGGATTTCTCTAGACAGGAGTACTGCAGTGGGTAGCCATTCCCTTCTCCATGGTTTATTCCTAAACCAGGGATTGAACCCAGGTCTCCTGCATGACAGGCAGATTCATTACTAGCGGAGCTACCAGGAAAGCCCAAGTAGGGAGACACCTTTCAAAAGGAGATTTCCCTTTCAAATGCAAATGTCTTTTACAGAGGGTACATTTTACTTGGTTTTCAGAGCTTTTACTGTGGCTACATTTTCTTAAAATAATCATCCTAAGAGAAACCTTATACCAAAGAGGATTATTTGGGGGTGGCAAATTTTTCTCCTCTACAATTTCCTGATCCACATTAGAAGTGAGCTTTTGAAATTAAGATTACATTGTCATTTAGTGTTATTTTGATTCATATTAAATATAGGAAAATTGAATCTTTTATTTCAAGTTTATAATTTGATTGCTGTGGTAATGGATTTCCTTAGTAGTTTGGTTTTATTCATCATCACATTGGTTCCTAATACACAAACCTTCTTTGCATTGTCTAACAGTGTATTCAATCACTTTAAAAAATCAGACTTACTAAAATTAATATCATTATCTTTAAAATATTGTAATTGACTTAAAACTGTGTACTTCAGGTTGAGACTTGATCCACCGTCTGGGACGCAAAGCTAGTCAAATGCCATATTGAGACTTGAACCTACAGTCTTTTAATTAGAATCAGTCAGAACTTGCTCTTGTTCTTTGTCTCAATGAAGAAGAAATTCAGAGAAAGGCAAAGTGATAGGCAAGAAGTAAATATATTAATATAGATGTTTGCGAAGGGATACAAGAGCATAGGGAATGGAACTCTGCCCTAAAAATTAAGCAGTCTGCCCTAAGAATTAACCAAGCTCAGCTTCTCTAACCAGCTTTTCTGTATAATCAAGCCACTCTGACTGACCCTAAGTTCCTCCAGTTGCTTTGGCTATTTCAGTCAGATTGTTGCTCAAAAACTGGGTACTCTTCTTGGTGGCTGTTGAGCCAATAGGCACAACCAGGCCAAAGCTGAATTTATTATTATTTGCAACAAGTAAGGAGAACACTGGGGATCTATCTCAAAGCAGTGTGTCTCCAAACAGCAAAATTGAATGTTTTAAGCTAAGGGTATATACATATTCATGAAGGGGATTGAGCAGAGGAGAATTTACCTTAGAATGGAGCAAGAACAAAGATTGACAGCTTCCAAGCTTTAGTCGATTGAAGTCATGAGGCTCAGCAGCGCCATCCCATCCTCCACCTGGGAAGAGCCCTTAGTCCTGGGAACTCAAAGACAGTATAAGATTGTTAGGTATATCCCTTGGGGAGTAATTAAGACTATGTTTTATTGCCAAACTATAGTTTCTTGACTCTTTTTCCTTTGTTCCTGTATTTCCTATCTTTTCTTACGATCACTGATTACTGAGTCAAGTTCAAGGTCAAGCATTATGGTCAGACATAGATCACAAAATGACTTAAGCCAAAGTGGGTTCTCTTATGTCAAGAAAACCGTTCCTGGTTCTTTTTCCCTGGGGACCCCTAATTTATCTACTTACAAGATCAGATACTAAGGTTAACTAAGCTTATCATAAAGTTAGTTTCTTATTTGTGTTTTTGAGTTTACCCTGTTGACTAAAAAAATGCACAACTTGAGAGTTGTGGGTTAAGTTTTATTTAGGGCATGACTAGGACTGCAGCTGAGAAGGTGGCACCCCAGAAATCTCTGAGAGACTGCCAAGAGGCGACAGGAGGAAAATTAATATATAACATTTTGAGGAAGGGGGAGTTCCATACCAATAAACAGTAATTTTACCAAGGATTTTCTGTTAGTCACGAGGATCTGATATAACCATGAAGAAATTTAGTGCTTTTCTAAACATGAGGAGTTGCAAGGATTGAAATAATAAAATCTATTCCTAAAAGCATCCACCTATCTAAAGACCTGCTCTCTAGATTCCCTGGAACAGAGTGTCTACTCCACCCTAAACTACCTGAGAAAGTGTTGAAGGTCAGAAGCTATTATAGCAGAGGGGTCAGTCTCCACAAAGGCAGATGGCAAACGCCCTTGTTCAGTCATTGAAATGCAATTGGTAAGTGCCAATTTGTGGTTGATAACCCTATTCAGGGCCCAACTTAGTTCTTTTTCTTCTTTCAGAAGAACTCTGGTGTTCAAAAGAAGAAAAAGTGTAAGAGAGGGAAAAAATTTTCCTCTGTCTTTCTAGATTCTTCTTATTGGTTTAAGAACTTAACTGAGAAGAGGAAAACATAACAGGAGAAAGTCAAAAAGAAGTTTATCCACAAGAAAGATCAGGAGAACTAAGTAACTTTCTAAAATGACTAGAATTCTCACCTTAAATACCATGTTCAGCTAAAGATAAAAGAGGATGTTGATATAGGGTGTGGGATTGGAATTTCTAAAGGGAGGAAGGCCCTTGCTGTGGAGATGGAAAAGCAAATGTTTGGTAAACAGATGTTTGCTAGACCTTGCAGAGGTAATATGCTACAGAGTGGGATTCTGATCTCTAGGCCCTGACAAGTATACCAAACCTAGCCTACAGTCTTTGTAGGTATCTGTAGTGATACTGCTCTTTCTGGACCATGCCCTTTATCTAAATCCCTTAGGCAACTAAATAGAGTGGGTTGGGGCAGAGGGGGATGGAGGGGTTTGGGGGCGGGCAGAATGCAGTGGGAGATCAAAAAAAACTTCCTGTCTGCTATTCAATTAAAATAGTCCTTGTGCCAAAAAAGACACATTTTGGGGTGGCAAAGCTTGCTTCCCTACGAAAGTATACAGTGATGACTCTGTGATATGGAGTCTTATCCTCTTCACTTTTGATTTGTCCCAAAAGTTAGCACCTGGAGCAGGTAATTTGGGGCTGCCAGTTAGGACAGGGACTGGCAAACTGTGGACATAGATTTTCGATCACAGATCTTTTGATATAACCATGAAGAAATTTAGTGCTTTTCTAAACATGAGGAGTTGCAAGGATTGAAATAATAAAATCTATTCCTAAAAGCATCCACCTATCTAAAGACCTGCTCTCTAGATTCCCTGGAACAGAGTGTCTACTCCACCCTAAACTACCTGAGAAAGTGTTGAAGGTCAGAAGCTATTATAGCAGAGGGGTCAGTCTCCACAAAGGCAGATGGCAAACGCCCTTGTTCAGTCATTGAAATGCAATTGGTAAGTGCCACTTTGTGGTTGATAACCCTATTCAGGGCCCAACTTAGTTCTTTTCTTCTTTCAGAAGAACTCTGGTGTTCAAAAGAAGAAAAAGTGTAAGAGAGGGAAAAAATTTTCCTCTGTCTTTCTAGATTCTTCTTATTGGTTTAAGAACTTAACTGAGAAGAGGAAAACATAACAGGAGAAAGTCAAAAAGAAGTTTATCCACAAGAAAGATCAGGAGAACTAAGTAACTTTCTAAAATGACTAGAATTCTCACCTTAAATACCATGTTCAGCTAAAGATAAAAGAGGATGTTGATATAGGGTGTGGGATTGGAATTTCTAAAGGGAGGAAGGCCCTTGCTGTGGAGATGGAAAAGCAAATGTTTGGTAAACAGATGTTTGCTAGACCTTGCAGAGGTAATATGCTACAGAGTGGGATTCTGATCTCTAGGCCCTGACAAGTATACCAAACCTAGCCTACAGTCTTTGTAGGTATCTGTAGTGATACTGCTCTTTCTGGACCATGCCCTTTATCTAAATCCCTTAGGCAACTAAATAGAGTGGGTTGGGGCAGAGGGGGATGGAGGGGTTTGGGGGCGGGCAGAATGCAGTGGGAGATCAAAAAAAACTTCCTGTCTGCTATTCAATTAAAATAGTCCTTGTGCCAAAAAAGACACATTTTGGGGTGGCAAAGCTTGCTTCCCTACGAAAGTATACAGTGATGACTCTGTGATATGGAGTCTTATCCTCTTCACTTTTGATTTGTCCCAAAAGTTAGCACCTGGAGCAGGTAATTTGGAAGTCTGCCAGTTAGGACAGGGACTGGCAAACTGTGGACATAGTTTGAATTTAAGCCATTGCCTATTTGTGTATAGCCCTTGAGCTAAGAATAGTTTTTAACCTTTTTAAGTTGTTGGGAAAAAAAATAAAAAATAAAAAAAAGGCTCTTTCTTGGCATATGAGAAGTATATTAAAACTTCAGTGTCTGTAAATAATGATATATACCTTAAAATGCAGTCAGGCTCATTTGTTTATGTGACTGACTTATAACATTGGCACAGAATAGTTATAAGAGTTCTCCTGGTAGCCACAAAGACTGAAACATTAACTACCTATCACTCTATGGAAAAAACATGGCCAGTTATGAATGTGGATTATGGGCTCCACAGTTTTTCACTCTGGAAATAAATTTGTACTTTGAAAAACACAGTATATACCACTATAGTCAATCTCAAGTAACCAAAAAATGATAGAGAAATTATATATTCTAGTACATATAAATATTATGATATCAAAGGCTTAAGAAATATCTGTGGAGGGGCCTTAAAGTTAAAAAAAAAATAATTCAGAGGAGACAGTACTTTAATTTTATCAGAAGGCTACTTTAGTCATTTCACTGGACATCTGTTTTATAAAGATGCATCATTTCAGAAATTGTGAACCAGAGACTCTGGATATTGACCTTCAACCAATTTCCTCACTTTGCTCCAATAAAGGACAAGAAAAGATCCTCAATTCATTTCACCTTCCAACTTCATCACACCTAAGCCTGACAGAGCAATTATGCTGAATGTTACTCTCACTCCTTTTTGAATCGGTACATGGTTAGTTTATGAGATAAATATGACTAAAATGAAATATAGGTTAGAACTTAATTTATAAAATCTAAAAAAGCTCCATTGAGATAATATTCGAGATGATCTTTGAAGAATTAGAGGTGTTTTGACAGGTGGAAATGGAGATTGGGGTAATATTTTAGATGGAAGGCATAGCTTGAACATAAACCATTTGATAGGAGAGTATCATGCATTTGTGTATAGCCCTTGAGTTTAATGAATCCTCTTCAGTTTTCCCAAAGTTAGCACCTGGAGCAGGTAATTTGGAAGTCTGCCAGTTAGGACAGGGACTGGCAAACTGTGGACATAGTTTGAATTTAAGCCATTGCCTATTTGTGTATAGCCCTTGAGCTAAGAATAGTTTTTAACCTTTTTAAGTTGTTGGGAAAAAAAATAAAAAATAAAAAAAAGGCTCTTTCTTGGCATATGAGAAGTATATTAAAACTTCAGTGTCTGTAAATAATGATATATACCTTAAAATGCAGTCAGGCTCATTTGTTTATGTGACTGACTTATAACATTGGCACAGAATAGTTATAAGAGTTCTCCTGGTAGCCACAAAGACTGAAACATTAACTACCTATCACTCTATGGAAAAAACATGGCCAGTTATGAATGTGGATTATGGGCTCCACAGTTTTTCACTCTGGAAATAAATTTGTACTTTGAAAAACACAGTATATACCACTATAGTCAATCTCAAGTAACCAAAAAATGATAGAGAAATTATATATTCTAGTACATATAAATATTATGATATCAAAGGCTTAAGAAATATCTGTGGAGGGGCCTTAAAGTTAAAAAAAAAATAATTCAGAGGAGACAGTACTTTAATTTTATCAGAAGGCTACTTTAGTCATTTCACTGGACATCTGTTTTATAAAGATGCATCATTTCAGAAATTGTGAACCAGAGACTCTGGATATTGACCTTCAACCAATTTCCTCACTTTGCTCCAATAAAGGACAAGAAAAGATCCTCAATTCATTTCACCTTCCAACTTCATCACACCTAAGCCTGACAGAGCAATTATGCTGAATGTTACTCTCACTCCTTTTTGAATCGGTACATGGTTAGTTTATGAGATAAATATGACTAAAATGAAATATAGGTTAGAACTTAATTTATAAAATCTAAAAAAGCTCCATTGAGATAATATTCGAGATGATCTTTGAAGAATTAGAGGTGTTTTGACAGGTGGAAATGGAGATTGGGGTAATATTTTAGATGGAAGGCATAGCTTGAACATAAACCATTTGATAGGAGAGTATGGCATGCATTTTAGAAATATTACTGTTTCTAAGTGGTTAGAACAAATGGTATGTGGATAATAATTAGATAATACAGATTGGAATCATAGTATGAACTTTTTTGAGTGTATAAATAATTTGGCTAAGTGGTAGCCATTCAAAATTTTAGAAAGTAAAGAAATATGGTCAAATCTGTGCTTTTGAATTACAGTCTCTAAAGTGTTGTATGTATAACCATGGCTCAGAAATTACAGCCTATTGGGATACTAAAAATATATACTAGCACTTTGTATTGTTTTTAGTCAGCAATATTAAAACAGTGAGCTTGGTAATATATGGATTGATGTATTCCTTACTAAATGGATTGATCTCACACTGGTCTTTGGCCTGTGTGCCATTTGGTCCCATGTCATGCTTGGTCAGTAAAGCATTCCTAGGGAAGTATGGAGGTCTCAAAGCAGCAGGGATGGCAGTTCGGCCCTCATTCCTTCTGGCTTTCAGTTTATTGTTACTTATTGACATTTATGTCTGTCTCTTCAGTGAATTCATGAATTATATTATTCAGTTTTAACCAAGCTTGACTTTGCAAAATGGATGAATATTTACCAGGTAGAGGAATATTTTTGTAATGTTGCAGGCACAGCAATCAACAAAACATGGCAGTGATGCCACAAACTTAATTATAAAGTGTTGATCTCCAACTTAATGAGGTCAAAGAATTATGGCCTTAAGTTTATAAAAGTTGGCCAAAATCAAATTATTAAGAGGACAATTTGGTATATACAAAAATACCCACTATTATTGGTGGTATAATTAGTAACCATGCTTAACAGACAATTAAAATATTAAATATTAAAACATTTTTATCTCATGTTTAAATTATATCTATCATGTTAAAATTTATTAATACAGTAGGTAAGGACAGTGTTATAAATAAATACTATTATATTGAGCTTCCTGGTGGTCCAGTGGGTAAAGAGTCTGCCTTGCAGTGCAAGTGGCACTGGTTTGATCCCTGGCCTAGGAAGATTCCACATGCCAACGGATGGAGTTACAAAAAGATTGAGAGGTGAAATATTTTGACAGGTGGAAATGGAGATTGGGGTAATATTTTAGATGGAAGGCATAGCTTGAACATAAACCATTTGATAGGAGAGTATGGCATGCATTTTAGAAATATTACTGTTTCTAAGTGGTTAGAACAAATGGTATGTGGATAATAATTAGATAATACAGATTGGAATCATAGTATGAACTTTTTTGAGTGTATAAATAATTTGGCTAAGTGGTAGCCATTCAAAATTTTAGAAAGTAAAGAAATATGGTCAAATCTGTGCTTTTGAATTACAGTCTCTAAAGTGTTGTATGTATAACCATGGCTCAGAAATTACAGCCTATTGGGATACTAAAAATATATACTAGCACTTTGTATTGTTTTTAGTCAGCAATATTAAAACAGTGAGCTTGGTAATATATGGATTGATGTATTCCTTACTAAATGGATTGATCTCACACTGGTCTTTGGCCTGTGTGCCATTTGGTCCCATGTCATGCTTGGTCAGTAAAGCATTCCTAGGGAAGTATGGAGGTCTCAAAGCAGCAGGGATGGCAGTTCGGCCCTCATTCCTTCTGGCTTTCAGTTTATTGTTACTTATTGACATTTATGTCTGTCTCTTCAGTGAATTCATGAATTATATTATTCAGTTTTAACCAAGCTTGACTTTGCAAAATGGATGAATATTTACCAGGTAGAGGAATATTTTTGTAATGTTGCAGGCACAGCAATCAACAAAACATGGCAGTGATGCCACAAACTTAATTATAAAGTGTTGATCTCCAACTTAATGAGGTCAAAGAATTATGGCCTTAAGTTTATAAAAGTTGGCCAAAATCAAATTATTAAGAGGACAATTTGGTATATACAAAAATACCCACTATTATTGGTGGTATAATTAGTAACCATGCTTAACAGACAATTAAAATATTAAATATTAAAACATTTTTATCTCATGTTTAAATTATATCTATCATGTTAAAAATTTATTAATACAGTAGGTAAGGACAGTGTTATAAATAAATACTATTATATTGAGCTTCCCTGGTGGTCCAGTGGGTAAAGAGTCTGCCTTGCAGTGCAAGTGGCACTGGTTTGATCCCTGGCCTAGGAAGATTCCACATGCCACAGAGCAGCTGGACCGGTGTGTCCAGTTACCGGATGGTGCTCTGGATTGCATGTGCCCAGAGCCTGTGCTCTGCAATAAGAGAGGCCACTGCAGTGGAATGTCCACACAGGCCAAAGAATAAAGATGGATGAAAATAAATAAATAAGAAACCAATAAAAAAAGACCAAAAATTAAAAATAAATAAATACTATTATATATATTCTTATATATGTATGTATATATTTATACATGCATATATAACATTATATATATATTTATATGTCATACATGCTATATATATTAAGGGCTGTCCTCACAAATGTTTTATTGCTAAGTATGAGTAATTGAAAATGCTTTAAATGTAGTAAACTCATCTAAAATGAAGAGAGCAGTTGGTAGTTTCACTTTTCCTGATATGAAATGGGATTGTGGCAATTAAGAAAGGAGAGAAAAGTACTTTTTCCTGGAGATATTATGGGATGGCATAGATGACATTGAGACTGAAGAGCTTAAAGGATGAGTTTCTGATGCTTTGGTATGATTACAGTGATATCAAGTAGGGAAGAGAAGCTGAATGTAAGAGCGCAATGAAGTTCCTTTTTGTCATTAGTTTTGAACAGAGAGTTATTTAAAAATTAGTTTCATTGTTTTCAGTAATGAATATCTTGAGTAGAACCCGGCATTCTAAGTGATCCCAGTGAAGTGAAAGATAACAAAGAAATTAATTGACCTATATTTTCAGTAATGTTCTCTACATGAAGTATAGACAGAACAGATGTTTTCTGTTTTAAGTTGCATGTGTCTTTTATTTCTCACTTGTCATGCTGTAAAAAGTGTTGGTTTAGTAAATGTTTAATTTTGAGAAACATAATACACAGTTTTAGAGTTGTCACTTCGTGTTACTTCATATTACAAGGCTTCCACTCTGAACTGAATTTTGAAAACTTGCAAGTTGTGAAAGTTAGACTAGCTGGAAAACTAATTTCTCCTTGTGTATATATGTTTTTGAATTAATATGTAGCCAAATCAATTGCTGTACCATATTTTACATAAATGGAATAGTTTAAAGGTTAAACACAAAGCTTAACTATAAATTTTTATTTTTTAATTTCTGTTAGTTGTATGTACTGTGCCTGTTTGGGTTGCTGCTTCATATGTATGCACATAATACTGTTTTCATGTATGACTGTGTGAGCTTTGATGCAGTATTTTAGAGTAAAAGTTCTATTTAAAAAATGTCTGAACAAGATGGAGAAGTGTCTTTATCAACAAAAAAGATGTGACAATAATTATGGGACATTGATATAGACCACTGGTATTATTTTTATATGCTACTGATTGAAAACATGGGAGACCCACTGACCTTTCAGCTCTTTTCCATAGTTAAGTCTATTAGAGCCCATGAAAACATGGATCTTGATTTCCTATTTGATCTACCTGCTGAGAAGTTTAGAATCAAATATGTGACCCTCTTCTATTACATGAAAAGTATTGGTGCCATGTGTACTGCTGTACTCAGCTTATGCTTTCCAGAATGTATTTTATCTCTGTTTTTTATTTTAACCTGAATATATTTGCATGTAATTCTTCAAGTGTTTTATTATAAATGTATTGATACAGTCAAGATATTATGGATGAAGATGAATTAACTGAAAGAATTTAATGAAGGGGGCTGTGAAACATGAAGTTCCTTTTTGTCATTAGTTTTGAACAGAGAGTTATTTAAAAATTAGTTTCATTGTTTTCAGTAATGAATATCTTGAGTAGAACCCGGCATTCTAAGTGATCCCAGTGAAGTGAAAGATAACAAAGAAATTAATTGACCTATATTTTCAGTAATGTTCTCTACATGAAGTATAGACAGAACAGATGTTTTCTGTTTTAAGTTGCATGTGTCTTTTATTTCTCACTTGTCATGCTGTAAAAAGTGTTGGTTTAGTAAATGTTTAATTTTGAGAAACATAATACACAGTTTTAGAGTTGTCACTTCGTGTTACTTCATATTACAAGGCTTCCACTCTGAACTGAATTTTGAAAACTTGCAAGTTGTGAAAGTTAGACTAGCTGGAAAACTAATTTCTCCTTGTGTATATATGTTTTTGAATTAATATGTAGCCAAATCAATTGCTGTACCATATTTTACATAAATGGAATAGTTTAAAGGTTAAACACAAAGCTTAACTATAAATTTTTATTTTTTAATTTCTGTTAGTTGTATGTACTGTGCCTGTTTGGGTTGCTGCTTCATATGTATGCACATAATACTGTTTTCATGTATGACTGTGTGAGCTTTGATGCAGTATTTTAGAGTAAAAGTTCTATTTAAAAAATGTCTGAACAAGATGGAGAAGTGTCTTTATCAACAAAAAAGATGTGACAATAATTATGGGACATTGATATAGACCACTGGTATTATTTTTATATGCTACTGATTGAAAACATGGGAGACCCACTGACCTTTCAGCTCTTTTCCATAGTTAAGTCTATTAGAGCCCATGAAAACATGGATCTTGATTTCCTATTTGATCTACCTGCTGAGAAGTTTAGAATCAAATATGTGACCCTCTTCTATTACATGAAAAGTATTGGTGCCATGTGTACTGCTGTACTCAGCTTATGCTTTCCAGAATGTATTTTATCTCTGTTTTTTATTTTAACCTGAATATATTTGCTGTATTTATTTTTGTAATCAATTTCAAGTCAATTCTTCAAGTGTTTTATTATAAATGTATTGATACAGTCAAATATGTGCTTCCCTGGTGCCACAATTGGTAAAGAATCTACCTGCACTGCAGTAGACCTGGGTTGATCTCTGGGTCAAGAAGATCACCTGAAGAAGGGAATGGTTACCCACTCTAGTATTCTTACCTGAAGATTTCTATGGACAAGGATCCTGACAGGCTACAAAGAGTCAGGCACGATGGAGTGACTGACAGTAAAGGACAATGAAGATCTTCAAGTAACTGGTAGGATTAAAAAAAAAAAAAAAAAGAAAAGGAAAGGAAGATGCAGGTATGGGCCCTGCCCCCTTGGGAGACCTGACAAACAGGAAAGGTTTTCACACCCTGGGAAGATGCTCTGACCAGTGGGGAGATCAGCCAGGGCAGAAAAGAGCTTCTCAGAGGAGGGGATAGAAACCAGTTTTTGATAGGCAGAACAGAAGAGACATCTGCACAGTCCTCACCACCAGCCTTTGTGCCTCAACCTAAGACATAGTTCCTCTGCTATGGACAGGAGCTGAGTATTAAACCATGGAGTTTAGAGGACAGACCCAGGAATAAGGCTGCTATTGGCTGTGTGAACACAACTTGAAGTGTCTGTAGTGTGGAGGCCCACTCATTATTCAGTGCAGGCTTTGGTCACCACGACACCAGTCACAGCTGTCTATTTCAGTTCAATGTTTCCCTAGGTGTCGATATTCACTCTTGCCATCTGCTGTTTGACCACTTCCAATTTACCTTGACTCATGGACCTAACATTCCAGGTTCCTATGCAATATTATTCTTTGCAGTATCAGACTTTACTTTCACCACCAGACACATCCACTACTGGCTAGTGTTCCCACTTTGGCTTAGCTTCTTCACATTGTATACATGGAACAAATAATTTTATGTGACAATAATTATGGGACATTGATATAGACCACTGGTATTATTTTTATATGCTACTGATTGAAAACATGGGAGACCCACTGACCTTTCAGCTCTTTTCCATAGTTAAGTCTATTAGAGCCCATGAAAACATGGATCTTGATTTCCTATTTGATCTACCTGCTGAGAAGTTTAGAATCAAATATGTGACCCTCTTCTATTACATGAAAAGTATTGGTGCCATGTGTACTGCTGTACTCAGCTTATGCTTTCCAGAATGTATTTTATCTCTGTTTTTTATTTTAACCTGAATATATTTGCTGTATTTATTTTTGTAATCAATTTCAAGTCAATTCTTCAAGTGTTTTATTATAAATGTATTGATACAGTCAAATATGTGCTTCCCTGGTGCCACAATTGGTAAAGAATCTACCTGCACTGCAGTAGACCTGGGTTGATCTCTGGGTCAAGAAGATCACCTGAAGAAGGGAATGGTTACCCACTCTAGTATTCTTACCTGAAGATTTCTATGGACAAGGATCCTGACAGGCTACAAAGAGTCAGGCACGATGGAGTGACTGACAGTAAAGGACAATGAAGATCTTCAAGTAACTGGTAGGATTAAAAAAAAAAAAAAAAAAGAAAAGGAAAGGAAGATGCAGGTATGGGCCCTGCCCCCTTGGGAGACCTGACAAACAGGAAAGGTTTTCACACCCTGGGAAGATGCTCTGACCAGTGGGGAGATCAGCCAGGGCAGAAAAGAGCTTCTCAGAGGAGGGGATAGAAACCAGTTTTTGATAGGCAGAACAGAAGAGACATCTGCACAGTCCTCACCACCAGCCTTTGTGCCTCAACCTAAGACATAGTTCCTCTGCTATGGACAGGAGCTGAGTATTAAACCATGGAGTTTAGAGGACAGACCCAGGAATAAGGCTGCTATTGGCTGTGTGAACACAACTTGAAGTGTCTGTAGTGTGGAGGCCCACTCATTATTCAGTGCAGGCTTTGGTCACCACGACACCAGTCACAGCTGTCTATTTCAGTTCAATGTTTCCCTAGGTGTCGATATTCACTCTTGCCATCTGCTGTTTGACCACTTCCAATTTACCTTGACTCATGGACCTAACATTCCAGGTTCCTATGCAATATTATTCTTTGCAGTATCAGACTTTACTTTCACCACCAGACACATCCACTACTGGCTAGTGTTCCCACTTTGGCTTAGCTTCTTCATTCCTTCTGGAACTATTTCTCTGCTCTTCTCCACTAGCATGCTGGACACCTGCCAACCTGCAGAGTTCATCTTACAGTGGCATATCTTTTTTCCATTTCATACTGTTCATGGTGTTATCAAGGCAAGAATGCTGAAGTGGTCTGCCATTCTTTTCTCCAGTGGACCACATTTTGTCAGAAGTCTCCACCCTGACCCACCCATCTTGGGTGGATCTGCATGGCATGGCTCGTAGTTCATTGAGTTAGCCAAGGTTGTGTTTCATGCGATCAATTTGGTTAATTTTCTGTGATTGTAGTTTCTGTTCTGCTTGCTCTCTGAGAGATGAGGATAAAAGTCTTGTGAAGGCTTCCTGAGGACGGATTGACTGTAGAAAAATATTTTATATAGAACCATAAAAAGCCAGGATTGTCAAAAGTAATTCTAAAGAGAAAGAACAAAACAGGAGTCATAACCTACTGTCTCAGATTTCAGATGACTCTACAAAGCTACAGTAATCAAAAACAGACATATAGGTCA
This sequence comes from Tragulus kanchil, assembly GCA_022376925.1. NCBI lineage: Eukaryota > Metazoa > Chordata > Mammalia > Artiodactyla > Tragulidae > Tragulus > Tragulus kanchil. The sequence goes on from JAIOJX010000004.1 coordinate 25,083,194, forward strand.
GTGAAGCAGGCTAGAGGGCCCAGAAATAAACCCAAATACCTATAGACAATTACTCTTTGTTAAAGGGTGTAGGAACATACAATGAGGAAAAGACAGTCTCTTTAGCCAATTGTATTGGGAAAAGTTGGACAACCTCATTAAATCTTTTTTTTTTTTTTTTTTTAATTTTGGCCTCTTTTATTGGTCTTTCGTTTATTTATTTTCATCCATCTTTGTTCTTTGGCCTGTGTGAAGCTCCATCGCAGTGGCCTCTCTTGTCGCAGAGAACTGGGCTCTGGGCCATGTGCTGCAGAGTGCTGGCTCATAAGTGGACACACTGGTTCAGCTGCTTTGGTTAAAGGGTTTTTGCAAGGCAGACACTTATTCGCAGGCTTTTCACCCAGTCACAGCTGTCTATTTCAGTTCAATGTTTCCCTAGGTGTCGATATTCACTCTTGCCATCTGCTGTTTGACCACTTCCAATTTACCTTGACTCATGGACCTAACATTCCAGGTTCCTATGCAATATTATTCTTTGCAGTATCAGACTTTACTTTCACCACCAGACACATCCACTACTGGCTAGTGTTCCCACTTTGGCTTAGCTTCTTCATTCCTTCTGGAACTATTTCTCTGCTCTTCTCCACTAGCATGCTGGACACCTGCCAACCTGCAGAGTTCATCTTACAGTGGCATATCTTTTTTCCATTTCATACTGTTCATGGTGTTATCAAGGCAAGAATGCTGAAGTGGTCTGCCATTCTTTTCTCCAGTGGACCACATTTTGTCAGAAGTCTCCACCCTGACCCACCCATCTTGGGTGGATCTGCATGGCATGGCTCGTAGTTCATTGAGTTAGCCAAGGTTGTGTTTCATGCGATCAATTTGGTTAATTTTCTGTGATTGTAGTTTCTGTTCTGCTTGCTCTCTGAGAGATGAGGATAAAAGTCTTGTGAAGGCTTCCTGAGGACGGATTGACTGTAGAAAAATATTTTATATAGAACCATAAAAAGCCAGGATTGTCAAAAGTAATTCTAAAGAGAAAGAACAAAACAGGAGTCATAACCTACTGTCTCAGATTTCAGATGACTCTACAAAGCTACAGTAATCAAAAACAGACATATAGGTCAGTGAAGCAGGCTAGAGGGCCCAGAAATAAACCCAAATACCTATAGACAATTACTCTTTGTTAAAGGGTGTAGGAACATACAATGAGGAAAAGACAGTCTCTTTAGCCAATTGTATTGGGAAAAGTTGGACAACCTCATTAAATCTTTTTTTTTTTTTTTTTTTAATTTTGGCCTCTTTTATTGGTCTTTCGTTTATTTATTTTCATCCATCTTTGTTCTTTGGCCTGTGTGAAGCTCCATCGCAGTGGCCTCTCTTGTCGCAGAGAACTGGGCTCTGGGCCATGTGCTGCAGAGTGCTGGCTCATAAGTGGACACACTGGTTCAGCTGCTCCACGGCATGTGGGATCTTCCCAGGCCACAGATTGAACCATCATTCCTTGCACTGCAAGGCAGACACTTTACCCATTGGACCACTAGGGAAGCCCCTCAATAAATCCTTGACATTAGAATTCTTCCTCACACCATACACAAGAATGAACTCAAAATGGCTTAAAGACTTAAATATAAGCATGGCATCATAAAAGTTTTAGAAGAGATCAAGGAAAACCTTTCTCTGACATAAATCATAGTAATATTTCTTAGATCAGGTTACCAAGGCAACAGAAATAAAAGCAAAAATAAACAAACAGGACTTAATCAAACTTACAAGCTTCTGCAAAGCAAAAGAAACCATGAACAAAATGAAAAGCCAACCAATAGACACGGAGAAAATGTTTGCAAATGATGCAAACTGACAAGAGTTTAACTTCTAAAATATACAGACAGATAATACAACTCAATAATTGTTAAAAAATTGAAAAATGGGCAGAATATTGATATAGACATTTATCCAAATAAGACATATATATGCCCAATAGGCATATGAAAAAAGGCTCATCATTGCTTATTATTAAAGAAATGCAAATCAAAACTACAATGAAGTACCACCACTCACCAGTCAGAATAGCTATCATTTAAAAGTCTACAAATAATAAGTGTTAAAGAGGGCATGGAGAAAAGGGAATCCTCTTACACTGTTGGTGGAAATGTAAATTGGTACAGCCATTATGGAAAACAGTATGGGGGTTCCTCAAAAAACTAAGAATGGAATTATTATACACTCTAGAAATCCCACTCCAGGGCATATACTTTGACAAAACTATAATTGGAAAAGATACATACATCCCTATGTTCATAGCAGCACTATTTATAATAGCCAAGACATGGAAACAACATATATGCCTACTGGCAGATAAATGGATAAATAAGATGTGATATATACATATAACATCTTATTTATCCATTTGCATATACATATATATATGTATATATATGTATATATGTGTGTGTGTGTATATATATATATATATATGCATGTGTATATACACACAGTGACACATACACAATTGAATAGTATGTAGACATCAAGAAAGAATAAAATATTTGTAGCAAAATGGATGGACCTAAAAATTGTCGTACTAAACAATGCAAATCAGAAAGGCAAATGACACATAATATCATTTATATGTGGAATCTAAACTATGGCACAAATGAATATATCCATAAAACAGAAACTGATTCACATAGAGAACACATTTGTGACTATCACTGGGAAGGGGAAGTGAGAAAAGGAAGGACTGAAAGGAAAGAGTGGAAGCTTTGGATTATCAGATGCAAACTAGTAGGTATAGGATGGATAAACAACAGGTTCTACCCTAGAGGACAGGAAACTAACAATATTCGATATTCTCTGATAAACTAGAATGGAAAACAATATGAAGAAGAATACAAATACATATGTATGTATGTATAACGGAGTCACTTTGCTATAGGGCAGAAATACAATATTGTAAATCAATTATTCTTTAACATTTTTTAAAACTAAAAACATGAAAGTATTATTTTTTGTATTAGAGAACAAGTAGCTAATCAGTTCAGTGATATGTCCGTTATTCCTTTGTGTTCATTTGTGTGCATGCTTGTGTGCGTGTACATGTGAGAACTTAAAGTCACGTTCAGTTTTGAAGTTATCATTCTTCTGGATGTTTAAAATATTCTTCCTGAACTGTCACAATTTTCTCACCCACACCTAGCTCTTTAGCACTTTTTAAAATCAACTTACATTTATTTACTTTTTTCAAAGTGTTGATTTTGTTTTCATAATACAATTTAATTTTCACATTCAAAAAAAGAAATTTACTATAACAAGTAAACTAAGAATGGAATTATTATACACTCTAAAATCCTCCAGGGCAAAACAAATTTCCCCTAAGTTCATAGCAGCACTATTTATAATAGCCAAGACATGGAAACAACATATATGCCTACTGGCAGATAAATGGATAAATAAGATGTGATATATACATATAACATCTTATTTATCCATTTGCATATACATATATATATGTATATATATGTATATATGTGTGTGTGTGTATATATATATATATATATGCATGTGTATATACACACAGTGACACATACACAATTGAATAGTATGTAGACATCAAGAAAGAATAAAATATTTGTAGCAAAATGGATGGACCTAAAAATTGTCGTACTAAACAATGCAAATCAGAAAGGCAAATGACACATAATATCATTTATATGTGGAATCTAAACTATGGCACAAATGAATATATCCATAAAACAGAAACTGATTCACATAGAGAACACATTTGTGACTATCACTGGGAAGGGGAAGTGAGAAAAGGAAGGACTGAAAGGAAAGAGTGGAAGCTTTGGATTATCAGATGCAAACTAGTAGGTATAGGATGGATAAACAACAGGTTCTACCCTAGAGGACAGGAAACTAACAATATTCGATATTCTCTGATAAACTAGAATGGAAAACAATATGAAGAAGAATACAAATACATATGTATGTATGTATAACGGAGTCACTTTGCTATAGGGCAGAAATACAATATTGTAAATCAATTATTCTTTAACATTTTTTAAAACTAAAAACATGAAAGTATTATTTTTTGTATTAGAGAACAAGTAGCTAATCAGTTCAGTGATATGTCCGTTATTCCTTTGTGTTCATTTGTGTGCATGCTTGTGTGCGTGTACATGTGAGAACTTAAAGTCACGTTCAGTTTTGAAGTTATCATTCTTCTGGATGTTTAAAATATTCTTCCTGAACTGTCACAATTTTCTCACCCACACCTAGCTCTTTAGCACTTTTTAAAATCAACTTACATTTATTTAGTTTTTTCAAAGTGTTGATTTTGTTTTCATAATACAATTTAATTTTCACATTCATGTTTTATTTTAAATAATATTTAATGGAAATTTATAACTATAACAAGTAAACTTGCATAGATAATTTTAAGAAGTATAGAATTGAATCTTGGTAAGAGGTTGACCCACTGATAGAAGCAAATGTGAGTGAGATTATTAGAGAAAAGCGTCAAGGCTATGGTGATTCAGCTACTGCAGGGCATCAATAGGTGAATTTCTAGTGTGTTTTGATTGCATTTAGTTGGAGGCTGAAATTTTAAAATGAAATGCTAAGATCCCCTGTGTATCATGGTTCACCTTTATTGAGATATTTACCCTACGATTTATTTCATTTTACCTTACAAATTGAAATAGAAAATGTCATTGATCAGACATCAGGTGTAAAAAGTAGGAAAACAGGTTACTGAGTTAAATTACATTTAAGGGAAAAAAGTCTGCCATCTTCTATCAACCTCAGTATTTGAAAATATTTGCTTAATAGATTTCTTATAAGAATTTATGAAAACCACTTGTTTTTAATTATTGAATGTTTAAAATGACTAATTTTCTTTAAAATTTTGAAAGTTAATTAGCAGAACATACTTTATTCTTTACCTAATACACCCTTTAAAATTATACCTTGCATGTTTTTAAATCTCTTAGCTTATTTATTTTAGCTCATTTATCTTTTAGTTGAGCATTGTTCTTAACGTATTACAATTGAGACATTTATATATTGAATTTTATGTTTGCCCTGTTAAGTTTGCAATCTAAAATTGCACCAATTGGTTATCTCTAATAAGAGAAGTCAGTAGAAACATTTTTAAAACTAAAAACATGAAAGTATTATTTTTTGTATTAGAGAACAAGTAGCTAATCAGTTCAGTGATATGTCCGTTATTCCTTTGTGTTCATTTGTGTGCATGCTTGTGTGCGTGTACATGTGAGAACTTAAAGTCACGTTCAGTTTTGAAGTTATCATTCTTCTGGATGTTTAAAATATTCTTCCTGAACTGTCACAATTTTCTCACCCACACCTAGCTCTTTAGGACTTATTAAAATCAACTTACATATATTTAGTATTTTCAAAGTGTTGATTTTGTTTTCATAATACAATTTAATTTTCACATTCATGTTTTATTTTAAATAATATTTAATGGAAATTTATAACTATAACAAGTAAACTTGCATAGATAATTTTAAGAAGTATAGAATTGAATCTTGGTAAGAGGTTGACCCACTGATAGAAGCAAATGTGAGTGAGATTATTAGAGAAAAGCGTCAAGGCTATGGTGATTCAGCTACTGCAGGGCATCAATAGGTGAATTTCTAGTGTGTTTTGATTGCATTTAGTTGGAGGCTGAAATTTTAAAATGAAATGCTAAGATCCCCTGTGTATCATGGTTCACCTTTATTGAGATATTTACCCTACGATTTATTTCATTTTACCTTACAAATTGAAATAGAAAATGTCATTGATCAGACATCAGGTGTAAAAAGTAGGAAAACAGGTTACTGAGTTAAATTACATTTAAGGGAAAAAAGTCTGCCATCTTCTATCAACCTCAGTATTTGAAAATATTTGCTTAATAGATTTCTTATAAGAATTTATGAAAACCACTTGTTTTTAATTATTGAATGTTTAAAATGACTAATTTTCTTTAAAATTTTGAAAGTTAATTAGCAGAACATACTTTATTCTTTACCTAATACACCCTTTAAAATTATACCTTGCATGTTTTTAAATCTCTTAGCTTATTTATTTTAGCTCATTTATCTTTTAGTTGAGCATTGTTCTTAACGTATTACAATTGAGACATTTATATATTGAATTTTTTTATGTTTGCCCTGTTAAGTTTGCAATCTAAAAATTGCACCAATTGGTTATCTCTAATAAGAGAAGTCAGTAGAAACCACTTTCATTTATGAACTTAAGATAACATAAATTGAACAATAATTTGACCATGGAAGAAACATCAAAGCCATAATCCAATCAGATGGATGAGCATGTTCTCATGTGAAGGAGTCACAGGTGCACACCTCAAATGCTAGGCAACATTTATTGGCAGAAATTTACAAACAGAGAAATAGAGTGCACATATCATGTTAACTCTAATCATTTAGTCTAATCTAGGGATAGATGGTCAGTGTGCCAGGAGAGAGGGGCATTGCTCGTGTATCATTGATGTTTCCCAGTTGTGTCCAACTCTGTGACATCATGGACTGCAGTACACCAGTTCTCCCTGTCCCTCACCGTCTCCCAAAGTTTTCCTAAGTTCATCAGTGGTGCCATCCTGCCCTCTCATCCTCTGATGCTCTTTTCTTCTGCCCTCAATGTTTCTTAGCATCAGGGACTTTTCCAGTGAGTCAATTGTTAGCATCAGATGACCAAAATACTGGAGCTTCAGCTTCACAGTGGTCCTTCCAATGAGTATTCACGGTTGTTTTCTTTTAAGAGTTACTGGGTTGATTTTCTTGCTGTCTGAGGAACTCTCAGGAGTCTTCTCCAGCACCCTAGTTCAAAGACATCAGTTCTTTGATGTTTTGCCTTCTTTATGGTCCAGCTCTCAAAACTGTATGAGACCACTGAGAAGACCATAGCCATAATGACATGAGCTTTTGCTAGCATATCCCATGTGATTCTTTACCTATTTATAGATTGGGGACAGTGGAGGTCTGTTGGTTAGAAAAGAGAGCTTATTGGAGAGAGACTACCTCTGGAACCCAATAGCTGGCATCAGTCTGTTCTGTGGAAGTAATTCAGAACTCCTTAGCTAGTTCTTTGTCAAGACACCAAGAGCTGAAAGGAAATTAACCTGTTCCCTAATCTAATCAGTGCACATGAAGATTCTTCATAGGGTACCATCTTGCCCTCTTCAAGTCTGGAAACTCTCTATGCATGATCTAGGCTGTCCAGTATGTCATCTCTCTCACTGGGTTTTAATTTTAGCTAAATTTTTGACTTTTTATATATTGAATTTTTTTATGTTTGCCCTGTTAAGTTTGCAATCTAAAAATTGCACCAATTGGTTATCTCTAATAAGAGAAGTCAGTAGAAACCACTTTCATTTATGAACTTAAGATAACATAAATTGAACAATAATTTGACCATGGAAGAAACATCAAAGCCATAATCCAATCAGATGGATGAGCATGTTCTCATGTGAAGGAGTCACAGGTGCACACCTCAAATGCTAGGCAACATTTATTGGCAGAAATTTACAAACAGAGAAATAGAGTGCACATATCATGTTAACTCTAATCATTTAGTCTAATCTAGGGATAGATGGTCAGTGTGCCAGGAGAGAGGGGCATTGCTCGTGTATCATTGATGTTTCCCAGTTGTGTCCAACTCTGTGACATCATGGACTGCAGTACACCAGTTCTCCCTGTCCCTCACCGTCTCCCAAAGTTTTCCTAAGTTCATCAGTGGTGCCATCCTGCCCTCTCATCCTCTGATGCTCTTTTCTTCTGCCCTCAATGTTTCTTAGCATCAGGGACTTTTCCAGTGAGTCAATTGTTAGCATCAGATGACCAAAATACTGGAGCTTCAGCTTCACAGTGGTCCTTCCAATGAGTATTCACGGTTGTTTTCTTTTAAGAGTTACTGGGTTGATTTTCTTGCTGTCTGAGGAACTCTCAGGAGTCTTCTCCAGCACCCTAGTTCAAAGACATCAGTTCTTTGATGTTTTGCCTTCTTTATGGTCCAGCTCTCAAAACTGTATGAGACCACTGAGAAGACCATAGCCATAATGACATGAGCTTTTGCTAGCATATCCCATGTGATTCTTTACCTATTTATAGATTGGGGACAGTGGAGGTCTGTTGGTTAGAAAAGAGAGCTTATTGGAGAGAGACTACCTCTGGAACCCAATAGCTGGCATCAGTCTGTTCTGTGGAAGTAATTCAGAACTCCTTAGCTAGTTCTTTGTCAAGACACCAAGAGCTGAAAGGAAATTAACCTGTTCCCTAATCTAATCAGTGCACATGAAGATTCTTCATAGGGTACCATCTTGCCCTCTTCAAGTCTGGAAACTCTCTATGCATGATCTAGGCTGTCCAGTATGTCATTCCTGGGTAATTTCATCTCTCTCACTGAGAGGAAAATGTGGTATTATTATTCCCAATGCTATAACTATTAAACTTTGAGCATTCTTTAACTTGATAATGCCACATCCTAACTATCTATGATATGCTGTCCTCCAGAATTTATAAATGGGCTGACGTCTTTAGTCCTAAGATTAACTGTAACAAGAAAGAACTTTAACAGTTTGTGTAAATTACATCAACACTTTTCAACTCACATGTACCTACATTCCAGTTACAGTTTTTTCCCTGTCCCATTTTTTTTTGGGCAAATACTAGTTAACCTAAAGTGATTTAAAATAAAAGTTTAAGCAAAATCACAGTATCATAAAAGCACTTGAAGTAATTAAATTGTTTCCTTTATTGCAAATTTTATTTTAAATCTTCCCAATTATCGTCATCATTGACAATATAATCAGGACTTAATGTTGAGTTGCTATTAATTTTTAATGCTTCTTAACTTGTTTAATACAGTGTATAATTTGGTACTGAATGTTTTATTGGAACTAAGCTTTGAATCCTTTGCCATCATTCATACAAAACTAATATTTTATTCAATTGACACCCCTCTGTCTCCCACTCCTGGCCTGCATTTCATCTTAGAATGTATATAGCAGTGTAAACTGTTTAATACTTTAGAATATTTATAAATGAGAATTCACTTTTAGAAAATACAGTAAAACTTTCTCCCAGGATTAAGTAAAAAAATGCATAGTTATAAAATGTAGCTAGAAGTACTGACTTCTCAACAAATTTTCAGCTACAGACTTCTGTTAATCAAATGACATCTGTCTGTCTTGGATGAAGCTAAATATTTATGATAAGTTTTTTCTTTTGGAAAAAAGTGAAATTATAGGTCAATTAAATCCTCAGAAGAGTTTTAACCAATACTGTGCTTGGCCAGCAGCTTTCCAGGGACTTTTGTCTTGAGTTAAGGATGCATTTCTTAAAGCTTAGCTTATTAACACCAGCTAATGTTTTCAAATTGGTAGATAGCTCATATTCTCTTGGGAATATGTAGGTGCTTGTCTAGTCAGGATTTCAAATACTGATAGTGAATCATAATTAAAGTATAGCTATAGTTTCATGAATATTAAATAACTCCATAAGAAGAATTAACTTGAGTCATAGATCATTTAGATGAAAGCTGATAAACTTCTTTAGCAAGTATGATATTTTCAGGGAATGAATTCAGGTTCAAGAGAAATGTCATTTTCTTTCATTTTTTTCCTATAATTCACATTAATCGCTCTGTGTGATTCAGAAAATTTAGCAAAGTCCTTTTTTTTTTCAGTTGTTTTAGGTATAAACTCCATCATAACCTACTACTTTTCTCTTTTGATCTTCCTTCCATAAGACAAAACTTTTAACATTGGGTACCTACATTCCAGTTACAGTTTTTTCCCTGTCCCATTTTTTTTTGGGCAAATACTAGTTAACCTAAAGTGATTTAAAATAAAAGTTTAAGCAAAATCACAGTATCATAAAAGCACTTGAAGTAATTAAATTGTTTCCTTTATTGCAAATTTTATTTTAAATCTTCCCAATTATCGTCATCATTGACAATATAATCAGGACTTAATGTTGAGTTGCTATTAATTTTTAATGCTTCTTAACTTGTTTAATACAGTGTATAATTTGGTACTGAATGTTTTATTGGAACTAAGCTTTGAATCCTTTGCCATCATTCATACAAAACTAATATTTTATTCAATTGACACCCCTCTGTCTCCCACTCCTGGCCTGCATTTCATCTTAGAATGTATATAGCAGTGTAAACTGTTTAATACTTTAGAATATTTATAAATGAGAATTCACTTTTAGAAAATACAGTAAAACTTTCTCCCAGGATTAAGTAAAAAAATGCATAGTTATAAAATGTAGCTAGAAGTACTGACTTCTCAACAAATTTTCAGCTACAGACTTCTGTTAATCAAATGACATCTGTCTGTCTTGGATGAAGCTAAATATTTATGATAAGTTTTTTCTTTTGGAAAAAAGTGAAATTATAGGTCAATTAAATCCTCAGAAGAGTTTTAACCAATACTGTGCTTGGCCAGCAGCTTTCCAGGGACTTTTGTCTTGAGTTAAGGATGCATTTCTTAAAGCTTAGCTTATTAACACCAGCTAATGTTTTCAAATTGGTAGATAGCTCATATTCTCTTGGGAATATGTAGGTGCTTGTCTAGTCAGGATTTCAAATACTGATAGTGAATCATAATTAAAGTATAGCTATAGTTTCATGAATATTAAATAACTCCATAAGAAGAATTAACTTGAGTCATAGATCATTTAGATGAAAGCTGATAAACTTCTTTAGCAAGTATGATATTTTCAGGGAATGAATTCAGGTTCAAGAGAAATGTCATTTTCTTTCATTTTTTTCCTATAATTCACATTAATCGCTCTGTGTGATTCAGAAAATTTAGCAAAGTCCTTTTTTTTTTCAGTTGTTTTAGGTATAAACTCCATCATAACCTACTACTTTTCTATTTTGATCTTCTCTTCCGTAAGATGGCATTTCAAATCAAAGGTAGGTGACGTAGGGATGCTTCCATGACCTGCATAATGCTATGACCTGAAAGAAAGTCCCAACACTACTTTTTCATCCCTCATGATGTAATTCGCCCACTGGGTCTATCCTTTGTCTCATAATGGAAACTTTACATCTGCTGCCAAGAAGTCCACATCACCACTTAATCACTAACTGTACTGTCCACTCTAGCACTGGGGGGGTCAATTTTCCTTGCCCCAACCTAAAATCTATTTAGGATAATGCAGCATTCTATGCTATTCAAAATTATACTGGAAAAAGTATACTACTCACTAACATACTGGGTTTACATATAGATTATAAAACACTCTCATGGGTTCCTCAGATGGTGCTTTTTCATTTTTAAATTTTTATTGGCATATAATTGGCTTACAATGTTAAGTGGATCAGATACATATGTGTGTGTGTGTGTGTGTATCCACTTAAAAATTATTTTCCCATGTACTGGAGATTAAACAACGCATATCTAAAATAAAAAGAGATTACTGAACAAATCAAAAGAGAAATAAGGAGCTTCCCCTGGTGGTCCAGTGGATAAGGACATCGCCTTGCAGTGCAAGGGGTGCCGGTTTGATCCCTGGCCTGGGAAGATCCCATGTGCCGTGGAGCGGCTGGACTGATGTGTCCAATCACCGAGCTGGAGCTCTGGAGCGCATGCGCCCAGAGCCGGTGCTCTGCGACAACAGACACCACCGCGATGGGAGGCCCGCAGGAGCCAAAGAACAAAGACAGATGAAAATAGAGAAATGAAAAACCAATAGAAGTGGCCCTCCCGCTCCCCTCCCTCCCCAACCCGACCCCCGCTCAAAATTAAAGTAAATAAATAAATCTTTAAAAAAAAAAGAGAGAGAAAAAAAAAAAAAAAAAAACTCCTAGAAGAAAATGACCACCAAAACATGACAGTGTAAAACCTATGGGACACTGCAAAAGCAGTGCTAAAAGGGAAGTTTATAGCAATACAATCCTACCTCAAGAAACAAACAAAAAAAATCAAACAGATGACCTAACCCTATGCTTAAAACAACTGGAGAAAGAAGAACAAAAACACCCCAAAGTTAGCAGAAGAAGATAAATCATAAAGATCAGAGCAGAAATAAATGAAAAAGAAATGAAAGAAACAATAGTAAAGATGAATAAAACAAAAAGCTGCTTCTTTGAAAAGGTAAATAAAATTGACAAACCACTGGCCAGACTCATCAAGAAATAAAGAGAGAAGAATCAGATCACCAAAATCAAAAATAAAAAAGAGAGATTACAACAGATAATGCAGAAATCCGAAGAATTCTAAGAGACTATTATGAACAACTCTATGGCAACAAACTGAACAACCTGGAAGAAATGGACAGTTTCTTGGAGAAGATTAATCTCCCAAGACTGAACCAGGAAGAAATAGAAACTGTAAACAACCAAATCACAAGCTCAGAAACCGAATTTGTGATCAAAAACCTACCCCAAAATAAAAGCCCAGGGCCAGATGGCTTCACAGGTGAATTCTACTAAACATTTAAAGAAGAACTAATGCCTGTCCTTCTATAACTCTTTCAAAAAATTGCACAGGAAGGAACACTTCCAAACATTCTGGGAGGCCACCATCACCCTGATACCAGAACCAGGCAACACACAAAAAGAAAATTATAGGCCCATTTCACTGATGAATTTAGATGCCAAAATCCTCAACAAAATACTAGCAAATAGAATTCAACAACACATCAAAAAGCTCATACATCATGATCAAGTCAGGTTCATCCCAGGCATGCAAGGATTCTTCAATATCCACAAATCAATCAATGTGATACACCATATCGACAAATTGAGAGACAAAAATCACATGATCATCTCAATAGATGCAGAAAAAGCCTTCAACAAAGTACAGCATCCATTTATGATAAAAACTTCAGAAAATGGGCATAGAAGGAACCTATCTCAACATAGTGAAAGCCATCTATGAGAAGCCCACAGTGAACATTATCCTCAATGGTGAAAAACTAAAAGTATTCCCTCTAAGATCAAGAACAAGACAGGGGTGTCCACTTTCACCACTATTATTCAACATAGTCCTGGAAGTTTTAGTAACAGCAATAAGAGAAGAAAAAGAACTAAAAGGAATCCAGATTGGAAAAGAAGTAAACCTCTCTATTTATAGACGACATGATATTATACATAGAAAACCCCAAAGACACTATTACAAAACTACTAGAGCTAATCAACAAATTCAGCAAAATTGTACAATACAAAATCAATACACAGAAATCACTGGCATTCCTATACACAAACAATGAAAAATCAGAAAACATAAAGAGGCAATCCTCTTCACCATTGCAACCAAAAGAATCAAATATCTAGGAATAAACCTACCCAAAGAAACAAAAGAACTCTACACAGAAAATTACAAGACACTCATGAGAGATATTAAAGAAGACTTAAACAGATGGAGAGATATTCCATGTTCCTGGATCGGAAGAATCAATATTGTGAAATTGACCATACTACCAAATATCATCTACAGATTCAATGCAATACCTACTCAACTACCATTCACATTTTTCACAGAACTAGACCAAAGAATAACACAGTTCATATGGCAATACAAAAGACCTCAAATAGCCAAAACAATCCTGAGGAAGAAGAATGGAGCTGGAGGGATCAGCCTCCCCAACTTCAAACTCTACTACAAAGCAACAGTCATCAAGACAGTATGGTACTGGCACAGAAACAGAACTATAGACCAATGGAACAAGATCGAGAACCCAGAGATAAAGCCACACACCTATGGGTACCTTATTTTTGACAAAGGAGGTGAAAATCTAAAATGGGACAAAGAGAGTCTCTTCAACAAATGGTGCTGGGAAACTGGACAGCTACATGCAAAAAAATGAAGTTGGAGCATTCCCTGACACCATACACAAAGATCAACTCAAAATGGATTAAAGACCTAAATGTAAGACCAGAAACCATAAAACTCTTAGAGAAGAGTACAGACAAAACACTCAATGATATAATCAAAGAAAGATCATTTATGACCCACCCTCTAGAATATTGGAAATAAAAAGAAAAATGAACATGTGGCACTAATGAAACTTAAAGACTTTTGCACGGCAAAAGATACTACAACCAATGTAAACAGACAACCCACAGAATGGGAGAAAATCATAGCATATGAAACAACAGCAAAGAATTAATTTCCAAAATATACAGACAACTCAGACAACTCAATACTGAAAATACAAACAATCCAATCGAAAAATGAGAAAAAGACCTAAAGATACATCTCTCTGAAGAAGACATACAGATTGCCAAAAAAGAAAAAAAACACACATGAAAAGATGCTCATGTCGCTTATTATTAGAGAAATGCAAATCAAAACTACCATGAGATATCACCTCATACTAGTAAAAATGGCCACCATTAAAAAATCTGCAGACAATAAATGCTGGAGAGGGTGCAGAGATAAGAGAACACTGCTGCATTGTTAGTGGGAATGTCAGTTGAGACAACCACTATGGAAGACAGTATGAATCAAAAAAAAAAAACTGTTCCTAGATCGGAAGAATCAATATTGTGAAATTGACCATACTACCAAATATCATCTACAGATTCAATGCAATACCTACTCAACTACCATTCACATTTTTCACAGAACTAGACCAAAGAATAACACAGTTCATATGGCAATACAAAAGACCTCAAATAGCCAAAACAATCCTGAGGAAGAAGAATGGAGCTGGAGGGATCAGCCTCCCCAACTTCAAACTCTACTACAAAGCAACAGTCATCAAGACAGTATGGTACTGGCACAGAAACAGAACTATAGACCAATGGAACAAGATCGAGAACCCAGAGATAAAGCCACACACCTATGGGTACCTTATTTTTGACAAAGGAGGTGAAAATCTAAAATGGGACAAAGAGAGTCTCTTCAACAAATGGTGCTGGGAAACTGGACAGCTACATGCAAAAAAATGAAGTTGGAGCATTCCCTGACACCATACACAAAGATCAACTCAAAATGGATTAAAGACCTAAATGTAAGACCAGAAACCATAAAACTCTTAGAGAAGAGTACAGACAAAACACTCAATGATATAATCAAAGAAAGATCATTTATGACCCACCCTCTAGAATATTGGAAATAAAAAGAAAAATGAACATGTGGCACTAATGAAACTTAAAGACTTTTGCACGGCAAAAGATACTACAACCAATGTAAACAGACAACCCACAGAATGGGAGAAAATCATAGCATATGAAACAACAGCAAAGAATTAATTTCCAAAATATACAGACAACTCAGACAACTCAATACTGAAAATACAAACAATCCAATCGAAAAATGAGAAAAAGACCTAAAGATACATCTCTCTGAAGAAGACATACAGATTGCCAAAAAAGAAAAAAAACACACATGAAAAGATGCTCATGTCGCTTATTATTAGAGAAATGCAAATCAAAACTACCATGAGATATCACCTCATACTAGTAAAAATGGCCACCATTAAAAAATCTGCAGACAATAAATGCTGGAGAGGGTGCAGAGATAAGAGAACACTGCTGCATTGTTAGTGGGAATGTCAGTTGAGACAACCACTATGGAAGACAGTATGGAGATACCTTTAAAAAAATTAAAATAGAAGCACCATATTACCCAGAAATTCCATTATTAAGCTTGTATCCTGATGAAATCAAAATTGAAAGAGACACCTGTACCTTGGTGTTCACTGAAGCACTCTATACAATAGCTAGATCATGGAAGCTACCTAGTTGTCCATTGACGAATGAATGGATAAACAAACTCTGGTATATATACAATGAAATACTTCTCAGCCATGAAAAGAAACACAGAAGAATCAGTCCTAATGAGGTGGATGAATCTAAAACCTATTTTAAAAAGTGAAGTAAGCCAAAAAGAAAAGGTCAAATACAGTATATAAACATATATATATGGGATCTAGAGGACTGGTACTAATAAATGCACATGCAAGCAACGATGGAGAAACAGACTTAGAGAATAGACCTACGGTCATGGGGGAGGGAAGATCGGGTGAGAGATATGGAAAGAGCAACAAGGAAACATTTTTGAGCAACAAGGAAACATATTACATATCTCATATGTAATAGAGATAACCACTGTGATTAAGCTGTAAGACCAAAGGAACCTACATGAGGACTAAGCATCAACCTGGGGGAATGGGAAGGGGGAAAAGGAAAGGAGGGCTCAGAGGAGAGGTGTCAGGAATATACCTATGACTGTTTGGGGATTATGTATACCTGTACAAAAGAAAACTCTGTAAAAATGTATAACAATAACTTCGCTGTATACCTGAAGCTAATGTAACTTTGTAAAACAAATATACCCCAATTTAAATAGATTATTTTCCCATATAGGTCATTGCAAGGCAAAATAATTAATACTCTTAATACTTAATACTCTTAATAGTAAAAGAATTAAGTAGAGTTTCCTGTGCTATACAGCAGACTCTTATTGGTTACCTATTTTATATATAGTAGTATGTATATGTCAGTCATAGTCTATCCTTGATTCTACTTCTGTTTTATAAATAGGTTCATTTTTAACTTTTTTGGTGAAGGTTCTGCATACGATATAAGTAATGTCATATATTTGTCTTTCTGTGTCTCAGTGTGACAATCTCTAGGTCCATTCTTGTTGCTGCAGATGGCATTATTTTGTTCTTTTTAATGGCTGGATAATATTCCATTGCATATATGTGCCATATATTTTTTATCCATTCCTCTGTTGATGGGTATTTAGATTGATTCCATGTCACTTTATCTCATATCCTGCATGCATGGGGGAATCTGTGGGTCATGTGTCCCACAAAGGTAAAGCATGAACTTTTAACTCTACTACTCTACTAACCTGTACCTTGGTGTTCACTGAAGCACTCTATACAATAGCTAGATCATGGAAGCTACCTAGTTGTCCATTGACGAATGAATGGATAAACAAACTCTGGTATATATACAATGAAATACTTCTCAGCCATGAAAAGAAACACAGAAGAATCAGTCCTAATGAGGTGGATGAATCTAAAACCTATTTTAAAAAGTGAAGTAAGCCAAAAGAAAAGGTCAAATACAGTATATAAACATATATATATGGGATCTAGAGGACTGGTACTAATAAATGCACATGCAAGCAACGATGGAGAAACAGACTTAGAGAATAGACCTACGGTCATGGGGGAGGGAAGATCGGGTGAGAGATATGGAAAGAGCAACAAGGAAACATTTTTGAGCAACAAGGAAACATATTACATATCTCATATGTAATAGAGATAACCACTGTGATTAAGCTGTAAGACCAAAGGAACCTACATGAGGACTAAGCATCAACCTGGGGGAATGGGAAGGGGGAAAAGGAAAGGAGGGCTCAGAGGAGAGGTGTCAGGAATATACCTATGACTGTTTGGGGATTATGTATACCTGTACAAAAGAAAACTCTGTAAAAATGTATAACAATAACTTCGCTGTATACCTGAAGCTAATGTAACTTTGTAAAACAAATATACCCCAATTTAAATAGATTATTTTCCCATATAGGTCATTGCAAGGCAAAATAATTAATACTCTTAATACTTAATACTCTTAATAGTAAAAGAATTAAGTAGAGTTTCCTGTGCTATACAGCAGACTCTTATTGGTTACCTATTTTATATATAGTAGTATGTATATGTCAGTCATAGTCTATCCTTGATTCTACTTCTGTTTTATAAATAGGTTCATTTTTAACTTTTTTGGTGAAGGTTCTGCATACGATATAAGTAATGTCATATATTTGTCTTTCTGTGTCTCAGTGTGACAATCTCTAGGTCCATTCTTGTTGCTGCAGATGGCATTATTTTGTTCTTTTTAATGGCTGGATAATATTCCATTGCATATATGTGCCATATATTTTTTATCCATTCCTCTGTTGATGGGTATTTAGATTGATTCCATGTCACTTTATCTCATATCCTGCATGCATGGGGGAATCTGTGGGTCATGTGTCCCACAAAGGTAAAGCATGACTCATCTCTACTCTTAAATTCTCAAACCTGTCTGAGAGCTGTAGCCTACTTACCAGCTAACCCTGAGCATAACCCTTTTATGCTCTATTTCAACTCAACTTTCTCTCTAGTTCTATAAGCTATTTGTTCATAGTATAAGAATTTGTTCAAGTGAAAGATGACAATGTCAAGCACAGTACAGAGAAAATCAACAAACATAAAACTCTGCAAGTCTGTTAATGTCTCCCCATTTCACAAAGTCACAGTTTGAAAGTTACATTCAAGACTAAAATTGTAGGACTGTGTTAAGTGGTGATTATTTGATTAGAAATTGCCCCAGAGACCATCACTGATAGAAAGTATTGTTTGACAATGAATACTACACTGTAACAATGTGAATAGGTGTACTCCGTTCAGTCACAGCCTTAAGGACATCAAATGGTATAACAGTGGAAAATCATGAAAGTAAGAAGAAAGAAAAGTAAGGGAGAAAGGAATGCTGGAGCCCTGTATCATATGTTAGATAGGCACTAATCTCTCCAGACTCTAACCAAAATTCACATAATCCACAAAGTCTTCCTTTCCCTCTGACCAGTCCTGTTGCTTCATAACTATTTACTTATAATGACCCCTAAATTCACATTACCTGTATTCTATTTTTGGAGCTCAAGAATAGTGTATTGTAAATAGAAAATGAAAGACACTTTAAGTATTAGGACCCTAGATGAACTGAGTAAAGAAACAAACATCGTAACCACTGTTTCATATATGCAAAACTTAAAAAGTACCTGGACAATAATTAGAATTGAAAGGAAATTTATCAATCATCACTGTCAAAAAGCTTACCAGAACTGGTTCTGGGTCTAGAAATGACTTTATACCTCTGAAATGTCTTAAACATTGAAACAAGTCTTTTAGGAAATTTGAAAAAAGTGGCAGGAAACATTTAAAAAGAGCTGTCATATGTATGATATTAATTTTAAAAGATCAAAACAATGTATCATTGCTTGAAATCAATGAAAATAATATTACAAGCAGAAAGTCATATTTCTAATATTAGGGTATATAATCTATAATTATTTTAGATTAAGGAATTCTATATTGTTGATTCAGAATTATTTTGTTAATTTTGTTTAACATTTTCTTTCTGATAAAATTCAGATTAATGTAATTTAACTGGACTTTACTGTTGTGACTAGCATCTTCCTTCTAATAAGAATAGGACTTTAACTACAAAGGTGCCAAATTTCATTTTCTACTATTTATGTTATAAGTAAAATATAAAACTATAGTATTTATCTGCAAAAGTAATTGTATAAAGTTAAACATATCTAAATTCATAGAAATATGACTTTTATAGAGTAAAACAAATAGAGGAAGCCAGACTGTAAGTAGGCTGAATACGCATTAATAATGTTTATTTGACTCCCTACCCCTTGCAGTTTAACACAATATTTTTTGCCATAAAACAAAAGGTATAGATGTGTAATTTACTTGTATGATACTTTATATTCTAAGGAGAAATATGTTCAATTAGTTACTATGCTCAGAAAAGAAAATCAGTGGATTTTAGTTTTTAGCACACAAATCCTGTACATATATTTAAATTATACTGAAATATTCCATTGTTTCTGTGATGCCATTATAAATGGTACTATTTTATTTCAAATTTTAATTCCTCATTGCTAGTTTATATAAATATAATTGATTTTTCTACATTGAGTTCATCCTGTAACTTTACTAAAACACTATTATTAGTTCTAAACTTTTTCTGTTTTTGTAAATTCCTTGCAATTTTCTTGATAGACAGTCATGGCCTGTGGACTGATGAAATTTAAATTCTTGCTTTCTAATTTGTCTTTTTCTGTTGTTTTTTCTTGCATTATTCCACTGCCTAGAACTTCTAATACATGTTGAAAACAACTTGGAGAGACAATCTCCTCGCCCTGTTCTTGAACTTTGGGGAAAATCATTCAGTAATTCATCATTAACTATTCCATTATATCTGGGGTTATTTGTTAATTTATTATTATTTTTATATGCCCATTAGAGGATTAAGTAAATTCCTCTTTATTTGAAGTTTGCTGACAATTTATATCATGAATAGATGGTAAAATTTTTCAAGTACTTTTCTGCCTCAATTGAGATGATCATGTATTTTCTTCAGTACTATAAAAATATGTCAGATTACCTTAATTCATTTTCATATGTTGAGCCAGACTTGTATTCATAGGTTAAATCCCACCTGGTATGACTAACAGTATCTTTAACTTATTTTTAAGTTTTATTCCATAGGTTTCCCATGATTTTAGCATCTTCCTTCTAATAAGAATAGGACTTTAACTACAAAGGTGCCAAATTTCATTTTCTACTATTTATGTTATAAGTAAAATATAAAACTATAGTATTTATCTGCAAAAGTAATTGTATAAAGTTAAACATATCTAAATTCATAGAAATATGACTTTTATAGAGTAAAACAAATAGAGGAAGCCAGACTGTAAGTAGGCTGAATACGCATTAATAATGTTTATTTGACTCCCTACCCCTTGCAGTTTAACACAATATTTTTTGCCATAAAACAAAAGGTATAGATGTGTAATTTACTTGTATGATACTTTATATTCTAAGGAGAAATATGTTCAATTAGTTACTATGCTCAGAAAAGAAAATCAGTGGATTTTAGTTTTTAGCACACAAATCCTGTACATATATTTAAATTATACTGAAATATTCCATTGTTTCTGTGATGCCATTATAAATGGTACTATTTTATTTCAAATTTTAATTCCTCATTGCTAGTTTATATAAATATAATTGATTTTTCTACATTGAGTTCATCCTGTAACTTTACTAAAACACTATTATTAGTTCTAAACTTTTTCTGTTTTTGTAAATTCCTTGCAATTTTCTTGATAGACAGTCATGGCCTGTGGACTGATGAAATTTAAATTCTTGCTTTCTAATTTGTCTTTTTCTGTTGTTTTTTCTTGCATTATTCCACTGCCTAGAACTTCTAATACATGTTGAAAACAACTTGGAGAGACAATCTCCTCGCCCTGTTCTTGAACTTTGGGGAAAATCATTCAGTAATTCATCATTAACTATTCCATTATATCTGGGGTTATTTGTTAATTTATTATTATTTTTATATGCCCATTAGAGGATTAAGTAAATTCCTCTTTATTTGAAGTTTGCTGACAATTTATATCATGAATAGATGGTAAAATTTTTCAAGTACTTTTCTGCCTCAATTGAGATGATCATGTATTTTCTTCAGTACTATAAAAATATGTCAGATTACCTTAATTCATTTTCATATGTTGAGCCAGACTTGTATTCATAGGTTAAATCCCACCTGGTATGACTAACAGTATCTTTTTAACTTATTTTTAAGTTTTATTTGCCAGCATTTTGATGAGGTATTTTATATCTATTTTCTTTTGTTCTCTCAACTCCCACCTTCCTTTAAGTTGAAATCCCTGCCTCCCCCAATCTACCTTGATTGCCCTAATATTTAAAGTAAACATCTTTGTTAATCAGAGTGCATCTTTAAATAACATACATGTAGCATAATGAAATTAAGATGTATTTCTCTTTTCTCTCTCATTCTTTTTGCTATAGATATGACTTAAGTTTTCACATGTCATAAACACAAGTTATTAATTCATTGCTTCTGTTTTATTCTATTTAGTTGACTATCTTCTAGAGAAACAAAAAGTAAAAATAAACAGACCTTATTTTATTTTATTCATTTTGTAGCATTTTTTATTTATATAGATTTAAGCTTTGTTCTGGCATATTCCTTCTTTTTGGAAAGTTCCTTTAACATTTCTTGTAATTTTGGGTTTGGACAATAATTAACCTGTTTTTGCTTGAGGAAGTTTTTATTTCTTCCTCTTTTCTTTTAGCCTTTGTTTATAACTTTGTTTTAATAAGCATAAATTTTAGAATAGTTTTATATTTTCAGATAAATTGCAGAGATAATAGAGAATTTCCATATACTCCCATGTTTATCTACTCCAATTATTAACATATTACATTAATATCAAACATTTTTTGCTATTGTTGAACCATATTGATGCATTTTTGACTAAAGTCCATCAATTATTCAAATTTCCTTAGTTTTTACCCAGTTTCCTTTTTTCTATTTTGTGATCAAACCATTACATTAAATTGTCATGTTTCCTTAGCTATCTCTTAGCTGTGACAGTTTCTCAGGCTTTTCTTGTTTTTCATGAATTTGACAGTTTTGAAGAATACTAGCTAGATATCTTATAGAATGTCATTAGCTAGGATCTCTCTTGTGTTTTTCTCATTATCAGACTAAGATTATAGCTTTTTGAGAGCAAGGTCACAGAAGTAAATTGTCATTCTTATTGCATCATATCAAAAGTATGTACTATCAGAATGACTTCTTACTGTTGATGTTGACTGTGGTCAACAGGCTGAGAAAATGTTTGTCAGGCTTCTCCACTGTAACGTTAATCTTTCTGTCCCTTCTGTGTATTCTTCAGAGGGAATTGACCTTGTGCAGCCATCACTTCAGTATTGAGTGTTATGCCACACCTCCTTGAGGGGAAATAATAGACATATGTATTTGCAATTCTGCATAAAGTATTTCCTTATTCTCTCACATTTGTACATTTTTTCCAAATTATTTATAGCAGTGTGGATTCAGGGATATTTAATTTATGTTTAACTTATAACTTGATATTACTTTGTGTGTTTATGCTTAGTCATGTCTGACTCTTTGCAGCTCCTTGAACTATAAGCCCTCCAGGCTCCTTTGTTGTTGAGATTTTCCAGGCAAGAATACTGGATTGACATTCCCTTCTCCAAGGGATCTTCCATGGGTCAAATCTGTATTTCCTGCATTCCAGGTGGACACTTCGCCACTGAGTCATCAGGGAAGCCTAATAATACTTTATTTTGTTCAAAATTCCAGTATTGCCTTAGGGAACTCATTAAGTTGACTCCTGTGTCTCTTTAATATATCCTCATTGGTTTTAAGCACTTCTTGATTTGGGGACTACAAGGTACTTGCTCTTGGAGAAGGAAATGGTAATCCACTCCAACATTCATGCCTGGAAAATTCCATGGTTAAAGGAGCCTAGTGGGCTTCATTCCAAGGGATGGCAAAGTCAGACATGACTTAGCAACTAAACAACGATACAGTACTTGAGGTTTTTCCCCTATATTTCTTGCTTTGTGCTAAAACCAGCTATTTATACAAAGAACCTTATTTACTTTTATCAGAAAATTTTGGAAACCTATACTGTCATGTGTGGAATGCTAGCTATCTCTTAGCTGTGACAGTTTCTCAGGCTTTTCTTGTTTTTCATGAATTTGACAGTTTTGAAGAATACTAGCTAGATATCTTATAGAATGTCATTAGCTAGGATCTCTCTTGTGTTTTCTCATTATCAGACTAAGATTATAGCTTTTTGAGAGCAAGGTCACAGAAGTAAATTGTCATTCTTATTGCATCATATCAAAAGTATGTACTATCAGAATGACTTCTTACTGTTGATGTTGACTGTGGTCAACAGGCTGAGAAAATGTTTGTCAGGCTTCTCCACTGTAACGTTAATCTTTCTGTCCCTTCTGTGTATTCTTCAGAGGGAATTGACCTTGTGCAGCCATCACTTCAGTATTGAGTGTTATGCCACACCTCCTTGAGGGAAATAATAGACATATGTATTTGCAATTCTGCATAAAGTATTTCCTTATTCTCTCACATTTGTACATTTTTTCCAAATTATTTATAGCAGTGTGGATTCAGGGATATTTAATTTATGTTTAACTTATAACTTGATATTACTTTGTGTGTTTATGCTTAGTCATGTCTGACTCTTTGCAGCTCCTTGAACTATAAGCCCTCCAGGCTCCTTTGTTGTTGAGATTTTCCAGGCAAGAATACTGGATTGACATTCCCTTCTCCAAGGGATCTTCCATGGGTCAAATCTGTATTTCCTGCATTCCAGGTGGACACTTCGCCACTGAGTCATCAGGGAAGCCTAATAATACTTTATTTTGTTCAAAATTCCAGTATTGCCTTAGGGAACTCATTAAGTTGACTCCTGTGTCTCTTTAATATATCCTCATTGGTTTTAAGCACTTCTTGATTTGGGGACTACAAGGTACTTGCTCTTGGAGAAGGAAATGGTAATCCACTCCAACATTCATGCCTGGAAAATTCCATGGTTAAAGGAGCCTAGTGGGCTTCATTCCAAGGGATGGCAAAGTCAGACATGACTTAGCAACTAAACAACGATACAGTACTTGAGGTTTTTCCCCTATATTTCTTGCTTTGTGCTAAAACCAGCTATTTATACAAAGAACCTTATTTACTTTTATCAGAAAATTTTGGAAACCTATACTGTCATGTGTGGAAAAGATAGCTATTGTCATTGTGCTAAGGGAATAGGAGTGCCTACAATCATTTGGGGCGATGGTCCGGAGGGGTGGGAGAGGGGGAACTGGGTGGTGGTGGGGGGACCAGGGATGTGCATATGAATGATCTGAGAACATACATGTTGGTGAACAAAAAAACTCTGTAAAATCTTTGAAATAAAGAATTAAAAAAGAAAAAGAAAATTGTACTAGAAACCAGAATCTATTAGCTATGCTCGGTGATATCACTGCTTCTAGGCTTCTCAGCTTAGAGATTAGGGAAATCTATGAGGGTATATAAACACACACACACACATATATATATGTATATATACACACATACACACACACACACACACATACATACATGCTTGCATGATCAGTTGCTGAATTGTGTCCGACTTCTTTGTGACCCCTTGGACTGTAGTCCATTAGGCTACTCTGTTTATGGAATTCTCTAGGCAAGAGTACTGTAGTGGGTTGCGATTCTTCTCTCTAGGGAATCTTCCCAACCCAGGGATTGAACCCTCAACTCCTGCACATGTTCACATTCCCACCAACAGTATACGATGGTTCCCCTTTTATCTGTGTATCTATTCTTCTGTCAGAATCATGCTGCATTGATTATGACAAATACATAGTAAACCTTGAACTTGAGTAGTGTGATTTCTTGACCTTTCTTTATCTTATTCTCTATTGTATTATTTATTCTTGGTGTTTTCCTTTCCATACACACTGCGGAAACAGTTTGTAGATACATAAAGAATAGCTTACTGTAACTGAAATTACATTGGCCCTATAGATTATGTAAGAAATAAGTGACATCTTAATAACATTTAATCTTTATTCCATTGACATGGATTAATTACCATTCCATTAATTATCATGTATATTTTTTTATTAAGTGTTTTGTTTAAAACTCCATATATTTGAGGCTTCATCAAGGGGATGACTTGCTCTTGGAGAAGGAAATGGTAATCCACTCCAACATTCATGCCTGGAAAATTCCATGGTTAAAGGAGCCTAGTGGGCTTCATTCCAAGGGATGGCAAAGTCAGACATGACTTAGCAACTAAACAACGATACAGTACTTGAGGTTTTTCCCCTATATTTCTTGCTTTGTGCTAAAACCAGCTATTTATACAAAGAACCTTATTTACTTTTATCAGAAAATTTTGGAAACCTATACTGTCATGTGTGGAAAAGATAGCTATTGTCATTGTGCTAAGGGAATAGGAGTGCCTACAATCATTTGGGGCGATGGTCCGGAGGGGTGGGAGAGGGGGAACTGGGTGGTGGTGGGGGGACCAGGGATGTGCATATGAATGATCTGAGAACATACATGTTGGTGAACAAAAAAACTCTGTAAAATCTTTGAAATAAAGAATTAAAAAAGAAAAAGAAAATTGTACTAGAAACCAGAATCTATTAGCTATGCTCGGTGATATCACTGCTTCTAGGCTTCTCAGCTTAGAGATTAGGGAAATCTATGAGGGTATATAAACACACACACACACATATATATATGTATATATACACACATACACACACACACACACACATACATACATGCTTGCATGATCAGTTGCTGAATTGTGTCCGACTTCTTTGTGACCCCTTGGACTGTAGTCCATTAGGCTACTCTGTTTATGGAATTCTCTAGGCAAGAGTACTGTAGTGGGTTGCGATTCTTCTCTCTAGGGAATCTTCCCAACCCAGGGATTGAACCCTCAACTCCTGCACATGTTCACATTCCCACCAACAGTATACGATGGTTCCCCTTTTATCTGTGTATCTATTCTTCTGTCAGAATCATGCTGCATTGATTATGACAAATACATAGTAAACCTTGAACTTGAGTAGTGTGATTTCTTGACCTTTCTTTATCTTATTCTCTATTGTATTATTTATTCTTGGTGTTTTCCTTTCCATACACACTGCGGAAACAGTTTGTAGATACATAAAGAATAGCTTACTGTAACTGAAATTACATTGGCCCTATAGATTATGTAAGAAATAAGTGACATCTTAATAACATTTAATCTTTATTCCATTGACATGGATTAATTACCATTCCATTAATTATCATGTATATTTTTTTATTAAGTGTTTTGTATCCATATATATGTTTTATATACAAATCCTACATATATTTTGTTAAATTTATACCTAAATGTTTACTTTCTGAGGTACATTTTGATTAGAGATTTAAAAGTCTTAAATTCTAATTATTACTTACCTGTATATAGGAAAAACTAACTTTTATATATTGAACTTGTTTCCTATGACTTTTCTCTACTCTTGTATTCCAAATGTTTTTGTAGAATTTTAAAGATGGTCTACATAAACATATAGTTACGTCCTCTCTGAATAAAGACAGTTTATTTCTTTTAAAATGTACAGCCTACACTTCCAGTACAATATGGACTAGGAGTGGTGAGAAAGAACATTATGCTTTGTTTAGATTCTCAAGAGTGAAAGCATGCAGTCTCATACCACTGGATATGATACTAGCTGTAGTCTTTGTAGCTGTTTCTTATTGAGTAGAGGAAGGTCCCCTCTATTCATATTTTTCTAAGAGATTTTATCATGAATATGTATTAAATTTTTATGTCAGTCTGTTCATATGATTTTTCTTCTTTAGTCTGCTGATATGATGCCTAGCTTTGGTTTTGAGATGTTGAACTAAACTTGTATATCTTGAGAGCCTGCCACCATTCTTATTGAGAAGAGTAGCTCGCTGTGCTTAAGGAGTTATGGTTTGTGTGAAACACTTTACTTCCGGGTGTGTGGGATGTTGGTATATGCTTGGTAAAGGTGCCTATATGATCAGCACTCCTTGATATTTTAAGAACTGGGTCTCTAATGATCTGTCCTGGTTGGTAACATTTTATACAAGTTGTCACAACTTGTCACTGGCTTAAATTGAGAATGTTTGGTGTGACTCCACTGGGAGAGGACCTTTGAAAGGTTGTACCTGGTTTCCACTGGAGGTCATCTCATGCGCCTTTTCCCTTTGATGATTGTTCTCAGCATCATTTTAGTGTAATACATCACAACTATGAGTCCAAACATACGCGGAGACTTAGGATTTCCTCCCATCAGACCTGAGAGTGGTACTGGGGACTTCAAAACATAACGCTGCTCTGTTTCTATTTTTCTGAAAGAAATTTCAGAAGACTCTTTTTTTTGGGGGGGAAGGGGGGGGCGAGCCACTCTGTTGGTCTTTCCTTTATCCGTTTTCATCCATCTTTGTTCTTTGACCCGTATGGGCCTCCCATCGCGGTGGTCTCTGTTGTCACAGAGCACCAGCTCTGGGCGCATGCGCTCCAGAGCTCCGGCTGGTAATTGGACACATTGGTCCAGCCGCTCCGCAGCACGTGGGATCTTCCCAGGCCAGGGATGGAACAGACGCCCCCTGCACTGCAAGGCAGTGTCCTTACCCACTGGACCAGCAGGGAAGCCCCAGAAGACTTTTATTGTTACTCATATGTTTGATGAAATTCACCAAATAAACCATCTGGACCTAGTGCTTTCTTTTTTTCCTGTACTAATTACTGATTAATTTTTTTTTAGGAGATAAAGCAATATTGAAATTATCAGTTTCTCTTTATGTTGGTTTTGGTAGTTTGTGTCTTTCAAAGAATTGATCCATTTTCTTCCTCGTTTCTGAATATATTTTCTGGGTAAGTAATTCTAGTTTGATAAGTTTACATTGTTTTTTTTTTTTTTTTTTTTGTCCCCTTTAAATATTTTAACGATAACTCTCCATGTTCTTCTTTCTTTCCTAATTTCTGATATGAACTCTGCTATAATTCTCTTTGCATTTGTATGTCTTTTCCCCCAACTGCTAAATTTCATTTTTCTTAATTTGTTAATCTTAGGTACTTACTTTAAGATATTAGCCATATTTGTGACATTTCTGAATCTGGTTCTGCTAATTAATGTATCTCTAGTCAATTGATTCTTTCTTCCTTTTTTTTTTTTTTTTTTACATTAAGGTTATTTATGTTGTACCATGGGTTTCAAGTCCCTTTAATGGTACCTTTTGCTGTGGTGGAAGCTAGTTTATCAGAAGGGTTTTCTCAATCTGTTTTGATATTTGTATTTGCCATGGTTTTATATTTGTATTTACCATGATCTTACAACTCTCCCAACAACATTTCACTGTTACTCGTTACTCATTTTTCATTAACCTGGTTGTGGAGTTAGGGTGGATCTCTGTGTTTCTGATTTAGCCTTGATGTGATTTAAGCAGATACTGTGCCCCTGGACCTCAGGAATGTGTCTTCTCAATGATCCTGCCTTACTTCCAGCTATAGATCTAGACCTAATGCATATTCCTTTCCTTTTTCCTAGTGGTAGAAGTACTTTTCTATATCCTTTTCCTAGATGCAGTGGATTTTCACCAGTGCTCTAAGATATCAAGTATATTTGCTCTTATTACCCCCATTCCCAAATTAAGATTTTTGTTTTGTAAAGGAGATGGGGCAAGACAACATTAGGTGGAGTTTTATGCCCTAGTACACTGGCCCATGTTCCTCTCTCCTAGGCCTACATCATGAACACTGCTTCCATATGACTTCTCCTAATTATTTTTCTAAGTACAGAATGGGAACTTGGAGGAAAAAATCTGCAATGCATTTTTGGCCACCTGGGCTTCACCTTAGTTTGTCAGCTTATATTGTACCTCCTTAAATGTCTTCACTATTCTAGGTGAATTCTTCCAGGAAGTTTTCTGCTGTGTTTGCTTTAGGAATATACATTCTTATGCCCCACCTCTCCCTAATAGGCATCTATCTCTGTTCAGGTTTTGGAGTAACTGGTTGCTTTGCGATGCCAGCTGTACATTAAGTTGAAGAACAAGTGTAATCTGTCAGTTGATCCAGCTTTATAAAAATAAATAATGAATGAATGGGTGCTGCACTACCTCTCTGCATCTCTTGTGTTGTGCTAAGTCACTGAAGTCTGTGTCTTTGTGACCCTATGGACCACCACCCACTAGGCTCCTCTGTCCATGGGATTCTCCAGGCAAGAATACTGGATGGATTGCCATGCCTTCCTCCAGAGGATCTTCCCAACCCCGGAATCAAACCTGCATCTCATGTCTTTGATATTAGCAAGCAGGTTCTTTACCACTAGCACAACCTGGGAAGCTGCATCTCTTAGTGGTCACCAACATATCCCACTTTTAAGAGACAAAATTGGATCCCCTGGAGTGGTATAATTTTGTGATAATTAGTCTAATTTCACAAATAGAATAAAAGTTACAGTTTAGGCCTCTAACACCAAATGAAATATAACATTATCTACTTACACCCCAAGTAAATCCTGATTAAGATAGTCATAGAACCTTAGGGAATCCAAAACTAATGGTTTCTCATACTACCTATGTGAGATGGACATGTTCTCACCAGATCTCATTGTTTATTTGCTTGAGACTATTCATATGTTGCCTTACTTCATCCGCATAGAAAATACATAAAGTAGGCAATAAGAAACGTATTAGTTGCTCAGTCTTGTCTGACTCTTTCTGACCCTATGGACTATAGCCCAGCAGGCTCCTCTATCATGACGTTTCCCAGACAAGATTACTGGAATGAGTTGCCATAGGCAATAGGAAGATAGGTCTAAATTGAGTAAGAAATATGCCCACAGTTGTACATCTAGAAAATACTTTGGGTGAAATTTGAACCAAAACAACTTAACTTCAGAACATATCCTCTTAAACAGTGAACTCCTCTCTCCTTTCTGAGGAAAGAAACTAAATTTCAAATAGTTATGAACTGTTTAAAAAACAAAAAGACTACCTTCTATTTTTTTAAGTTATTTGGTACAATTCTGGAGGGTGAACAGGGGATATATTTGTCGGTCTTTCAAACTCAGAAAAAGCTGTCCATGTGAAATCTTGAAATCAGTCTTTGTTCATCTTTGTGCTGGGTGCTGGCCCACCTAAAACACCTATTACTGTTTGGTGTTCTTAAATAGAATGTATATGTCAATCTAAAGGATGCACTTAGATTCAGTTCTTAGGTCTGAACTAGCTAGTGAGGTTTTTATTGTATATTGAATGACTTTTCATAATTAATTACAAATGTCATCCTTAGTTATATAGAAAAATGCTCCTGATAAAACTTTAAAATTTTAATGAATAAAAGTGACCATTGTTTGACCTTCTGCCATAGAATCTTAATTGAACAATAAGTAGTTATCATAAAATAATCATGGACTCCAATGGGAATGTGGTCAAGATGATAATTACTATATTAGGCTGATTGATTAAGGTTATGAAAAGTTATTAGTGTGAGGGTAAAGGTTCAAAAATTTACTTTGTCCTTAGTTTGATTTGTATTCTGTCAATAAATGGGAGAATAATTGTGGCACTCATATTTTATAAAAAAATCATTTTCTATTACAATTACTATCTTTTCAGTCTGTTAACAATTAATCCAAAAATAAATGATTGTCCATAACTATCATAGAGAGCATTGTTTTATAACATTTCCTAGATTTTTTTCCCCTGAGTGGTTCATCTGCTGACATAAACTACCAGCTGAATGCAAAGACATTTAAATCCCAGGATTATTTTCATATAATTACCTTATTCAAACTTAACTAAAAGTTGGTAGGACGGAATCAACACTAGTTTATCATTTATTATACATTATAGAATATTCTAGACATTAAACGTGCATTTTATTTCCCCATAATACAATTTAATAAGATGAATTCTATTATCCCCATTTTATAGATAAAACTAAATTTCTAGAGAGACTGAAACTTGAGTAAGTTCACATGGATTTTTAAGTGGAAGTGAACAGCATCTCATCTGCTCTACTTCATAATCATTCTCTATGAAAATCATAGTTACATTGAATATAATCCAAAATTACTTTTCAAAATTATTGGTTTAATTTATATATAAACTCTTACTTTCTTCAAGGTTCAAATAGTTATCATATGGAGCAAAAGATGGTATAAAATTGTTCAGAAAATAAATTTTAATAATAGTTTCTCAGATGCCTTAAGTAACAAGGTAGTTACCCTGTTCTACTTTATCAGAGAAACTATTGGCTGTGCAAATGTACGACATTCGTGACTGAAGGTGTTAATATGGCATATTTAGAGATTTTTGCCAAAATTAGCAATAGTTACCCAGCAAAATAAAACGAGAGAGAAAAATAAAGAAAAAATAGTAAAACTACAAATGAAGATAGAAATAATGGAGAACTTTAGAACTAGACAGACTTATTTTCAAGTTCTGATTCCAGCACTTACCAGCCATGTGACAATGAGCAACAAACTTTAAAATTTTAATGAATAAAAGTGACCATTGTTTGACCTTCTGCCATAGAATCTTAATTGAACAATAAGTAGTTATCATAAAATAATCATGGACTCCAATGGGAATGTGGTCAAGATGATAATTACTATATTAGGCTGATTGATTAAGGTTATGAAAAGTTATTAGTGTGAGGGTAAAGGTTCAAAATTTACTTTGTCCTTAGTTTGATTTGTATTCTGTCAATAAATGGGAGAATAATTGTGGCACTCATATTTTATAAAAAAATCATTTTCTATTACAATTACTATCTTTTCAGTCTGTTAACAATTAATCCAAAAATAAATGATTGTCCATAACTATCATAGAGAGCATTGTTTTATAACATTTCCTAGATTTTTTTCCCCTGAGTGGTTCATCTGCTGACATAAACTACCAGCTGAATGCAAAGACATTTAAATCCCAGGATTATTTTCATATAATTACCTTATTCAAACTTAACTAAAAGTTGGTAGGACGGAATCAACACTAGTTTATCATTTATTATACATTATAGAATATTCTAGACATTAAACGTGCATTTTATTTCCCCATAATACAATTTAATAAGATGAATTCTATTATCCCCATTTTATAGATAAAACTAAATTTCTAGAGAGACTGAAACTTGAGTAAGTTCACATGGATTTTTAAGTGGAAGTGAACAGCATCTCATCTGCTCTACTTCATAATCATTCTCTATGAAAATCATAGTTACATTGAATATAATCCAAAATTACTTTTCAAAATTATTGGTTTAATTTATATATAAACTCTTACTTTCTTCAAGGTTCAAATAGTTATCATATGGAGCAAAAGATGGTATAAAATTGTTCAGAAAATAAATTTTAATAATAGTTTCTCAGATGCCTTAAGTAACAAGGTAGTTACCCTGTTCTACTTTATCAGAGAAACTATTGGCTGTGCAAATGTACGACATTCGTGACTGAAGGTGTTAATATGGCATATTTAGAGATTTTTGCCAAAATTAGCAATAGTTACCCAGCAAAATAAAACGAGAGAGAAAAATAAAGAAAAAATAGTAAAACTACAAATGAAGATAGAAATAATGGAGAACTTTAGAACTAGACAGACTTATTTTCAAGTTCTGATTCCAGCACTTACCAGCCATGTGACAATGAGCAACAAACTTAACCTGTAAGCTCACTTTTCTAAGTTGTCACGAGGAGACAGTGATGTCTGCCTTATAAAGTTATTGGAACACTTAATTACACAAATATATTTAGCACAACTCCAGCGTCAACTAAAGACACAGTATCTATTAATTTCTTATTTTCCTTATTCTTTCCCTCTTCTTGTGTGCTTCTCTAATAGTGGACATCATTTCTAAATTGTCCTTGGAATGCAACCCCAGGCATGGGGCCGTGTTTTAAACTGTATAGCCCAAAATAACATGAATCAAGTGGAAAATCATTTGATGTGGTAATAGTTGAAGCCTCTGATGGTGTCTTAATTTATGCTGAAGTAAAAATACAGAAATCCCTTGGGATGATGACTCTTCAAAGCTTTCAAGAAGCATTATTCTCCATAGGAGGAGAGAATTGCCTTACATTCTTCCCTTTTAATGGGTCTCATTACACCTTTCAAACATATACATTTCATTACACACTTCCATTAAGGCCTCTCATTATAACTTTCAAATATGTGCATCTTATTACATCTCCTTTAAGTATCTTTACATATTCTCCATTTGTGGATTTCATTAAAACCTTTCCCTTGTATATCTCATTACTAAATTACTTTCATGTATGTTATTATAACCTATATTTCTCATTACATTACTTAAACATGCACATCTCATTACACCTTTCTATTTATGCATCTCATTACACTCCTTAAAAAAGTGTATCATAGTGCATCTTTTTTCTTTGCATATCATTACATTTGTCCAATTATGCATCTCATTATGCCATTTCATTTGTGCATTTTATTATACCCTTCCTTTTATCCATGTCATTCTGCTCCTTAAACCCAGGCATCTAAGTAAAACTCTGCTGTTTGCCATTTGATATATATTACAGATACTTTCTTCATTTTTCCATGTGTGGTTTTTCTGGCACCCCTTAAAAATACAAATATCAATCTGAGGATGGATGGCATTACTCTTCTTAAATATTCATATTTCATTTCCGATTTAGGGTATGTTAGATGTCGCATTTATATTTTAAACTATTATGTTCCCTTTTCTGTTGAAACCTTTTAAGAAAAAGTGACTCATGCTGCCTTTGAGCTCATTTACAGCAGCACCTCCATTATTGTGATTTCCCATTCGTCTAATACTAGACCTAGTTCATTTTCTATTTTACGAGGAGACAGTGATGTCTGCCTTATTTTCCTTAATTACACAAATATATTTAGCACAACTCCAGCGTCAACTAAAGACACAGTATCTATTAATTTCTTATTTTCCTTATTCTTTCCCTCTTCTTGTGTGCTTCTCTAATAGTGGACATCATTTCTAAATTGTCCTTGGAATGCAACCCCAGGCATGGGGCCGTGTTTTAAACTGTATAGCCCAAAATAACATGAATCAAGTGGAAAATCATTTGATGTGGTAATAGTTGAAGCCTCTGATGGTGTCTTAATTTATGCTGAAGTAAAAATACAGAAATCCCTTGGGATGATGACTCTTCAAAGCTTTCAAGAAGCATTATTCTCCATAGGAGGAGAGAATTGCCTTACATTCTTCCCTTTTAATGGGTCTCATTACACCTTTCAAACATATACATTTCATTACACACTTCCATTAAGGCCTCTCATTATAACTTTCAAATATGTGCATCTTATTACATCTCCTTTAAGTATCTTTACATATTCTCCATTTGTGGATTTCATTAAAACCTTTCCCTTGTATATCTCATTACTAAATTACTTTCATGTATGTTATTATAACCTATATTTCTCATTACATTACTTAAACATGCACATCTCATTACACCTTTCTATTTATGCATCTCATTACACTCCTTAAAAAAGTGTATCATAGTGCATCTTTTTTCTTTGCATATCATTACATTTGTCCAATTATGCATCTCATTATGCCATTTCATTTGTGCATTTTATTATACCCTTCCTTTTATCCATGTCATTCTGCTCCTTAAACCCAGGCATCTAAGTAAAACTCTGCTGTTTGCCATTTGATATATATTACAGATACTTTCTTCATTTTTCCATGTGTGGTTTTTCTGGCACCCCTTAAAAATACAAATATCAATCTGAGGATGGATGGCATTACTCTTCTTAAATATTCATATTTCATTTCCGATTTAGGGTATGTTAGATGTCGCATTTATATTTTAAACTATTATGTTCCCTTTTCTGTTGAAACCTTTTAAGAAAAAGTGACTCATGCTGCCTTTGAGCTCATGACACCCCTCTAACAGCAGCACCTCCATTATTGTGATTTCCTTACATTTCTTGTTCTAAATCTACTAGAATTCCTCTCAAATAAGTGTATCTCACCTCTGTTCCTTGGATATGTACTGCTATTTACTTTCTACCAATTATGTTTCTTTCCTTTCCTTAAATTATCTTTATTTTAGGTAGTTGAGATATCATCTGATTGTTATCCCCAGCCATAAATGGAATTTCCCCTGTTGTTTGCTCTTCTCTAGGTTATTATTTTCCCACTATACAAATATCCTCTCTCCCTGAGGCAATAGATGCCTTTGGAATACATTAAGGACTCAAATATAACCAAATCGTCCATGTGTTACTTTACATAAATTTTCTTTTATTATCTGAGCATTTTTGTCGTGGTGCTATTTAAAAGCATAAAATTGTGGAAATTTCAACATTCACAATGCTTTAACTGTGCAGTTTTGTTAGCAATAATTAAATAAACTGCATTAGGACATTTATTATATGGACATTGTAATCAAGATTCTACCAATAAGAAATATATTATAATCTAAATAATATACCCAAGGTTCTGTAAATTTGAGTATAAATTAAGACTCTTACTAAGCATAGTTATTTGAGAACAGATATTGACCTGTGCAGTCTCAACATGCCCCATCACCAGAAAGAATATTAAATCAGAGCCAGTAGATTAGGTTTTATGTCACAGCTCACTCATCTACAATGTGGGAAATTTTACTGTGTGGCAAAATTACTTAATTTTTTTTTTTAGTCAGTTAACCAAGGCATCAAGCTTACTCTTATATGTGTAACCATAAATCTGCATATGCATATATACATATGTGTACATGTGTGTGTGTGTGTGTGTGTTTGTGTGTATTTATATCTTACACAGTGAAAGAGGTTAACGGGCAGATTTGATAAGCAGACCAGTGGGCCCCAAGTTGGAGAGACGGTAGAAAAAGGAGAAAGAAAGGCAAAGATTTTCTAGCCTAAAATGTTTGTTATGATAAGGATCAACTCTGAAACTGAAACTAAGCTTCTTGTTTTATGTTAATGTTGTGGGTCTAGCATGGCCTCTACATTAGAATGTCTCACCTAGTCCTGAAGGCTGGAGACTGTCCTTTAGCTAATCTCATGCTAATGTTGTGGGTGTGGGCCTACAAGGGCCTTTACAACCTTAAGATATTCTTTTAAAATGTTGTTTTAAAAACTGACTGGAGAATACAAGTTGTCTTGCCTAAACTGTCTAAGGGGTTCTCTTCTATCCCCCTTCCAGTGTCTATGCTTTCCTTAAATTATCTTTATTTTAGGTAGTTGAGATATCATCTGATTGTTATCCCCAGCCATAAATGGAATTTCCCCTGTTGTTTGCTCTTCTCTAGGTTATTATTTTCCCACTATACAAATATCCTCTCTCCCTGAGGCAATAGATGCCTTTGGAATACATTAAGGACTCAAATATAACCAAATCGTCCATGTGTTACTTTACATAAATTTTCTTTTATTATCTGAGCATTTTTGTCGTGGTGCTATTTAAAAGCATAAAATTGTGGAAATTTCAACATTCACAATGCTTTAACTGTGCAGTTTTGTTAGCAATAATTAAATAAACTGCATTAGGACATTTATTATATGGACATTGTAATCAAGATTCTACCAATAAGAAATATATTATAATCTAAATAATATACCCAAGGTTCTGTAAATTTGAGTATAAATTAAGACTCTTACTAAGCATAGTTATTTGAGAACAGATATTGACCTGTGCAGTCTCAACATGCCCCATCACCAGAAAGAATATTAAATCAGAGCCAGTAGATTAGGTTTTATGTCACAGCTCACTCATCTACAATGTGGGAAATTTTACTGTGTGGCAAAATTACTTAATTTTTTTTTTAGTCAGTTAACCAAGGCATCAAGCTTACTCTTATATGTGTAACCATAAATCTGCATATGCATATATACATATGTGTACATGTGTGTGTGTGTGTGTGTTTGTGTGTATTTATATCTTACACAGTGAAAGAGGTTAACGGGCAGATTTGATAAGCAGACCAGTGGGCCCCAAGTTGGAGAGACGGTAGAAAAAGGAGAAAGAAAGGCAAAGATTTTCTAGCCTAAAATGTTTGTTATGATAAGGATCAACTCTGAAACTGAAACTAAGCTTCTTGTTTTATGTTAATGTTGTGGGTCTAGCATGGCCTCTACATTAGAATGTCTCACCTAGTCCTGAAGGCTGGAGACTGTCCTTTAGCTAATCTCATGCTAATGTTGTGGGTGTGGGCCTACAAGGGCCTTTACAACCTTAAGATATTCTTTTAAAATGTTGTTTTAAAAACTGACTGGAGAATACAAGTTGTCTTGCCTAAACTGTCTAAGGGGTTCTCTTCTATCCCCCTTCCAGTGTCTATGCTGGAAGCTCTCTCTCTCTATCCTCTTTTCTTAATAAACTTTGTATATGACTTTATACAAATTAAAAGCTCAGTGGAAAAATCAATGCATAAAATTGTTAAGTTAATGTCTTTGTCTTAGGATATATGCAATCACAGATTTAAATATAGCCTAAGGACTTTCCTTTAGTGACTAATATTTTATTAATTGCTGATAATCAGAACAAATTGAAAGTAAAAATTATAAGGAAATAAGGAAACCTGGAACTATCATTTTGCCCTAATATTTGTAGCACAAAACAGCCCAAACTGGCCTGGGAATAATAACAAACTCTCTCAAAGGACTTTCTTCTAGATTAAGTATGAAATAATTTGGGAATAGAAATTGAGTAATTCTCTTGATTTTAAAATTATATCTGCAAGTTTAAAAATGCTTTCTAGATTTCACTCAGGTTTGTTAGGAGGATGAACAGTTTCCCACAATGGCCAAATAAATGATAACTCTGAATGAGCTTATGTAAGAGTTATATAGATGAGTTCATGTAGTAAGAAGTATATGTGAACTGTGAGGTGTAGGGCTATATAGTGACTTTTGGAAGGGAGAATATGTTGAACAGATCTGTGTGAGACTTTATACATAGAATACAGTCTGACACATACTTAGGAGATGCTCACCAGAGATTTAAAAGAGACTTGAGTATTCAAAACAGAGATACATAGTGACTGTACCGCTTTGAAGCATTTCCTAGAAAAACTTCTTGTGGCATAGATCATATTTAGTCTACATCCTTGCAGCCATCACAAGAATTTTGATTCAGGGGATATACCACTACATTTACAAATGCTGTCTCCAAACTAAATCAGCCTTTCTGTAGTGTATACCTAAAACAAGATATGCCTTTGTTCCCAGAGGTGTGTTCTATATCTGCATGTCTTTGGGTACTTTTACAGTCCTGAAATTGAAGAATGTGTACATGTGTAGTTATTATGCTCGAACACACACACATGTAATATAATGTCGTAGTTGAGACAAAGACATTCAGGAGATTTTAACAAGTTACCAGAGGCTAAGGGTATTGGCAGGGTGGGTGAGATGGGTGAAAGGCCAGCTGTATGGTGATGGATGGTAACTAGACTTGGGGTGATCACTTTGCAGTGTATACTGACATCAGAAGCTATGTGGAAAAATAATGCTAAAATTGTTAAGTTAATGTCTTTGTCTTAGGATATATGCAATCACAGATTTAAATATAGCCTAAGGACTTTCCTTTAGTGACTAATATTTTATTAATTGCTGATAATCAGAACAAATTGAAAGTAAAAATTATAAGGAAATAAGGAAACCTGGAACTATCATTTTGCCCTAATATTTGTAGCACAAAACAGCCCAAACTGGCCTGGGAATAATAACAAACTCTCTCAAAGGACTTTCTTCTAGATTAAGTATGAAATAATTTGGGAATAGAAATTGAGTAATTCTCTTGATTTTAAAATTATATCTGCAAGTTTAAAAATGCTTTCTAGATTTCACTCAGGTTTGTTAGGAGGATGAACAGTTTCCCACAATGGCCAAATAAATGATAACTCTGAATGAGCTTATGTAAGAGTTATATAGATGAGTTCATGTAGTAAGAAGTATATGTGAACTGTGAGGTGTAGGGCTATATAGTGACTTTTGGAAGGGAGAATATGTTGAACAGATCTGTGTGAGACTTTATACATAGAATACAGTCTGACACATACTTAGGAGATGCTCACCAGAGATTTAAAAGAGACTTGAGTATTCAAAACAGAGATACATAGTGACTGTACCGCTTTGAAGCATTTCCTAGAAAAACTTCTTGTGGCATAGATCATATTTAGTCTACATCCTTGCAGCCATCACAAGAATTTTGATT
Source organism: Tragulus kanchil (assembly GCA_022376925.1). NCBI lineage: Eukaryota > Metazoa > Chordata > Mammalia > Artiodactyla > Tragulidae > Tragulus > Tragulus kanchil. The sequence continues at coordinate 25,122,540 of JAIOJX010000004.1, forward strand.
CAGGGGATATACCACTACATTTACAAATGCTGTCTCCAAACTAAATCAGCCTTTCTGTAGTGTATACCTAAAACAAGATATGCCTTTGTTCCCAGAGGTGTGTTCTATATCTGCATGTCTTTGGGTACTTTTACAGTCCTGAAATTGAAGAATGTGTACATGTGTAGTTATTATGCTCGAACACACACACATGTAATATAATGTCGTAGTTGAGACAAAGACATTCAGGAGATTTTAACAAGTTACCAGAGGCTAAGGGTATTGGCAGGGTGGGTGAGATGGGTGAAAGGCCAGCTGTATGGTGATGGATGGTAACTAGACTTGGGGTGATCACTTTGCAGTGTATACTGACATCAGAAGCTATACATCTAAATATTATTTAATTTTAAAAAAAGAATTAAAATATTAAAAGACCTAAATATTAAAATAAAATCAGTATATTTATATAATATAATGAACCATAGCATTTACGGAACATACTACCAAATATCATCTATAGATTCAATGCGATCCCTATCAAACTTCCAATAACATTCTTCACAGACCTAGATCAAAGAATAACACAGTTCATATGGAAACACAAAAGACCTCGAATAGCCAAAGCAATCCTGAGGAAGAAGAATGGAGCGGGAGGGATCAGCCTCCCCAACTTCAGACTCTACTACAAAGCAACCGTCCTCAAGACAGTATGGTACTGGCACCAAAACAGAACTATAGACCAATGGAACAAGATCGAGAACCCAGAGATAAAGCCACACACCTATGGGTACCTTATTTTTGACAAAGGAGGCGAACATATAAAATGGGACAAAGACAGCCTCTTCAACAAATGGTGCTGGGAAAATTGGACAGCTACGTGCAAAAAAATGAAGTTGGAACATACCCTGACACCATGCACAAAGATCAACTCAAAATGGATTAAATACTTAAATGTAAGGCCAGAAACCATCAAACTCTTAGCGGAGAATATAGGCAAAACCCTCAAGGACATAAATCAAAGCAAGATCTTCTCTGACTCATCTTCTAGAATAGCGGAACTAAAAAGACAAATGAACATGTGGGACCTCATGAAACTTAAAAGCTTTTGTACAGCTAAAGAAATTACAAAAAGGCTGAACAGACAGCCCACAGAGTGGAGAATTAAAACTTCTTGTGGCATAGATCATATTTAGTAGCTCGATTTCACACACACATGTAACAAATATTTAGTGTATACCTAAAACAAGATATGCCTTTGTTCCCAGAGGTGTGTTCTATATCTGCATGTCTTTGGGTACTTTTACAGTCCTGAAATTGAAGAATGTGTACATGTGTAGTTATTATGCTCGAACACACACACATGTAATATAATGTCGTAGTTGAGACAAAGACATTCAGGAGATTTTAACAAGTTACCAGAGGCTAAGGGTATTGGCAGGGTGGGTGAGATGGGTGAAAGGCCAGCTGTATGGTGATGGATGGTAACTAGACTTGGGGTGATCACTTTGCAGTGTATACTGACATCAGAAGCTATACATCTAAATATTATTTAATTTTAAAAAAAGAATTAAAATATTAAAAGACCTAAATATTAAAATAAAATCAGTATATTTATATAATATAATGAACCATAGCATTTACGGAACATACTACCAAATATCATCTATAGATTCAATGCGATCCCTATCAAACTTCCAATAACATTCTTCACAGACCTAGATCAAAGAATAACACAGTTCATATGGAAACACAAAAGACCTCGAATAGCCAAAGCAATCCTGAGGAAGAAGAATGGAGCGGGAGGGATCAGCCTCCCCAACTTCAGACTCTACTACAAAGCAACCGTCCTCAAGACAGTATGGTACTGGCACCAAAACAGAACTATAGACCAATGGAACAAGATCGAGAACCCAGAGATAAAGCCACACACCTATGGGTACCTTATTTTTGACAAAGGAGGCGAACATATAAAATGGGACAAAGACAGCCTCTTCAACAAATGGTGCTGGGAAAATTGGACAGCTACGTGCAAAAAAATGAAGTTGGAACATACCCTGACACCATGCACAAAGATCAACTCAAAATGGATTAAATACTTAAATGTAAGGCCAGAAACCATCAAACTCTTAGCGGAGAATATAGGCAAAACCCTCAAGGACATAAATCAAAGCAAGATCTTCTCTGACTCATCTTCTAGAATAGCGGAACTAAAAAGACAAATGAACATGTGGGACCTCATGAAACTTAAAAGCTTTTGTACAGCTAAAGAAATTACAAAAAGGCTGAACAGACAGCCCACAGAGTGGGAGAAAATCATAGCAAATGAAACAACAGACAAAGAATTAATCTCCAAAATCTACAATCAACTCAGACAACTCAGCACCGGAAAAATGAACAACCCAATCAAAAAATGGGAAAAGGACCTAACACCTCTCCAACGATGACATATAGATGACTCAAAAGCACATGAAACGATGCTCAACTTCACTAATAATTAGAGAAATGCAAATCAAAACTACAATGAGATATCACCTCACACTCGTCAGAATGGCCATCATCCACAAATCTGCAGACAATAAATGCTGGAGAGGGTGCAGAGAAAAGGGAACACTCCTGCATTGCTGGTGGGAGTATAAATTGATACAGCCTCTATGGAAGACAGTCTGGAGATTTCTTAAAAAACTAAAAATAGAAGCACCATACGGAACAAATCACTATGTGTTTGACACTGCAATGTACCGTGAGGCAGAAAGGGTTATACAGTTATTTGCTCCATTTCACAGAAAGGAAAGCAAAAGCTTAAAGAACTTTTGTCATATTCATCCTTAAATCTGCAATATCTAACCTAGTAGAGCCAAAGTTTAAGATTCAGTGAATGAATGATGTATGTAGAGATCTTAAACATCTTTATGAGAATGCTAGGCAAATTTGAGTGTGAACCTATATAGAAAACAGAATGAATTATGATATAAAGTGTATAAGAAAATGGAAGGAAAGGTAGTATTCTATTCCTCATGAGATCAAAAAATGCACTTTTTCTGTTAATTTTCTTTTATCCATAGGAAAGAGAATTGATATAAATAGAAAATAATGCCTGCTGTAAAATAATTTATCCCTATAAATTCAGAATTTAGTACATGTATTTATTATATGTAGTAAATTGTATATATTGGATAACATATAACATGCTAGAAGGTGATTTGTATTATTGACCAAAGAAAATTTAGAATAAGATATGTTTGGAAGCATCAGACAGAGAACCACAACTTAAATAGGCTGTATAGTGCACCCTTTGTGAAGAAAGTAAGATTTGGATAGACTTTAAGTAGTTGAGAGACATTAAAGTGGGGATCTACGGATCTTTCTTAATTCTCTCTCTAACCAGAGAAAACTCTAGATCAAAGATCTTACTGTAGAAAGGTGTCTAGACTATTCAGTAAGTAGCAACATGGTGATCAGCTTTCCCAGTTCTCCTGGAATCATCTTGATTTGTATTGCGTATTTTGTATGCTCAGCTCTAGGCAAGCTAAAATAGTTGGTTACACTAAGTCCAGTACAGAGGGCAGTGTGACTGGAACAGAGGAGCAGGAAAGAACAATGTAGTAAGGTCAAAATGGTAGTGAGAGAGCATAACATTTTAGCCTTTAGGGCACAATAATAATGCTTGATTCAGGGTTTTGAATAGAAGAAAGTCCTACATAATCTGACTTATATATCAAAAGATCATTCTGTAGTGGTTCGAGAATGGAAGCAGAAAGACTAGTTAGAAGATTAGGACAATGATCCAAATGAGAGGCTATGGTAGATATTTTGTTAGTTTTCTAGAGCTGCCATAATAAAGTATTACAAACTGGAAACCTTGTAACAACAGAAATACATTGCCTCATAATTCTGGAGGCCAAAAGTATGAAATCAAAGTGTTGATAGGGCAATGATCCCTATGATCCATGTGCAGAAAAGATCAATCCTTTGCTTTTCCTGGATTTGGGTGGATTGCCCTCAATCCTTGGTGTTTCTTGATTTGTAAAGGTATCACCCGAATCTTCCATCTTCAAATGGTTATCTTCTCTGTGTATGTATCTGTCTCTGTCTCCCCATTTCTTTTTGCAAAGACACCAACCATATTGTACAAGGGCCTTTCTATTGACCTCCCTTTAAACTTATTACCTTTGTAAAGACTGTTTCCAAATAAGGATGTATTCTGAGATGGTAGGGGTACGGCTTCAACATATCTTTTTGGTGCGACACAATGCAACACATACAATTACAGATGTCAGATTCTAAATGTATTTTGAAAGTAAAGCAAGCAACATTTCCTGAGAGATTAAATTTGGGAGTAAACAAAATGAATTGAATTATACCTTCAAGATTTTGCAAAAATTTTGGATAGACTTTAAGTAGTTGAGAGACATTAAAGTGGGGATCTATTCTTAATTCTCTCTCTAACCAGAGAAAACTCTAGATCAAAGATCTTACTGTAGAAAGGTGTCTAGACTATTCAGTAAGTAGCAACATGGTGATCAGCTTTCCCAGTTCTCCTGGAATCATCTTGATTTGTATTGCGTATTTTGTATGCTCAGCTCTAGGCAAGCTAAAATAGTTGGTTACACTAAGTCCAGTACAGAGGGCAGTGTGACTGGAACAGAGGAGCAGGAAAGAACAATGTAGTAAGGTCAAAATGGTAGTGAGAGAGCATAACATTTTAGCCTTTAGGGCACAATAATAATGCTTGATTCAGGGTTTTGAATAGAAGAAAGTCCTACATAATCTGACTTATATATCAAAAGATCATTCTGTAGTGGTTCGAGAATGGAAGCAGAAAGACTAGTTAGAAGATTAGGACAATGATCCAAATGAGAGGCTATGGTAGATATTTTGTTAGTTTTCTAGAGCTGCCATAATAAAGTATTACAAACTGGAAACCTTGTAACAACAGAAATACATTGCCTCATAATTCTGGAGGCCAAAAGTATGAAATCAAAGTGTTGATAGGGCAATGATCCCTATGATCCATGTGCAGAAAAGATCAATCCTTTGCTTTTCCTGGATTTGGGTGGATTGCCCTCAATCCTTGGTGTTTCTTGATTTGTAAAGGTATCACCCGAATCTTCCATCTTCAAATGGTTATCTTCTCTGTGTATGTATCTGTCTCTGTCTCCCCATTTCTTTTTGCAAAGACACCAACCATATTGTACAAGGGCCTTTCTATTGACCTCCCTTTAAACTTATTACCTTTGTAAAGACTGTTTCCAAATAAGGATGTATTCTGAGATGGTAGGGGTACGGCTTCAACATATCTTTTTGGTGCGACACAATGCAACACATACAATTACAGATGTCAGATTCTAAATGTATTTTGAAAGTAAAGCAAGCAACATTTCCTGAGAGATTAAATTTGGGAGTAAACAAAAATGAATTGAATTATACCTTCAAGATTTTAGCCTGAGAAAATGAGTGTTTTTGTGATCAAGTGAGATTGAAAAGGCTGTGGGTAGAATAAATTTGGAGGAAAGTTCAGTTCAATTTTGAACATGTTGAGTTTGGAATATCTGTCCCCATCCAATTGAAGGTGTAAAGTAGACAGATACAGAAGTCATCAAGTGAGACAAAGTGAGAATGGAGAAGGAGATGTTAGAATTTGAAGATAATAAATGATATCTCTTTTGAACCTGAGAATAACTTTGAGCTTGTTAGAGTATCTATTGTTAGTATCTTCACTTTATAACCCAAGAAAGAGGACCTAAGAAAACTTTAAACACTCATGTATGTCAACATGATTTTAATGAAAGTGATTTTTTAAATATTTATATTTGTTGTTATCTTGGCTTTGTTTTTTTGCAATCAAGCCCCACTTATTTTCTAAAACAGAGGTGGAGTAAATTATCTTTGGGATCCTCTGGACCAGTAGGATAAAACCAGAAATCTCACAATACCATTGGTCAAGAGTATGTCAAGGTATCTCTATCTATGCTTGGATAAAACCATATTATTGAGGGGGAATCTTATTGTCCTGTAGTTGCCAGGAAAGCTCCAGCTAGTCAATACATTTATATATATTTATATTTTCCGAAGCAAATGGGATCATTTTTCCTCTATACCACATAAATCTTAACAAGAAAAATGCTAAAGACTAATAATACTATTCATTATGTGGATAATACTCAATACTCTACAGAATTTAAATGAAAATCATTTTTTTAAATAGTTGTTTTTTTCTCAGATATGATGCTTTGTTAATATAGCGATTCTAAGCCTTGATCTTTCATGACTCACTGTGGTCTCTAATTTATTTCAACTGGTATTGCCAAGTTTCAAAGAACAAACACTTACTTTTCTAGAATATTATAAAATACTGATAATGCCTCTAGAGAAGGAGACATTATAAAAATGAAAGATAGATTGACATAATCTCCATATATTTTGGAAAACATAACTGTGAAGTAAAAAGAATATCTATTTTAACTAGAAGATTAAAAAAAATTGAGATAAAGTTCACAGTTGCCTTCAAAATTTGAGAGCATAATGATTAAAACTCACTATTTCACCGACTGTCATAGGAGCCAACACTGTCAAGTGTTTCTTTCTATCTGACGGCTCGTTCGAGTTCTGGTATACTATCTTTGGTGTAGACTGGCATCATTGTGGATTAGCTTTTCAGTTTCTTTCCAGCTTTTTCCTTCTACATACACATTCTGTCTGTGTCTACTTTATTTCTATCAAGCTGGAGAAAATGAGCTGAGGTAGACGAAAAGGGAAACTTGACAGGGGATACATTCCTGACCAGCATTTGTTATATATTCTCTAACAGATAGAGAAACATGTCAAAGGATGACCAGAATTTGTAATCTCTTAAGGCACAAATGCCATCTTGATTTGGATGAAGTTAAAAGAGGTTTAACCTTCAGAAAGTTGGAGTTGGATCTAAATTTTGAATGTCTGCCAGTCCTACTTGATTATCTTTCCAGCAAAGTTCTAGAGTTTTCTACATTTGCTCTAATTCTTTTCTGAAAATTGCAGACAGACAAGATATAATATGCAACATTTAATTTATTCTAAAAAAATTGGAATGTCCTAATAGAAATTTTCTCAACCTTAGAATAATTAACATTTGGGCCATGTAATTCTTTGTTGTGAGAGCCTGTCCTATAGCACCACCTTCAATTAATCACAACAAATTGTCTCCAAACATCTTCAAAAGTCCCCTGGGAGGCAAAATAACTCACAATTTAGAATCATGGATCAAACAAAAAGGCAAACAGACTTTATTTATTTATTTTGTTTGTTTGCTTTATCTTTTTGTGTTTAAACCAAATTAGTAACTGTTATTTTACACTCTTTTCCTCCTGTATTTCTCTACATTTAGTGTCATTAACTTTTGAAAGTCTTCTTTTTCATAATTGTGCATTATTTAAGATCTAATAAGAATAGTCTTTCTGACCTTCCTATTTTTAACCATAATTCCCTTAAAACCCTTAAACCTCAATTTATTTCAACTGGTATTGCCAAGTTTCAAAGAACAAACACTTACTTTTCTAGAATATTATAAAATACTGATAATGCCTCTAGAGAAGGAGACATTATAAAAATGAAAGATAGATTGACATAATCTCCATATATTTTGGAAAACATAACTGTGAAGTCAAAGGAATATATATTTTAACTAGAAGATTAACAAAAATTGAGATAAAGTTCACAGTTGCCTTCAAAATTTGAGAGCATAATGATTAAAACTCACTATTTCACCGACTGTCATAGGAGCCAACACTGTCAAGTGTTTCTTTCTATCTGACGGCTCGTTCGAGTTCTGGTATACTATCTTTGGTGTAGACTGGCATCATTGTGGATTAGCTTTTCAGTTTCTTTCCAGCTTTTTCCTTCTACATACACATTCTGTCTGTGTCTACTTTATTTCTATCAAGCTGGAGAAAATGAGCTGAGGTAGACGAAAAGGGAAACTTGACAGGGGATACATTCCTGACCAGCATTTGTTATATATTCTCTAACAGATAGAGAAACATGTCAAAGGATGACCAGAATTTGTAATCTCTTAAGGCACAAATGCCATCTTGATTTGGATGAAGTTAAAGAGGTTTAACCTTCAGAAAGTTGGAGTTGGATCTAAATTTTGAATGTCTGCCAGTCCTACTTGATTATCTTTCCAGCAAAGTTCTAGAGTTTTCTACATTTGCTCTAATTCTTTTCTGAAAATTGCAGACAGACAAGATATAATATGCAACATTTAATTTATTCTAAAAAAATTGGAATGTCCTAATAGAAATTTTCTCAACCTTAGAATAATTAACATTTGGGCCATGTAATTCTTTGTTGTGAGAGCCTGTCCTATAGCACCACCTTCAATTAATCACAACAAATTGTCTCCAAACATCTTCAAAAGTCCCCTGGGAGGCAAAATAACTCACAATTTAGAATCATGGATCAAACAAAAAGGCAAACAGACTTTATTTATTTATTTTGTTTGTTTGCTTTATCTTTTTGTGTTTAAACCAAATTAGTAACTGTTATTTTACACTCTTTTCCTCCTGTATTTCTCTACATTTAGTGTCATTAACTTTTGAAAGTCTTCTTTTTCATAATTGTGCATTATTTAAGATCTAATAAGAATAGTCTTTCTGACTTCCTATTAACCATAATTCCCTGTTATCTGACTCCTATAAACTTATCAATGCAGTGATAATTGATGTCTATAATAGACACAAAGCCCTGTGAAATCCTCAAGTGTCTTTTCAACATTCAAAAGAAAATTAACTTTAATTAAGTATGATTTTAAGTTTAAGTGTATTTTATTCTTTCAATTTCTTTAAATATTGGGATTGTGTACGAATGATAACTTCCCCAATTCTTTGACTAGAGCCTAATTCAGAGGTTCTATTAAATTTCATTTAGTATGACCAAATTATTTAATGACATTAAGATGCAATCTTGAGTTAGACTGTAACTGGTATTTGTTGTTTATTTTTTAATTTCACACACCAGTCTGTAAAAAATATTTTTAAAGCATAGACCACACACGCCTCTGTGTTATATTCTTTAGGAGTTAGTTACAGCTAAGGAAACACAGAGCCTTTGATTTTGAAATTATAAGGTAGAATTATAGCTGGTAGCACAAAACTACAGTAAGAACCTCAAAATGGGGCTCTAGACTTTATCCACTAGAGTTTGAGGGCCATTTCAGTTCTATGATGGATCCTTTGGAAATTTCAACGAAGCTCAAACCTTTTGCCTGCTATACTCTAAATATACCATTTATTCATTCATTACAGAATGCAGTGGGGAGAAAAAAGTAAACATATCCTAAGTGCTTAAAAATAGGGTATCTATATTTTTCAGTAGAAATAATGACTCAATAATAACTAAATATTCAGTAGAAATAATAACTACATTATAGATAGACTTTAAAATATTTTAGTAATAAATGAATTGAAACAAAGTCAAATGATTACTATTATCAAGATAAGTTCTGTATCAGATTTTTATGTCCTTCCTGATAGGAATTATGACTATTTTTGGCCATTTATGACTAGTTTATTTTGTGTGTCTGAGTCTTTCTAAAATTTGTATCTAACTGGGATAAAAATAATGAAAGAAAATTTGATAATGTCTTAGACTGGCAAAGAGGAGTTCTCACATGTGACTTTTTGATAAGAGTCCTGAATGAAATTAGCCATACATGACAAAGTTTAATGATCTAAAGATCTGAAGGTCTAGTGCCTAAAGCAGAGAGGTATCAGAAAGTAAATGTTGTAAGGCAAGATAGAGCTTGACTTGTATAGGAACAACTGGCCAATAAGGGTAAGGCACTTAAGTGAATAAATGACAAGAGGACAATTTTTTTAAATGGGCAAAATATTTGAATAGGTATTTTTCTTCATATTTTTAAATTACTACTTGGTGTCATGTTCTTGCTCAAATATAATTCCACTCTTTCCTATTTTGTTTCTGCTATTAATATCATATAATTTACATCTATGAAATTTAATAATAAACAGTTTTTTCAATGATGCAATTTTATAGAGTTTTATAATTAGATATCATTAGCAGAAAATGGGGGAAAATATGCTATTTTAATAGATTTTATCATTCCTTTTATAATTACATTTACTGGTATATTTTGTTTCATCATATGGATTTCACTTATCATTTAATGTCACTCCCATCTAGACTGAGTATTTCTGGTAAGGCAGTTCTGCCAGCAACAGATTATCTCAATGCTTATCTGTTTATATCATTACTTTGCCTTCATTTTTGAAGGGGAGTTTTCGGTATTATTGATAAATTTCAACGAAGCTCAAACCTTTGCCTGCTATACTCTAAATATACCATTTATTCATTCATTACAGAATGCAGTGGGGAGAAAAAAGTAAACATATCCTAAGTGCTTAAAAATAGGGTATCTATATTTTTCAGTAGAAATAATGACTCAATAATAACTAAATATTCAGTAGAAATAATAACTACATTATAGATAGACTTTAAAATATTTTAGTAATAAATGAATTGAAACAAAGTCAAATGATTACTATTATCAAGATAAGTTCTGTATCAGATTTTTATGTCCTTCCTGATAGGAATTATGACTATTTTTGGCCATTTATGACTAGTTTATTTTGTGTGTCTGAGTCTTTCTAAAATTTGTATCTAACTGGGATAAAAATAATGAAAGAAAATTTGATAATGTCTTAGACTGGCAAAGAGGAGTTCTCACATGTGACTTTTTGATAAGAGTCCTGAATGAAATTAGCCATACATGACAAAGTTTAATGATCTAAAGATCTGAAGGTCTAGTGCCTAAAGCAGAGAGGTATCAGAAAGTAAATGTTGTAAGGCAAGATAGAGCTTGACTTGTATAGGAACAACTGGCCAATAAGGGTAAGGCACTTAAGTGAATAAATGACAAGAGGACAATTTTTTTAAATGGGCAAAATATTTGAATAGGTATTTTTCTTCATATTTTTAAATTACTACTTGGTGTCATGTTCTTGCTCAAATATAATTCCACTCTTTCCTATTTTGTTTCTGCTATTAATATCATATAATTTACATCTATGAAATTTAATAATAAACAGTTTTTTCAATGATGCAATTTTATAGAGTTTTATAATTAGATATCATTAGCAGAAAATGGGGGAAAATATGCTATTTTAATAGATTTTATCATTCCTTTTATAATTACATTTACTGGTATATTTTGTTTCATCATATGGATTTCACTTATCATTTAATGTCACTCCCATCTAGACTGAGTATTTCTGGTAAGGCAGTTCTGCCAGCAACAGATTATCTCAATGCTTATCTGTTTATATCATTACTTTGCCTTCATTTTTGAAGGGGAGTTTTCGGTATTATTGATTTTTTGTTTTGGTTTGTTTGTCTGTCATCATTTTTTATGTCATCCTGACCACTGCCTCCTGACTTCTATTGCTTCTGATAAGAAATTTGTTAACCTTAACAGGATTCTCTTGTGCATAATGAGTCATTTTCTCTTGATGTATTCATATGTTTTTGTCTTAATCTTTCAGCTGTTGCTCTTTGAGATAAATTGATATAAATCTCTTTATGATTATTTTTTGGAGTTTATTAATGTTCTTAGATGTGTAATGCTTTCCTTTAATTCAGAAACATTTTAGCAATTATTTGCTTGAAAAAATTTCCTGCCCCTTTCTCTATCTCTTAGTATTTCAGTAATAGACACCTATCAGTTTGCTTAATTGTGTCCCATGGCTCTCTGAAGCTGTATCATTTTATTTCTTTTCCTTTGGTATCTCAGACTGAAATACTGGTGTTGAGATATCTTCACATTTACTAATTCTTCTTTGTGATCAAATCTACTGTTGAGTCCCTTTCATAAGTTTCAATTTTACTTATTTTATATTCAATTCAACAATTTCTATGTGCTTATTTTTTCATGATTTCTATCTCCTTATCAATATTCTTTCTTTGCTAGGTTGTTATTATCACAACCTCCTTTTTAAAAAATATTTTGGGGGAGACACTTTTATTGTTTTTTTAATTTATTTTCATCCATCTTTATTCTTTGGCCTGTGTGGGCTTCCAGTCACAGTGGCCTCTCTCTTTGCAGAGCACCAGCCCTGGACATGCACGCTCCAGAGTGCTGGCTACTAATTGGACACACCTGTCCAACCACTCTGCAGCACGTGGGATCTTCCTGGGCCAGGGATCGAACCAGTGCCTCTTGCACTGAAAGGCAAACTCTACCCACTGGACAACCAGGGAAGGCCCATACCCGCCTTTTATTTAAACACAGCTCCTGTTAGTACTTTAAACATATTTTTAGTATTGGATTGAAGTATTGTCTATTAAATTTAACATCTGGGTTCCTCTAAAGATGTTTTTTATTGCCCACAAGTCTTCACTGATGGATCTTACATACTTTCAGGTGCATATATATTTTACAATTGTAAAATATAATATATTATTTAGCAATTTTGAACTATGATCATCATCCCACAGAAATGGTGAATTGATTGTGACTGATACTTTATATTTGATTGTTAAGTGACTTATTTTTATAAATTCTATGAAGTCTCTTTCCTCTTGTGCAACTTCTGATATCATTGATCATATTTTTGTTGAAAACAAAACAAGAAAAAAATTGTCTGTTCTTAAATCTCTATAGCTTAGTAGTTAGTCAATGATTTGTCATAAATTGTGCTTAAGCCTTCTGAGGCAATAAGGTATCAATACATTGCCAGTGGATCTATGATTGCCTTGAGGGTCCTTCAGAAGTTCAGAATGTTTACAGATATATTGTGCATTCATCCAGGATCTAGGGGCTTAAGAATCCTCTCTTCCAAGGCTCTTGTGCAGGTATAATTTTTTGAAGGTACTCAGTCTTTGACTGTCCCATTATCTTATTCCTTTTATGATTTTAACTTAAATTTACTAATTCTTCTTTGTGATCAAATCTACTGTTGAGTCCCTTTCATAAGTTTCAATTTTACTTATTTTATATTCAATTCAACAATTTCTATGTGCTTATTTTTTCATGATTTCTATCTCCTTATCAATATTCTTTCTTTGCTAGGTTGTTATTATCACAACCTCCTTTTTAAAAAATATTTTGGGGGAGACACTTTTATTGTTTTTTTAATTTATTTTCATCCATCTTTATTCTTTGGCCTGTGTGGGCTTCCAGTCACAGTGGCCTCTCTCTTTGCAGAGCACCAGCCCTGGACATGCACGCTCCAGAGTGCTGGCTACTAATTGGACACACCTGTCCAACCACTCTGCAGCACGTGGGATCTTCCTGGGCCAGGGATCGAACCAGTGCCTCTTGCACTGAAAGGCAAACTCTACCCACTGGACAACCAGGGAAGGCCCATACCCGCCTTTTATTTAAACACAGCTCCTGTTAGTACTTTAAACATATTTTTAGTATTGGATTGAAGTATTGTCTATTAAATTTAACATCTGGGTTCCTCTAAAGATGTTTTTTATTGCCCACAAGTCTTCACTGATGGATCTTACATACTTTCAGGTGCATATATATTTTACAATTGTAAAATATAATATATTATTTAGCAATTTTGAACTATGATCATCATCCCACAGAAATGGTGAATTGATTGTGACTGATACTTTATATTTGATTGTTAAGTGACTTATTTTTATAAATTCTATGAAGTCTCTTTCCTCTTGTGCAACTTCTGATATCATTGATCATATTTTTGTTGAAAACAAAACAAGAAAAAAATTGTCTGTTCTTAAATCTCTATAGCTTAGTAGTTAGTCAATGATTTGTCATAAATTGTGCTTAAGCCTTCTGAGGCAATAAGGTATCAATACATTGCCAGTGGATCTATGATTGCCTTGAGGGTCCTTCAGAAGTTCAGAATGTTTACAGATATATTGTGCATTCATCCAGGATCTAGGGGCTTAAGAATCCTCTCTTCCAAGGCTCTTGTGCAGGTATAATTTTTTGAAGGTACTCAGTCTTCTAGACCACTGGACATGAGTATAATCTTAGCAGGGCCTTTTCAACAATCTCTGTCCTTGTTGATTCCTGTTAAAAATGTATGGTCTGCTGTTTTGTTTATGTCCACTCCTATAATAGGGTTGTTGGTCTCCCTTGAATAATGGCCACTATGATCTATTTTAGGTTTTAAAAACTTCTGGGTTTTGTGGGTTTTGTTGTTGTTCTTTGTCATATTATGCTGCAAGTAAAGGCAGCACTCTTAGGGATGGACATTTAGGTGACTATTTATCATATCTTGCCATTCCCATTTTGGGAAGAATTTCTGCACTGCAGAGTTGGAGCTGTCAAGATGATTGGAGTCATTGGTCCTCCAATGTTACTCTGGAAATATGGGAGTGGAATTTGTACACACTAAAGTTGCAGAGAGAATACAGGAGCTGCCCTACCAGTCAAATATAATACTTCTGTAGCAAGAGCAGAGATGGTGAGGATATAGCAGCCCCTTATATAAATACTACAGACCCCTCCAGTTCTTACTGAAATTCAGTAGATTGTGTTTTAAATGCTTCGAGTTTTAATATACCTTTTAAGATGTCAATATCCAGAGGTTAAAAATGGTTGTTTTTTGACAGTTTTGTCCAGTTTTTCTTTTTCTAAGAAGAGGGGATTAAGCTCCAAACAGTCATTCTGGACCATTTCAATTTAATTTAATGCAGGTAATTGACCTTTGTTGGAGCAAAATGGCAGAATGGATTTGGTGATCTATAAGATTCCTTACAATTCTTACTTGTTTATAAGTTTTTGAAGCATGACACACATGGTAGAAAGAGTCTTTCTTTCCTTACTTCCATGGATTATAATTTCTTTTGCTGATATCAATATTTCTTCCATCAAAGAAATTAACCATATACATGAATTAGATTATCTTTCAGATAATGCTTTATTTAAATTTAACAAAAGTTTAGTTTTATCTTGAAATTTAAATAAACATGAGCATTTTAAAATTCCTACCTTCCCCTCCCATGCCTTTACCTAGACTTTCCTCTACCAAAATTTTACATTATTTGATTATGGAGTCCCTATTTCCTTTCATTCTCCCCATGAAACCAACTTCAATCACATAAGCAATTCAATTCAAATAGTTAAGAGAAAACTTAAGAGAAAACTATCAAAATCTTGTGTCTCAGAGGCCTAATGTCACCTTTAAGACATGTGTCTTAAAGAAGTCCAGTTCAAGTGGCAACTGTCTTAGAGAAAGTGGTATGGTAGAACTCAGTCAATTGACAGCAGTATTAGACTCTTTTTTTTTTTGCTTCTTCCCTCAATGCCTAATCTCTTCTTTAATCTTAGTGTTCTCTTTTTCCTATGTATGGCATCTATCAGATACCTCTTCTACATTTCCATTATTTTTCAGTTGTTACATATTGCTAAGTGTGATACAAGAAACCTTATGATAGGACTAATTAGTTTTTAAAATCAAAGTACCTACCAAACACTGGAGATTAATAATGTATTTTAAAAGGCAGTCCAAAATAACTCATCAGAAAAAAAAAAAAATTAACTGACAAATACTCTTTAAAATTCAGTTTATAGACAGAAGTAAAATGTTTGCATTGGAAGTGATATGGAGAGCATATGTTATCCAATATACAGCTCAGTGCTTAGAGTATTGTTAGCAATGATGATATTGCTAACCTTAAAAAATAAAAATCAGCTCACTATTTGGCAGACAGTCAATGGAATATTGGCACATATAAACAATCCCTGAAAAGTATACAAGTTGTTGGAATTAATTATCCTAAACTAGCTAACTGTTCCTTTTCACTCAGGACATGAACCTATTTTTGATAACTGTCATTAATTAATTTCAGGGGCAAATCCATATTAAAGGTCTCAAGAAATCTTCCTTGAATGCACTATCATGAAAAGAAGACAAAAAAAGGAAACATTTTCTTCCAGTATTATAAGACATTTTGAAAGATTCTAAGTTGTGCTTATGTGGCTTGCTACTCCAGAATCATAATTTAAAATATTGACTGTGTACAGCTGATCTATCTGTCTATCTACACACACACACACACACACACACACATATGTGTGTACATACTTATAGAGGATTTTTTTTTTAAATGTTGCCCAAACTTTTTTAAAAAGTATTTATTAATTTTTGCCTCTGCAGACTCTTCATTGCTGATCATGGGCTTCTCTACTTTTGGTGATTGTTGTCAACACTTTAGTTGCTATGTTCAGGCTTCTCATTATGGTGGCTTCTCTTCTTGTTAAGCATTGGCTCTAGAGCACAAGTTAATTGTCCTGATATATTCCTA
This sequence comes from Tragulus kanchil, assembly GCA_022376925.1. Classification (NCBI taxonomy): domain Eukaryota; kingdom Metazoa; phylum Chordata; class Mammalia; order Artiodactyla; family Tragulidae; genus Tragulus; species Tragulus kanchil. The sequence continues at coordinate 25,138,800 of JAIOJX010000004.1, forward strand.
GACCAGGGTATGATCCCTACATTGAGAGGTGGATTCTTAATTTCTGGAGCACTAGGGAAGTCCTCCTAGTTTAATTTCCCTAAAAGAACAATTTTTTAAATGTTGAATCTGGTTTTCCCTTTTCATTGGCTGGTTTATGGATTCTCTTCTTGCTCTTCATGAGCTTATGCCAGAATGTATATTTCTTTATATCAGCTTCCTTATTAGTAATTGCAGAGAATTGGCCTCTGTAGTATTCCAAGTGTAAAATTTTAAATTTAGTCTTTATTAAAATGCATTTAAAGGTGGTTACAATTCTACAAGCAAGAATGTGAACTAGGGTAAGGGCTGGGGTAAGGTACGATTTGAATCCACTTTACTGTAAGGGTTGAGGTTGAGGTTGGATTAGAGCTAGGGTTGCATTTAGAGAAATGAGAAATGCCGAAGTTGGGTGTTCTCTTAGGTTTCCCATTAAGTTAATATAGGGTGAGGGTCTCGGTGAGGTTTCTGCTATGGTTAGTCTAGGACTAGGGCTAAGGCTAGGTTTAGGGTTAGTTTTACTGTAAAACTTTTTTGGATTCAGCTCACTATTTGGCAGACAGTCAATGGAATATTGGCACATATAAACAATCCCTGAAAAGTATACAAGTTGTTGGAATTAATTATCCTAAACTAGCTAACTGTTCCTTTTCACTCAGGACATGAACCTATTTTTGATAACTGTCATTAATTAATTTCAGGGGCAAATCCATATTAAAGGTCTCAAGAAATCTTCCTTGAATGCACTATCATGAAAAGAAGACAAAAAAAGGAAACATTTTCTTCCAGTATTATAAGACATTTTGAAAGATTCTAAGTTGTGCTTATGTGGCTTGCTACTCCAGAATCATAATTTAAAATATTGACTGTGTACAGCTGATCTATCTGTCTATCTACACACACACACACACACACACACACATATGTGTGTACATACTTATAGAGGATTTTTTTTTTAAATGTTGCCCAAACTTTTTTAAAAAGTATTTATTAATTTTTGCCTCTGCAGACTCTTCATTGCTGATCATGGGCTTCTCTACTTTTGGTGATTGTTGTCAACACTTTAGTTGCTATGTTCAGGCTTCTCATTATGGTGGCTTCTCTTCTTGTTAAGCATTGGCTCTAGAGCACAAGTTAATTGTCCTGATATATTCCTAGACCAGGGTATGATCCCTACATTGAGAGGTGGATTCTTAATTTCTGGAGCACTAGGGAAGTCCTCCTAGTTTAATTTCCCTAAAAGAACAATTTTTTAAATGTTGAATCTGGTTTTCCCTTTTCATTGGCTGGTTTATGGATTCTCTTCTTGCTCTTCATGAGCTTATGCCAGAATGTATATTTCTTTATATCAGCTTCCTTATTAGTAATTGCAGAGAATTGGCCTCTGTAGTATTCCAAGTGTAAAATTTTAAATTTAGTCTTTATTAAAATGCATTTAAAGGTGGTTACAATTCTACAAGCAAGAATGTGAACTAGGGTAAGGGCTGGGGTAAGGTACGATTTGAATCCACTTTACTGTAAGGGTTGAGGTTGAGGTTGGATTAGAGCTAGGGTTGCATTTAGAGAAATGAGAAATGCCGAAGTTGGGTGTTCTCTTAGGTTTCCCATTAAGTTAATATAGGGTGAGGGTCTCGGTGAGGTTTCTGCTATGGTTAGTCTAGGACTAGGGCTAAGGCTAGGTTTAGGGTTAGTTTTACTGTAAAACTTAGGGTTGTTTTAAGATAGAATTCAGTTTAGCATAAAAGGAAAAGAGGAGGGCTGGTTTTAGCTTTAGAGATTTCTTTAACTGTGATACGGTAAGGGTTAGGTGAGGTTTGTGCGAGGTCGAGGGCTGGGACTAGGCTAACGCTAGGGTTAGAGTTATATTTACGGTAAGAGTAGGGCTCTGTTTAAGATTAGGATTGAATTTAGAGTAAGGGAAATAGGCAAGGGCTGTTGTAAGATTTAGGACTAGATTTAAGTTGGGATAAGAAAAAGGTTCAGGTGAATGTGAGCTAATGCTCAGGGATAGGGCAATGTAGATTTAGAGTTGGAATACATGTGAGATCTAAGGTCAGTTTAAGGCTAGCATAGTTTAGAGGAATTAAAAATTCAGAGGGCAGTTGTTAGTTTTAGGGTTCATATTAAATTGACATAGGATGAGGATTAAGGTGAGGTTTGTCCTATGATTAGGATCAGAGTATGACTAGGGCTAGGGTTAGGGTTGCTTTCACTGTAAAAGGTTGGTTTAAGGATAGCATAGAGTTTAGAGGCAAGGAAATTGCAGAGGGTGAATATCAGCTTTAGGGTTTGCATTAATTTTGGATAGGGTCAGAGTGAGGGTCTGGTTTGGCTAGGGTAAGGGCTAGGAATCAAACTAGGGTAGTGTTAGAGTTAGATGTAAGAGAAGAATTGAAGTTGTTTAAAGTTAGGGCTTTGTTTGGAGGAAGGAGAAATGCTGAGAACTGGTGTTAACTTAAGGGTTGGCTATAAGTTAGGGTAGGTAGAGGGTTTGCATGAATGGAGGTAGGGTCAAAGTTAGGTCTAGGTTGAGTTAGAGTTAACCTTATTGTAAGAGTTGGGCTTTGTTTATGGTTAAGGTAAGTTAAGAGCGAGGGGTAATGCAGAGTGCTGTTATTTCTAGCTTTGGAGTTCACATTAAGATGGGATTGGAAGACTGTTTGGGTGAATATGAGCTAGGGTTGGGGAAAGGGCAAGGAAGGGCTAGGATTAGCCTTATTATAAGGCTTGGGGTCTGCTTAAAGTTAGGGATAGGCTTAGGGATATTTTTACTGAAAGAGTTGGATTCAGTTTAGAGTAAATGGAAAATATGAAGACTGGTATTAGCTTTAGAGTTCCCTTTAAGTTGGGATAGGGTAAGGTTTCAAGGGAAGTTTGGCCTAGAGTTTGGACTAACACCATGGCTAGTACTAGGGTTAGATTCCGAGTAATAGTTGTGCTCTACTTAAGGTTACTGTTGAGTTAAGAGAAAGGGGAAATGCTAAGAACTGGTGTTAGTTTAAAGTTTGCTTGATGTTGGGATAAGCAAGACGGTTCTGGGGAATATGACTTACAATCAGGGCAGAGATAGAGTTAGCTTTCCTGTCAGAATTTGTGTCAGTTTAAGGGTAGTATTGTGTTTAGAGGGAAGGGAAATATGGAGGGTAGTTATTAGCTTTAGGGCTCAAGGTAGGTTATTGTAGGGTGAGGGTTCAAGTGCTCTTTGACCTAGGGTTAGGCTAGGGGAATGTCTAGGCCTAGGGTTGGAGTTAGATTTGCAAGAAAATTAGAGTTGGTATAAGGTTAGGGTTGAGTTTGGAGGAATGGATAATACTGAGGGCTGGTGTTTGCTTTAGGGTTCACTTTAATTGGAATAGTAAGAGGTTTCCGGGGAATGTGAACTGGGATGAGGGCTAGGGCTAGGGCTAGGGTTAAGGTTAGCCTTCCTTTAAGAGTTGCAGTCAGTTTATGGCTCACATTGAATTTAGAGGCCAGGTAAATGCAGAGGGCATGTATCAGATTTAGGGTTCGCATTAAGTTGGACAATGAGAGGGTGAGGGTGCGATTTAGTGAGGGTTAGTTGTAGGACCCCAGCTAGCCATGTTAGGAGTAGATTTACAGGAAGAGGTGGGGTCGGTAGAAGGTTAAGGTTGAGTTTAGAATAAGGAGAAATGCTGATTGCTGGTGTCATGTTTAGAGTTGGCTGTTAGTTGGGAAGGGCAGAAGATTCAGGTGAATGGGAGGTAGTGTCAGGGCTAGGATAACAGCTAGGTTTAGGGTTAGCTTTACTGTAAGAGTTTGTGTCAATTTAAGGCTAGTATTTTGTTTGGAGCACATGGCCATATGGAAGGCAGTTATTGCCCTTAGGGTTCACATTAGGTTGCTATATGGTAAGGAGTCAATTGAAGTTTGACTGAGGGTTAGACTAGGACTAGGTTTATGGCTGGGGCTAGGGTGAAGTTTCCCATATACGTTGGGGTCAGTATAAGTTTAGGGTTGAGTTTAGAGGAAGGGGAAATGGTGAGGGGTGGTGTTAGCTTTAGGGCTCGCTTTAAGTTGGGATATAAAGAGGGTTTGTGTGAATGTTAGGTCAGTCCCAGCAAGGTCTAGGGCTAGTGTTAGGGCAAACCTTACACTAAGAGTTGGAGTCAATTTAAGGTTAGGATTTAGTTTAGTTCAGAGGCAAGAGATATATGGAAGGCACCTATAGCTTCAGGGTTCATATTAAGTAGTACAGTGTGGGGGTTAGGTAGAGGTTTTGTCTAATGTTAGTGCTAGGACTCCAACTATGGTAGGGTTATCCAGAAGAGTTAGGTTCGGTTTAAAGTTAGGGTTGAGTTTAGAGTAAGAAGAAATGCTGAGAGTTCACTTTAAGCTGGATTAGTAGAGGGTTCTGGTGAATGTGAACTAGGGTGAGGGCTAGGTCTAAGACTCGAGTTAGGGTTAGCCTTCCTTTAATAGTTGGAATCAGTTTAAGACTCTGTTTGAGTTTATAGGCCAGGGAAATGCAGAGAGCGTGTATCAGCTTTAGGGTTTGCATTAAGTAGAACAATGTGAGGGTAAGGGTTCAGTTTAGCTAGGATTAGGTGTGGCATCCTGCTAGGCTAGTTTTAGGGTTAGATTTTCATGAAGAGTTGGAGTCAGTATAAAGTTAAATTTCAGGTTAGAGAAATGGATAATGGTGAGGGGTGGTGTTAGCTTTAGGGCTCGCTTTAAGTTGGGATATAAAGAGGGTTTGTGTGAATGTTAGGTCAGTCCCAGCAAGGTCTAGGGCTAGTGTTAGGGCAAACCTTACACTAAGAGTTGGAGTCAATTTAAGGTTAGGATTTAGTTTAGTTCAGAGGCAAGAGATATATGGAAGGCACCTATAGCTTCAGGGTTCATATTAAGTAGTACAGTGTGGGGGTTAGGTAGAGGTTTTGTCTAATGTTAGTGCTAGGACTCCAACTATGGTAGGGTTATCCAGAAGAGTTAGGTTCGGTTTAAAGTTAGGGTTGAGTTTAGAGTAAGAAGAAATGCTGAGAGTTCACTTTAAGCTGGATTAGTAGAGGGTTCTGGTGAATGTGAACTAGGGTGAGGGCTAGGTCTAAGACTCGAGTTAGGGTTAGCCTTCCTTTAATAGTTGGAATCAGTTTAAGACTCTGTTTGAGTTTATAGGCCAGGGAAATGCAGAGAGCGTGTATCAGCTTTAGGGTTTGCATTAAGTAGAACAATGTGAGGGTAAGGGTTCAGTTTAGCTAGGATTAGGTGTGGCATCCTGCTAGGCTAGTTTTAGGGTTAGATTTTCATGAAGAGTTGGAGTCAGTATAAAGTTAAATTTCAGGTTAGAGAAATGGATAATGCTGAAGGCTGGTGTTAACTTTAGAGTTTGCTTTAAGTTGAGATAGGCAGAGGATATATGTGAATGTGATATAGGATCAGTGCTAGGGCAATGTCAGGGTATGGTTAGCTTTACTGTAAGATTTGGTGTTGGTTTAAGGCTAGCATTACCTTTAGAGGAACAGGAAATGCAGAGGATGGGTGTTAGCTTTAGGGTTCACATTAAGTTGTTGTAGGGTGAGTGTTCTGGTGAAGTGTGGGATAGGGTTAGTCTAGGACTATGGCTAGGGCTAGGGTAGGTTTAGTTTGCAGTAGGAGTTGGGGTTGGTTTAAGTTAGGGTTGAATTTAGAGTAAGGGAAAATGCTGAGAACTAGTGTTAGATTTAGTGGTTGCTCTAAGTTGGGTTAGGTAGAAGGTTCTGATGAATGTGAGCTAGAGTCAGAGCTAGGGCAGCATATGGTTAGGTTTAGCTTTACTGTAAGATTTGATGTCATTTTAAAACTAGGACTGAGTTTAGAGGAAATCTGTTGCAAAGGATGGGTGTTAACTTTAGGGTTCGTGTTACGTTGTTATAATGTGACGGTGAAGGAGAGGTTTGGGCCATGGGTAGGCTAGGAATAGAGCTAGAGATAGGATTAGGGTTAACTCTTCTGTAAGAGTTGGGGTTGGTTTAACATTAGGATTGAGTTTTGAGTAAAGGTGAAAGTGGAGGTTTGGTGTTAGCTTTGGAGTTCCTTTTAGTTGGGATAAAGTCAGAGTTCAGGTGCGGTTTGGGCTAGGGTTTAGGCTCGAGTTAGAGTAAGCTTTACCATAAATGTTGGGATGAGCTGAAGACCAGAAGTGAGTTTAGAGGAAAGGAAAATGCAAAGGGTGGGTAATAGCTTTAGGATTCTCCTTAACTTGGACATGGTGTGGGTGAGCTTTCTTCTAGGGTTAGGGCTAGCTTTACTGTAAACATTGGGTTGATTTAATGTTAGATTTGAGTTTAGAGTAAGAGGAAATGCTTATGTCTCATGTTAGTTCTATGGTTGGCTTTAAATTGGGATAGGCAGATGATTCTGATGAATGTCAATTATGGCCAGGACTAGGTCAAGTTAGGGTTAAGGTTAGCTTTAATGTTAGATTCGGGGTTGGATTAAAGCTAAGTTATGGTTTAGAGTAATGGGAAATGAGGAGGAAGGGTATTAGCTTTATGCTTCACATTGTTACAAGGTGAGGGTTCAGGTGAATTTGGGGCTAGATTTAGGCTAAGACTAGGGCTAGGGCTAGGGTAAAGATTGACTTTACCTTAAGTGTTGGGGTAGGTTTAAAGTTATGCTTGAGTTTAGATATTGGGAAAAGTTGAGGACTAGTGTTAGCCTTAGGGTTTGCTTTAAGTTGGGATAGGCAGACGTTTTCCGTCAGTGTGAGCTAGAATCAGGTCATGAACATGGTAGGGTTAGAGTTAAGTTTACTGTAAAATTTGGGCTTGGTTTAAGACTAAGATTGAGTTTAGAGTAAAGGCAAATGAGGAGGGCTGCTGATAACTTTAGCATTTCCTTTAAGTTGGGATAGGGTCAGCGTTCAGGTCAGGTTTGGGCTAAGTTTAGGGCTCGGCTTACAGTTAACTTTACCATAATTTTTTGGGTCAGTTTAAAGCCAGAACTGAGTTTGTAAAAAAGGAAAATATGGAGGGCAGGTATCTTCTTTATGGTTTGCTAAAGTTGGACAGTGAGGCTGAGAGTGAGGTATGGGCTGTAAGGACTAGGAACAGGGCTAGGTCTGGGATGAGGGTTAGTGTTAGCTTTACCATAAAAGTCGGGGTTGGTTAAGGTAGGGTTAGAGGAAAGTGAAATGCAAAGGATTGTTGCTAGCTTTAGAGTTTCTTTTAATTGGGATAGGTTCAGTTTTCATGTGAAGTTTGGGCTAGGGATATGGTAAGTTTAAACTTAGCTTTAATGAAAGTGTTGGGTCAGTTTAAGGCCAAGATTGAGTTTAAATGAATGGGAAATGCGGAGAGTAGGTATTAGCTTTAGGATTCATATTAACTTTGATATGGTGAGTGTGTTGGTGATGTCTGGGCTAGGCTTAGGGTTAGATTTACTGTTAGAGTTGGTTTAAGTCTAAGTTTAGGTTTGAGTATAGAGTAAGGGGAAATGCTGAGGCCTGGTATTAGTTTAAGTGTCTATATAAGTTAGGATAGACAGAGGATTCTTGCGAATGTGAGCTAAATTCAGCAAGGTAGTATTAGGATTAGCTTTACTCTAAGAGCTGGGATCTTTTTAAGGCTAGTATTGAGTATAGAGGATAGGGAAACAAAGAGGGCAGGTGTAGTTTCAGGGTTTGTGTTAAGTTGTTACAGGGTGAGGATGATGTTTGGGCTAGGGTGATGGCTAGGCCTGGAGCTGGGGTTAGGTTTAAGGTTAGCTTTGTTGTAAGAGTCGGGGTAGGTTTAAGGTTAGGCTTCTGTTTGGAATAAATGGAAAAGTGGAGGGATGATGTTTGCTTTAGATTTTCCCTTTAAATTGGGATAGGATCAAGGTTCAAGTGAGGTTTTGGCTAGGGTTAGGGCTTGGTTTAGAATTAGCTTTACCAGAATTGTTGGGGGTTGGGGTTGGTTTAAGACCAGGACTGGGTTTAGAAGAAAGGGAAGTGTGGAGGGCATATTTTCACCTTACGGTTTGTGTTAAGTTTTACAGAATGAGGCTGAGGGTGAATTTTAGACTAGGATTTGTGTTCAAACTAGGGCTAGGGCTAGGGTTAGGGTTAGATTTATCATACAATTGGCATTGATTTAAGGTTAGGGTTGAGTTTAGAATAAGGGAAATGCTGGGAACTGGCATTACCTTCAGGGTTTGTTTCAAGTTGGTGGAGGCAGAGGGTTCCCGGAAATGTGAGCTAAGGTCAGTGCTAGGGCAAAGTAGGGTTACAGTTAGCTTTACTGTAAGATTTGGGGTCGATTTATTTCTAGGGTTGAGTTTAGACCTAAGGGAAATAAGGAAGGTGTGTGTTAGGTTTAAGGTTCATGTTAAGTTGTTATATCGTGAGGGTTAGGTTTATGGGTTAGGGGCTAGGGGTTAGGGTTGGGATTAGGATTATGATTAGATTCAGGGATAGGTTTAGAATTATGATTAGGTTTACTTTTGGATTTTGCTCTAATTCATGTCCATTGAGTCAGTGATGCTGTCTAAAAATTTCATCCTCTGTGCTTCCCTTTTTCATTTGACTTCAGTCTTTCCCAGCATTAGGATCTCTTCTAGTCAGTTGGCACTTCACATCAGGTGGGCCAAAGTATTGAAACTTCAGCAACAGTTCTAATGAATATTCAGACTTGATTTCCTTTAGGATTGACTTGTTTGGTCTCCTTGCAATACAGGAGCCTCTCAGGTGTTTCTCCGGCAGCACAATTCTAAAGCATCAGTTCTTCAGTCCTCAACATTCTTTATGGTCCAGCTCTCCCATCCCTATATGACTTCTGGAAAAACCATCGCTTGACTGTATGAATCTTTGTCAACAAAGTAATGTCTCTGGTTTATAATACCCTGTGTAGGTTTGTGATAACTTTCTTTCCAAGGAGTACACATCTTTTAATTTCATAGCACAATCATTGTCCATGATGATTCTTGAACCTAAGAAAATAAAATCTGTTACTGCTTCTACTTTTCCTTTTCTCTTTGCAATGAAGTTTTAGGACTAGATGCCATGAGCTTGAATGTTGAGTTTTAAGCCAGTTTTTGTCACTCTCCTCTTTCACCTTCACTCAGAGGCTCTTTAGTTCCTCTTCATTGTCTACCATTAGAGTGGCATCATCTGCATATCAAGGTTCCTGATATTTCTCTTGGTTGTATTGATTCCAGCTTGTAATTCATCCAGCCCAACATTCATATGATATACTTTGCATATAAGTTAAATAAGCAGGGTGACAATATACAGCCTTGCCTTTAGTAGGACAGTAAATTATCTGTTACTCTGGTTATTTTATTCTTACTGGTACCAGACTGAACAAAACAGAACCCCTTCAGTTGTCTTCTAAATTATTCTTCCTGACTTAACTAACTTATTACTATATGTCATTCAAATAGTCTTTAAATATTCTTTACTTCTAAAACATTTCCACAAATTTAGTCCTTCCCAAAACATGAATTACTTTCTGATTAAAATTAAAATTATCTGCCTAGTTTTACATGATTAGAAATATCTGAGACCAGGCCATCCTTTTAGCTATGTCTGCATTATAGACATTTCTGCCTTCATCAGATTACTTTCTTTTCTCTTCCACAAAACAGTATCTGTCTAAAAATTTCATCCTCTGTGCTTCCCTTTTTCATTTGACTTCAGTCTTTCCCAGCATTAGGATCTCTTCTAGTCAGTTGGCACTTCACATCAGGTGGGCCAAAGTATTGAAACTTCAGCAACAGTTCTAATGAATATTCAGACTTGATTTCCTTTAGGATTGACTTGTTTGGTCTCCTTGCAATACAGGAGCCTCTCAGGTGTTTCTCCGGCAGCACAATTCTAAAGCATCAGTTCTTCAGTCCTCAACATTCTTTATGGTCCAGCTCTCCCATCCCTATATGACTTCTGGAAAAACCATCGCTTGACTGTATGAATCTTTGTCAACAAAGTAATGTCTCTGGTTTATAATACCCTGTGTAGGTTTGTGATAACTTTCTTTCCAAGGAGTACACATCTTTTAATTTCATAGCACAATCATTGTCCATGATGATTCTTGAACCTAAGAAAATAAAATCTGTTACTGCTTCTACTTTTCCTTTTCTCTTTGCAATGAAGTTTTAGGACTAGATGCCATGAGCTTGAATGTTGAGTTTTAAGCCAGTTTTTGTCACTCTCCTCTTTCACCTTCACTCAGAGGCTCTTTAGTTCCTCTTCATTGTCTACCATTAGAGTGGCATCATCTGCATATCAAGGTTCCTGATATTTCTCTTGGTTGTATTGATTCCAGCTTGTAATTCATCCAGCCCAACATTCATATGATATACTTTGCATATAAGTTAAATAAGCAGGGTGACAATATACAGCCTTGCCTTTAGTAGGACAGTAAATTATCTGTTACTCTGGTTATTTTATTCTTACTGGTACCAGACTGAACAAAACAGAACCCCTTCAGTTGTCTTCTAAATTATTCTTCCTGACTTAACTAACTTATTACTATATGTCATTCAAATAGTCTTTAAATATTCTTTACTTCTAAAACATTTCCACAAATTTAGTCCTTCCCAAAACATGAATTACTTTCTGATTAAAATTAAAATTATCTGCCTAGTTTTACATGATTAGAAATATCTGAGACCAGGCCATCCTTTTAGCTATGTCTGCATTATAGACATTTCTGCCTTCATCAGATTACTTTCTTTTCTCTTCCACAAAAAAAGTATTCTGTCTTCATGAACTCTATACTAGTTTTTATCCTTACATGAATATAAAATGTTACCTATTCAGAACTTGAAGTTAAAATTCAAGTACTGTTTTCCATGAAAGACTTTTGACTGCCGTTTTATTAGTAATTCTCTTCTTTGAAAGTCTTTTGTGCTTTTATTACATCATACAATTTAGTCCATGACTTTGTATAGTATTTTGTATTGATTATCACTACATTGTATTAATCTTACAACTCAATTTGTAGGGCCAGCTAAAAGAAATTTTAATTTTCAATAGTTAGTTATGTGTCTCAAAGTTTATGATATCATTAGTGTGGATTTGATTTACTGAATAGCCATAATCCTTCTATTCAGAGATTGAATTTTTGAAAGTAATTTCTATCACTTGAGTGTCATAAGAGATCTGTGTAACCAGCTTAATATTATATTTTGAGGTTACAATGGTACATTTGGATCTTCATTTGTTATCATCATTTATATATTGATTCTAAGAAATTAGAGAGTTCTTACCTTTATTCTATCATTTCAAAGAATCTTATAGGTAGCTAGGAAATCCTGAATAAAGAATTGTTAAACACTGATGCTCCCATTTTTTACAATATCATCTGAGGAGTGCATGAAGGTAAAAAATATAAAAAATATCCTCCTTCATTCTTAAGTTCAGAACTAAACCCATAATCTATGGGTCAAAATCACCTGTGTGTTACACTTTAGGAATTTGTTGGTCTCTCGCTGTAGCCATGTGAGAAGTAAATTGATAACTGTAGCCCCACCCCCACTTCCCCACCTTTTTCATTTAACTTCCCTGGTGACTCAGATGGAAAAGAATCTATTTGCAATGTGGGAGACCTGGGTTGGAACCCTGTGACAGCAGGATCCCCTAGAGAAGGCAATGACTACCCACTCCAGAATTCTTGCCTGCAGAATCTCATGGTGGGATTATACAGTCCATGGGGTCACAATGAGTCAGGCACGACTGAGTGACTAAGACACACACACACATACACACACACACATCTTTAGTTTACTCAGTCTTGCTCAAAAGATAATTTAAATATGTTATGTTACAATTAGACACTTGATTTACAATGTTTTCTAATAGCAAACTGTATATGTTGAATGTTTGAAGTGTAAGAAAATAAAGAATGAATAGTGCATAGGAAAACTGTGAGAAGCTGTGCAAAGGACAGAACACAATAGAAAAAAAAAATCTCAGCATCATTAAAAATAGAACTGAAAACATAGTTTAATCAAGGTAAAATTTACTCAAATGGAGTGAACATTTTAAGTGAAACCAAATCCCACCAAGTACTGTGGTGTCAGTATTCACTAGGGTTCCTATTTCCTATCTTTACTAAAGACATTTTAAAAAATATGTTTATTTGTTTTCATATTCTTTTCCCATTAGGTTATTAGAGACTATTTATTGAGCAGAGTTTCCTGTACTGTACAGTAAGTCCTTGCTGGGTATATGTTTTAAATATATGGTATATGGATGCCAGTCCCAAACAGTTAACAAAGCTACATCCAAATGAAATGCTCAGGAGTCATTTTCAGAATAAAGCCCATTCCCTCAGCTCTGTTTATGGGAAGAATCACAGAGATGTTTCAGTGCAGTTTGAGAGGAAAATAAAAAGTGTTCTTATGTGAGGGAAGTGCTTAGGTAAAAGAAGGTCTCAGTTTGCATGCTTTAGAATGCGTTGGGCAAATAGCTGTCTGTTCTTTTTTCCATGTTGTGTTAAACAAAAGCAAAATGTTCCACAAATCTACAAGGGGAAAACAAAAGCAAAATCAATGGAGAGATTGAGGTAGCAAAATCAACATTACTAACAAAGCCCTAGAAATCATAGTGACTATGACAAAGTCAGGTATTTATTCAATAAATATTATTGTCTGTCATCCCATATGAAACACTGTAATGAAGAGATTAGTGAGACCAATAACTTAAATCAATGATGATAGTAGGTAATGTTGCTTTATGTGTTGGTATCTATATAGCTCAAGGCTACTGAGGAGGATCTGGGGCAAAAGCAATGTTACCAAGTTTAAACTAAAGTAGTGCCAACTCCAACTTTAACTTTCTGTCTTAAAGTCTGTCTTTGATTTTTGCAATAGGCAAAAATGCTAATAGGCACATTATTGTATTTCCATATCAATTGTCCATGATGGAGATTTTAGGGAAGGAATAGTAGTAGCGGGGGATCGTGGCCTTGTTTTAGGGATTTATGCTGAATTCTGTAAATCCTTATGAAACTTCATAAAGACATTATAAAGAGAAGGTAAGATATATAACAGTGTTTTTCTATGCTACTCTTTAGTGGAGATTCATTCAGAGACTCAAATACTATGTAGATTTAGAATCACTCTGGGTAATACCTTGCTTTCCAAAACAACATTTCTTTTTAAACAGTCTAAATTTAAATTTTCCATAATCACAATAAATATACCACTAATGTTATAATTAGTCATTTTATAATTATTTATGGGAAAGAGTAATTATGAGTTGTAACCATTTATCATAATATTGAAAATGCAGTCAATTTTTAAAATTTGACATTTTAGGATTTTTAGATCCACTTGGTGGGTGAAGTGCTTTAGCATATGTTCTAAAACTGTTCATACCCCACCCTTTCCCCACATAATGATAAGCTAAATTCTTCATCTGAGGCAGAACATATGCACAAAAAAATTATCGCTTCAAAAACTACGAAGCCTTAAACCTATTTCCCAAGATGTGATTCCAAAGTGCAGCAGGAGGACTGTTGTTTTGGAATATAAAAGGGAGAGATAACTGATGGTTCTGATTAAAGATCATTTTAAAGTCTCTCCTTTTTAATGGAGATGAAGAAAGCACATTTTGTATGGAGTTTTGTTTTGACTCAGCCTGCCATGAAGCTGTTTAAATCAAGTCTTATACCCACATTATTTCAATTGCCAAAAACATCAAAACAGCAACAAAGAAAAAGCTAACCTTGAATTTTCAGCTTGTATTTCAGCCCTTGTAAACAAGTTACCATGGAGATGATACCCAAGTGAGCTACAGGCTTGACTCAAAACAGCCACTGTGTGTGGACCATCAGCACAATATAACCTGTAATAGTGTCTTTATGTGTTGGTATCTATATAGCTCAAGGCTACTGAGGAGGATCTGGGGCAAAAGCAATGTTACCAAGTTTAAACTAAAGTAGTGCCAACTCCAACTTTAACTTTCTGTCTTAAAGTCTGTCTTTGATTTTTGCAATAGGCAAAAATGCTAATAGGCACATTATTGTATTTCCATATCAATTGTCCATGATGGAGATTTTAGGGAAGGAATAGTAGTAGCGGGGGATCGTGGCCTTGTTTTGGGGATTTATGCTGAATTCTGTAAATCCTTATGAAACTTCATAAAGACATTATAAAGAGAAGGTAAGATATATAACAGTGTTTTTCTATGCTACTCTTTAGTGGAGATTCATTCAGAGACTCAAATACTATGTAGATTTAGAATCACTCTGGGTAATACCTTGCTTTCCAAAACAACATTTCTTTTTAAACAGTCTAAATTTAAATTTTCCATAATCACAATAAATATACCACTAATGTTATAATTAGTCATTTTATAATTATTTATGGGAAAGAGTAATTATGAGTTGTAACCATTTATCATAATATTGAAAATGCAGTCAATTTTTAAAATTTGACATTTTAGGATTTTTAGATCCACTTGGTGGGTGAAGTGCTTTAGCATATGTTCTAAAACTGTTCATACCCCACCCTTTCCCCACATAATGATAAGCTAAATTCTTCATCTGAGGCAGAACATATGCACAAAAAAATTATCGCTTCAAAAACTACGAAGCCTTAAACCTATTTCCCAAGATGTGATTCCAAAGTGCAGCAGGAGGACTGTTGTTTTGGAATATAAAAGGGAGAGATAACTGATGGTTCTGATTAAAGATCATTTTAAAGTCTCTCCTTTTTAATGGAGATGAAGAAAGCACATTTTGTATGGAGTTTTGTTTTGACTCAGCCTGCCATGAAGCTGTTTAAATCAAGTCTTATACCCACATTATTTCAATTGCCAAAAACATCAAAACAGCAACAAAGAAAAAGCTAACCTTGAATTTTCAGCTTGTATTTCAGCCCTTGTAAACAAGTTACCATGGAGATGATACCCAAGTGAGCTACAGGCTTGACTCAAAACAGCCACTGTGTGTGGACCATCAGCACAATATAACCTGGAATTGCTGCTATTCATGACAAAACCTGCATACATCCTGTGATCCTTAAAGTTCTTTCACAGAATACCAGGTGAAAGCTAAAATTTGTCAAAATTGTCATGGACTTGCTTACACAGCAGCAAAATGAGGAGCAAAAGAAAAATTATATGTTCAGAATATTATTCATTTGGTAACAAATTTAAATTTTTTGAAGATATTAACTTGAAGTTATATCTTCTGAGCCTTTAAAAGAAGATGTATGTCTCAAAGATATCTTGACTATAGCTTCAAATTATTTTCTTGAAACAACTCATTTCTAGGAAGGTTGAGTTAGGGCTGACAAAAATAGCAACATATGCCCTGTCATTATGAACCAAGATTTCTGTCCCCCATTCTTTGTATAGGTTGCAATTGTATAGAAACCTTTAACAAAGTAAAGAACAAACACAGATTTTAAAGGTTTATGTATTACCTTCAAAAAAATGTCAAAAGCATGGAAAATTGCATCCTGGTGTCCAAGAAGTACTTTTATTGACACGTACCCTTTTTATTCTATGAATGTTTTTCTTTATCGGAGTCCTTGTGGAAATACACATGCATTTTGTACTACTAGTTATAAGATTCTTAACAATTCTATAATATTTTGACTTGAAAAACTCATCTCCACATTCTACAGAAATTATAATCTTCATGTTGAGCTTAAGATGTATAGTCTATATCTACCTCTTTTTTTATGTTTCTTGACATCATAGTATATAAAAATGTGTTATAAAAACAATATCTATCAAAAGATAAATGGCATATCCATTCTATGAAATAAAACATAGTAATTCAAAGAAGTTCTGAGATGTACTATATATGTGTGTATGTGTGTGTTTATATACTTAAAATCATATCTGAATATAGAATAAAATTTTATATAATTAGACTCTAAAGTAAGTTTGAGTGAAAAAGTAAGTTATGTAATGATACAGGCACAATATTTAGGTAATTTTTTTAAAAATTAAAAAAATAAAATTGTGTATAAGTACATGTGTATGTATATAAATACACAGAATGGGAAACTATAAACTAAAGTGATAAAATTAATGTTTATTTCTATGTAGGATAGGAGACAGAAAAATAACGAACTATGGAAAAGAAAGGAC
This sequence comes from Tragulus kanchil, assembly GCA_022376925.1. Taxonomy (NCBI): domain Eukaryota; kingdom Metazoa; phylum Chordata; class Mammalia; order Artiodactyla; family Tragulidae; genus Tragulus; species Tragulus kanchil. The sequence continues at coordinate 25,154,845 of JAIOJX010000004.1, forward strand.
TGAATTGTGGAACATTATAAATTATCCAAGAGGGTCTTTGACCTTTTTTTATACTTCTTGTTTTACAATCAGAATTTAGTCAGGTATTACTGCATGAATTAATTAAGCAATTTTTAAATTAAGCAAAATAAATTTATTTTAAACAACTAAATGAGAATGAAAGTATGAGAACTATTTGAAAGAGCTCTATTCTTCCCAATGGACTTATTGTATCATTTTAATATTTTGTATGTGATTTGCCTTTAAATAGTATTGGTTTATTCAATATGTATTAAAAAAAGAAGTTCACGTGCCTAGCCACTTAAAGTATGGTTCTCAGTTCTGCACAGTCATGATCATGCGGCAACTTATTAGAAATGCTGTGGGTTTCCAGCTTTAGACTGGTTGATTCAGAATGTACATTAAAACAAAAAATCTTAGATGATTCAGAAACAATATTCTCTGAAACAGTCTAGCATGCAATTGGTCTGATAGTCAATTCAAAATGGTCATTGGCTGTCCACCTCTTGTCATGGTTAGTTCTGCAAATGAAGTTAAATATTTTATTGATCATATTGTAACATCCACATCAGAAACCTCTGGAAATGCCGCTTGTCCTTCTTTTGTAGTCTTTCCACTTAAAAAAAAAACATACTTTATCATCTATACTTGCTTACTCTAGGATGTAATTGATTTAAACAATTTGAATTTGAGGTTCTATATCTACCTCTTTTTATGTTTCTTGACATCATAGTATATAAAAATGTGTTATAAAAACAATATCTATCAAAAGATAAATGGCATATCCATTCTATGAAATAAAACATAGTAATTCAAAGAAGTTCTGAGATGTACTATATATGTGTGTATGTGTGTGTTTATATACTTAAAATCATATCTGAATATAGAATAAAATTTTATATAATTAGACTCTAAAGTAAGTTTGAGTGAAAAAGTAAGTTATGTAATGATACAGGCACAATATTTAGGTAATTTTTTTAAAAATTAAAAAAATAAAATTGTGTATAAGTACATGTGTATGTATATAAATACACAGAATGGGAAACTATAAACTAAAGTGATAAAATTAATGTTTATTTCTATGTAGGATAGGAGACAGAAAAATAACGAACTATGGAAAAGAAAGGACTGAATTGTGGAACATTATAAATTATCCAAGAGGGTCTTTGACCTTTTTTTATACTTCTTGTTTTACAATCAGAATTTAGTCAGGTATTACTGCATGAATTAATTAAGCAATTTTTAAATTAAGCAAAATAAATTTATTTTAAACAACTAAATGAGAATGAAAGTATGAGAACTATTTGAAAGAGCTCTATTCTTCCCAATGGACTTATTGTATCATTTTAATATTTTGTATGTGATTTGCCTTTAAATAGTATTGGTTTATTCAATATGTATTAAAAAAAGAAGTTCACGTGCCTAGCCACTTAAAGTATGGTTCTCAGTTCTGCACAGTCATGATCATGCGGCAACTTATTAGAAATGCTGTGGGTTTCCAGCTTTAGACTGGTTGATTCAGAATGTACATTAAAACAAAAAATCTTAGATGATTCAGAAACAATATTCTCTGAAACAGTCTAGCATGCAATTGGTCTGATAGTCAATTCAAAATGGTCATTGGCTGTCCACCTCTTGTCATGGTTAGTTCTGCAAATGAAGTTAAATATTTTATTGATCATATTGTAACATCCACATCAGAAACCTCTGGAAATGCCGCTTGTCCTTCTTTTGTAGTCTTTCCACTTAAAAAAAAGAAACATACTTTATCATCTATACTTGCTTACTCTAGGATGTAATTGATTTAAACAATTTGAATTTGAGGTTAGAGGCACATAGAACTCTGATTGTTATCTCTACCAAGGAGTGATCTGTGACTGCTTATTGAGTAGAAGTGACCCTCATAATAATGCATGTTAAAATGGGGTTTGCATCAATCCTTATAAAGTCTGACTGGATACTTTTTTCCTGACTTGAGATTCAAATGGGCATTTGAACATTTGTTTTGAAATCAAGCATCAAGTTTGATTTTAGTTCTCTTTACCATCCTTAAAGAATTATTGATTTCATAGATCAGAGTTTCTTTGCTTCAGCATTGTTGACATTTGGGGTCAGATAATTCTTTGACGTGAAGACTGTCCCATGCATTGTAGGATGATGAGTAGCATCCCTGACGTCTACTCACTAAATGTCAGTAGCAGCATCCCCCACACATACTTCACTTGTGAAAACTAAAAATGTCCCCTGGTAGACAATAATATCCATTATTGAAAGCAAAAGCCATAGGCAAATATTATTTTATCTTTGGTAGTCATACTGATACAGACTGTACATCTATAACTTGGAAATGAATTTGTCACTTTTACTTATAGAACTTGAACAAAGACATAATATGTGTGTAGGCGTCCTTAGGTGACTCAGTGGTAAAGAATCCACCTGCCATTGAAGGAGATGTGGGTTCGATTCCTGGGTTGGAAACATTCCCTAGAGAAGGAAATGGCAACCCACTCCAGTATTCTTGTATAGAAAAATCCCATGGACAGAGAAGCCTGGAGGGCTAGAGACCATGGGGGTCACAAAGAGTTGGACATGACCTAGCAACTAAACAACAACTATATATATATATATATATATATATATATATATATATGAATGTGTATGCGTATATATATGCATACATATATATATAGTTTTATACATACACACATATGTATGTCCATATATACACACACAGATATGTATATATACATATATACATACATGTATATACATATATATTAAAAATGCTATTCAAATTGTACTCACTAACCGATATCAGAGAATTCACATTGCATATAGTTATTTCTGCCATTCATATTCATCCTTTACCTGTTTCCTTACTTTCTGGCATATTCTTCCCTCTATTTTAATTTCCCCCTTACTTTTGTTCTCTTACTAAATTTCCTGCTGTCTTTTCTTTTCTCTTCTTAGTGCATCCTCATTAATCTTTTTTACTAGTTGTAATGAAAAGTTATATTTAATGATTTTTTATCAATACTATGTACGTCTTATGAGTTAGTCTTCAAATTGGTGTTTTAAATAGTAATCTTTTTACAAGTGGCAAGTCAAGTTTGTTTTTAGTTCTCTTTACCATCCTTAAAGAATTATTGATTTCATAGATCAGAGTTTCTTTGCTTCAGCATTGTTGACATTTGGGGTCAGATAATTCTTTGACGTGAAGACTGTCCCATGCATTGTAGGATGATGAGTAGCATCCCTGACGTCTACTCACTAAATGTCAGTAGCAGCATCCCCCACACATACTTCACTTGTGAAAACTAAAAATGTCCCCTGGTAGACAATAATATCCATTATTGAAAGCAAAAGCCATAGGCAAATATTATTTTATCTTTGGTAGTCATACTGATACAGACTGTACATCTATAACTTGGAAATGAATTTGTCACTTTTACTTATAGAACTTGAACAAAGACATAATATGTGTGTAGGCGTCCTTAGGTGACTCAGTGGTAAAGAATCCACCTGCCATTGAAGGAGATGTGGGTTCGATTCCTGGGTTGGAAACATTCCCTAGAGAAGGAAATGGCAACCCACTCCAGTATTCTTGTATAGAAAAATCCCATGGACAGAGAAGCCTGGAGGGCTAGAGACCATGGGGGTCACAAAGAGTTGGACATGACCTAGCAACTAAACAACAACTATATATATATATATATATATATATATATATATGAATGTGTATGCGTATATATATGCATACATATATATATAGTTTTATACATACACACATATGTATGTCCATATATACACACACAGATATGTATATATACATATATACATACATGTATATACATATATATTAAAAATGCTATTCAAATTGTACTCACTAACCGATATCAGAGAATTCACATTGCATATAGTTATTTCTGCCATTCATATTCATCCTTTACCTGTTTCCTTACTTTCTGGCATATTCTTCCCTCTATTTTAATTTCCCCCTTACTTTTGTTCTCTTACTAAATTTCCTGCTGTCTTTTCTTTTCTCTTCTTAGTGCATCCTCATTAATCTTTTTTACTAGTTGTAATGAAAAGTTATATTTAATGATTTTTTATCAATACTATGTACGTCTTATGAGTTAGTCTTCAAATTGGTGTTTTTAGAAATAGTAACATCTGTCTCTGCTGACTAACAGAACAAAGAATGACAGCCCAGCAGTACTGGAGATGGCAGAAGGAGAAGCTAGTGCAACTAAACTCCCTAGAATACAATAAAATCAGCATATCTGAGAAGGATTAAAAATAATAAATTTCAGAACAGTTTCAAACACTGTTTCACACTTTTGAATTAAAGATAATGGAGTGAGAAATGGAATATCTACTCAAGAAGATACCCAATTCTTTTGTTAGACTTGCCACATTTTCTTTTGCAAAAATAAAGTGTATAAAGGAAGCATTTTTATAGGTATCGGTAGTGTTAATGTGAAAAGTGTAAGCTTTATTGCTAACCATTTGAGATGCAAGGGAGCTCTCTCTGCCATAGAAATTGGATGACCATGTGGGCTGACAGCTCCCTTGTGTTATAAAATAATGCAAACAATATTTTTTCACCCCAAACAAAATTGGTTAAAATTACATTTTCCCAAGTCATATGGAAATACACTAATTTGTAACTTTCTAAAGCCAACACATTTATGCTTCAGAGATACATAATTTAGTAACAAACAGCAGACTGAATTTTGATCAGGTTTTAAAAATGGGTACAATAGCCTTCTCAGACTTCAAATGAGCTCAGAAAACTCTCTTGGTATTCTCTCCCTCATGAAATTGTAAGGGTAGCTCTCCCTTGAAGTTTTTCAGCAATATGCAGTATGAAAAAGTGAAAAGGTCTTGCATATTTGTGTAATATGGAAAGGCTCCAATGATTAAAACAGCCTTCACACCTAATAGCAAGCATTTTACTTTAAAGGTAATAATTCTCTAAGAACATAGAGGAAAACCGCATTATGCTTTTATTTTCTCGAATTTATGGCTGCATTATATAAGGTAGGTAAAGTAAAGCATGGTAACAAGCAGTTCTGATAGAAAAACATTAATGGGATTTTTTTTCTTTATGTTTTCAAGAAGCAAATATCTGAATTCTCAGCATTAAGAAACAAGAAAAACAGCACTAGCAGGAAATACACACATTGCATTTAATAGCAAAGACAATGTTTATAGAGAATTTTTTGTCTTCTCTCTAAATCATTTTATGAGGTACAGAAGATTAACAAATCAAGAATCAAGTATGTCACAAGATAATATTGTTAACATGATTCAAATAATCATTAGGAATAAAAAAACTATTTATGTTAGTTTGCTTATACATTTTGTTTATTTTTTTATTGTAGCTAATATTGAATAATTAAATCACACTTTGACATAATTTATTATTTTAATTATTTCCTGCCAGTTAATTTGTTAAGGTTATCATGACTCTTCTAGCTATTGGGGTGGGGGCAAAACTATTGGTCAGAAAGAGTAGATTCATACGTTACAGAACATATGTTTTCTTTTTAGGCTTCCTAAGTCTTGGCATTTTTTTCCTTGAGTAAGATGAAAAAGTACCAAATTGAGAAAATTCTATAAAATAATTTTTGTTTTTGTTATTGTTTATGAGCCTTCAGCAGGATTTGTGCTGTTTCATTTAATTATTAACACGTGAAGAGTGATTGCAGGACTCCCACATGAATTGTCTTCCATCCTTCCTCCCTGATTCTCATGTTAATTGTGTAAACCTATTTAATGGCAGGACTGCAATATTGGTTAACTGTGATTTTGATTTTGTAATTGTGCAGAAAATCTTATTTGCATATATTTTCAAAAAGCCAGTTTGAAATTCTGAGGTGTTGATTGAAGTTGACCAGACACTACATGGGGGAACAAAAAATGTCATGCCTAAGGATATGATTGTCTTCATATCATTATATATCCATTAGTCATTTATGTAACCTGCACACCTATAACAGCATATTTATTTGAAACAGACATACCTTGCAATGAATGTCAGAGGAAAAATTGAGAGCGTCTTACCATTTGACCTTAGTCATCAGATGTAAACATAAAATAAGGTACATGTTTTCTTATGTATAGTATAGACATAAAAATTCTGTTTGTTTTTTTTTTTTTTTAATTTGGCCTCTTTTATGTTTTTTTTAATTTTCATCCATCTCCCACTGCAGAGTACAGGCTCTGGACGCATGCACTCCAGAGTGCTGCTCAAATATCTGAATTCTCATAGAAACAAGAAAAACAGCACTAGCAGGAAATACACACATTGCATTTAATAGCAAAGACAATGTTTATAGAGAATTTTTTGTCTTCTCTCTAAATCATTTTATGAGGTACAGAAGATTAACAAATCAAGAATCAAGTATGTCACAAGATAATATTGTTAACATGATTCAAATAATCATTAGGAATAAAAAAACTATTTATGTTAGTTTGCTTATACATTTTGTTTATTTTTTTATTGTAGCTAATATTGAATAATTAAATCACACTTTGACATAATTTATTATTTTAATTATTTCCTGCCAGTTAATTTGTTAAGGTTATCATGACTCTTCTAGCTATTGGGGTGGGGGCAAAACTATTGGTCAGAAAGAGTAGATTCATACGTTACAGAACATATGTTTTCTTTTTAGGCTTCCTAAGTCTTGGCATTTTTTTCCTTGAGTAAGATGAAAAAGTACCAAATTGAGAAAATTCTATAAAATAATTTTTGTTTTTGTTATTGTTTATGAGCCTTCAGCAGGATTTGTGCTGTTTCATTTAATTATTAACACGTGAAGAGTGATTGCAGGACTCCCACATGAATTGTCTTCCATCCTTCCTCCCTGATTCTCATGTTAATTGTGTAAACCTATTTAATGGCAGGACTGCAATATTGGTTAACTGTGATTTTGATTTTGTAATTGTGCAGAAAATCTTATTTGCATATATTTTCAAAAAGCCAGTTTGAAATTCTGAGGTGTTGATTGAAGTTGACCAGACACTACATGGGGGAACAAAAAATGTCATGCCTAAGGATATGATTGTCTTCATATCATTATATATCCATTAGTCATTTATGTAACCTGCACACCTATAACAGCATATTTATTTGAAACAGACATACCTTGCAATGAATGTCAGAGGAAAAATTGAGAGCGTCTTACCATTTGACCTTAGTCATCAGATGTAAACATAAAATAAGGTACATGTTTTCTTATGTATAGTATAGACATAAAAATTCTGTTTGTTTTTTTTTTTTTTTAATTTGGCCTCTTTTATGTTTTTTTTAATTTTCATCCATCTCCCACTGCAGAGTACAGGCTCTGGACGCATGCACTCCAGAGTGCTGGCTCGTAGTTGGAAACACCAGTGCAGCTGCTCTGAGGTACACGGGATCCTCCTGGGCCAGGAACCCAACCGGTGCCCCTTGCACTGTGAGGTAGACTTTTTACCCACTGGATCACTAGGGAAGCCCCCAAACTACATTCTTAATGTATGCAAAATACATATTGTATCTGTTGTTGGCATATTGTAAAGTTTTCTGAATAAGATAATTTATTTTTACAATAAAACTGTTAATCAAGTCAGAAACACAAACTGCCTCAAATATAGCCTAAGCAAAAAAAAAAAAAAAAAAAATGTGGGTTTTGGTTCACCTGAAAAATTCTAGGCTAAGTGCTGGTTTTGGAGTTAGCTGTACCCAGTTCTGCATATGTTTTCAGGAATCCAGTCTTTTCCACCACTCAGTGTTTTTTTTTTTTTTTTTTTTTTCCCCCTGACCATTTTGGTTTCATTCTAGCATGGAAACTTCCTCCAAGTTTGTCATTAAACAATTCAAAGCTTCAATCTGGTAGACTAAAATACACTGTCTTCTTGGAAGTCTTGATTTGTCCCAAATAAGCGCACATAGCAAAGCATGACACTGAGTTGGTCCTCAAAGTGTAGGGTAGTAGAAAGTGTAGTTTTGACAATCTCTAGGGACATATATTAGGCTTCCCTGGTGGCTCAGTGATAAAAAATCCTCCTGCAATGCAAAAAGAACCCCGGTTGGGAAGATCTCCTGGAGGAGGAAATGGCACCTACTCTGGTATTCTGGGAATACCGTGGATAGAGGAGCCTGTCTGGCTATGCAAAGGTCTCTCATTATATATCCATTAGTCATTTATGTAACCTGCACACCTATAACAGCATATTTATTTGAAACAGACATACCTTGCAATGAATGTCAGAGGAAAAATTGAGAGCGTCTTACCATTTGACCTTAGTCATCAGATGTAAACATAAAATAAGGTACATGTTTTCTTATGTATAGTATAGACATAAAAATTCTGTTTGTTTTTTTTTTTTTTTAATTTGGCCTCTTTTATGTTTTTTTTAATTTTCATCCATCTCCCACTGCAGAGTACAGGCTCTGGACGCATGCACTCCAGAGTGCTGGCTCGTAGTTGGAAACACCAGTGCAGCTGCTCTGAGGTACACGGGATCCTCCTGGGCCAGGAAACCCCAAACCCGGGTGCCCTTGCACTGTGAGGTAGACTTTTTACCCACTGGATCACTAGGGAAGCCCCCAAACTACATTCTTAATGTATGCAAAATACATATTGTATCTGTTGTTGGCATATTGTAAAGTTTTCTGAATAAGATAATTTATTTTTACAATAAAACTGTTAATCAAGTCAGAAACACAAACTGCCTCAAATATAGCCTAAGCAAAAAAAAAAAAAAAAAAAAATGTGGGTTTTGGTTCACCTGAAAAATTCTAGGCTAAGTGCTGGTTTTGGAGTTAGCTGTACCCAGTTCTGCATATGTTTTCAGGAATCCAGTCTTTTCCACCACTCAGTGTTTTTTTTTTTTTTTTTTTTCCCCCTGACCATTTTGGTTTCATTCTAGCATGGAAACTTCCTCCAAGTTTGTCATTAAACAATTCAAAGCTTCAATCTGGTAGACTAAAATACACTGTCTTCTTGGAAGTCTTGATTTGTCCCAAATAAGCGCACATAGCAAAGCATGACACTGAGTTGGTCCTCAAAGTGTAGGGTAGTAGAAAGTGTAGTTTTGACAATCTCTAGGGACATATATTAGGCTTCCCTGGTGGCTCAGTGATAAAAAATCCTCCTGCAATGCAGAAGACATGGACTCAATCCCCAGGTTGGGAAGATCTCCTGGAGGAGGAAATGGCAACCTACTCTGGTATTCTGGGGAATACCGTGGATAGAGGAGCCTGTCTGGCTATGGAACATTGGATCACAAAAGAATCAGACACGACTTAGGGACTTCATAACAACAACATCAGGACATTTATAGTTGTTAAAACAGGGGAAAGGTTGCCACTGACTTCTGGTTAGTAGGGTTCAGAGATGCTGCAAAATATCCTACAATACACAAAGCAGGTCCACATCTCAAAACAAAGAATCATCCATTCCAAAATGTCAGTAGTGTCAGGTTGTGCAACTGGAAGTTGCATCAGTTCCTGCTGGCCCACGATGGGCTTCAGAGAGAAGAGAAACCAGCATGCTTGAAAACTGCTATAATTAGAAGAAAGGCCAGTAAATGCTGATTAGGCAGCTATTCCTGTCGGTAAGCGGGAGTATTTTTTGCCACTAACCTTTGAATGGGAAAATCCGAAAACATATGGGAGTTGTCAAAAATGTGAACAATTGGCAAAGTTGATTTTTCTGTTTTTTGATTTTTTCTTTTTTTAAACTCATAAGTTATGCTTACTCCTGGTTGAGGTCCTTGCATGTGTATGCCAAGTCATTTCATTTGTGTCCGAGTCTTCGTGACTCTAGGACTGTGGCCTGCCAGGCTCCTCTGTCCATGGGATTCTCCAGGCAAGAATACTGGAATGGGTTATCATGCCCTCCTGCAAGAGTTCTTCCCAACCCAGGGATTGAACTAGAGTCTCTTAATTCTCCTGCCCTGGGAGGTAGGTTCTTTATCACTAGCACCACCTGGGAAGCCCTGAGTTGCTTGGTGCTAGGAAAACAGTTTGCATCTTGCTAAGTTGGTTTGTCAGATATTCTCTGCCATTGGCTTATTAGCTAGTAGCCAGACTTTTATATTTTGGGCAAAATAGAAAGTATTGTTCACTTGCTCTGTTTATAGCTATTTTATCATCAGATCAGATATTTTAGGGAAAATTATTGCTTATGTGAAATTCTAGTTTCATTTTTCTTTTTTGTTGGTTATGTAACATGAGGATGACATGACGATTTGTTTTGCTCTTATATTAATTAAATTGAAAATGTTCTTATCATTATAAAATAGGTTATTGAATTAATAGGTGAGAAACATTTTGGTTAATTTCTTTAAAGGGCCTTAGGTGGTTTAATTTTGCAGGTGTTTTTTGACTCGAAATACTATCTAGATATTTAAAAAATAAATACATTTTCTTTCTTCAGATCCATTAATAATTATTTGAAATATTTTTTCCAAGAAAAATAAAACCCTATTGCTAAAGTTTGTTTGAATGTTGCTTCTGTGTGTGCATATGTGTGTATGTGTGTATTTATATGTGTGTATGTGTGTGCGTGATCCAAAAATCATAGTGGTTTTATATAGCCAGAAAGGTTTGATCCCAGAAATCAGGACTGTGTGGAAAGAACACGCCTGCTAAAAGTAAATGCTGACTTATTGTGTTCTGCGGTCAGATGTGTGCACACATGTAGTGTCAGGTTGTGTAACTGGAAGTTGCATCAGTTCCTGCTGGTCCACAATGGGCTTCAGAGAGAAGAGAAAACAGCACTCTTGAAAAATGTGCTATAATTAGAAGAATGTGTGTGTGCACACATCTGACCATCATCAGGCCCTCAAGCTCACTTCCAGGAAAGTTGAAAGAATGTATCTCACAAGAGAGGAAAATGCATTTAAAATTGCTGCAACCATAAGATAAACTGACATAACTCAAAGCAACAAACAATGGAGGGAAAAATCCTTCTGGGGCTCTGTTTCTCTTTTGGCAATGATTTTGACTTTCTGTTTTTATTTCCTGTCAGTGATCCTGGGTGTGTTTAAAATGATATAAAGTGCATTCATTATGCCCCTAGATTTCTACTGCTTCAGCCTTTCTTGTACATTTCTCAAGAAAATGCAGATTCTAGAATAGAGAGCAGATGTAGAAGCAAAATGACAGCCCTTGTGGGATCTCTGGTGGCTTAAAAAGCTTCAAGCAATTTTCTATTGCATCATGCCTGAAAAGCAGCTTAATTCGTCTGTTATGATTAAAGTTGATTGATTGAATTGATCTGTGATGTATCCTGTTTCCCTAGTTTACAAAGAAGCTCAGGAAGTGTGAGGAAGCTGGTCGAAACAGATATTTTAGGAAAATTTTCATTTTTTTTTTTTTGTTGGTTATGTAACATGAGGATGACATGACGATTTGTTTTGCTCTTATATTAATTAAATTGAAAATGTTCTTATCATTATAAAATAGGTTATTGAATTAATAGGTGAGAAACATTTTGGTTAATTTCTTTAAAGGGCCTTAGGTGGTTTAATTTTGCAGGTGTTTTTTGACTCGAAATACTATCTAGATATTTAAAAAATAAATACATTTTCTTTCTTCAGATCCATTAATAATTATTTGAAATATTTTTTCCAAGAAAAATAAAACCCTATTGCTAAAGTTTGTTTGAATGTTGCTTCTGTGTGTGCATATGTGTGTATGTGTGTATTTATATGTGTGTATGTGTGCGTGATCCAAAAATCATAGTGGTTTTATATAGCCAGAAAGGTTTGATCCCAGAAATCAGGACTGTGTGGAAAGAACACGCCTGCTAAAAGTAAATGCTGACTTATTGTGTTCTGCGGTCAGATGTGTGCACACATGTAGTGTCAGGTTGTGTAACTGGAAGTTGCATCAGTTCCTGCTGGTCCACAATGGGCTTCAGAGAAAGAGAAAACAGCACTCTTGAAAAATGTGCTATAATTAGAAGAATGTGTGTGTGCACACATCTGACCATCATCAGGCCCTCAAGCTCACTTCCAGGAAAGTTGAAAGAATGTATCTCACAAGAGAGGAAAATGCATTTAAAATTGCTGCAACCATAAGATAAACTGACATAACTCAAAGCAACAAACAATGGAGGGAAAAATCCTTCTGGGGCTCTGTTTCTCTTTTGGCAATGATTTTGACTTTCTGTTTTTATTTCCTGTCAGTGATCCTGGGTGTGTTTAAAATGATATAAAGTGCATTCATTATGCCCCTAGATTTCTACTGCTTCAGCCTTTCTTGTACATTTCTCAAGAAAATGCAGATTCTAGAATAGAGAGCAGATGTAGAAGCAAAATGACAGCCCTTGTGGGATCTCTGGTGGCTTAAAAAGCTTCAAGCAATTTTCTCTATTGCATCATGCCTGAAAAGCAGCTTAATTCGTCTGTTATGATTAAAGTTGATTGATTGAATTGATCTGTGATGTATCCTGTTTCCCTAGTTTACAAAGAAGCTCAGGAAGTGTGAGGAAGCTGTCTGAACAGGATCCAAGTGCTTAATATATGCTGAGGTCCCACTTAACATTTATTATCTGTTATCGAAGGTAGGAAAAAGCATGTAAATTATGTGGATGTCTCTGATTCAAGGAAAGTGAAAGATAAATACTTAAGCAGACGCTCAGTGATTTTCATCAACCATTTTCTAAAACATACCCCATCTTTTTTTAGATTTATCAGTAACTTTGTAAGAAGCTTTTCCATTGCTGGGAAGTTATGGCAGGAAGTTAACCTGTTTTTACCTTACTGCTGCTTACTTTAGTACCGGAGTCTGAAAACTTCGAATCTGACTCATAAAATTGCTTAATAAACATCAGTTGCAGTAAATATTAAATTTAGGACACTCTGGAAACTAGAATACTTTAAAAGTGTTGTCTTCATGATTTTTTTTTTCCAAATGGATGTTTTTTTAAAAAAACTAAAAATAATATCATTAGTGATCGTTCACCCAGTTTTGGGAAGGCAATAAAATGAAGCAAGGCAATAATCTGCCTACTGGACATATATGCTTGTGAGGTAGAGAATTTACATAGAATCTGTCAGTAAGCACAGCAACATTTTTATAAAATGCAGATATATGACTCTTCAAAGCCAGCCGTTTAAACAACTTCCTAACAGTACACAAATTGTTTTCCTACTTTTCACAGAACTCAAGACTGTTTTTAAAAAAAAATAGAAAATTCTAGATTTTAGTCTCAGTTACAGCTATTACACCTACAAACCTTATACAGGTAAAATATAGTAACAATACAAATTAAAATAACTACAAAAGGAGTATCAGTACAACAGCTAACAACTGTGAACTTCTTATGTACCAATCATTCTTAAGCCTTTCTTGTACATTTCTCAAGAAAATGCAGATTCTAGAATAGAGAGCAGATGTAGAAGCAAAATGACAGCCCTTGTGGGATCTCTGGTGGCTTAAAAAGCTTCAAGCAATTTTCTCTATTGCATCATGCCTGAAAAGCAGCTTAATTCGTCTGTTATGATTAAAGTTGATTGATTGAATTGATCTGTGATGTATCCTGTTTCCCTAGTTTACAAAGAAGCTCAGGAAGTGTGAGGAAGCTGTCTGAACAGGATCCAAGTGCTTAATATATGCTGAGGTCCCACTTAACATTTATTATCTGTTATCGAAGGTAGGAAAAAGCATGTAAATTATGTGGATGTCTCTGATTCAAGGAAAGTGAAAGATAAATACTTAAGCAGACGCTCAGTGATTTTCATCAACCATTTTCTAAAACATACCCCATCTTTTTTTAGATTTATCAGTAACTTTGTAAGAAGCTTTTCCATTGCTGGGAAGTTATGGCAGGAAGTTAACCTGTTTTTACCTTACTGCTGCTTACATTAGTACAGGGGTCTGAAAAACTTCGAATCTGACTCATAAAATTGCTTAATAAACATCAGTTGCAGTAAATATTAAATTTAGGACACTCTGGAAACTAGAATACTTTAAAAGTGTTGTCTTCATGATTTTTTTTTTCCAAATGGATGTTTTTTTAAAAAAACTAAAAATAATATCATTAGTGATCGTTCACCCAGTTTTGGGAAGGCAATAAAATGAAGCAAGGCAATAATCTGCCTACTGGACATATATGCTTGTGAGGTAGAGAATTTACATAGAATCTGTCAGTAAGCACAGCAACATTTTTATAAAATGCAGATATATGACTCTTCAAAGCCAGCCGTTTAAACAACTTCCTAACAGTACACAAATTGTTTTCCTACTTTTCACAGAACTCAAGACTGTTTTTAAAAAAAAATAGAAAATTCTAGATTTTAGTCTCAGTTACAGCTATTACACCTACAAACCTTATACAGGTAAAATATAGTAACAATACAAATTAAAATAACTACAAAAGGAGTATCAGTACAACAGCTAACAACTGTGAACTTCTTATGTACCAATCATTCTTAAGCCTGTTACAATTGCTATCTTATTTAATCTCATAACAACGTATAAGGTTGATATCATCAACATTTCATTCCATAGATGAGGAAAGTGAAGCACAAAGAGATTGACTAATTTTCTTTTATTTAATAATTTTTATTTATTTATTTATCTATTTTTGGCTCTGCTGGGTCTTCATTGCTGCTCAGGCTTTTGTCTAGTTGTGGCAACTGGAGGCTACTCTCTAGCTGCAGTGAGCGCTCTTCTCTTGTTGCAGACCCCCGGTTTATACTATAATTGCCTATGGTGATAGCTCTCTTCCTAGAATAGGTTTTCTATCTGCATTTTTGAGTAAGTTAGGGGGAAAGTGAAAGTTCCTAAGTATTTTGTGCCTTGATTGTTTTCAGCTTGAAATAATTTTTATGCCTAAGACATATTTTGGGGTAGCAAATTTTTTTCCTCTATACCTGGAGCTGTCTGCTGCATTTTGTCCTTTCTAACTCAAGTCAGAAAATTTCAAGTCTAGACTGTTAGAGAAAATAACAGAGGAAAAAACATTTAGGGTTGTCAGTCATAATATAGGACATCATTTTATACTTGAATTTCAGAGAAAGAATTATTTAATTTAAATTTTAAAATGTAAATATTTTAAATTTAAATATATATGTAATATTTTATATATAAATACACTATAGTTTTTTTTATTTATCTTCAATTCAAATTTAATGATCCAACATTTTACATATGTAGCTTCTCCTATATACAAAACTTCAGCTTTAAAGTGAAAGAATATTTTTCAAGAGTCTTCTTATAGGTCAGAAATGCTTATTGTCCTTGCTTAAATCAAGAATTTAGGGAAACAGATTCAATTAAATCATTTAGATCAATCAGATATGAAAGGTGATTATGTCTGTTGAACCCCTGAGGGAAGATAACCTGGAAAATTACCACTCCCTCATCAAGAAAAAAGAGGGTATGCAGCCACAAGTGTCACTCTAAGCGTGCTTGATGATTAATAGAACATGTTTTGTTTTCTCAAAAAAAAAACAAATATATTGATTATGTTAGAACAATCCCAAAAATCGTTTGGTCTTCAGATTGTTTACCTGTAGAAGACAGAGGGAAACTCCCTCTGGCTTAACTCTAAGCTAAGTAGGATTCCTAACAATTTTTGTTTTCTTTTTCTTTTCTCTTTTTCTTTTTTTTTAAAGAAATGCAGAGCTAGCAATAGTTACACAACATTTTGCTTCTAGCAGAGTAGACTATCACATGGTCAGTGAATGCCCCATTTATTAGGCAATGTGAGGTATTCTCTGTCTCCAGAAGGTGAATTCATTGCCAAACTAGCCCAAGGGATTTGGACTAAATTCCAGCACTCTTGTATTGCAGAAACTTAAAATCCTTACTTGGCCACTATTCTGTGGCAAGAATCTTTTTTTTTTTTTTTTCCCTTCTTCTCCTCAAATCAATGACAGATTATATTAGCATCAAATAAGATCTATTGGAAATAATTTTTATGCCTAAGACATATTTTGGGGTAGCAAATTTTTTTCCTCTATACCTGGAGCTGTCTGCTGCATTTTGTCCTTTCTAACTCAAGTCAGAAAATTTCAAGTCTAGACTGTTAGAGAAAATAACAGAGGAAAAAACATTTAGGGTTGTCAGTCATAATATAGGACATCATTTTATACTTGAATTTCAGAGAAAGAATTATTTAATTTAAATTTTAAAATGTAAATATTTTAAATTTAAATATATATGTAATATTTTATATATAAATACACTATAGTTTTTTTTATTTATCTTCAATTCAAATTTAATGATCCAACATTTTACATATGTAGCTTCTCCTATATACAAAACTTCAGCTTTAAAGTGAAAGAATATTTTTCAAGAGTCTTCTTATAGGTCAGAAATGCTTATTGTCCTTGCTTAAATCAAGAATTTAGGGAAACAGATTCAATTAAATCATTTAGATCAATCAGATATGAAAGGTGATTATGTCTGTTGAACCCCTGAGGGAAGATAACCTGGAAAATTACCACTCCCTCATCAAGAAAAAAGAGGGTATGCAGCCACAAGTGTCACTCTAAGCGTGCTTGATGATTAATAGAACATGTTTTGTTTTCTCAAAAAAAAAACAAATATATTGATTATGTTAGAACAATCCCAAAAATCGTTTGGTCTTCAGATTGTTTACCTGTAGAAGACAGAGGGAAACTCCCTCTGGCTTAACTCTAAGCTAAGTAGGATTCCTAACAATTTTTGTTTTCTTTTTCTTTTCTCTTTTTCTTTTTTTTTAAAGAAATGCAGAGCTAGCAATAGTTACACAACATTTTGCTTCTAGCAGAGTAGACTATCACATGGTCAGTGAATGCCCCATTTATTAGGCAATGTGAGGTATTCTCTGTCTCCAGAAGGTGAATTCATTGCCAAACTAGCCCAAGGGATTTGGACTAAATTCCAGCACTCTTGTATTGCAGAAACTTAAAATCCTTACTTGGCCACTATTCTGTGGCAAGAATCTTTTTTTTTTTTTTTTCCCTTCTTCTCCTCAAATCAATGACAGATTATATTAGCATCAAATAAGAGCTATTGGAAATATTGCAACTTTTAAAATATTGCAGTGCTGAAGCCAGTAGGTACTGTCTCACTGTCAAAAGTATTTCACTTAAATGAAACAAGTGGCGGCTGGTTATATCAAACTTTTTCTTTTTCCACTGCTATTAATCTTCCATCTATTTATCTTCTTTCTTTGGCCCGTGTGGGCCTCCCATCTCAGTAGCCTCTCTCACTGCACAGCACTGACTCTGGGCGCATGCGCCCCAGAGCTCCAGCTCGGTAGTTGGACACCAGTCCAGCCGCTCCACTGCACGTGGGATCCCTCCAGGCCAGGGACCCAACCAGCGCTTCTTGCACTGCAAAGCAGTGTCCTTACCCACTGGACCACCAGAGAAGCCCTATATCAAACTATTTCTTAATGAAGAATTAGAACTGTCTTAAGATTGATTTTTACACTTTGGCTCTGTTTTACCATGCCTGACTGTTCTAAGGGTATTGTGTTCAGTCGCTAAGTCTGAATGCCTCTGTAACTCCATGGACTGCAGCATCCCACTGTTTCCATGGATTCCCTTACTATTTGCTGTGAAAGGAGGGGACCAGATGCCATGATCTTAGTTTTTTGAATGTTGAGTGTTAAGCCAGATTTCTGTTTCCTCTTTCACCCTTATCAATAGAACTTTAGCTTCTCTTCAGTTTCTGCCACTGCAGTGGTATCATCTGTATATCTGTTGTTGGTATTTCTGCCAGCAATCTTAATTCCAGTTTGTGATTAATCCAGCCCGGCATTTCTTATGATGTACTCTACATACAAATTAAATAAGCAGGGTGACAATACATAACCTTGATATACTCCTTTCATGATTTTGAACCAGTAAGTAGTTCCATATCCAGTTCTAACTGTTCTTCTTGACCATACAGGTTTCACAGGAGACAGGCAAGGTGGTCTGGTACATAGTTAAAGGCTTTAGCATAGTCAGTGAAGCAGAAGTTAATGTTTTTCTGGACTACCTTGTTTCCTACATGATCCAACAAATGACAAGTTGATCTCTGGTTCCTCTACCTTTTCTAAACTCAGCTTGTACATCTGCAGGTTCTTGGCTCATGCATTGCTGAAGCTCAGCTTTAAAGACTTTGAGCATAACCTTTCTAGCATGTGATAAGAGCACAACTACATGGTAGCTTGAATATTCTTTAGCATTTCCCTTCTTTGAGACTGGAATAAAACCCGACATTTTCCAGTCCTGTGACCACTGCTGAGTTTTCTAAATCTGTTGAAATATTGAGTGTAGAACTTTAACAGCATCATCTTTTAGGATTTGAAATAGCTCAGTTGGAATTCTGTCACCTCTACTAGCTTTGTTCATAGTAATGTTTCCTGAGACCCACTTGATTTCACACTCTAGTATGTAAGGCAGGTGAGTGACCATATCACTGTGGTTACCTGGGTCATTAAGACATTTTCTGTATAGTTATTCTTTGTATTCTTGCCACCTGTTAATTTCTTCTGCTTCTGTTCGGTCCTTATGTTTCTGCCCTTTATCATGCTATACTTGCATGAAATGTTCCCTCCATAACTCCAATTTTCTTAAAAAGATCTCTAGTCTTTTCCATTCTAATGCATTCCTTTGTTTCTTTGGATTGTTCACTTAAGAAGGCTTTCTTTATGTCTCCTTGCTATTCTCTGGAACTCTGCATTCAGTTAGCTATATCTTTCCCTTTCTCTCTTGCCTCTCGCTTCCCTTCTTTCCTAAGCTATTTGCAAAGCCTTCTCAAGCAACCACTTTGCCTTCCTGCATTTCCTTTCCTTTGAAATGGTTTTGGTCGCCACCTCCTGTACAATGTTACAAACCTCTGTCTATATAGTTCTTTGGGCACTCTGTCTACCAGGTGTAATCTAAGGGCATATAGGAGTTCTAATTGTATATAGGAAGAAAGCCATTTCTACTCTCTATTTTCATTTTTAAATGTGGTTCTTCAATATACATTTGTCTTTAGTAAAATGTGAAATCCTCAATCCTCATATAATTACTGTGCTGTTGTTATTATTTCCCTCTCTTGGTGGGGTGAGAGGGCTTCTAATGTGACTTTCAACGCAGTGAATTTGAAACTTTTGTGGAATCCATATTGTAATTTAATCTAATCACTTTCTTAAATTAGCACACTTTTTTCATGTTACCATATTTCATATTTTCATGTCTTAAACACAAAATCCTTGACTTTTCTTCTTGGCAAGCTTTGTTTGTGTCCTCCTTCAGGGGACCTTCCCTACCCGCAGATCAAACCCACATTTTTGCCTCTTGACTCCTACATTTCAGGTCGATTCTTCACCTGCCTTGGTCAAGGGGGATACCATGAAATCCCCCTTGGACAGCTTTAGTGAGATATAATTCACATACAATAAAATACACCCATTTAAATCATAAAAATAAATTATTTTTAGTATATTCACAGAGTTGCATAACTGTAACCATAACACATTTTAGAACACTTTTATCACTCTCAAAAGTAACACCCTAGTACCCATTAATTCATGTTCCATTTGCATCCAATAGCCCAAGTTCTAGGCAACAACTATTCTACTATCTCTATAGGTTATACTAGTCTGGACATTTCATATAATGAAATAATACAAACTATGGCCTTTTGTGACTGTCTTTTTCATTAGCATAATGTTTTCAAGAATATTTAATGGTATAACATGTTTCAATACTTCATTTTTTTTTATTGCCAAATAATATTTCATTGCCTAAATAGGAGTTGACTCTTTTTAATGCATGCTTTTTCAAAGTGATTAAATTATACGTTAATATCACAAATGCAGATTTAAAGTGAAGACTGGAAATCTTGAAATACATTGTGCAATCTAAACTGTCACCTATCCACCCTCCATGTCCCACCCCACTGAATAAAATGAGACTGGAAAAAAAAATGCCAGAAATAGAGAACATATAGATACAATGTAATGGTATTAGACTTATCTCATTGAAATTATTGTCAGCCATTTTCTTCTGTTACTTGCTATCTACTGATATATACTTCTTAAAACTATTTTTAACAGGATGTATTTCACTCTCAAGTACCAAAAATTCTATTCTCATAGAAAATATTTTATCAGCCTGCTAGTCTCTTATAGCTATTCTTTTATATTGTAATTTTTTTTAAGGTCTAATGTGACTTTCAACGCAGTGAATTTGAAACTTTTGTGGAATCCATATTGTAATTTAATCTAATCACTTTCTTAAATTAGCACACTTTTTTCATGTTACCATATTTCATATTTTCATGTCTTAAACACAAAATCCTTGACTTTTCTTCTTGGCAAGCTTTGTTTGTGTCCTCCTTCAGGGGACCTTCCCTACCCGCAGATCAAACCCACATTTTTGCCTCTTGACTCCTACATTTCAGGTCGATTCTTCACCTGCCTTGGTCAAGGGGGATACCATGAAATCCCCCTTGGACAGCTTTAGTGAGATATAATTCACATACAATAAAATACACCCATTTAAATCATAAAAATAAATTATTTTTAGTATATTCACAGAGTTGCATAACTGTAACCATAACACATTTTAGAACACTTTTATCACTCTCAAAAGTAACACCCTAGTACCCATTAATTCATGTTCCATTTGCATCCAATAGCCCAAGTTCTAGGCAACAACTATTCTACTATCTCTATAGGTTATACTAGTCTGGACATTTCATATAATGAAATAATACAAACTATGGCCTTTTGTGACTGTCTTTTTCATTAGCATAATGTTTTCAAGAATATTTAATGGTATAACATGTTTCAATACTTCATTTTTTTTTATTGCCAAATAATATTTCATTGCCTAAATAGGAGTTGACTCTTTTTAATGCATGCTTTTTCAAAGTGATTAAATTATACGTTAATATCACAAATGCAGATTTAAAGTGAAGACTGGAAATCTTGAAATACATTGTGCAATCTAAACTGTCACCTATCCACCCTCCATGTCCCACCCCACTGAATAAAATGAGACTGGAAAAAAAAATGCCAGAAATAGAGAACATATAGATACAATGTAATGGTATTAGACTTATCTCATTGAAATTATTGTCAGCCATTTTCTTCTGTTACTTGCTATCTACTGATATATACTTCTTAAAACTATTTTTAACAGGATGTATTTCACTCTCAAGTACCAAAAATTCTATTCTCATAGAAAATATTTTATCAGCCTGCTAGTCTCTTATAGCTATTCTTTTATATTGAGGCTAATATATCCATATGCCATGTCCTTACACTAAATATATTTATTAAAGATATATTCTTCAGCAGTTGTATCTCTGTTGTTGAGAAGAATTCTATAGAAATCCAGTAGTTAATTTTACTTCCACTTTATATATATATGATATATAACTACCATTTTCTCTTTCATGCTAAATATATAAAATGTGTTTATATATCCTTACATGCATACCTCTCAATAATCTGTGCAAAATTTCAATATACCTAAATAGTCTAAACATACATAAATAACATACACACACACACACACACACATTGTATATACATACATCAGTGGTGTGTATATCCGAAATTATGTCAGAATATATGACTGATTAGGAAAGGTTTTTTAGCATTCATATTTTCTTTAAATGAAACAAGAGTAACTCACTCAGTATACTAAAATATCAGAAGAGTAACCTGACTCTCTCTGCATCTGTCTGGGGCCAAGATATAAACAAGAAATAAAGAGGCATATGTAGATTATGGTAAAGTTAAGATTTTACTCTTTGAAAAATATTTATTCTTAAATTGCAAACAGAATAGAAGAAAGGTACAAAGGTATAAAACGTCCAAACTGTGAGCTACAAACTATTTTGGAAAAACTCTAATCAGTGTGCTTAGGTAGATAAGATACATACGTACAAAGATATAAAACTTAGAGCATAGAATTACCCAGAGTTGAGGGACAAGAATCGACTAATAAAATATAACTTCAGAAATCAAGCAGGAAAATATAAATAAGTGCATATATAGAAGCTGTCTAGTAAAAGCTGTTCAACTGTAGTTCATGCTATATTAAAGTAGAATGCAGAGAAGATAAACTAAAAATATGTATTAAGTACATCTAAATATAGGGAAAAATGAAATGACAAAGTTGCCCAATGCTGCTGTAATATAGCATGATAATATTTACACCGAGGTTTAAAACAGGAAGAACATATATGCATTCCTTGATAAAATATAAAAATATGCATCAGGATTATAAACAACAAATTGTTGATAGGGGTTAAACCTAAGATAATAGAATTATGGAGTAGTTCATAGAGGACTTTAACTTCATCTGTAATATTCTCATTTTTTTAAAAACATTAGAAAATTATGAAGGTGTTAAATCTTTGTAGGCACATATAGGACTCTATCATTTTCCATCATGTGTTTAAACATTTCATTAGGAACAAAAGCCTAGAAAATATTTTATGAAGTTTGGAGTGGTCCTTCCAAATTGTAGCATCTTAGATCAGTGTGGTCTTGATTCCTTGATTATAATATGATCATGCAAACTGTACAGACATAACAGAGCCCTGTGAGGGTTACTGTGCTATAAGATATAGTGAGAGTCAAGCACGACTGAGCAACTGAACAAAAACAGCAACATAGTAATAAATATGTAATAAATATTAGAATAAACCTTCATAAGAATTAAACTATTTATTATGCATGTGGCACCAGAGAAGTACAAGTAACCAATCAACAAGTAGGAAGCAAAGTTTTACCGCAAAATCATATGAGGAGTCAGATAAATGGTGCAAGATTTACATGAATCTATAGTTAAGTATGAAAGTGAGACAATAAACAATATTTGCCAAGGCATAACCTGATATTGGGTATATTGTTTACTATAGACTGAATATGTCTGACCGCAAATTTGTATTTTAAACCCTACTCCCTAAAATGAAGGTAATAGGAGTGTAACCTCTGGGAAGTGATTAGATCACAAGGGTAGAGTCCTCATGAACATACGTACAAAGATATAAAACTTAGAGCATAGAATTACCCAGAGTTGAGGGACAAGAATCGACTAATAAAATATAACTTCAGAAATCAAGCAGGAAAATATAAATAAGTGCATATATAGAAGCTGTCTAGTAAAAGCTGTTCAACTGTAGTTCATGCTATATTAAAGTAGAATGCAGAGAAGATAAACTAAAAATATGTATTAAGTACATCTAAATATAGGGAAAAATGAAATGACAAAGTTGCCCAATGCTGCTGTAATATAGCATGATAATATTTACACCGAGGTTTAAAACAGGAAGAACATATATGCATTCCTTGATAAAATATAAAAATATGCATCAGGATTATAAACAACAAATTGTTGATAGGGGTTAAACCTAAGATAATAGAATTATGGAGTAGTTCATAGAGGACTTTAACTTCATCTGTAATATTCTCATTTTTTTAAAAACATTAGAAAATTATGAAGGTGTTAAATCTTTGTAGGCACATATAGGACTCTATCATTTTCCATCATGTGTTTAAACATTTCATTAGGAACAAAAGCCTAGAAAATATTTTATGAAGTTTGGAGTGGTCCTTCCAAATTGTAGCATCTTAGATCAGTGTGGTCTTGATTCCTTGATTATAATATGATCATGCAAACTGTACAGACATAACAGAGCCCTGTGAGGGTTACTGTGCTATAAGATATAGTGAGAGTCAAGCACGACTGAGCAACTGAACAAAAACAGCAACATAGTAATAAATATGTAATAAATATTAGAATAAACCTTCATAAGAATTAAACTATTTATTATGCATGTGGCACCAGAGAAGTACAAGTAACCAATCAACAAGTAGGAAGCAAAGTTTTACCGCAAAATCATATGAGGAGTCAGATAAATGGTGCAAGATTTACATGAATCTATAGTTAAGTATGAAAGTGAGACAATAAACAATATTTGCCAAGGCATAACCTGATATTGGGTATATTGTTTACTATAGACTGAATATGTCTGACCGCAAATTTGTATTTTAAACCCTACTCCCTAAAATGAAGGTAATAGGAGTGTAACCTCTGGGAAGTGATTAGATCACAAGGGTAGAGTCCTCATGAATGGTATTAGTGTCTTTATAATAGAGATCCTTATAGAGACCCTAATAATAGAGACCCTTGTAGATGCCCTAATAATAGAATCACTTTTAATACCTTAAGCAGAAGATATTAAGATGTGGAAAGAATACACAGAAGAACTATACAGAAGAGATCTTAATGAGCCAGATGAGCATGATGGTGTAATCACTCACTTATAGCCAGATATCTCAAAGTGCAAACTCAAGTGCACCCTAGGAAGCATTACTACGAACAAAGCTAGTAGATGTGCTATTTCAAATATTAAAAGATGATGCTGTTAAAGTGTTACACTGAATATGCCAGCAAACTGGGAAAACTCAGCAGTGGCCTCAGGACTGGAAAAGGTTAGTTTTAATTCAAGTCTCAAAGAAGGGTAATGCCAAAGAATGTTCAAACTACCACAGCATTGCACTCATTTCACATACTAGCAAAGTAATGGTTAAAACCCTCCAAACTAGGGTTCAACAGCATGTGAACTGAGAACTTTCAGATGTACACCCTGTATTTAGAAAAGGCAGAGGAACCAGAGATCAAATTGCCACCGTCCATTGGATCATAGAAAAAGCAAAGGGAATTCCAGAAAAAACATCTACTTCTGCTTTATTGACTACACTAAAGCCTTTGGATGTGTGGATCACAATAAACTCTGACAAATTCTGGAAGAGGTGGGAATACCAGATGACCTCACCTGCCTCCTGAGAAACCTGTATGCAAGTCAAGAAACAACAGTTAGAACTGGAAATGGAGCAATGGACTGGTTCCAACTTGGGAAAGGAGTACATCAAGGCTGTATATTGTCCCCCTGCTCATTTAATTTGTATGCAGAGTACATCATGAGAAATGCCAGTCTGGATGAAGCACTAGCTGGAATCAAAATTGCCAGGAGAAATATCAATAACCTCTGGGAAGTGATTAGATCACAAGGGTAGAGTCCTCATGAATGGTTTTGCCAAATTTTATTTTAACCCTACTCCCTAAAATGAAGGTAATAGGAGTGTAACCTCTGGGAAGTGATTAGATCACAAGGGTAGAGTCCTCATTGAAAGTGTCTTTATAATAGAGATCCTTATAGAGACCCTAATAATAGAGACCCTTGTAGATGCCCTAATAATAGAATCACTTTTAATACCTTAAGCAGAAGATATTAAGATGTGGAAAGAATACACAGAAGAACTATACAGAAGAGATCTTAATGAGCCAGATGAGCATGATGGTGTAATCACTCACTTATAGCCAGATATCTCAAAGTGCAAACTCAAGTGCACCCTAGGAAGCATTACTACGAACAAAGCTAGTAGATGTGCTATTTCAAATATTAAAAGATGATGCTGTTAAAGTGTTACACTGAATATGCCAGCAAACTGGGAAAACTCAGCAGTGGCCTCAGGACTGGAAAAGGTTAGTTTTAATTCAAGTCTCAAAGAAGGGTAATGCCAAAGAATGTTCAAACTACCACAGCATTGCACTCATTTCACATACTAGCAAAGTAATGGTTAAAACCCTCCAAACTAGGGTTCAACAGCATGTGAACTGAGAACTTTCAGATGTACACCCTGTATTTAGAAAAGGCAGAGGAACCAGAGATCAAATTGCCACCGTCCATTGGATCATAGAAAAAGCAAAGGGAATTCCAGAAAAAACATCTACTTCTGCTTTATTGACTACACTAAAGCCTTTGGATGTGTGGATCACAATAAACTCTGACAAATTCTGGAAGAGGTGGGAATACCAGATGACCTCACCTGCCTCCTGTGAAACCTGTATGCAGGACAAGAAGCAACAGTTAGAACCGGACATGGAGCAACGGACTGGTTCCAACTTGGGAAAGGAGTACATCAAGGCTGTATATTGTCCCCCTGCTCATTTAATTTGTATGCAGAGTACATCATGAGAAATGCCAGTCTGGATGAAGCACTAGCTGGAATCAAAATTGCCAGGAGAAATATCAATAACCTCAGGTATGCAGATGGCATCACCCTTATGGCAGGAAGTGGAGAGAAATGACAGTCTTAATGAAGGTGAAAGAGGAGAGTGAAAATCCTGGCTTAAAACTGGACATTCAAAAAACTAAGATAATGGCATTCCAGTCCATGGAATAATGGAAACAGTGACAGACTTTATTTTCTTGGGCTCCAAAATCACTGTGGATAGTGACTGCAGCCATGAAATTAAATGATTCTTGCTCTTTGTAATAAAAGCTATGACAAACCTAGAAATCATATTCCAAAGCAGAGACATCACTTCACTGACAAAAGTTTGCATAGTCAAAGCTATGGTTCTAGTAGTCATGTGTGAATGTGAGAGCTGGACTATAAAGAAAGCTGATCACCAAAGAATTAATGCCTTTGAACTGTGGTGTTGGAGAAGACTCTTGAGAGTTCCTTGGACTGTAACGAGATCAAACCAGTCCGTCCTAAAGGAAATCAATCCTGAATATTCATTGGAAGGAGTGATGCTGAAGCTGAAACTCTGATACTTTGGCCACCTGATGTGAAGAGACAACTTGTTGGAAAAGAGCCTGATGTTGGGAAAAATAGAAGACAAAAGAAGAAGAGGATGACAGAGGATAAGATGGTTGAATGGCGTCACTGACTCAACAGATGTGAATTTGAGCAAGCTCCAGGAGATGGTGAAGGACAGAGAAGCCTGGCATGCTGCAATCCATGTGGTCTCAATGAGTTAGACATGACAGTAACTGAACTGAAGTGAATAGAAACCCAGGCTTCCTAGGTCGCTCAGTGGTAAAGAATCCACCTGCCAAGAATGAGACGTGATTTTGATCACTGGGTCAGGAAGATCCCCTAGAGAAGAAAATGGCAACCCACTCCAGTATTCTTGGGAAATCCCATTGGAAAAAGAACCTAACACTCTACGATCCATGGGGCAGCAAAAGAGTCAGACATGACTTAGCAGACCAAACAATAACAACAAGCCTCTCCTTCCCAGTTCATATGACCAGCTCTCACTATGTTTTTCACATAGAAGAACGGGAAAGGGCATTCTCTGGGTCTTTTGTTGCTTCACTTACTAAGTCATGTCTGAGTCTTTTGTGACCCCATGGACTGTAGCCTGCCAGGCTCCTCTTGCATGGGATCTTTCAAGAAAGAATATTAGAGTGGAGTGGTTTTTCATTTCCTACTCCAGGAGATCTTCCCAGCCCAGGGATCGAATCCATGTTCCCTGCATTGGTAGGCAGATTCTTTATCACTGACCCCAAAAAGGAGCTTACTGGGTATTGAATCTGCTGGCTCTTTTATCTTGGATTTCCCAGGCTGCAGAACTGTGAGAAGTGTGTTTCTGTTGTTAATAAGTCATTCGGAATGGACTAAGCACTATCTGAACAAAATAGATCTCTCTTATCCATATTAACATAAAACAAAACAAAACCTTTTTGTATTCTGCTATGGACTGAACCTATGCATCCTTTTTTCTGGTGACATATGAAATGTGAAGAGGGAAAGGATACAGGATCCTTGTCACATCTACTGCATTTATTACATATGCCATTGAATAGTAGTTTCTTTTGAACAATTGTTCTCACACCTTGGGACAAATATTTCACAAGCGTAGCTTAAAGAACTATTCAGATCTACTGAAAAGAATGCCAGTTGGGAAAAATAGAAGACAAAAGAAGAGGATGACAGAGGATAAGATGGTTGAATGGCGTCACTGACTCAACAGATGTGAATTTGAGCAAGCTCCAGGAGATGGTGAAGGACAGAGAAGCCTGGCATGCTGCAATCCATGTGGTCTCAATGAGTTAGACATGACAGTAACTGAACTGAAGTGAATAGAAACCCAGGCTTCCTAGGTCGCTCAGTGGTAAAGAATCCACCTGCCAAGAATGAGACGTGATTTTGATCACTGGGTCAGGAAGATCCCCTAGAGAAGAAAATGGCAACCCACTCCAGTATTCTTGGGAAATCCCATTGGAAAAAGAACCTAACACTCTACGATCCATGGGGCAGCAAAAGAGTCAGACATGACTTAGCAGACCAAACAATAACAACAAGCCTCTCCTTCCCAGTTCATATGACCAGCTCTCACTATGTTTTTCACATAGAAGAACGGGAAAGGGCATTCTCTGGGTCTTTTGTTGCTTCACTTACTAAGTCATGTCTGAGTCTTTTGTGACCCCATGGACTGTAGCCTGCCAGGCTCCTCTTGCATGGGATCTTTCAAGAAAGAATATTAGAGTGGAGTGGTTTTTCATTTCCTACTCCAGGAGATCTTCCCAGCCCAGGGATCGAATCCATGTTCCCTGCATTGGTAGGCAGATTCTTTATCACTGACCCCAAAAAGGAGCTTACTGGGTATTGAATCTGCTGGCTCTTTTATCTTGGATTTCCCAGGCTGCAGAACTGTGAGAAGTGTGTTTCTGTTGTTAATAAGTCATTCGGAATGGACTAAGCACTATCTGAACAAAATAGATCTCTCTTATCCATATTAACATAAAACAAAACAAAACCTTTTTGTATTCTGCTATGGACTGAACCTATGCATCCTTTTTTCTGGTGACATATGAAATGTGAAGAGGGAAAGGATACAGGATCCTTGTCACATCTACTGCATTTATTACATATGCCATTGAATAGTAGTTTCTTTTGAACAATTGTTCTCACACCTTGGGACAAATATTTCACAAGCGTAGCTTAGAACACGAAATCCTAATTCATGATGAACAAATGCCTACTTATGAATTCTTGTCTCAGAAGCTAATTTAATTGGTGAATTTCAACTACTATTGCTTATTTCACACTTCAGTAGGTAAAGATGCATTAATAATCGAAGTTTCAAACTGTAATTAACATTAGCTTTAGGCTGCTGACAATGACATGATTACATTTTAATATATGGGTTGATAAACAAAGTTAATCTAACATATGAATAAACAGCAAAAATAACTTACATTTACTCTTTCTCTGCAAATTGATACATGTATTTGCATGTTATAAGACATGGCAAATAAGTTAATGTCAAAGGAAAAGTGTACACATTGCCAATACAATACTTGAATGTAATCAATTCAGTGTACCACAATGAATTTGAAATATTTCAACAAAAACTTTATTTTTTCTTGTTAAAAAATAAAAGATATTTTCACCTGGCTTTCACATTCTTACAATTTTGTATCTTTTTTTACTCTGTTCTTAACTGAATTGATTACTTTATAAAGCTCCTTAACTGATGAATTTGTATGCTGATCACTGGTTTCTAATCATGGCAGACCATAGTCTGAACGTATTTGTCAGATATTATACAGTGGTGTTAGTGGTAAAGAACATACCTGCCAGTGCAGGAGATGTAAAGAGAATTGAGTTTGATCCCTACATCAGGAAGACCCCCTGGAGGAGAGCACATGAACCCTCTCCAGTATTCTTGCCTGGAAAATCCCATGGACAGAGGAGGCTGGTGGCTACAGTCCATAGACTCATTAAGAGTCAGACATGACTGAAGTGACTTAGCATGCATGCATATTACCTTTATGTTGAGAAAACTTGAATTTATAAAATAGTGTCAATTGAATGAGGAAAATAATCTTCTTGACTTGATCCTTAATTGAATAGTATTTTGTGGAATTTTCCATAACATTTAAATAATTAATAATGTTTGGAATGGTATAAAGTATAAATAACTGAGGCTTCTGATTGTGGTACTTTAATGTCTCCGAACACTTCACATCTTCAGGTACATAAGACTAGAAAAACAGCCTAACTTCTTTTCCAGGTAGGACTGGTCGCTCAGAACTCTAGAATACATGGGTGCTTTTGACAGGTCCAAATGTGTACACTTTGTAGGTATTAAAGATGAGTATGGCCTCTGAAACAAACTCAAAGAATGGATTAGCTAAAAATATGGATTAAATAGCTACGCTGATCTTAGATGTCAGATTACAAAGCAAAGAAAAAAGGCTTTTTATTTCTCATACCAAATTTTGCTCATTATAAGAACAAATTCAGGGCTTCCCTGGTTGTCCAGTGGGTAAAGAGTTCGCCTTGAAGTGAAGGGGCACCAGTTTAATCCCTGACCAGGGAAGATCCCCCATGCCGTGGAGTGGCTGGACCAGTGTGTCCAATTATGATCGAGCACTCTGGAGTGTGTGCGCCCAGAGGCAGTGCTCTGCAACTAGAGAGGCCACTTCAGTGGGAGGCCCACACATACCAAGGGATAAAGATGGATGGAAATAAATAAATAAAAACAATAAAAGAGGCCAAAATTTAAAACAAACAAACAAAAAACAAATTCAGAGTTACCTACAGTTTTTGAAATCTATTTTCTTTCCCCTCTAGCAATAGCTAAAAGTGTGTATCAAACTGAGACTTAAAGGAAAAACTCATCAGGCACCTAATAGTCATCAGAAATTTGATGGGAACTTGAGCAAAGGTAATTTTGTGTGTGTGCTCAGTTGTGTCTGACTCTTTGTGATCAGATGAACTTCAGCCCACCAGACTCCTCTGTCTGTGGAACTCTCCAGGCAAGAAAGGGAATATTACTTAATCCTAGTATAAATTGGTGAAATAAATATTACATTATATTCCATCTAAAAACACTAAATTCCAAAGAAGTTAAGGGATTTGCCTTCATGCCAGAGAAAGAATCTGAAGGCACTTTCTGATTTTAAATCCTGTTGTTTGTATCCTTACAGGTGGTATATAAAGATCTATATAGTGCTATATGCCAAGTATTTTTCTAAGTGCATTATGAAGATCTTTCAAATGAGGACTGCAAAGTCCAGAGAAGTTAATCGTTTCCCCAATTCTCACAACTGATAAAGAAATTGAGATCTTGAATATTTGACTCCAGATATGTGTTGTTCCTAATGACACATTCGTACCTGTAAAGCATTTGGAACAGATAGCTAATTTTTCTTTAAATGTATGATTACCATTTGGGGTTTCCTTGGTGGCTCAGACAGTAAAGAATCTGCCTGCAATGCATCAGAGCTGGGTTCAATCCCTAGGTAGGCAAGATACACTTGAGAGGGGAATGGCTACCCACTCCTGCATTTTTGCCTGGAGAATCCCATGGATAGAGGAGTCTGGCAGGCTACAGTCCATGGGGTCGCAAAGAGTTTGACACAACTGAGTGATTGACACACACACACATGATTATTATTATACCTAATGTCATGAGTGAGAGAATAATTTGAAGAGTCACTCTTCTTCATCCCAAAATGATAGTAAATATGTACTAGAGATGAGATGGTTTCTGTCTTTTATTATTTTTTGCATTATTCTAGTTATGTTGATTTCATAATATCAGTGTTCCAGTATTACACTGTTTCAGATTTTTAAGTGTTAGATTGATCTCTTTTGTTAACTTTTAAGATAATATGACCAGATGGCATTAAGAATACATTAATTAAATTAGGAGTTATAATACAGATATACAATAATTTTTATCCCCAGGAAGGCTTAACATTTCATTCCCTTTCTTGTATTTGTGTTCAATAATCCCAAATGTCATGAATAATTACATGCAGTTATTTTAAAAAATACTCTGCTGAGATATAAAATCTACCAGATGCTATTATAATCACTGTTTCTTACAGTTTAAATTTTAGGCGATTGTTTGGAGACAAATTAAAAGAAAATGGACATTTGTTTTATTGAAGCTACTTGTTATGTGTTATATTTGTGTTCACATATTGAGTATTATGTGCCAACTGTTTTTCTTCAGTCTTCATACATGGTAACTGGCAATAAATTTAAACAAAATCAATCTAGGTTGTTAGTCTTAATGACTAACCAGAAACACAGAAGTATCTGATGAGATTGTAGCTTGAAAATGCCATGGTCCTGTGACCATAAAGGTATTCTTTAACAGCTGAAATAATATATTAATTTCACAGTCAGAGTAACTCATCATGTGACATCCCTACCTTAATCTTTCTTACCTGGGCTTTGCAATTACCATAATTGACTGGGCTGCGAAGTGCTAATTCTCCAGCCTTACTCAAGAGATTCTTATACTTCCTAAGAATAGCAGCTGGCCAGAGAGCAGAAGCATCAGACCAGGAAGCAGCTCATCACAGAGTGCATAGCAAAGATGCTACCAGTGATTGAGATTCCTCAGGCTCACCTGCAGATGGTGTTAAAAAAAATAAAACCTCACAGGCCTCACTTCCAGAGAATTTGTATTAGTAGGACTCATGATTTTCAACAAGCTCCCTCCTTTACTGCTCCCAGTGCTTTTTCCAATGTAGTTAGTACACAACTCTTGCTTTGAGAAGTACTGCATAGGTTCATGAGGCAGACCATGCATCAAAATTGCACAGGGAATGATTTGAGCATTTGCACGCCCAAACATGTGAATACCTTCATAGAAGTCCACACCAGATTCTGCAGTTCATCTCCGAAGTAGAAACACCGATCCACACAATTGAAGTTACTCATTGTCATCAGAGAGACAAACCCGTCATCCATTTCTTCCCCCTCCTCCTCCTCTCTTTCCATTCTCTTCTCTATCTTGGTTTCCCTGTCACTGTCTCTTTTCTCTTTCTTTCACTGTCTTTTTTCCTTTTTTCTTTTTTTCTGGTATTGTCTTGTTTATCAGTGCCTCAGTGTTGCTCTTTTATTTATTTATTTATTTTTGCGGGAGGTCTTCATGTTTATGTGACAGGATTTTAAATGCTACATTTTTGTTCTGAATTTGTCACAATACTTGTAGAAGACAAGTGGACTTTATCATTATTTCATAGAATAGTCAGTACAGTATTAATATTCTGGATAGTTGATACATGGAATGAATCTTTCAGGCTGCAAAGATTATAACAAAATTATAAATCCAATATCTAAACTGTGACCCTCCCCACTATAATATGAATGGAAAAGGGCATCTACTTTTATTGTAATTTTAAGACTGTCATCATCAGGGCTAATTCTAATGTAACACTATGGATGATGAGTAGTTGAAATCCAATTTGAATGCATAATACGACATTTAATTTACAGTACCACCTGTCAATAAGAAATAGACTGAGGCATATCTTCTGAGATATCCATAGGGAATATTCAATTATAATTAACCTTCCTATTTTTGCTAAATCTCTGTCCTGAAATGGATTGTTTGTGCCATTTCTTATTCTTATAACAATCTGTCACTAGAAAGAATTTGAATTTTAATCTAATATTCTCTGAGAAATACAATAAAGGATGTTTCTTTTAATCTCTTCAGTACTACTATCCTCAGGCTCACCTGCAGATGGTGTTAAAAAAAATAAAACCTCACAGGCCTCACTTCCAGAGAATTTGTATTAGTAGGACTCATGATTTTCAACAAGCTCCCTCCTTTACTGCTCCCAGTGCTTTTTCCAATGTAGTTAGTACACAACTCTTGCTTTGAGAAGTACTGCATAGGTTCATGAGGCAGACCATGCATCAAAATTGCACAGGGAATGATTTGAGCATTTGCACGCCCAAACATGTGAATACCTTCATAGAAGTCCACACCAGATTCTGCAGTTCATCTCCGAAGTAGAAACACCGATCCACACAATTGAAGTTACTCATTGTCATCAGAGAGACAAACCCGTCATCCATTTCTTCCCCCTCCTCCTCCTCTCTTTCCATTCTCTTCTCTATCTTGGTTTCCCTGTCACTGTCTCTTTTCTCTTTCTTTCACTGTCTTTTTTCCTTTTTTCTTTTTTTCTGGTATTGTCTTGTTTATCAGTGCCTCAGTGTTGCTCTTTTATTTATTTATTTATTTTTGCGGGAGGTCTTCATGTTTATGTGACAGGATTTTAAATGCTACATTTTTGTTCTGAATTTGTCACAATACTTGTAGAAGACAAGTGGACTTTATCATTATTTCATAGAATAGTCAGTACAGTATTAATATTCTGGATAGTTGATACATGGAATGAATCTTTCAGGCTGCAAAGATTATAACAAAATTATAAATCCAATATCTAAACTGTGACCCTCCCCACTATAATATGAATGGAAAAGGGCATCTACTTTTATTGTAATTTTAAGACTGTCATCATCAGGGCTAATTCTAATGTAACACTATGGATGATGAGTAGTTGAAATCCAATTTGAATGCATAATACGACATTTAATTTACAGTACCACCTGTCAATAAGAAATAGACTGAGGCATATCTTCTGAGATATCCATAGGGAATATTCAATTATAATTAACCTTCCTATTTTTGCTAAATCTCTGTCCTGAAATGGATTGTTTGTGCCATTTCTTATTCTTATAACAATCTGTCACTAGAAAGAATTTGAATTTTAATCTAATATTCTCTGAGAAATACAATAAAGGATGTTTCTTTTAATCTCTTCAGTACTACTATCGCTTGTCTATTTAATTTCTTTTCCATAGGTTAATTATGACTAAGGTTGTGATCTTTGTGCAGGTGTAGATTTCCTTGGCAGACTGTGGAAAATGATTTTCTGCAAACCATATTGAGTACAATATGTGGCAAATGGGACATTTCATTTTGCTACTTTAATATTAGTAAGAAGAAAAGAATAATTTTAGTTCAAATGATGCAAATGAGAGCCTATGAATTAATGCTTTTCTATGGACAACTTTATAAAACTACTTTTATGCAATAATTAACTGCTACATACAAAACATAAAAAATTTAAAATAATATATGTTATTCTAAATAATATAAAATTAAGAATATTGGTTTTAGATGCAATTAGGCACTAGATTTAAAAAAATATATTTTACTCAGTCAGCTTATTGACAATTGAAATTTTTACTTATTTTTCCTTACTTTCCTTTTCATCACAATTGGCAAAATTAATGAGACTAAAGCAGTTTTCTAGCCTGAATGTTTTAGAGTTATCCACAAGTTTATCATGGCTCTTTACTCACGAGGGAACAAGAGCTAAAAGGCCAGAGTGTTTGCACACATCTTAAAAGGCCCTCTCTTCATAAACACAATGCAGGAGATGGATGTCAGTCAACTCTGGCAGGCAGTAGGCTGGGTTTTGCAGAAAGTCAGATATTGCAGACACAGACATGACCAGAGACTTTCTCTGGAACTGTGAGCAATTCACCCCATAATATGAATGGAAAAGGGCATCTACTTTATTGTAATTTTAAGACTGTCATCATCAGGGCTAATTCTAATGTAACACTATGGATGATGAGTAGTTGAAATCCAATTTGAATGCATAATACGACATTTAATTTACAGTACCACCTGTCAATAAGAAATAGACTGAGGCATATCTTCTGAGATATCCATAGGGAATATTCAATTATAATTAACCTTCCTATTTTTGCTAAATCTCTGTCCTGAAATGGATTGTTTGTGCCATTTCTTATTCTTATAACAATCTGTCACTAGAAAGAATTTGAATTTTAATCTAATATTCTCTGAGAAATACAATAAAGGATGTTTCTTTTAATCTCTTCAGTACTACTATCGCTTGTCTATTTAATTTCTTTTCCATAGGTTAATTATGACTAAGGTTGTGATCTTTGTGCAGGTGTAGATTTCCTTGGCAGACTGTGGAAAATGATTTTCTGCAAACCATATTGAGTACAATATGTGGCAAATGGGACATTTCATTTTGCTACTTTAATATTAGTAAGAAGAAAAGAATAATTTTAGTTCAAATGATGCAAATGAGAGCCTATGAATTAATGCTTTTCTATGGACAACTTTATAAAACTACTTTTATGCAATAATTAACTGCTACATACAAAACATAAAAAATTTAAAATAATATATGTTATTCTAAATAATATAAAATTAAGAATATTGGTTTTAGATGCAATTAGGCACTAGATTTAAAAAAATATATTTTACTCAGTCAGCTTATTGACAATTGAAATTTTTACTTATTTTTCCTTACTTTCCTTTTCATCACAATTGGCAAAATTAATGAGACTAAAGCAGTTTTCTAGCCTGAATGTTTTAGAGTTATCCACAAGTTTATCATGGCTCTTTACTCACGAGGGAACAAGAGCTAAAAGGCCAGAGTGTTTGCACACATCTTAAAAGGCCCTCTCTTCATAAACACAATGCAGGAGATGGATGTCAGTCAACTCTGGCAGGCAGTAGGCTGGGTTTTGCAGAAAGTCAGATATTGCAGACACAGACATGACCATAGACTTTCTCTGGAACTGTGAGCAATTCGCAAGCTACTAGATGTTTCTCAGGCTTAGTTGCGCAGATTTCTTAAAAGTAAAGTAGGGCTAATAATATTAAGTACATAGAATGGTGTAAGGTTTAAATGTGATTATGGGGCTTCCCTGGTGGTCCTGTGGGTAAAGAGTCCACCTTGCAGTGCAGGAGAAACTGATTTGATCCCTAGCCCAGGAAGATCCCACATGCCTAGGAACAGCTGGGCTGGTGTGTCCAATTATGAGCCAGTGCTCTGTAGCACATGCGCCCAGAGTCAGTGCTCTGCAACGAGAGAGGCCACTGTGACGGGAGGCCTACACACGTGCCAAAGAATAAAGATGACTTAGAGGTTAAAAAAAAAAAAAAACCTATATACATGTGATTATGGATCTGGCACCAAGGAAGCATTCAAAACAAGCAGCCAATATTTTACTTCTATCTTACAAATATTTTAGTTCTAATTTTGTAAAATGATTGGATTATATCTTATAAGTGTTCTTGAAGGGAAATAGGAAGAGAAGGAGAAATTTGAAATGTTTTCCTTTTCTGATTTTTAGTGAGCCATCATACTCTTTCTTAATTTTTAAAAAATTGCATTAAATCCACACACTCTAAAGAGGGAAAGTCTAGGTTAAACCAAAGGAAAAAAAAAAAAAATCAGTTACTCAATCAACCTAAATTTATTCAGAAAGTTTAGGACTGACCACCAAAAATAATTGATAGTGTTTATGTATTTAAAAATGAAATGAGTTATTTTAAAAATAATCACTAGTGCTCGCTTCAGCAGCACATATGCTAAAATTGGAATGATACAGAGAAGATTAGCATGGACCCGGCGCAAGGATGACATGCAAATTTGTGAAACATTCCATATTTAAATAAAAAAAAATCACTAAAACAGCACCTAGAACATAGCTTATGACCAATTAGTGTTAGCTTGATGTGATTATTATTAAATATACTTTTGATAAGGTGAGTCTTTAAAATGAAAATTTTCTGTTTAGGGAAAATAAAATTTCTGTTTAGGGAAAAATATTCCTAACTCTTAACAACAAAATAACTGATGGTATCCATTTTCTCCTCCAAGGAAAACAAGTATCATCAAGCTTTTATAGTTACTTGATTTGAATTCAAAGAAGAATTTGAATGATTCAGTACTATTATAGAAACATATGCATACATACATACATGACATAAGATACTCAAGTGATAAAGTGCATAAAGTAAAAATGAACATCTTAAAAAGAGACAGAGTAGCAGAGTATGTGGTTTTAGTGTATTCTGGTGCCAGTTACCTTGGGTTTGCCTGCAGGCTCTGCTGCAGCTTCATTTTTTAATTAAAGGATAATTGTTTTACTAGTACATTGGTTTCCACCAAACATTATCAAGAATCAGCTGTAGTTTTACCCACGTCCTCTCCCACCTGAACGTCTCTCCCATCTCCCTTCGCATCCCAGCCCTCTAGGCTGTTACTGAGCCCAGGTTGAGTTCCTGAGTCATACCATAAATTCCCACTGGCTATCTATGTTACATATGGTAATGTGTATTTCCATGTTTTTTACCCCTTTTTTTCTTTTTTCCATAGCAACCACTCTTATTTAAAATGATGGTTATTTTAAATTTCTAGGGGGGAAAAAACTTTTCTGATTTTTAGTGAGCCATCATACTCTTTCTTAATTTTAAAAATTGCATTAAATCCACACACTCTAAAGAGGGAAAGTCTAGGTTAAACCAAGGGAAAAAAAAAAAAAAATCAGTTACTCAATCAACCTAAATTTATTCAGAAAGTTTAGGACTGACCACCAAAAATAATTGATAGTGTTTATGTATTTAAAAATGAAATGAGTTATTTTAAAAATAATCACTAGTGCTCGCTTCAGCAGCACATATGCTAAAATTGGAATGATACAGAGAAGATTAGCATGGACCCGGCGCAAGGATGACATGCAAATTTGTGAAACATTCCATATTTAAATAAAAAAAAATCACTAAAACAGCACCTAGAACATAGCTTATGACCAATTAGTGTTAGCTTGATGTGATTATTATTAAATATACTTTTGATAAGGTGAGTCTTTAAAATGAAAATTTTCTGTTTAGGGAAAATAAAATTTCTGTTTAGGGAAAAATATTCCTAACTCTTAACAACAAAATAACTGATGGTATCCATTTTCTCCTCCAAGGAAAACAAGTATCATCAAGCTTTTATAGTTACTTGATTTGAATTCAAAGAAGAATTTGAATGATTCAGTACTATTATAGAAACATATGCATACATACATACATGACATAAGATACTCAAGTGATAAAGTGCATAAAGTAAAAATGAACATCTTAAAAAGAGACAGAGTAGCAGAGTATGTGGTTTTAGTGTATTCTGGTGCCAGTTACCTTGGGTTTGCCTGCAGGCTCTGCTGCAGCTTCATTTTTTAATTAAAGGATAATTGTTTTACTAGTACATTGGTTTCCACCAAACATTATCAAGAATCAGCTGTAGTTTTACCCACGTCCTCTCCCACCTGAACGTCTCTCCCATCTCCCTTCGCATCCCAGCCCTCTAGGCTGTTACTGAGCCCCAGGTTGAGTTCCCTGAGTCATACCATAAATTCCCACTGGCTATCTATGTTACATATGGTAATGTGTATTTCCATGTTACTTCCTCCATACATCCCACCCTCTCCTACTCCCTACCAACCTTGTCTGTAAGTCTGTTCTTAATATCTGTATCTTTATTGCTGTTCTGCAATAGGTTCATCAGTACCATTTTTCTAGATTCCATATATATGCATTTGTATGTGCATTAGTGTATAATATTTGTTTTTTACTTTCTGAGTTACTTTACTCTGTATAATAGGTCTGTGTTCATCCAAAAACTCATTAGGACTGACTCAGTCATGTTCCTTTTTATGGCCAAGTAATACTCCAATGTGTATATGAACCAAAGCCACTTTATCCATTCTTCTGTTAATGGACATCTAGATTGCTTCCATGTTGTAAACAGAGCCACAGTGAGCATTAGGGTACACGTGTCTTTTTCAATTTTGGTTTCCTCAGGGTACATGCCTAGTAGTGGGATTGCTGGGTCATATGGTAGTGCTCTTCTTAGCTTTTTAAGGAACCTCCATACTGTTCTCCACAGTGGCTATATCAATTGCATTCTCACTAGCACTGTAGGAGGGTTTCTTTTTCTCCACAGTCTCCCCAGAATTACTGTTTCTAGATTTTTTGAAGATACTAGTTCTGCTTCTTATGGAGAATAGTCCCTGCACCTTAGTTTGTGGTCTATAAAATGTGGAAAAAAGCACTTCTTACGCCTATGTTTATTCTGAGTTATTTGTAAAATATTTAACACAGCAACTGATACATAAGAAATGCTTTGTTTGTAACTATTACATAAAGAAAATATACCTACCATTAGAGACTGTTTTCCTTCAACTGAAATAAAATAATTTTTCTTCCCATGATACACACCTGACTCTTGATACTCAAAGTACAAAAGTCATCATTCTGCTTTGGCAGCTTCATTTTAATTAAAGGATAATTGTTTTACTAGTACATTGGTTTCCACCAAACATTATCAAGAATCAGCTGTAGTTTTACCCACGTCCTCTCCCACCTGAACGTCTCTCCCATCTCCCTTCGCATCCCAGCCCTCTAGGCTGTTACTGAGCCCAGGTTGAGTTCCCTGAGTCATACCATAAATTCCCACTGGCTATCTATGTTACATATGGTAATGTGTATTTCCATGTTACTTCCTCCATACATCCCACCCTCTCCTACTCCCTACCAACCTTGTCTGTAAGTCTGTTCTTAATATCTGTATCTTTATTGCTGTTCTGCAATAGGTTCATCAGTACCATTTTTCTAGATTCCATATATATGCATTTGTATGTGCATTAGTGTATAATATTTGTTTTTTACTTTCTGAGTTACTTTACTCTGTATAATAGGTCTGTGTTCATCAAAAACCTCATTAGGACTGACTCAGTCATGTTCCTTTTTATGGCCAAGTAATACTCCAATGTGTATATGAACCAAAGCCACTTTATCCATTCTTCTGTTAATGGACATCTAGATTGCTTCCATGTTGTAAACAGAGCCACAGTGAGCATTAGGGTACACGTGTCTTTTTCAATTTTGGTTTCCTCAGGGTACATGCCTAGTAGTGGGATTGCTGGGTCATATGGTAGTGCTCTTCTTAGCTTTTTAAGGAACCTCCATACTGTTCTCCACAGTGGCTATATCAATTGCATTCTCACTAGCACTGTAGGAGGGTTTCTTTTTCTCCACAGTCTCCCCAGAATTACTGTTTCTAGATTTTTTGAAGATACTAGTTCTGCTTCTTATGGAGAATAGTCCCTGCACCTTAGTTTGTGGTCTATAAAATGTGGAAAAAAGCACTTCTTACGCCTATGTTTATTCTGAGTTATTTGTAAAATATTTAACACAGCAACTGATACATAAGAAATGCTTTGTTTGTAACTATTACATAAAGAAAATATACCTACCATTAGAGACTGTTTTCCTTCAACTGAAATAAAATAATTTTTCTTCCCATGATACACACCTGACTCTTGATACTCAAAGTACAAAAGTCATCATTCGACTTGTTATTTCAAGAAATAACAAATTACCACTTAGGACTTCATACATAATTTCTCTTTTAATCTTAAGGTAAATTCTGTGAAGTGTTTACACTTATCCTCATTTTACAGGAAACTAATGAGTGACTGATGGTAAGATGTTTTGTTTTAAACATTGCCTAGTAATCATGGTCAAGCTCAAATCGTGGTCACATTATTATAAGTACAGCTAAATTTCTATCCCCAGTTCAGCAACCTTGGAGATTAAGTTTATAAAAGAGAGCTTTGGTTCTTTAGAAGTTCATTTACCTGATGTGTCTCCTATGGCAGGTATAACTGCATCCCACGACCTGCAACAGCTGATGGCCACACAGAATCTTTTCAATGTGCTTATTCCCCTATAAACTCAGACTACAGTTTCCACATTATATTCATAGAAGAGGTGTGAAATATAAGGGGGCTTAGATGTTACACAAGCATATAACATCAATAAAAGTAGCACATATCAGCTTTCTGCCAATAACAGTCAAAGGAGATAAAAATGGAAGATGCCTTCTGTTTACTGGGATTTTTTACAATTACTTGTTAGAACTTGAATTTGATTTTTTTCTTAAAGCTTGGGAAGAGATTTGAAGTCTTCCTTTTGCATCATTTTACAATGAATTTTTGTCACATATCTTAACCTTCCCTCTTCAATCATAGTACTTCTTTAAGGAAGCATGTGCTTTTTCATTTTTAATAGCTCATTTATTTATCAGTATTACCTGGAGATAACTAGTGGCAGAGTCAAGCTCACATGAAAGGAAGCAGACCCTTCTGTTCCCAAGGTGATTCATATTTATTGAAACTAACCTGTTTCAATCTATATTCACTTTTTTTAAAATCTGCCACCCAGCAAAGGAAGACATCCTGTTATTTCCTTTTTACTTCTTCATTTGAAAAAATTATTAATAGGAACTTTTCATCTTCTTCATCAGAAACAAAAACAAGTATAAAATAGCGAAAACTTTTATGAAAATCAAATACATATTCTTCCCATGATACACACCTGACTCTTGATACTCAAAGTACAAAAGTCATCATTCGACTTGTTATTTCAAGAAATAACAAATTACCACTTAGGACTTCATACATAATTTCTCTTTTAATCTTAAGGTAAATTCTGTGAAGTGTTTACACTTATCCTCATTTTACAGGAAACTAATGAGTGACTGATGGTAAGATGTTTTGTTTTAAACATTGCCTAGTAATCATGGTCAAGCTCAAATCGTGGTCACATTATTATAAGTACAGCTAAATTTCTATCCCCAGTTCAGCAACCTTGGAGATTAAGTTTATAAAAGAGAGCTTTGGTTCTTTAGAAGTTCATTTACCTGATGTGTCTCCTATGGCAGGTTTAACTGCATCCCACGACCTGCAACAGCTGATGGCCACACAGAATCTTTTCAATGTGCTTATTCCCTATAAACTCAGACTACAGTTTCCACATTATATTCATAGAAGAGGTGTGAAATATAAGGGGGCTTAGATGTTACACAAGCATATAACATCAATAAAAGTAGCACATATCAGCTTTCTGCCAATAACAGTCAAAGGAGATAAAAATGGAAGATGCCTTCTGTTTACTGGGATTTTTTACAATTACTTGTTAGAACTTGAATTTGATTTTTTTCTTAAAGCTTGGGAAGAGATTTGAAGTCTTCCTTTTGCATCATTTTACAATGAATTTTTGTCACATATCTTAACCTTCCCTCTTCAATCATAGTACTTCTTTAAGGAAGCATGTGATTTTTCATTTTGAATAGCTCATTTATTTATCAGTATTACCTGGAGATAACTAGTGGCAGAGTCAAGCTCACATGAAAGGAAGCAGACCCTTCTGTTCCCAAGGTGATTCATATTTATTGAAACTAACCTGTTTCAATCTATATTCACTTTTTTTAAAATCTGCCACCCAGCAAAGGAAGACATCCTGTTATTTCCTTTTTACTTCTTCATTTGAAAAAATTATTAATAGGAACTTTTCATCTTCTTCATCAGAAACAAAAACAAGTATAAAATAGCGACAAAATATGTTTCTTGATAATGAGAGTTAGCAATATAGGAAAATCAAATACATATTCTACACATAGAATGCAGATTTTAGAATGACTTAATTCAGTTATTCTAAAACTAATAAGACAACATTTATTGAAATATTTGTTACATAGCATGCAATATGTAATAAATATAGAATAAAGCTTCATAACAGTTGCATGTTCTAAGTAGTATTAACTGCATTTGCAAGTATTTAATTTTATATGGTAATGTTGGATGAATACAATGTTTTTGAAGAGTAGAATTTAGAAATAAATATTGTCTGTTTAAACAAATTTACACATTTTATATGAAAAGCTCACCTTTTTGAAATGTATAGAATTTATCTCTAATCTACTTCTAATTATGATCTTTTCTGTGTTATTTTTCATGCAGTTCATCTTTGCCTGTAAAAATAGACACAGCTTTAACTTTCAAATATTCAATAATTGTAAACAAATGTATTTCAGATAATTGTTTAAGGAACATCTGTAAATATCTTAATTATTTGAAAAATTGATTTTATCATGTTTTCCTATAATTCAGTGGAGGTTCCAAATAATATTTGATATAGACTATCCAGCATTATTCATAAAGGAAAATCAAAAGGAATACTGAATTCTTGTGTGATAATTGTGATAAGAAATTAGTTTCAGTACTACAGAATTCAATAACTTCCTAGTCACTTTCTGCATGCTGCTTCAAGGTAAGAGTTGATCACAAACAGAACCAGATTCTGTGTTGATAGGAAGCTTTCCCATAAATTGAATCCATTAATCATATCACTATAATTATAAGCAATAGGACAGTCCTATTAGAGAGTTATACATGGACTCATGTGGTTTTAAACCTAATATGATATTTTGTATACAAAATAGAATGAATTTTTAGCCCACAACTTGTCAAATCTGTTTGTCTCTCAGCGTTTTCATTTAAAAATGATACTAGTATTTGCCCTTTGCTTTGGGCAAAAATAACGATTATCATTGGTTTTTCTTAAGCTCATACCATCATTTGACTCTATAGATGCTACTTTCAAAATACATGAGAGATCTTACTACTTCTCACCACATCCAGAATGATGCTAGTTGAGCTCACCATCATAATTGCAAGCAAAATCGCAATAGCACTCAAACTCATCTTCCTATTTTTAATCTTGACTCTTAACATCTTTCCCCCACAGAACAGCTAGAATGATTCTTAAAATAATGAAACTTAATCCTATTTCTTCCATACTCAAAACCTAGCCTTGTAGGTCTCTAATGAAGTTAAAAGGTAGATTCTTTATCATGACCTACATTATATAACTTCTCCTAGGTCTCTGGA
The DNA here is from genome assembly GCA_022376925.1 of Tragulus kanchil. Taxonomy (NCBI): domain Eukaryota; kingdom Metazoa; phylum Chordata; class Mammalia; order Artiodactyla; family Tragulidae; genus Tragulus; species Tragulus kanchil. The sequence continues at coordinate 25,199,013 of JAIOJX010000004.1, forward strand.
TATGTTTTACCTTGATGTTTACACTATATCTACATTTTAAGCTATTTATGTCTTTCTCAGAGCTTCTGTCCCCACATTTCCAGCCTGCTTGGAATATTCTTCCTCATCATCTTTACATAACTTACTTCTTCAGTATATTCAAGTCTCTGTTCAAAAGTCATCACTAGCAAAACACTTTCCTCGCCTATAATTTCAAAAATTATGCTGCCAAATTGCTTCTCAGAAAAGGGGAGGGAGCTCTGATTTATAGCCATCACCAATTTCCTTGATTTCAACTTATAGTTGATTTTAAAACCTACTTGTAAAAGTTCTGAGTATTTCACAATAAATGCTCTTGAACAAATGCTAGCTACATCTGAAATATCCAACTCCTCCACCGTACTCTTCTAATTCTCTACCCTCTACTTTATTTAATTTTATGTAATTTTATTTTTGGTACTATCTGAAATTAGGAGTTTGATTGCCTGTTTTTCTGTTTCTCCTTAAGAATATAAGGGAGCAGGGAACCTGTCTGTCTTATTCACTCTGATATCTTTACCATCAAGAATAATCCGTGGAATATAGTAGATAGCCTATAATCACTTGATGAGCAAATTAATAAATAAGTAGGTCAAGCCTATTGCTAGACTCAGTGCCCTTCAAGAAAGCTGGAATTATGGAACTCATACCTTTGAATTCTTCCTTGAATTGTCTCCTTTTTGTCCTCTCCAAGTGAGACATAATGTAGGAGAAAGATAAACTATGTTTTAAATGGCCAAGGAAGTTCTATATTCTTTAGCTAGAACTAATAAGTTCATATGAGAGCTCTTTGTTACCCAGATAAGATCGCTCTGACTTAATAAATATTTACATATGGTTGAAACATTGCTAAAGTATGACATAACCCAGTTTTCAGTACATCAAGTCTACCAAGAGTTCATACTTGCTCACTTAAATCTGATGATGATTACCTTATTATGTTGGTAACCATCATCTCCATACTAGTTGCATAGAAAAATAATCTCCTTAACAAAGTAAAGGACATTTTGAAATCATGTTCTGGAAAGCCAACCCCAGTTATTGCAAACAACTCACATAATACCAGCAGAGTAAAAATGAAGATTCTAAAGAGAAAGTAAATAATCAGTGGCTCAGTATCCACATTTAAGTTAAGAAGTGAAACAATTCTCTTTCCACGCCTCCCTCCTGAGGCCAGTGAATGATCTATTTGATACATTTGGAATTGCTTATAAATAACGAGAAAAATGTGACTGTTTTTTTGAGATTGCCAATCTGGCTTCATTAACCACCTCCTGTTTAAAAGAGTATTTTGGCAATTTACTTTATAAATTCCCAACTTTGAGACCTGGAGGGTTCTGTTTTGAAACATGCTCTTCAGTGACATAAATCCAGTCAGCTGTATGGGCTTATCCTGACTCAAGAGAATGACCTTTTCAGGGGTATTTGAAATGTGGCTAGTCCTTTACTGAACCTAGGCATTTTGCAATTGACAAGGGCACTAAACAGTTTCCCCTCTCCCACACTACCCATAAACAATAAAGTTGGTGCAACATGTTATTCTCAAGAAAATGATACAACAGTGTTTCCTTAGTCCCATTTTTTTTGATGTTGCATTAATAATATGACTAAAATCATTTCCTAGTTGTTCTATAAATACAGACGAGTAAATCCTCTTCTCAAATACCAAAGTTCTGAATTGTTTCGAAAAGTTGTCTGCTCTTGAGTGCTTTTTTTTTTTTCCATAAAAAATAAGTGATTTGAACCTTACTTTGTACATTTTAGAAATGAGCATGTCCATCCTGTACTACCCCAACTATTCTTTGACATGTTAATAGTCACATTTTGGAAACTATAGTTTCCACAGAAAAGGTCACGAGATAAAGCTCTTTATATTTATATCTGCTAAAAGGGGAGTTCTGTTTATAAGATCTCATCAGAGAAACTCAGAAGAAATCCAGCTTCAAACAGAGGATAAGCTTTGCCTCACTACAGGGATTCAGAAGCTGCTACTTCCACATTTACACAAAACAAACCTCCGACAATTCAGAACTGCAATCCAAGCAGTGACTTCTATCTGAGCCCCCATAAACCAGATAATTCACCTCTGCCCCAAGCAAGCTCCTGACTTCGGAGATATGTGATACTGACTGCATGCAGATCTTCTCAATAAATCTACTTGTAGCTATGACTCCTCTCTGGAAAGAAAAATGCGCAGTGAAAATAGAAACAAACCCAATTTGGGTTTCCTGAAAGATCAGTTTGCTTCATAGAATTAATCTGCTCACATGACAGTTTCTTTAAAAAAAAAAAAAAAAAAAATTTATTTATTTATTTTGGCGGGGGTCGGGAGGGAGGGGGGTGGGCAGGCCACTTCCACTGGTCTTTCATTTGTCTAGTTTCATCTATCTTTGTTCTTTGGCCCCTGTGGGCCTCCCGTTGTGGTGGCATCTGTTGTTGCAGAGCACCAGCTCTGGGCGCATGCACTCCAGAACTCCGACTCGGTAATTGGACACATCGGTCCAGCCGTTCCGTGGCACGTGGGATCTTCCCAGGCCAGGGTTCGAACCGGCGCCCCTTGCACTGCAAAGCGGTGTCCTTACCCACTGGACCACCAGGGAAGCCTCACGTGAGAGTTTTTAAACGTTGGGGCTAAAATCAAGGTTTCCTGGCCAGAGATTGAAAGCTGATATTTAAATCTTGGTCTGAAGGTGTTAACAGTAGTTGTTCTTTTCCCTCTTAATGAGTTGAAAACATACTATGTCAAAATATTTCTGATCAATAGGTACTATTTAACTGTATGATGTACTACCAGAGATATACTTCCAAGCAGTATTTGGATAAGTCAGTAGTGGAATTATGAACAATTGTACATTTTAGAAATGAGCATGTCCATCCTGTACTACCCCAACTATTCTTTGACATGTTAATAGTCACATTTTGGAAACTATAGTTTCCACAGAAAAGGTCACGAGATAAAGCTCTTTATATTTATATCTGCTAAAAGGGGAGTTCTGTTTATAAGATCTCATCAGAGAAACTCAGAAGAAATCCAGCTTCAAACAGAGGATAAGCTTTGCCTCACTACAGGGATTCAGAAGCTGCTACTTCCACATTTACACAAAACAAACCTCCGACAATTCAGAACTGCAATCCAAGCAGTGACTTCTATCTGAGCCCCCATAAACCAGATAATTCACCTCTGCCCCAAGCAAGCTCCTGACTTCGGAGATATGTGATACTGACTGCATGCAGATCTTCTCAATAAATCTACTTGTAGCTATGACTCCTCTCTGGAAAGAAAAATGCGCAGTGAAAATAGAAACAAACCCAATTTGGGTTTCCTGAAAGATCAGTTTGCTTCATAGAATTAATCTGCTCACATGACAGTTTCTTTAAAAAAAAAAAAAAAAAAAATTTATTTATTTATTTTGGCGGGGGTCGGGAGGGAGGGGTGGGCAGGCCACTTCCACTGGTCTTTCATTTGTCTAGTTTCATCTATCTTTGTTCTTTGGCCCCTGTGGGCCTCCCGTTGTGGTGGCATCTGTTGTTGCAGAGCACCAGCTCTGGGCGCATGCACTCCAGAACTCCGACTCGGTAATTGGACACATCGGTCCAGCCGTTCCGTGGCACGTGGGATCTTCCCAGGCCAGGGTTCGAACCGGCGCCCCTTGCACTGCAAAGCGGTGTCCTTACCCACTGGACCACCAGGGAAGCCTCACGTGAGAGTTTTTAAACGTTGGGGCTAAAATCAAGGTTTCCTGGCCAGAGATTGAAAGCTGATATTTAAATCTTGGTCTGAAGGTGTTAACAGTAGTTGTTCTTTTCCCTCTTAATGAGTTGAAAACATACTATGTCAAAATATTTCTGATCAATAGGTACTATTTAACTGTATGATGTACTACCAGAGATATACTTCCAAGCAGTATTTGGATAAGTCAGTAGTGGAATTATGAACAAGGTGATAGTTTTTGAATCTGTTTTAAAAAGTAGGCATATGCCTTCTGTACATACTCATATCCCCCAGCCACAAAAAAATAGTTATGGTTCAGAAGTGTACCAATTCTTCTCTTTCATAAAAGAGTTTTCATATATACTAAACAGTCTAATTTACCAGAATCCTTGTGCTTCTTTAGTTTATAATTTAGAGATTTTTTTTAAGTAAGAAGGCAATTAAATGATGCTGATTTATAATTTATGGACAGAAGTGAATGTTAAGGAAGGGATTCACTAGAGTATAAATCTTTTGAGGGGAGTTACCGTGTCTTCATACCTCTTATGAAATATCTTCCCCTCTGTTCTTCTGCCTACTGGGAGGAGTACAAGAACTGTCTTCCCAGTGAATATTTGAGGGATAAGTGGACGGTTATGGTTTATTGTGACCTGTATCTGAAATTCAGTCAGCCTTGTAAGTTTGGATTCCATGTAATGCTGCTGGAAATATCCTGCCAATTTGAAGTCAAATAAAATGCGTAAGTATCAGTTTATAAAGTGGACAAATTCTTTGCAAATTAAATGGGACTGTTTCTAAAGCCAAATGAATGAACCTCAAGTACACATATATATAGTAGAAGCCAACTGGAGCTTGAAGTTAAATGTCTTATAAGTAGCTTGACCAATATGGTTAAAACAGACCATCAATCCAAGATGATCAATGCCAGATCCAGTTAGTTTTAAGTGAATCATACTAGTCAATAATGTGAAAAATATCTCACTGGTAAATTGAATTCTGCCTCAATTTTATCTACTGCTTCAGCAGATTTGATATTAAGTAGCATAAGCATAATAGTGTGGCTGTGGCTATTATTGATATTTTCCCAGTGAAAGCTTTCACGTGGATCTTGTTAAGCTGTAATACCTAGCTGAAATATTTTGCTGTTGTTTCCTGTTTAGTCGCTAAGTTGTGTCTATTTTCTGACCCTGTAAATAGTAACCCACCAATTTTTAACAGACTTTCCTTGTTTACAGCACAATCTGTGGGCCCCATATATAGTTTAAGGGAAATACCTGCCCAGAAGTAAAATACTAGATGCACTCCTTGATAGGGTTTATGTGCTTTATGGGAAATGCCTGCTTATATTTTTAAAGGGGAAAATCATGTCTAATAGACATTTGAGGTTCAAGAAATATTGAGAATTCATGAAAATAAATGCAGCAACATTTCTGTAAACTTAGATAGCTAATATATATTAATACCTACATATAAATATAACTATCTAAAATTAAACAGTTTAGATGGTACTAAAACTGGGAATAAAACCAAAGGTTGCTTTGAATAATTCAAGTTAAAGGATAATTGCAATGTTTGTGGTTATATCTGTCAGATTTGATTCCTCCTTCAACTTAAGGAACTATCCCTGATCTAAAGAATGGTAATAATAATAATTATAGTAATTAAAAAATGAAAACTGATGGACATAAATTGCTTCTGATTTTGTTTATTCCGATAAATTTTCCTAAATAACATTTTCTAAACTAGCATAACACAAAATAATGTTCCATGGATATAAATATGACTAGCTCAAAAAAAAAAAATAGAAACAGAGATAAAATAGTATATTCAAATCAGTTTTGGTAATATATACTAAGCAAAACTAGTCTTTTTGATATTTTTCAGAACCTTTAATTTTCAAATGTGTATTGTGAGCCTCTTAAGAAGAAAAACAGTGAAGAACATATGCTAAACCTATTTGACAACAACGTTTTTTTTTGTTTCTACTCTCACTTTTATCATTATTATTTTTCATAATAATGTAAATGGGGATAGTTTGGACATACATTCAGCATATACACTTATATCTAGGCATTCAATCTCTTACTATTCAGAGTGTGAAAATAAGGTTAATAATTCATACCTGTGTAGTTCATATTGTATTGTAAAGGCTTTGAAGATGGTTGCCTGATGTTTGATGAAAAGGTTCCAGTGTTTGAGCATTAAATATAGGTATATTTTTAAAAATCATTTCTTGAAACAGCCTGATAAGAAAGAAAATAGCTAGAATCAAGAAGCCAAGTATTTGATAATTGGAACAGAAGCAAGCAGAAAATTATTGCACTTTGATGGTCATATTTTGAGTAGGGTTCCCTGAAGCTTGTAGCCAAACTATGTAACCCATCTCTTGTCACAAGACTATATTGAACATTTGGTTTACTAATATTCCTTACCTTTATCTGAAGACTTTTTTTTTCTGAATAGTTTCACATGTATAACTTAGAGGTGCAGAATCAGATGAGACTGAAATGGAGGTGCCGGTGAAGTAGGTGACAAACTAGCATGAGGGAATTTGAGACAAGAGAGTAAAAGATAGAGGAAAGTAACCACTTTCTATACAAGCATAGAGACAGAGGTTGCCAGTGACTCGACTAAAACATCTCAATGCATTGGGACTGACGGTAACCAGATTGGAGCAAGAGGAAGTGGAAACAGAAATGTGAAAACTCTCCTTTTTAAAACAAATAATTCTTTTTAAATACTTCTGTGCTTAAACAGTTCAATAAAAGTAATTATGTGGGGATTTTAGGGACAGAAAGGAAGGAGCCACCAAAATGTTGAGGACGATGCTTTCAGTATTCTAGTTTACTCAGGTAATTATTCTAAAAGTGTAAAATGGACTAAATCTTTGGCAATATTCCATAACTTTTACTTTATTCATTACAGACGTGTGTGTGTGTGTGTGTGTGTGAATACACACACTAAATTACTGTGCTCCCAAAATGCATTTTGAATACATTTGTTGTAACATTTGTTTTACTTATATGAGAATGGTGATTCTTGTAGAAATGAAGTGAATCATGATTAAGGCAGAAGACAATGAAGAGGAAAAATAACAAATATGGTGCGAATTGAATCATGGTGGGACAGGAATCTTTTGTCATTCAATTTCTTTACCTATCAAATGAGGATAATAATAGTCCCTAGTTCATAGAGTTCTTATGACACTTTTATGTGTTAATACCTATAAAGGCCTTGTTTAGTTTCTGGCTTGTAATAATTGTTCAACAAGTCTTAGTTACTATTAAATACTTTTAAATATTATCATTATTGGTGCCATTCTTATAACTATTCTAATATGAGTGATAAACACATAAATATATAAATAACAAATATTTATATTACTTAAATATTTGTTGTAAATAAATACTGTAAGTATATAATTATATATAAATTTGCACAATTTCAAAAAAGGATGAGTCATGAAAAATAAAAGGTATAAAGAAATAGAAATATAGAAATGTGGGAAGCTACTTTACTGAAATTGCTGAGGTCAGGAAATGCTCTTAAAAGATTTGTAATAGAATAATTATTTTTGTTGAAATATAGTTGACTTACAATATGCTAGTTTCAAGTGCATAGCAAAATGGTTTGGTTATATATATATATATATATATATATATATACATTTTATATTCTTTTCTTTTCCACTATAATTTATTATATGGACCAGTTATGCCATAGAGCCCTGTGTTTATCTTTTTTATATATGGTAGTATGCATCTGTTAATCCTATTCTCCAAATTTATCCCCATCTTTTTAACCATAGTTTTGTTTTGTATTTCTGTAACTGTGTTTCTCTTTTGTAAATATATTCATTGGTATTGTTTTTAGGTTCCATATAGAAATGATACCATATTATATTTGTCTCTCTCTGTCTAACTTACTTCATTTAGTATAACGCTTCCTAGGTCCACCCATCCATTTTTCTGCAAATGACATTATTTCATTATTTTATATAGCTGAGTAATATTCCATTATGTAAAAGTACATCTTTTTCATTCATTCATCTATCAGTAGACATTTAGGTTGTTTCTGTGTCTTGGAATTGTAAACAGTGCTGCTCTAAAAAATAGGGATCCAGGGACTTCCCTGGTGGTCCAGTGGGTAAGGACACTGCCTTGCAGTGCAGGGGACGCCAGTTAGATCCCTGGCCTGGGAAGATCCCACGTGCCGTGGAGTGGCTGAACTGATGTGTCCAGCTACCAAACTGGAGCTATGGAGCACATTCACCCAGAGCTGGTGCTCTGCAGTGACAGAGGCCACTGCGATGGGGGGCCCACACAGGCCAAGGAACAAAGACGGAAATGAAAGACCAATAGAAGTGAACCCAACCCACCAACACCCCCCCCCCGCCCCCGCCAAATAGGGATGCATGTATCTTTTCAAATCAGAGCTTTTGTCTTTCCCGTATGTGTGCCTGGGAGTAGAATTGCTGGATCGTACAGTAACTCTATTTTCAAGTTTTTAAGGAATGTTCATACTGTTCATAATAGCTACAGCAACTGACATTCTCATCAGCAGTGTAGGAGAGCTCCCTTATTTCCACACCTTCTTAGACATTTTGATAATGTGCATTCTGACCATTGTTACCACATTAGTGATGCTGAACATCTTTTCATGTACCTGTTGGCCATCTGTATGTTTTCTTTAGAGAAATGTCTTTTTAGATTTTCTGCTGATTTTTTGATTGATTGTTTTTTGTTGTTGTGATTGAGTGTATGTGCTATTTGTACATTTTGGAAATTAAACCTTGGTCACATTATTTGTAAATATTTTCTCCTATTCTAGAAATAGTCTTTTCATTTTATGATTTCCTTTGCTGTGAAAGTTTTGATTGGGTTCCATTTATTGTGTTTTAAATTCTATGTAGCGGAATTATTTTCATATACATGATATCGAGAATTGCCTAATGTTACATGAAAATTCTCAGCATAGACTTATAGGTCAGTCTGGACTATAGTTAGCACAAAGTTAGAAAATCTGTGTTACTCTCAACGTGTTTATTTATTTATTTATTTATTTTAACTTTTGGGGGGAAGGAGGCACTTTTATTGGTCTTTCATTTATCTGTTTTCATCCATCTTTTTTCTTTGGCCCGTGTGGGCCTCCCATCACAGTGACCTCTCTCGCTGCAGAGCACCGGCTCTGGGCACATGTGCTCCAGAGCTCTGGCTTGGTAGTTGGACACATTGGTCCAGCTGCTCCACAGCACATGGGATCTTCCCAGGCCAGAGATTGAACCAGCACCCCTTGCACTGCAAGGTGGTGTCCTTACCCACTGGACCACCAGGGAAGCCTGCTCAATGTGTTTATTATTTGTATTTTTAATGGTATTTCAATATGTCCTCACATATCATTGGTACACATATTGAATACTAATCTCAAGAGCAGTTACAGTGTTGAAGAGTGTAAAGTGAACACGTAAGCAGTCCATGGACATGTGGAGCTATCAATTTTGTTTTAGTTTTATTATAGCATTGATAAAAAGGAAACAATGAAGCTTGTCAAATTATATGGCATTGAAGGATTTAGCATACTAGTTGTAAAGCTATGTAAGGAGCCCACCTTTTTATTATATCATGAGGCATAGTAAGATATTTACTCTTTTATGATCTAGGATATTCCAAATAGACTCAGGCTAAATTTGTATTTATCCAGTAAAAAAAAAGTCAATTGAATTAGTCACATTCAGATATTTGAGGACCAGTAAAATATCCATGCCATTAAATATTTTAAATTCACTGAATTTGTTGTCTATATTCATCCAGTTAGTTTTTTTTTTTTTAATTTTAATATAATTAACTTAGAGTTAGATTCATTCTGAATAATCAATGAATAATATATGAACTGGCTTCACTGGTAGATCATCAGTAAAGAATCTACTTGCCAATACCTACCAGTGCCTGCCAATGCAGGAGACTTGGGTTCGATCCCTGGATCAAGAAAATCCATTGGAGAAAGAAATGGCTCCCTACTCCATTATTCTTGCCTGGAGAATCCCATTGACAGAGGAGTCTGGTGTGTTATCGTCCATGGGGTTGCAAAGAATCAGTCACAATTTAGTGACTAAATAGCAACAACAATATATAAACCATAACTTTTTTTAATATTTGGGAAATGTGAACATGATAATAATGAATATACTTATCTATAGGATAGTCTAGGAAACCTATTCTACAATGAGTAGGCTCATAATTACTTAGAAATACAAATGTTAAGTTGGAATAAAAATGGCTCAACAGTTTAATTTGGAAATGTGTATCTGTAGATTCTTTCTTGTTTTTATAAATAACTGACTATTTTGATGATTTGAAGACATAGTTGTATAATAATTGCATGTCTGTCATAATTAAAAGCATGAGCAAAATAAAATCTATACAAGCAGGGGCACAGCCACCCCAGTGGGCACATGGACCACCAGAAGCCTGCTCAATGTGTTTATTATTTGTATTTTTAATGGTATTTCAATATGTCCTCACATATCATTGGTACACATATTGAATACTAATCTCAAGAGCAGTTACAGTGTTGAAGAGTGTAAAGTGAACACGTAAGCAGTCCATGGACATGTGGAGCTATCAATTTTGTTTTAGTTTTATTATAGCATTGATAAAAAGGAAACAATGAAGCTTGTCAAATTATATGGCATTGAAGGATTTAGCATACTAGTTGTAAAGCTATGTAAGGAGCCCACCTTTTTATTATATCATGAGGCATAGTAAGATATTTACTCTTTTATGATCTAGGATATTCCAAATAGACTCAGGCTAAATTTGTATTTATCCAGTAAAAAAAAAGTCAATTGAATTAGTCACATTCAGATATTTGAGGACCAGTAAAATATCCATGCCATTAAATATTTTAAATTCACTGAATTTGTTGTCTATATTCATCCAGTTAGTTTTTTTTTTTTTAATTTTAATATAATTAACTTAGAGTTAGATTCATTCTGAATAATCAATGAATAATATATGAACTGGCTTCACTGGTAGATCATCAGTAAAGAATCTACTTGCCAATACCTACCAGTGCCTGCCAATGCAGGAGACTTGGGTTCGATCCCTGGATCAAGAAAATCCATTGGAGAAAGAAATGGCTCCCTACTCCATTATTCTTGCCTGGAGAATCCCATTGACAGAGGAGTCTGGTGTGTTATCGTCCATGGGGTTGCAAAGAATCAGTCACAATTTAGTGACTAAATAGCAACAACAATATATAAACCATAACTTTTTTTAATATTTGGGAAATGTGAACATGATAATAATGAATATACTTATCTATAGGATAGTCTAGGAAACCTATTCTACAATGAGTAGGCTCATAATTACTTAGAAATACAAATGTTAAGTTGGAATAAAAATGGCTCAACAGTTTAATTTGGAAATGTGTATCTGTAGATTCTTTCTTGTTTTTATAAATAACTGACTATTTTGATGATTTGAAGACATAGTTGTATAATAATTGCATGTCTGTCATAATTAAAAGCATGAGCAAAATAAAATCTATACAAGCAGGGGCACAGCCCCACCCCTCAGAATAACTGCACATTCTGTCATGTCTGATTGCTTAAGTAATACAAAAAGGCAAGAACAAAAACTAGACTCTGCAAATTAGTCACACTCAAAAAAAATTGAAAATTAAATAGCAATAAATAAATACTACTAGAATACTCTCATATTTTTCATAGATTAAAATAAACAATACATATATACTTGCTTTAGTAATTAGCTAGCATTATGATTGATTCCTTACTAAAATAAGAAAGAGAGGACAATCAGTGAATATTAAGACTGCTCAGTTAATTTGTGCTACCAAGAAATTTAAGAGATAATCTCTAATTTGAAGGAGTCTCGAGTCAATTTAAAATACATTTTAACTTTCAATAATATATGAATCTTTTCTAAATTAACAGAGTATTGCATTAGGCTAATTAAAAAGTAATTATCGTGACTATATGCTTAAAAACTATAGCAGCAATTTTTTTTTTTTGAGATAGAAGGGAAAATACCCATACACACATGCATATGAGCATTAATTTATGTTATTAGAACACTACTGATATTTAAGTTGAACCCCAAAGATAAAATGGGATGTTTGGACTGTGTCTTCTCTTTTGATGATTAGAGAAATGCAGGCATAAAGTGTATCCTAAGTGCACTTGGGACGAGAGAACAAGAAATACAAATTTCAGATGAGTTGGGAGTCTTCACCAAAAAAAAAAAAAAAAAATCTAGAATTTTTTAATTTTTTTTTTTAGCTGCCTTTTAGAACAGGAAGCCACCTGAGTTCACATGGGCTTACATTTTCCTAGATTCCAGGCGAATAAAAAAAAAACTGTATTCAAAAATATGGATACAGAAGTAAGGCAACCAGTTTGCATAAAGGATAGCAAACTAATTAGACTTACTCCTAGGGAATATTGTAGAAGAGAGATATGAATCCAGAAAAGAGAAATATAAATCAATTTGAAGAACTCTGAGAATATTAGTAGTAGTAACAACAGCAAGGATTTGGCTCTTTGATCTGAGGGACATGTTTACATGCATTGTCTGATCTGAGAAACATACAACCTTCTGAGACAGAAAGGTGACTACCGTTTTTACCTTTCAGTGAAAGCTTTTATGTTCTTTTTCCTTTTCCTCTTACATCTTTATTCTTTGGCCTGCATGGGTCTCCCATTGCAGTGGCCTCTCTCTGTCAGTTGCAGAGCGCTGGCTCTGGACGCATGGGCTCCAAAGCACTGGCTCCTAATTGGGCAAACCGGTCCAGCCGAGGCACGTGGGATCTTCCTGGGCCAGGGATGGAACCCGTGCCTCTTGCACTGCAAAGTGGACTCTTTACCCACTGGACCACCAGGGAAGCCCAGCAGTTCCATTTTTATATGAAAGATGTCAGGCTTTCAAAATGAGATTTAATTTAGAGAACTTGAATTTCTCAATTTACAAATTTTATTTTAAAAAAGCTGACTTACTCTTTTTTAAAATCTCAAGTTCACATTTATTATATGCAAAATGCATATCAGCATAAAGGAAAATAATACCATCTTTGCGAACTCAGGAATAATTCAATCAATTCAGAGTCTTCTCAGCCACAATGGGAGCTCTCCCTTTCCATTTCTACCCGGCTGAGCTTCAGGTCTAGGAGGCAAATCTACTGCCATGGTAGCACTGGAAAGGGGTACGCGGTGCCTAGTGGTCATCGTCTGTTCAAGCTGTTGCCTCTGAACAACTTGTACTCCAGTCTAATGAGCAGTCTACAGTGATGGCTGGAACCTCCACTTAGTAATGACGGTGACTCTCCAGGACTGCAGTTCTTTTTTTCCTTAGCTGCTGCCTAGCACCTTCTAGAGAAGCATGGGGGCATCTGAATACTTTGCTGGAGGCACAGAAACTCCTTAAACTCTCTTGACCTGGACATGCTTCTATACCATCCATCTTCACTACATCACATCACTGTCTCTGTTCATTAGGGTAAATCTTTATGCTAATTTCCTAATTGCTTCATGAAGCTCACTTTCTGCCTGCTGTTATCCCCCTGAAACCACCTGTGACTTCCACTTTAGCCCAATCTCATTGACTAAGACAAGGAGTAGTAACAACAGCAAGGATTTGGCTCTTTGATCTGAGGGACATGTTTACATGCATTGTCTGATCTGAGAAACATACAACCTTCTGAGACAGAAAGGTGACTACCGTTTTTACCTTTCAGTGAAAGCTTTTATGTTCTTTTTCCTTTTCCTCTTACATCTTTATTCTTTGGCCTGCATGGGTCTCCCATTGCAGTGGCCTCTCTCTGTCAGTTGCAGAGCGCTGGCTCTGGACGCATGGGCTCCAAAGCACTGGCTCCTAATTGGGCAAACCGGTCCAGCCGAGGCACGTGGGATCTTCCTGGGCCAGGGATGGAACCCGTGCCTCTTGCACTGCAAAGTGGACTCTTTACCCACTGGACCACCAGGGAAGCCCAGCAGTTCCATTTTTATATGAAAGATGTCAGGCTTTCAAAATGAGATTTAATTTAGAGAACTTGAATTTCTCAATTTACAAATTTTATTTTAAAAAAGCTGACTTACTCTTTTTTAAAATCTCAAGTTCACATTTATTATATGCAAAATGCATATCAGCATAAAGGAAAATAATACCATCTTTGCGAACTCAGGAATAATTCAATCAATTCAGAGTCTTCTCAGCCACAATGGGAGCTCTCCCTTTCCATTTCTACCCGGCTGAGCTTCAGGTCTAGGAGGCAAATCTACTGCCATGGTAGCACTGGAAAGGGGTACGCGGTGCCTAGTGGTCATCGTCTGTTCAAGCTGTTGCCTCTGAACAACTTGTACTCCAGTCTAATGAGCAGTCTACAGTGATGGCTGGAACCTCCACTTAGTAATGACGGTGACTCTCCAGGACTGCAGTTCTTTTTTTCCTTAGCTGCTGCCTAGCACCTTCTAGAGAAGCATGGGGGCATCTGAATACTTTGCTGGAGGCACAGAAACTCCTTAAACTCTCTTGACCTGGACATGCTTCTATACCATCCATCTTCACTACATCACATCACTGTCTCTGTTCATTAGGGTAAATCTTTATGCTAATTTCCTAATTGCTTCATGAAGCTCACTTTCTGCCTGCTGTTATCCCCCTGAAACCACCTGTGACTTCCACTTTAGCCCAATCTCATTGACTAAGACAAGGAGTAGGTAAGGGAACAGAGTCCCTTCTAGGGAAACATAATTGTTATATCTCTCATGCTTATGAAATGAAGCAGAATGCAAAGTCTGGAAACAAACCTATAATAAAATGCTCAACTGTTTTCTGAGAAAGATACCAAAACAACTTAATGGTAGAAAATGCAGTCTTTTCAACAAACCATCCTGAAACTAGATAGATGTGTGAAACATAAGTAACTTCAACCCCTATATTATTCCATAGACGATAATTAATATGAGATACATTATGGACTCAAGCATAAAATATCTTTTCTTTTGAAGACTATGTTTGAGACTGGAAAAGATTTCTAAGACTGAATACAAAAAGCACGAGTCATTAAAAAATGCTTAAATGAATTTTTCTTTATCAAAATTTAAATAATTTGCTCACAAAAGACAACAGAAATGCAGTTTATACACTGATAAACGATGGCAGTGCATTTATCTGGTATATTTAGACTATACCGTGAAGTTTGTAAATAATAAAAGGTAACAACCCAATAGACCTAGACAAAAGATTTGAAGACAAAATTAGCACAAGGGGAAATATACATACAACAAGATTCTCAACAGCCTTATTCAAAGGTCAAATGCTAATTAGAATTACAGTGAGAGACTGCTACACACATAACCATGTATAAAACTGAGAAAATAAAATTGTTAGTTACTTAGTCTTGTTCAAGTCTTTGTAACCCCATGGACTATAGTCTTTGAGGCTCCTCTGTCCATCGAATTTTTCAGGAAAGAATACTAGAGTGTGTTGTCATTACCTTCTCCAGGGGATCTTCCCAACCCAAGGAAAGAACCCAGGTCTCCTGCATTGCAGGCAGATTCTTTGCCATCTGAGATACCAGGGAAATGTTTCTGTGAATATGGAGCACCTAGAATTTTCATACTCTATTGATGCATTTGTGACTTAGACAAAAACACTTTGGAAAACTGTTTTCAGGTTTCTTATGTAGTTAAACATATATCTCTCGTGTGAAACAGTAATTTTTACTTGTGAGAATTTATCCAAGATAAACGAAGCTAGGGGTTTCAGGTGGCTCGGCAGTAAAAATCTGCCTGCAATTCAGGAGCTGCAGGAGACCTGGGTTCTTTCCTTAGGTTGGGAAGATCCCCTGGAGGAAGGCATGACAGCCTACTCCAGTGTTCTTGTCTGCAGAATGCCATGAATAGAGGATCCTGGTGGGCTACAATCCATAAGGGTACAGAAAGTTGGACACAACTAAAGTGACTGAGCACATGCACAAATAAAACTAAATATGCACAAAAACTTTCATATCAGAATATCCGAGGCAGGTTTACTCCTACGAGTTAACTACTATACTATCACAATTGTTCACAAGCAGGAGAATGGATATACTGTTTAATATAATGGAACAGTTCTCAGTGATATTATGGATGCATATAATAATATGAATGGATCTGAAAAACATCACCTTGAATGGAAGAATTCAGAATGTAAATATTTATAGTATGATTGCACTATGTTCAAGAATAGGAAAACTGATATCTTATACTGATAGTAACTAGAATAATATTTTCTCTGAGTGTGGTGAATATTGATTACAAAAGGCACTAAGTAACTGTGGTTATGAAAAATATCCTCCAACTTTATTGGGGGTAAGACAAGCATGCATATATTTGTCAAAATGATTCAAACTATACACTCAATATCTGTGCATTTCATTTAATACTAATCATAACTCAAAATGGTGTCAGACTTAATATTTTAAACTGATAAGAACAGATGCTACACTTGATTTTAGCCAAAAGGCCAAGAAGCGATTAGAATTTAATATTTTAATTGAAAAGCATTTGGGAAAATATAAAAAGTGATGACTCTGGGTAGGTACAAAGTAGATAACTTTTGAGTAAACATTGATGATATTCAGTGAGCTATTTAGCTATCAAACTTTTAATTGAAAAGCTATTCATGATACTTTTTCTATATACCACAAGGAGTAAAAGAGTGAAAGGCTGGAAGTGGTACATTAAATTTTTTTACTGAGTCCAAGCTTGCTCTGTTTACCACAGGCCAGGCCAGTGAATGGAGAAGGGAGGTGCAGAGGCAAAGCAAACGACTTTATTCAGAAAGCAGCTGACTGAGAAGATGGTAGGCTAGTACCTCAAAATAGCCATCTTATTGGGCTTTGGATGCCAGGTTATTTTATAGATCAGAGGTGGAGAGAGGTGAGGGAGCAAAGTAAAAAGACCATTAATCTTGATACCATACTCTAGAATGGCAAGCTTCAGGCAGGGGATGTGTTAATTTCTCCCTTCTAGGCATCCACAGGTGGACAGAGTTCTGAACAAAAGCACTTGAGTTTAATAGGCAGAAGGGCAGGGTGCTTCAGGCAAGCCATTAAAAATGATTATAATAATAAAAAGCAAGTCCAAGAAACAGTTTGCAACTGGCTTCAGAGCTGGTTTCCTCCCTGCAAAAGTAGAGAAAAGTGAATTCTTTAATTTAAAAAAGCAGTTCGAAACGAACCTCAAGGACTTATTTGGTCTGTAGTGTTCCTTCTGTTTTGGAAGGATTCTATCAAGAAGTTGACATTGGTTTTTCAGAGGTGCCTTTAAGAGTGTTCTGTAAGAGTGTTCTTATATTGCACAATAAATGTAAATAAACCAAAAGAGCACCCAGAAATATAAATATTTGGCCATAAAAAGTCATTTGGATATAATTATTTGTATTGAAAACCAAGATTTTTTTCTATACCATTGGCTGTTAGGCTATGAAATATAGGCTTAAAAACACTGGCATCATCATAATATTGAAATAGAATATGATTTAAATTTATTAACAATGGGTCTGATTCAAACTCCTTTAATTGCAACAATGCAAATATGATACAAAATAAAATAAGATAAAAAGTTGATTCATGCAAATTTAAGTTCCAAGGTTAGAGCTGACTCAGGGAATTCATTAACCTTAATAATCCTATTGATCTAAAGTCTGACTTTTTTTCTGTTCTTTTTTCTCCCAACTTTTCTCAAACTGACATGCTCTTGCTTTTTTCTTTCCTCTAGTTCTCTCTGTTTGAGTCTTATTTTGCTTCCAGAGAGGTTAGAGAAAGGCCCTTCACAGCTTTTGATTTGATAATCCAAGAGGAAAGAGAAAATGTCTCAATGGGCATAGAAAGAGATAGTAATAGATATAGGTACAGATATAGATATAAATTATTCTTGATATATCTATCAAAATACTCCTGTACATAATAAGTACTTCGTATCAGTTAGGGCCCAGTAAAGTAACAGGAAGTAATACAAAGGGAAATTTTTCTAAAAAATTTGCTAACCAGTAACAAGGTTATTTTATAGATCAGAGGTGGAGAGGTGAGGGAGCAAAGTAAAAAGACCATTAATCTTGATACCATACTCTAGAATGGCAAGCTTCAGGCAGGGGATGTGTTAATTTCTCCCTTCTAGGCATCCACAGGTGGACAGAGTTCTGAACAAAAGCACTTGAGTTTAATAGGCAGAAGGGCAGGGTGCTTCAGGCAAGCCATTAAAATGATTATAATAATAAAAAGCAAGTCCAAGAAACAGTTTGCAACTGGCTTCAGAGCTGGTTTCCTCCCTGCAAAAGTAGAGAAAAGTGAATTCTTTAATTTAAAAAAGCAGTTCGAAACGAACCTCAAGGACTTATTTGGTCTGTAGTGTTCCTTCTGTTTTGGAAGGATTCTATCAAGAAGTTGACATTGGTTTTTCAGAGGTGCCTTTAAGAGTGTTCTGTAAGAGTGTTCTTATATTGCACAATAAATGTAAATAAACCAAAAGAGCACCCAGAAATATAAATATTTGGCCATAAAAAGTCATTTGGATATAATTATTTGTATTGAAAACCAAGATTTTTCTATACCATTGGCTGTTAGGCTATGAAATATAGGCTTAAAAACACTGGCATCATCATAATATTGAAATAGAATATGATTTAAATTTATTAACAATGGGTCTGATTCAAACTCCTTTAATTGCAACAATGCAAATATGATACAAAATAAAATAAGATAAAAAGTTGATTCATGCAAATTTAAGTTCCAAGGTTAGAGCTGACTCAGGGAATTCATTAACCTTAATAATCCTATTGATCTAAAGTCTGACTTTTTTTCTGTTCTTTTTTCTCCCAACTTTTCTCAAACTGACATGCTCTTGCTTTTTTCTTTCCTCTAGTTCTCTCTGTTTGAGTCTTATTTTGCTTCCAGAGAGGTTAGAGAAAGGCCCTTCACAGCTTTTGATTTGATAATCCAAGAGGAAAGAGAAAATGTCTCAATGGGCATAGAAAGAGATAGTAATAGATATAGGTACAGATATAGATATAAATTATTCTTGATATATCTATCAAAATACTCCTGTACATAATAAGTACTTCGTATCAGTTAGGGCCCAGTAAAGTAACAGGAAGTAATACAAAGGGAAATTTTTCTAAAAAATTTGCTAACCAGTAACAAGGAATTATTTTCTAAGAGGTCTAAAGTTCCAAGAATGCAGGAATAGCAGATGTAGGGATCAGCTATGATTTTAAATCTGAGTAAGGAGCCAAGCTGGAGAAGGTTGGTATCCTTCCAAAAGCTGAGATTCAAACCTTGTTGAAAAGAGATGTAACTATGGCCCTTTCGATGGCAGAAATGTTTGGTGAGGTGCTGTTGGCCAGTGAAGTGAAAGTCATTCAGTCATGTCTGACTCTTTGCAACCCTGTGGACTGTAGCCTGCCAGACTCCTCTGTCCATGAAATTCTGCAGGCAAGAATATTTGAGTAGGTTTCAGTTCCCTTCTCCAGGGGATCTTTCTGACCTAGAAATCAAACCAGGGTCTCCTGCATTATAGACAGATTCTTTACCAGCTGAGCTACAAGGCCAGTACTGACATCAAAAACAAACAAACAAACAGGAAACAATATTAGAGTCCATAGGATTATTTTGGACTGTTGGAGACACTAACATTGAAGACTCCTACCAGGATACTGGCATTTATTGGGAAACATCCCTGTGGGCTACAATTGAATCTTCCTGGGAGATTTTCCAGCAGTATGCTGGAGCAACTCACTGGAGACTGCACACCATTGACTGTCCTGCTCAGCTCCATCTGTTAGAGGGGAAAAAAGAAAAAAAAAAAAAAAAAAGCAGCACATTAGATGCATTAAAGAAAGAGAAACCTCTTCCTTTTTGCAGTACTTCTCCAATACTACCGATTAGTCAAATATTGGGCCAGTTGCTAAAGGAGAAATGTTTACGGGATCCAACTTTAGTTGCAGAGAAATGTGCAAAGAAGAGTGGATGTGGAGCTAAGCTAAGCAACTAAATAAGTTGATAACTGAAACATCATTTTTGTCTAATCAGTCTTTTCTCCCATGGTCAAACAGCATAAAAATACCATCACCATTACTGCTATCCTTCTCGTAATAGAAACAGCAGCTACTATTTTAATATATGCCAAACATTGAGCTAAATGATTTACTTAATACTTAAAACAACTTTATGACCAGTTTAAATGTTAAGTAGTATTTGATGCAGCAAGCCTAGACAGTTCTTTCATCCCATGTGTAATGAATGGTCTTTCAGGAAGAATACTGAACACAACACATCAGGTATTACAAAACTGAATGCATGCAGAAGCCAGGATGATAGTGCTTAATCTGGAAATGATACTACATAAATTGTTAGTCATCCTGAAGATTGGAGGGTGTATGTCCATATCTGAAGGATCAGTGGATCCTTAGTCTTATTGAATGACCACATCAGAAAATAGAATTACGTTGTTATAATTTTTTAAAGATAGGTTCTAAAACAAAAGATATTTCTGTGGAAAAAACAAACAAACAAACAAACAAACTAGTTTCTAAATGTTGCTGACTAATTAGAGCATATTTTAAAAGAAATTGTCAGATCAAGTAAGACCTGCCAGTAATGGTCAGTGTTCCAACAATTTGATGCCTCTGTTCTTCAGTTATCTTAGCATAGAAACTATTTTGTCCTTGAAGCAAGATCTATTTGGAATCCAATGTTGATGACCTCCTGCCATCTTAATAATGGGTGAGACCAGTGTTTGTTGCCATGACTGCTTTAGAGTCTAATAGTCAGTCTGATAGTCCAATCTATCAGCATATAGACAACTCTAGTTGGCCTGGAAACTATTCAACATTCTTCCAGTGAATTTGTAAAACTTCACACTTATTCATTATATAATGGTCTTTCAGCTTACCTTGCTTGTTCCTTTTTTATGATGAAAAAATAAAATATCAAATAAAAATCCTAGAATAATCAACTCTTCTGTACTCAATATCCAGATTCAGAATTATCCAGATTTTATCACATTAGCCTCATATATTATCTTTTCTTTCTTTTATTGAAACATTTTTTTAAAATTCAAAATATTGTGATATTTAGGTCATATATTTCAGTATATATCTCTAAAAAGGAACATATTTTTATAGAATTCATTGTCTCAGTGCTATTAGGCCATTTGTCAAAGTTAACAGTATTTCATTCACCCCATGTTCTGCTTTTTTCTTATTGCTTCCTTGTGATGTTATTTACCCTGTTCTCTTTCCCTTGTATTTCTTACTAATGGATGTTAGCTCTAGAAACATGGTTGGGCTCAGGGTTTAGTAAGACTACTTCAAGGAGATACTGTGTGCAGTTTAGCTTCTTGAAAGCAATCTCATTGCTCTCATCTTTGAGGCACAGCGGTTCAGGGTATCCCCCAATTACCAACAAGCATTTTATTTTCTTACAACCCTGAGAGTATTTTATTTGAAATCACAGGCAAACAAAGCAAATTCACAGTGGGCAGTTTGCCTTTGATCTTTCCTTCCTTTCTCACTGTGACCATCAGTCATTCAGTGCTTTTTGAGAGTTTTCTTCTAGGACTTATTCTCATCCTCCCTTCTAAAAGTCTTTGACAATTATCTTTCAAAGGAGTATATGTAACACAAAAATGTATCTAGAAAGAACATAATGCTGAAAGACTGTGCTCCTCAAAATAAATCAGTGCCTCTCCATCAACTTTATCTATAGTTACTTAATTTTTATGAATTGCTAATATCCAGGACAACAGTGTGTTAGTCTTCCCTTTTACTTTCACCTAAATATTCTCTATTAGAGTGAAAATAACAGGAAAGGGATCTGAGTGTTTTAATAGATGGGTTAATATGAGCACGCAGTTACTACCTGATTCTCAGTAATCTGCAGCAAGAATGAATATTGGTGCCCATCAGTTACCATGAAGCAGGGTTACCCTAGCTATTCCTGTTGGACATCTTATTTCTCTGACTTCATTAGGTTAAAAGAACATTGCCCTTGCCTTTGCTGTAGGTTGCTTTAGTTACAGTAATATTGTGCTTTTGGTTGACAAAGAATGACATTTTGCAAGTTCTTTTATCCACTATTCTAACCTTCTCCCTAGATGAGATTAGTCTTAGTTTACACCATATGTGTTGTTCAGAAGAACCTAGAAACAAATGTAATATTGTTGTTGTTGTTTGGTCTCTAAGTAGTATCTGACTCTTGGTGACCCCATGAACTATAGCCTACCAGGCTCCTCTGTCCATGGGATTTCCCAGGCAAGAATCCTGGAATGAGTTGCTATTTCCTTCTCCAGGGGATTTTCCCAACCTGGGGATTGAATCTGCATCTCCTGTGTATCTCCTGCATTACAGGCAGAGTCTTTTACTGCTGACCCATTTTCAAGCTAATTATAGTACAATTGCTTTTGGAGATTTATTTTTGACCATTACCTCAAGCAGATAAATATAATTTTTCCTAACCGTTCTCAATTCTCCATCTCTTGTTTCGTCAGTTATGAATTTGAACACTCTTGTAAATTCTATGTTAAATAAAAGACTTCCTCTGTCTATAATGCCCATCAGAATATATTTCTGAAGTTCTTTCTGCTAATCTCTGTGTATATTCTGAAAAAGGTATAGAAGACGCCCAGGGGATACGAGAAAAGAAATGACATCCTCTAGTAGTTTTCTAGAGCCACCATCACAAAATACAGTGCCTAGGTGGCTGAGGCAACATAAATTTCTTTTCCCGTATCTAGAAAGAACATAATGCTGAAAGACTGTGCTCCTCAAAATAAATCAGTGCCTCTCCATCAACTTTATCTATAGTTACTTAATTTTTATGAATTGCTAATATCCAGGACAACAGTGTGTTAGTCTTCCCTTTTACTTTCACCTAAATATTCTCTATTAGAGTGAAAATAACAGGAAAGGGATCTGAGTGTTTTAATAGATGGGTTAATATGAGCACGCAGTTACTACCTGATTCTCAGTAATCTGCAGCAAGAATGAATATTGGTGCCCATCAGTTACCATGAAGCAGGGTTACCCTAGCTATTCCTGTTGGACATCTTATTTCTCTGACTTCATTAGGTTAAAAGAACATTGCCCTTGCCTTTGCTGTAGGTTGCTTTAGTTACAGTAATATTGTGCTTTTGGTTGACAAAGAATGACATTTTGCAAGTTCTTTTATCCACTATTCCTAACCTTCTCCCTAGATGAGATTAGTCTTAGTTTACACCATATGTGTTGTTCAGAAGAACCTAGAAACAAATGTAATATTGTTGTTGTTGTTTGGTCTCTAAGTAGTATCTGACTCTTGGTGACCCCATGAACTATAGCCTACCAGGCTCCTCTGTCCATGGGATTTCCCAGGCAAGAATCCTGGAATGAGTTGCTATTTCCTTCTCCAGGGGATTTTCCCAACCTGGGGATTGAATCTGCATCTCCTGTGTATCTCCTGCATTACAGGCAGAGTCTTTTACTGCTGACCCATTTTCAAGCTAATTATAGTACAATTGCTTTTGGAGATTTATTTTTGACCATTACCTCAAGCAGATAAATATAATTTTTCCTAACCGTTCTCAATTCTCCATCTCTTGTTTCGTCAGTTATGAATTTGAACACTCTTGTAAATTCTATGTTAAATAAAAGACTTCCTCTGTCTATAATGCCCATCAGAATATATTTCTGAAGTTCTTTCTGCTAATCTCTGTGTATATTCTGAAAAAGGTATAGAAGACGCCCAGGGGATACGAGAAAAGAAATGACATCCTCTAGTAGTTTTCTAGAGCCACCATCACAAAATACAGTGCCTAGGTGGCTGAGGCAACATAAATTTATTTTCCCATTGTTCTAAATGCTTGATGTCCAGGATCAAAGTGTTAGCAAGTCAGATTTTCCCCAAGGCCTCTCTCCTTGGTTTGCAGATGGCTACGTTTCTCACTGTGCTCTCATGTGGCCATTTCTCTGATACATTTCTTCCACTTTTAAGGACACCAGTCTTACTGGATTAGGACCCAGTCATTATGACCTCAGTTCATACTTATGTTTCTTAGGCCTTATTTCCAAAATATAGTCATACTGGGAGTTGCAGCTTCAGTGTGTGAATTTGGAAGAACACAATTCAGTTCACAGCATGCCGTTGAGAATACTTTTTCTGGTGTGTGTGTATGTAAAATAAACCATCTAAACTATGTTGGTTCTATATTCCAAGTATATGTGCCAAAATCTGAATGTATATTTATTAGCAGACTTGACTCTCTGCCTAATAGTTTGCAACTGAATCATATTTACATTTGGTCATATTTGACTGGGGAAATAATTCAGGTGTTTATCCTTTTTTGTGTATGTGTGTGTATGTGATCATTTAATTATTTCTGGTTTTGATGATTCAATAAAGTGATGCTGTCTGTCGTTACTCTCACCCCTCACAAAGAATCAGCGCAATGGATATTTGGATCTGTCTTTATGTCTGACCATCTATTCTTTTATTTTTTTTAAATGGCACTACTCTAGTGAAGGATAGTACTTTTTTAGCTACTTCTCTACCTGTATAAATTTTAAGGGAATTCCTGGTGGAATCCCCCTGCAATGCAGAAGAAGTGAGTTCAATCCCTGGGTCAGGAAGATCCCTTGGAGAAGGAAATGGATATCCACTCCAATATTCTTGCTTGGGAAATTCCATGGACAAAGGAGCCTGGTGGACTCCAGTCCATGGGGTTGTAAGCATTGGTTGTGACTTAGTGACTAAACCACCACTACCCATAAATTTTAAATCCTTTCTTAGTGTGTGTGTGAGGAGTTAGAAAAGGCAATTGGTGTTACAGTTTTAGTAGTTCCTTGAGATTCAATAAAAGGGGAGGAGCAAATATAAGCAATATATTAAATTCGAGAAAAAAGAGATTACCAATAGCAGAAATAAAATCAGGACTTGCATATAGAAGTCTGAATGAAAAATAAGTGAATTGGTAATTGAATTTTACCACAATTATGTCCATCCAGTATGGAAGAAATATTCCTAATTGAGAAAGTGGGCTAGAAGTCTCTTTTAAAGTAATAGTTCTGGAGTTTTTTAATGTCATAATGCAGGCTATATATAGCGTTTCCAGTACTGACAGTGTATAAATCATTAAGTTTGGAGTCAAAACTGTGTTTTTGAAAAAGTTTTTATTCTTAAAAAGACTCTTGCTAAAGAAAACTCACATTCGTACCTTGTTATGATTTGTTCCAAGTCTTGCAACTTAAGTCAAACTGAATCCTAAACTGTCTCCTGTCTACCACAGACTAAGACAATTAGTAACAATTCAGAGTAATGAAATTAGACACTACTCAGGATAAACGGATGCTTTTGGTTGGCATGATAAGCTGTAACTTGGTGATGAGTGTGAAAGTTTATGTGCCAGACAGAAGGAATTGTCACCTTGATTTTTTTTTTTTTTCTTTTTTGAAATCTGTCCCAGACTAGTTCAACTGTTAAATTTCAATTAAACTAAATGTGGTCAGGAAAACAACATACAAAAAAGATTGAAAATGTAAGTATATTTCTTTTATCTAGTTCAAGCTGTTGGCAAAGTAAACTGGCTTTTCCATACTTGGCATTTATTAATAATATTTTGAATACCATTGCGCTTTTTAAGCTGAGTGTGGTGGAATTCTCTTGTGGGATTATTAAATGAGTCGATTTGCATTCTAATGAGAACAAATGTTTGGGATTGCATTGTTAAAATGCTAAAACGGTGTGTGTATAATTATTTTGCAGCTTAGATTCACAGAACTCATTTCCCCAAACTCCTTTTTTTAAATAACTAAAGAGTCAGAGCCTACTGACGGCTGGAGGGGAGGTGATTAGGGTAATTTAAACTGTTCACAAATGACTTTGCCGCGGAACGAAAGCATTTCTTTGGCTTTGCCCAGCTCCTTTCATTATCTTTAAGCGTCCGCAGTGTTGAGTCCCATAAGAAGTCTCACCAAGCTCTCTTTCCTTGTACAGTTTCTCATTTGTATTGATTAATCATTTTGTAATTCCATTCTAGGTTGACTTGCTCATCTTTAAGGCATTTGCTGCTTTTTCTTTGCTGGTCTATCCTGTAACGGTTATGTTGTCTGTTCTAATACCTTAGCTTTATCACTGCAAGTCAAGCTTTAAAACATTAATCCCTTCATGCTTTAATTTCATATTCTATTACCAGAATGAATGCAAATACTGTTTCCTTTTTCTCCTTTTTAATCATCTTTACTACAGCTTTTGCATATGGGCCAATAGTAAAATAAGCTTTTATTATTTAGAGTATAACTCTTTTTAAAATAGTTTTTCAACTCTTTCATTAGTTTAAACTGTTGTTGACAAAATGCACATGCTTACTAAAAATATCTTAGCCTTAGCACTTAATTTGTTGTCACTGATTTCTAATAAAATGTACATATTAAAATTTAACAGTCTTAAATACTACAGTAGAAATGTTTTATTTTCATATTTTTAAGCATTGTGGTTATAAACTTTGACCAGAGGAGTTCATTTCGGTGACAAAGTTTTAGAACAATAATGATTTTAGATCCCTTGCATTATGCAATTTGATGCTGAGAGAGAAAGTAAAGAAAATATAGTCCAACAAACTCTTTATGTAGATAAAGATTGTGAATCTAGATTGCACAAACAAAAAATAATTTCATGTATATTTATTTTTACAAAAATAGTTAACCTGAGTCCTGTTTTCTAATTTTATATTGCGATGACCAATTCTTTATTATTAACTAAATGATAATTTATTGTATAAAGTACTTAATTTACGTACATATATACATACATACACATGCATACTATATATACATTTGTGCACAAATTGTGCATCATATGTGAACATGGCTATGTTGAAAATATTGACAAGAATATTACTTTGAAAAAACACAAAAGTGAAAATCAGTCAGTAAAATATCTTTATGACAGATGCTAATTAATACAATGAAAGTACGTGGCTTCTGTTAAAACAAATGTTAAAAATCAATGCTATTCTAATATTTTTAAATGTCACTTAATTAATATGCTGATGGTTATTCTTTGCTTGAGACACTAATTAAAGGCTTGTGATAATTGATGTCAAGACTTTTGTAATCTAAAAATTGGTACTTTTATTCAAAATCAGTCTTTGATGATTTCAAGAATTAAATTTTTTTAGAATGCGGCATGTTTTAATGTAGTACAGTTCCAAAAATGGGAAGGTTTACATTCACCCATAACCCTAATGTAGCTATTGTTAGAGGTTTCCATTGCATAGGCCAATTAGCTTTAATTTCATATTCTATTACCAGAATGAATGCAAATACTGTTTCCTTTTCTCCTTTTTAATCATCTTTACTACAGCTTTTGCATATGGGCCAATAGTAAAATAAGCTTTTATTATTTAGAGTATAACTCTTTTTAAAATAGTTTTTCAACTCTTTCATTAGTTTAAACTGTTGTTGACAAAATGCACATGCTTACTAAAAATATCTTAGCCTTAGCACTTAATTTGTTGTCACTGATTTCTAATAAAATGTACATATTAAAATTTAACAGTCTTAAATACTACAGTAGAAATGTTTTATTTTCATATTTTTAAGCATTGTGGTTATAAACTTTGACCAGAGGAGTTCATTTCGGTGACAAAGTTTTAGAACAATAATGATTTTAGATCCCTTGCATTATGCAATTTGATGCTGAGAGAGAAAGTAAAGAAAATATAGTCCAACAAACTCTTTATGTAGATAAAGATTGTGAATCTAGATTGCACAAACAAAAAATAATTTCATGTATATTTATTTTTACAAAAATAGTTAACCTGAGTCCTGTTTTCTAATTTTATATTGCGATGACCAATTCTTTATTATTAACTAAATGATAATTTATTGTATAAAGTACTTAATTTACGTACATATATACATACATACACATGCATACTATATATACATTTGTGCACAAATTGTGCATCATATGTGAACATGGCTATGTTGAAAATATTGACAAGAATATTACTTTGAAAAAACACAAAAGTGAAAATCAGTCAGTAAAATATCTTTATGACAGATGCTAATTAATACAATGAAAGTACGTGGCTTCTGTTAAAACAAATGTTAAAAATCAATGCTATTCTAATATTTTTAAATGTCACTTAATTAATATGCTGATGGTTATTCTTTGCTTGAGACACTAATTAAAGGCTTGTGATAATTGATGTCAAGACTTTTGTAATCTAAAAATTGGTACTTTTATTCAAAATCAGTCTTTGATGATTTCAAGAATTAAATTTTTTTAGAATGCGGCATGTTTTAATGTAGTACAGTTCCAAAAATGGGAAGGTTTACATTCACCCATAACCCTAATGTAGCTATTGTTAGAGGTTTCCATTGCAAAATCATTTAGGATTCATTTGTTTGCAGTATATCCAGAAATACAAGGCTAAACAATTTTATCCACAACTGTGAAATGTTTTCAGTGCAAACAAATGAAAAGAATAGATATGGAACAGACCTCAGCTATGCATATTGTCTTGATGTATGTTAATGATCTCCTTCCAAGATAGCCACCTTGTGTCACATTGTTTTCTAATGAAAATCAGTAGCTTCTGGGAAGAATGGGGAATGGATATTAGCAGAGAAGCCCCCAAATATCCACTGTATGAAGTTATCAATATGCATTTCTAAATTTTCTCCAAGCTCCTCTCTCATTTTTTTTCTGTCTTTGTCTCTGTCTCACTGTTTTTTCTATATGTGCTTTCATCATGCAATCCATAGAAGGTGTGAAGGAAATAGGACCTGATAAAATAAATCGAAGTGGATGCAAATTATTTCGTATTCACTTCATCTTATTTTCAAATTTAAGATACATGGCAGATACATGCCATCACAAAGAACACCTTCTCTTGTACACAGAAAAATTACAAACTTTGTTCTCTAAAACTTTGAATCCTTTAATCTTCCTGTGGATGAATTGCCCTCTCCTCCCGCCCCCCAAAGCCTTAGTCTGCCATGACCTTTCATACCTGTTTTGTCTTTAGAAACAGCTTTGTAAATGTCACAAGCTTAGGATTCTTTTCAGAGGCTTTTGGTTTCAGCTCTCACGGGGGAAAAAATTTTTAAACTTAGGTTCCTATAGTAAAATATCATTTATGACAGATGCTAATTAATACAATGAAAGTACGTGGCTTCTGTTAAAACAAATGTTAAAAATCAATGCTATTCTAATATTTTTAAATGTCACTTAATTAATATGCTGATGGTTATTCTTTGCTTGAGACACTAATTAAAGGCTTGTGATAATTGATGTCAAGACTTTTGTAATCTAAAAATTGGTACTTTTATTCAAAATCAGTCTTTGATGATTTCAAGAATTAAATTTTTTTAGAATGCGGCATGTTTTAATGTAGTACAGTTCCAAAAATGGGAAGGTTTACATTCACCCATAACCCTAATGTAGCTATTGTTAGAGGTTTCCATTGCAAAATCATTTAGGATTCATTTGTTTGCAGTATATCCAGAAATACAAGGCTAAACAATTTTATCCACAACTGTGAAATGTTTTCAGTGCAAACAAATGAAAAGAATAGATATGGAACAGACCTCAGCTATGCATATTGTCTTGATGTATGTTAATGATCTCCTTCCAAGATAGCCACCTTGTGTCACATTGTTTTCTAATGAAAATCAGTAGCTTCTGGGAAGAATGGGGAATGGATATTAGCAGAGAAGCCCCCAAATATCCACTGTATGAAGTTATCAATATGCATTTCTAAATTTTCTCCAAGCTCCTCTCTCATTTTTTTTCTGTCTTTGTCTCTGTCTCACTGTTTTTTCTATATGTGCTTTCATCATGCAATCCATAGAAGGTGTGAAGGAAATAGGACCTGATAAAATAAATCGAAGTGGATGCAAATTATTTCGTATTCACTTCATCTTATTTTCAAATTTAAGATACATGGCAGATACATGCCATCACAAAGAACACCTTCTCTTGTACACAGAAAAATTACAAACTTTGTTCTCTAAAACTTTGAATCCTTTAATCTTCCTGTGGATGAATTGCCCTCTCCTCCCGCCCCCCAAAGCCTTAGTCTGCCATGACCTTTCATACCTGTTTTGTCTTTAGAAACAGCTTTGTAAATGTCACAAGCTTAGGATTCTTTTCAGAGGCTTTTGGTTTCAGCTCTATAACCACTGAGTAATCAAATTCAGGTTGGTCGTGGTTCATGATATTTATTGACTGCTAGTTTGGCTTTAAGACCCTAATGCCATAGGTTGAAGCACCATATTGTTTTATTATCAAAGAAAAGTCAAAGACTATGGGCCTTGTTTGTTTCTCTTTTTATCTATGTACTTAATACATTTCTACAACCTTCCTAATTTTAACTTTAACATTTTTCTTCTGTTGATATGTGGGATAATGAAAAGAAACACAAGCTATGACCAATTTGCACCTAGATAATATCATCCAAAGATTCAACTAGGGAATGATGGCCCAAACTCTGTCTTCAAATGAAACTGACAGGAAGAAAATATAAATAGGCATTTATGAAGGCATAAGAAAAGCTCTTAAATTACAGCGATCATAAGCAAAGAGAAAAACTGGAAATTGAAGAGCTATTGATGACAAAAATGCAGCATAATGGATGATGTTGATATTTTAGAATGGCTTAGAAAAATCATCATTCTCCAGAGCGTTAACCTAATTTTTGAAATACAATAAATTAAGATCAAATCTTTAATAGTACTGATAATAGAGCTAATTTGCATAAAATGTACAAAAGCCTTATGGTGAAAAATTTCTCTCAAGAGGCCAAAGCCTGTTCAATGCCTGGCACAAACCACGATTAGATTGGAACAAGCACCACTGGCGTTGATTAAGCAGCTCACCCTTTGTATGAATGCAGTGAAATGTGTGGCCCTGACCTGTTTTGCTGGTGCTTTCTAATTGAGCAGGTGTGCTGTTTAAATGGCATTCATTAAGTGATATGAGTGTGTGTGTATGTGTGCGTACATGCATGTGTGTGTGTATTTGAATCCATATTTTACATTTGCCAAATGGCTCTCAAGTGAATTTATTTTTATTTAAAAATAAACATAAACTGTGTAAACCCTATAGTATTTAGGTGAAAATCTGTTTCTGTTACTTATTCACCTGAAAAAAATAGAGAATTTTCTTTATCTTAAAATAGTCCATATCCTTATTTTTCTTTGCTTTGGGACATACACACACACACACACACACACACACACATATATATATATAATTTTGCCAACACAGTGCTAATCAATTTACCAAAATATGAAAGAGAATTCAGAACTCTGCAATATTGATTTGCAATGAGAATTAATCTTGGCAGAGCTTATTCCTCTAGTTGTAATAAATCCAATTACTCAAAAGTACATTTATTGTGCTTTCCTCTTTTTTGAAAAATTCCCTTTGCTTCTTTCTACCAGGATTAAAATGCTTAGTAACACTATAAAGGTATTTAGCTAGCTTCAGGAATCTCCTACCAGTCTGTAAGACATGAAAAGATAAAGCTTCAGTGTAGACAAGTAAATTAATATACTTAAGAAAAATTAATCCCAATTGGTTTTATAAGTTAGATATCATCCAAAGATTCACTAGGGAATGATGGCCCAAACTCTGTCTTCAAATGAAACTGACAGGAAGAAAATATAAATAGGCATTTATGAAGGCATAAGAAAAGCTCTTAAATTACAGCGATCATAAGCAAAGAGAAAAACTGGAAATTGAAGAGCTATTGATGACAAAAATGCAGCATAATGGATGATGTTGATATTTTAGAATGGCTTAGAAAAATCATCATTCTCCAGAGCGTTAACCTAATTTTTGAAATACAATAAATTAAGATCAAATCTTTAATAGTACTGATAATAGAGCTAATTTGCATAAAATGTACAAAAGCCTTATGGTGAAAAATTTCTCTCAAGAGGCCAAAGCCTGTTCAATGCCTGGCACAAACCACGATTAGATTGGAACAAGCACCACTGGCGTTGATTAAGCAGCTCACCCTTTGTATGAATGCAGTGAAATGTGTGGCCCTGACCTGTTTTGCTGGTGCTTTCTAATTGAGCAGGTGTGCTGTTTAAATGGCATTCATTAAGTGATATGAGTGTGTGTGTATGTGTGCGTACATGCATGTGTGTGTGTATTTGAATCCATATTTTACATTTGCCAAATGGCTCTCAAGTGAATTTATTTTTATTTAAAAATAAACATAAACTGTGTAAACCCTATAGTATTTAGGTGAAAATCTGTTTCTGTTACTTATTCACCTGAAAAAAATAGAGAATTTTCTTTATCTTAAAATAGTCCATATCCTTATTTTTCTTTGCTTTGGGACATACACACACACACACACACACACACACACATATATATATATAATTTTGCCAACACAGTGCTAATCAATTTACCAAAATATGAAAGAGAATTCAGAACTCTGCAATATTGATTTGCAATGAGAATTAATCTTGGCAGAGCTTATTCCTCTAGTTGTAATAAATCCAATTACTCAAAAGTACATTTATTGTGCTTTCCTCTTTTTTGAAAAATTCCCTTTGCTTCTTTCTACCAGGATTAAAATGCTTAGTAACACTATAAAGGTATTTAGCTAGCTTCAGGAATCTCCTACCAGTCTGTAAGACATGAAAAGATAAAGCTTCAGTGTAGACAAGTAAATTAATATACTTAAGAAAAATTAATCCCAATTGGTTTTATAAGTTACTGAACTCAAAACTAAAAATTATGAACTGCAATGGTATTTTAAAAGCCATTGTGAGCTACTAGCACAATGTTTTATTTTAGTCAAAGGCCAAAAATTAGCTTATTGAAAACAAAACAAAAAGACTATAAGCACATTTATCTGTTGTGTTGTCTTTGTTCTTTACAACCTAGAAAATGCTTTGACATACATTTTTAAAATGTACTGACAAAATCCTTCTCTGGCAGAGTATTTGTGAATAATTATCTTCATTTTGCAAGATTAAGAAAAGCTGGTATAATGAAATTAAGTTACTGCCTAAAATTGCATAGATTATCATTGGTGTGTCTAAGACCTGGATATATATATATATATATATATATATATATATATAAAATTATATGTTTGTATATATTTATTTCTCTCTATATTTTTTCTCTATATAATATATATATATATATATTTCTATCCTAACACAATATATGTACATTATGTTATTTCTGTTATGCTGAACTGTTTCCCAGGGCATCATGATCATGATAGGTCAGATAATATGCACAGTAGATCTAAAAATTTAGAGAATACATTCAAAATATTAAAATTGGCTCAGTGGTGAAGAATCTGTCCTCCACTGCAGAGACACAAGAGATATGAATTCAATCCTTGAATCAGGAAGATCCCCTGAAGAAGGAAATGGCAACCCACTCCAGTATTCTTGCCTGGGAAACCCCATGGACAGAAGAACCTGGTGGGCCACAGTCTATGGGGCTGCAGAGCTGGGCACGACTGAGTGACAGCACACATATTAAATGTCTAGCAGCATATATGAGCCAAAGGATAAATGTCCATTACACACTGATTGATGCTTGTTATAGAGAAATAAATGAAAGGATGGAGGCTTCCTGTCAGATAACTCATATACAGTCAAAAAGAAAATTTATGCACAAGAGAAAAATCATTCTAAACTTTTGGTTATAAAGTGTTGTAGGTAGAATCTTGGAGAAGAGAAATTGCTTTGCATAACATTGGATCAGGCCATTTAACACAGTAGTCACTAGTCACACATGGCTACTGAGCACTTGACATGTGACTAGTGCAAACTGAGATGTACTATAAAATGTAGCTTCTAAATCATCTACATATTTCATATTTTATGGTACATCTCAATTTGCACTAGCCATATTTCAAGTGCTCGGTAGCCACGAGTGACTAGTGACTACTTGTGTTAAATGGCCTGATCCAATGTTATGCAAGGATATGTAGAGGACTTAGAAGCTTTAGTATGTAAAAATGTAAAATAGTTTATTAACTTTTTATATCACTGATATAAATTAAAATCATGTAAATTATAAAATATCATTTGATATTTAATGTTGAAATAATATTTTGATACTTAGGGTAAAGAAAACATATTATTAAAATTATTTTCACCCATTTTCAGACTTTTTTTAAAGCATGGCTACTAGATTTAAAATTTTAAATTGCATATATGACTCACATGTTAACCTTTTTGGAGAGGAGCTGGTAGAGAACACAGAGGTCCCAGAAAAGCTTGGAAGGATAGATGAGAAGCAGACCTATGAAGAGGAGAAAGGCAAGGAGTCATTGGACTAATAAGAGGCCTGTTGGTGATACCTTCCATTGCCCTAAATCTTCAATCCAGACTACAAACTGCAAAACCTTTTTTGTATACTTTTCTTGTGAAAAGATCCAGTGCTGTATGCAGGACAATGGAAAGTAACTGTTGGTTGTCACCTAAAGACATAGGGAACTATGTGGCTGAGGGGTAGAGGAGAGAGTAATGTTATCCCTACTCACATCTTGAATTAACTGAACTAGTATGAAAAGCTGTAGACATCATCACGCTGTGAAATTGAAGTTTGCTTAGGTTTCGCAAAGATGATTCTATAGCCTCTGGGTTAAAAATACATTATTACGAAAGGTAAGTAACAGTCTAAATACCAGATTCATCATCCCACTCAAAAATATTAGTATATACATACCAAATATTTTGTGCAATTGTCAAAACAGAAATGAACCCTGCTCAGATAACAAAGTAAAGAAAATTTATGCACAAGAGAAAATCATTCTAAACTTTTGGTTATAAAGTGTTGTAGGTAGAATCTTGGAGAAGAGAAATTGCTTTGCATAACATTGGATCAGGCCATTTAACACAGTAGTCACTAGTCACACATGGCTACTGAGCACTTGACATGTGACTAGTGCAAACTGAGATGTACTATAAAATGTAGCTTCTAAATCATCTACATATTTCATATTTTATGGTACATCTCAATTTGCACTAGCCATATTTCAAGTGCTCGGTAGCCACGAGTGACTAGTGACTATTTGTGTTAAATGGCCTGATCCAATGTTATCTGAAGGATATGTAGAGGACTTAGAAGCTTTAGTATGTAAAAATGTAAAATAGTTTATTAACTTTTTATATCACTGATATAAATTAAAATCATGTAAATTATAAAATATCATTTGATATTTAATGTTGAAATAATATTTTGATACTTAGGGTAAAGAAAACATATTATTAAAATTATTTTCACCCATTTTCAGACTTTTTTTAAAGCATGGCTACTAGATTTAAAATTTTAAATTGCATATATGACTCACATGTTAACCTTTTTGGAGAGGAGCTGGTAGAGAACACAGAGGTCCCAGAAAAGCTTGGAAGGATAGATGAGAAGCAGACCTATGAAGAGGAGAAAGGCAAGGAGTCATTGGACTAATAAGAGGCCTGTTGGTGATACCTTCCATTGCCCTAAATCTTCAATCCAGACTACAAACTGCAAAACCTTTTTTGTATACTTTTCTTGTGAAAAGATCCAGTGCTGTATGCAGGACAATGGAAAGTAACTGTTGGTTGTCACCTAAAGACATAGGGAACTATGTGGCTGAGGGGTAGAGGAGAGAGTAATGTTATCCCTACTCACATCTTGAATTAACTGAACTAGTATGAAAAGCTGTAGACATCATCACGCTGTGAAATTGAAGTTTGCTTAGGTTTCGCAAAGATGATTCTATAGCCTCTGGGTTAAAAATACATTATTACGAAAGGTAAGTAACAGTCTAAATACCAGATTCATCATCCCACTCAAAAATATTAGTATATACATACCAAATATTTTGTGCAATTGTCAAAACAGAAATGAACCCTGCTCAGTGCTATGGCAGCTGAATATCTACACTAAATAAATGAGCAGAAATTGATAATGAAATAGAGGAACTCAGACTCATAGATGTCACTGTAACATAAGGTGAAAGTGGTGAGTGTTATGAGGGCTTAGTGGAGAAATAAAGATTTCTATCTGGGGATATGCTACAGCTTCATAGAGACGATGGCATGAAAAGGAGTTCTTAAAGAAAGGTTTAGATATATAAAGGTATGTACAAATTTTTGAAGAGTATATTCTGTCTAAATTTAACAAAGTTGAAACTGAAGAGAAAGTTCAATAGGAATGGATAGTTCAAGGTGATTAAGGAGATTTTACATTAGTGTACAATATGGAAAAATGCATTTGTACTAAGGAATGATGGCCCGCACTAGAAAGGCCATAAGTTTCATTGAGGGATATAATCTCATATAGCAGCAATGTTAAAATAATAATAATATAACAGCAATTATAATGGTTTATTTCCTTGGAAAAATACATCAACAAGGTGGACCAGTTCTGTGATTGATAACCTAATCTAAAAGAAGTGACAATAATGGCAAAATAACAACAAATTCAATTTAATCTGCTAATGCCTCATTTAGTGTTATGTGATTTCAAAAATTACATTTAGAATATGGCCTTCACTCTTTTTTTTTTTCACAGATTTCCTTGTCTGTCCTAATTGACCTAAACCATGCTGAATCATTCCTGCACTTTTGAAATATTACAAGCCCTGAGATCTGGTTTCTTATGCAGTCACTGGGGAGATAGAGAAAACAACCTGAAAATGGAAAGGCCAGTGAGAGACAGGAGACTGAAGGGATTTAGAGGGATACATTTTCCTTCTTTTCTTCCCTCTGTCTACAGTTTCTAGGTTATCTCTCCGGTGAACCTTCCAATGAAGGTCCACAGGATAAGCAAACACATCTGTCATGTAGTTTTAGTTCTTTTTGCAGGTCAGTGAGAAGCAATAGATATAAAAGTAACACAATTCATCCTTCTCCTTGCCTCACTCACTCCACGTAAGGCTTATATCTTTCAAATAAATTATCAGCACTTTAATGTTTGCCTGTTAATTTTTGTTTGTTTATTTTTAAGAAGACTCTGCCTAAGGAAGACAGGGATATTGACAAATGTGATTAAGTCAAAAAGAGAGCAAAACAGTAACATTTTTACAGTGCTTTTGTGTTTCAGAAATTTTTTTTGGTACTTTCACAAAACTTATTTCTGACAGTAGTTCAAAGGAAACTCATGTAAAGTGGTGAGTGTTATGAGGGCTTAGTGGAGAAATAAAGATTTCTATCTGGGGATATGCTACAGCTTCATAGAGACGATGGCATGAAAAGGAGTTCTTAAAGAAAGGTTTAGATATATAAAGGTATGTACAAATTTTTGAAGAGTATATTCTGTCTAAATTTAACAAAGTTGAAACTGAAGAGAAAGTTCAATAGGAATGGATAGTTCAAGGTGATTAAGGAGATTTTACATTAGTGTACAATATGGAAAAATGCATTTGTACTAAGGAATGATGGCCCGCACTAGAAAGGCCATAAGTTTCATTGAGGGATATAATCTCATATAGCAGCAATGTTAAAATAATAATAATATAACAGCAATTATAATGGTTTATTTCCTTGGAAAAATACATCAACAAGGTGGACCAGTTCTGTGATTGATAACCTAATCTAAAAGAAGTGACAATAATGGCAAAATAACAACAAATTCAATTTAATCTGCTAATGCCTCATTTAGTGTTATGTGATTTCAAAAATTACATTTAGAATATGGCCTTCACTCTTTTTTTTCACAGATTTCCTTGTCTGTCCTAATTGACCTAAACCATGCTGAATCATTCCTGCACTTTTGAAATATTACAAGCCCTGAGATCTGGTTTCTTATGCAGTCACTGGGGAGATAGAGAAAACAACCTGAAAATGGAAAGGCCAGTGAGAGACAGGAGACTGAAGGGATTTAGAGGGATACATTTTCCTTCTTTTCTTCCCTCTGTCTACAGTTTCTAGGTTATCTCTCCGGTGAACCTTCCAATGAAGGTCCACAGGATAAGCAAACACATCTGTCATGTAGTTTTAGTTCTTTTTGCAGGTCAGTGAGAAGCAATAGATATAAAAGTAACACAATTCATCCTTCTCCTTGCCTCACTCACTCCACGTAAGGCTTATATCTTTCAAATAAATTATCAGCACTTTAATGTTTGCCTGTTAATTTTTGTTTGTTTATTTTTAAGAAGACTCTGCCTAAGGAAGACAGGGATATTGACAAATGTGATTAAGTCAAAAAGAGAGCAAAACAGTAACATTTTTACAGTGCTTTTGTGTTTCAGAAATTTTTTTTGGTACTTTCACAAACTATTTCTGACAGTAGTTCATAACAACTCCATCATTTTTATGTACAGATGAGAAAATAGGAGTTCAGGAATGGGAAATGTATTACTCAAGGTTAAACAGATAGTAGGGGACTGAACAAAGGCCCAGAGAGTTTGGATAAGTGGTTTACAGTCTTAGAAGTCTTAGAAGTAGAAGAAAAAATGAAGACTTGGAGAGATGAACTGATCAGTTTGATCCAAACACAAGTTAATGGAGATAGAAAAGAATTTCACAGTCTGATATAGTCAGTTAACTCTACAAACTGAAATATTAACTTCTTTGTCTCACTTCCTCTTCCAGAGCAAAGAAGGAAGACGAGGAAATCTTACAAAAAAATAAAATGATTAATATGCTTACATAGAAGAAAAGATAACTTCAAAAGACAAAGAAACTTTAAACTACATGAAGTATTTTCTTATGAAAAAAGGCATGGTAGACTTTGTCTATATAACTCTGTCTAGGAAAGGTGAGAAATAGCACAAGAACCCATTTTGACTC
The DNA here is from genome assembly GCA_022376925.1 of Tragulus kanchil. Taxonomy (NCBI): domain Eukaryota; kingdom Metazoa; phylum Chordata; class Mammalia; order Artiodactyla; family Tragulidae; genus Tragulus; species Tragulus kanchil. The sequence goes on from JAIOJX010000004.1 coordinate 25,237,548, forward strand.
ATTACAGGAACAAAACTTTCTGCAAATTGAAACTACTTAAACTTGCCAAAGGCTTGTGATTTTTCACATCACTGGTAAGAAGTAAGAGGGATCAAATTGGGTCTGAAAAATTTAGGAAGACAGTCCTGTGGACAGTACTATAAAGATAATACTAAAAATAATACTAAATTATCTTTATATTAATTCTTTCTAAAGAAGAGATTATATGATTTGGAAATCTTTTTTTTTTTTTTTCTAATTTTGGCTTTTATTTTTATTGATATTATTTGGCCTGTGTGGGCCTCCCATTGCAGTGGCCTCTTTTGTTGCAGAGCACTAGCTCTCGGCAGGCTCCTAATTGGATACACTGGTCCAGCTGCTCCTCCACTCCTGGGATATTCCCGGGCCAGGGAGTGAGCCCAGGATTGCACTGCAAGGTGGACTTTTTACCCACTGGACCACCAGGGAAACCCAGATTTTGAAATCTTTTAGTTTGACTAATGTTTGAATATAGTAAAGTTTTAAAAGTAAACCATTATAAGTAGTTACTATGAATAGACACTATGCCCATTTGCCCCCAAATTTCAGTTAGACAAAGATTTCCTTTTAGTCATGCAAATGAATACTGGAAAATAGGCATCTCAGTCACAGTGTCATGAGTTTTTAACCTTAACTAATACAGTGCCCACATCATTGTCTGACTATTTTGGAAAGTATTAATTCTTCATTTCATAAGAATAATTGTATAAAGGTCAAGGTAAGGGTTTCATGCTTGATAAAGAATGTGTTGGTGTCAACTTTAACCCAATAATTGCCCTCTGTTATGGAGAGTTATTATACACAAAACTTCTGTGACAAGTGGAACGTATATCAGCTTTGAGTAGGTGTTAAAAATACTCAGGGAGCAAATGTGCCTTTTGCGATCTAGGTTATATGAAAATATCTCATTATTTTAAAATCATCTCTAAAGCTAGATTTTCAATCTATTTTATTATGAAACTTAACTTATAATAATGAAGAATTCATGATTATCATTAATATCAACAAGTCTTTTGTGTATCTGTGAATAAATTAGTCTGTGCAGTAATAATTATTTCACATGTCATGTAAAAACATTAAATTTTGTAGAATTAACTATTCTCAGAGCAGAATTCTTACAAAGAGATGGTCCAAGAAGTCTGTCCAATAAAAGGAGTCTGAGTAGGAAATAGTTTCTGACTACAAATAAAGAAATTGATTTGGTTGAACATTTATCATAAGCTTTGAGCAGAGAACAAATGAATTAATATGAACTCTGTATTTTCCTTGGCATATGAGGATATGTTAGAAAGCATGACCTTCTAAATTCAGAAAGATGTAAGTCTTAAGACTGCCTATTGCAGGTACTTTAAACTTTCAGGATAATCATCTTTCTTTGATAACTCTGGAGAAGCAGTAATACAAAGACAGCCTCATCCAAAAGTTGCAGATGTCTCCCCTGCTTTTTAATACAAATGGCTCATGTTTATAATGAGAGGGTCAGAGTTTTTTTCCTCCCTCCAAAGAGATTACAGTAAATGAATTTTTAAGTGTTTCTTTTCAACCACTCCACTCCCAACATCTATTATTGATTAATACTTGCTCAAGGTGGAATGCTTTTCCTCAAATCTTCACTTTCAGTTAATAGTGCATCACATTCTACCGCCTCTTCTCCTTTCCAGTGGATGTGATGCCCAGAGTGAAATCCTGGTCTTAAGGTTTCCTCCTTGAATTTCTCAAAGTGTATTGTTGCAATGGCAGTTTTACTTGTACCTGTCATAGCAACATAATTTCAGTGAGCGTATCTTGTTTTGGAGTGTGGCGGACTTGCTGTGTAATCCAGGTTTTGCTTGTGAGTTTCTGAAGGAAGTTTCTGAGTACTTTTTATTCTTTTGCAGATTTCTCTGTTCAGAGATGGCATCCCCATGGAATGTAATAGAGACAGCTTTAGGCTGATGAATTAGATTCTAAAGTGAGTTATTTTGTTGTACAGTTAAATTTTATAAAATATATAGACCTCCAAGTAATAAATGTTCTACAGTGTAAGACTGAATTCAGCAGGAGATAGATCACAGAGAAATTCTTTCATCCTGATTTTGTACCTAGAAATCTATAAGTAAGACATGACCCTTCTTATGGTGACATTACAGTCTATTTGAAATAGATTTAAGATTTTTTTATTCGAAGATTGCAAGAATGATATTCCTATGTAGTTCCAGAGGACATGTTTAAAATTATAGGGGAGAATAAAAGAATTGAGTAGAAATGGGTTTGTTGGACTAGGTGACTTGACCGTTATATAATATGAATAAAACTAAAATTTTGGAAAATCATTGTTTTGGCATATGAGGATATGTTAGAAAGCATGACCTTCTAAATTCAGAAAGATGTAAGTCTTAAGACTGCCTATTGCAGGTACTTTAAACTTTCAGGATAATCATCTTTCTTTGATAACTCTGGAGAAGCAGTAATACAAAGACAGCCTCATCCAAAAGTTGCAGATGTCTCCCCTGCTTTTTAATACAAATGGCTCATGTTTATAATGAGAGGGTCAGAGTTTTTTTCCTCCCTCCAAAGAGATTACAGTAAATGAATTTTTAAGTGTTTCTTTTCAACCACTCCACTCCCAACATCTATTATTGATTAATACTTGCTCAAGGTGGAATGCTTTTCCTCAAATCTTCACTTTCAGTTAATAGTGCATCACATTCTACCGCCTCTTCTCCTTTCCAGTGGATGTGATGCCCAGAGTGAAATCCTGGTCTTAAGGTTTCCTCCTTGAATTTCTCAAAGTGTATTGTTGCAATGGCAGTTTTACTTGTACCTGTCATAGCAACATAATTTCAGTGAGCGTATCTTGTTTTGGAGTGTGGCGGACTTGCTGTGTAATCCAGGTTTTGCTTGTGAGTTTCTGAAGGAAGTTTCTGAGTACTTTTTATTCTTTTGCAGATTTCTCTGTTCAGAGATGGCATCCCCATGGAATGTAATAGAGACAGCTTTAGGCTGATGAATTAGATTCTAAAGTGAGTTATTTTGTTGTACAGTTAAATTTTATAAAATATATAGACCTCCAAGTAATAAATGTTCTACAGTGTAAGACTGAATTCAGCAGGAGATAGATCACAGAGAAATTCTTTCATCCTGATTTTGTACCTAGAAATCTATAAGTAAGACATGACCCTTCTTATGGTGACATTACAGTCTATTTGAAATAGATTTAAGATTTTTTTATTCGAAGATTGCAAGAATGATATTCCTATGTAGTTCCAGAGGACATGTTTAAAATTATAGGGGAGAATAAAAGAATTGAGTAGAAATGGGTTTGTTGGACTAGGTGACTTGACCGTTATATAATATGAATAAAACTAAAATTTTGGAAAATCATTCAGAAAATAAAATTTATTTTACGTAGGAAAGTACAACCCTGCAGACACCTTGATCTCTGCTTTTAGACTCTGAAGATACACCCTGCTGAGACTATTAGACTTCTGACCTACAACAGCTATGAGATAATAATAGGTGTTGTTTTAAGCTGCTAAATTTGTGGTTATTTGTTAAGGCAGCAGCGAAAAACAAATATACTTCCCTACAGTTTCAGGAGTTTCAGGCAGCCGCTTTTTACTCCTTCTGTATTTAAACTGTGTGTGTGTGTGTGTGCGCGTGTGCGTGTGCGTGTGTGTGTTAGAATTTCAGTGCACTCAGATGTTGTGGTTCCATTTTTTCAGTGTACACCTGGTACTGGTGAAAGAATTTCTCAAAATTCCTTTGCAATTTATAATACAACTTGCAACTTATTCTCCAACTTAAAAAATTTTGAAACTCTTTTGGAGATAGAAAAGAATGATGATATTATCTACTTCTTTGTGGCCTGACATCGCAGTTTATGATTTTTCAAAAATTAAGCAGACACATCAAAACTGCTGACAATATACTTCATATTAGCAGGACAGTAGCAATATGTGGGCCAAAATAATGTTTTTCTTGTCTTCTGTCGAGACTCATTGCTCACACATTTAGTGGGTCATTATTTTGGAAGTTCAGATGTAGTGTCATGGACTTATTATGTGTGTGCATCTCAGTTGCTCAGTTGTGTCCAACTCTCTATGACACCGCCCGCCCCCCATCATGGACTATAGCCCCTATGTTCCTCTTTCTGTGGAATTTTCCAGGCAAAAATACTGGAGTGGATTGCCATTTCCTCCTCCAGGAGATTTTCCCAACTCAGGGATAGAACCCACATCTCCTGTGTCTGCTGGACTGGGAGGCAGATACTTTACCACTGTGCCACCTGGAAAGCCCGTGAAATTATTAACCACCCATAAGAAGTTATAGATATTGCTAGAATTTGCTGAGATTTTCACTTTTGTCCAACTACACTGGAAGAAAATTATCATTATTATAAGAATATTGGTATTATTAATGCAAAGTGCTGTGCCTATCTCTGCCACAAATTTGTATGTGTCTTTTACATAAATTTCCTACTGGAAGTCTGTAGATGTAAGAAGAGAGTAGGGAACCATAGGTGTCAGTAAGCTGCATGTTGTTTAGCTGTAGTGCTATGAGCCAGAAATCTCATGATATCTTTTTTAAAAAATATTCTCAGCATTTTCCTTAGAATTTCTTACTAAGGAGAGGAAGGTATCTCTTTCCTCTCATCAATTGAGAGACTCTGGGAGTGTCTCTTAAGGTCTCATTTAGCATGGCTTGATGCCGTTGCCCACATTGATAACTCACCAAGGAGTCCAGATTTTATAATTCACAGCCTAATTAGGCTGTGATCCTAAATCACACTGTTACTTAAAACAGTGTTGTAGCAGTACAGATTCAAATAAAAGACAAACACAATTAAGATTAAAGAACAGGTTAAGTAAAAAATGGGGGGAAAGCACATTTTTCTTCCTCTGGTTTGTAAACAGCAGGTTGATTCAGACATCTTCCTCATTTAGTAAATCCACCTAAAAACAATAGGCTCTAATGAAGTAAATTGGCAGCTTCACATTGCAGCATAGCTTGGCGGGGGGTGTTCTTTTGGTAAAGTAGTGTATTTTCATAGAAAACAAAAAACATGAGTGTATCAAGTTAAAATCTTGGTGACAAACCAGTGCTAACTAGCACATGTCTGCATGTCACCAGAGGTGGCTGTGCCTGACATTTCCTGGAGGACAGCCTATAGTTAAGTGGTATTGAAAGGCACCACAGGCATTATAGCAAATGTATAGGGGAAAATGAACAACAGTGGGGCAGAATCAAGCTATTTGAGCTAATGGCTGATGCTGTGTTCAGTGTATTATACTTGTGCCATTCCCATCACTATGACCTAGGTGTGTCAGTGTTTTCATAATAGAGCTACTCTTTTAGAGGTTTATAACCTGGCAATAAAAACTGGCTTCTGGCAAAAACTTGACATACAAGACAAGACCTCAGCAAGAAAGTGCTTCTTGAGAAATCATATTGTGTTGGAGGGAGAGGGTATGGAATGTGATTTGTTGTTTCAGATGTCCGTTTGAGTTTCTGAAACTCAATAATAGCTAGCACTGGAAGAAAATTATCATTATTATAAGAATATTGGTATTATTAATGCAAAGTGCTGTGCCTATCTCTGCCACAAATTTGTATGTGTCTTTTACATAAATTTCCTACTGGAAGTCTGTAGATGTAAGAAGAGTGGGGAACCATAGGTGTCAGTAAGCTGCATGTTGTTTAGCTGTAGTGCTATGAGCCAGAAATCTCATGATATCTTTTTTAAAAAATATTCTCAGCATTTTCCTTAGAATTTCTTACTAAGGAGAGGAAGGTATCTCTTTCCTCTCATCAATTGAGAGACTCTGGGAGTGTCTCTTAAGGTCTCATTTAGCATGGCTTGATGCCGTTGCCCACATTGATAACTCACCAAGGAGTCCAGATTTTATAATTCACAGCCTAATTAGGCTGTGATCCTAAATCACACTGTTACTTAAAACAGTGTTGTAGCAGTACAGATTCAAATAAAAGACAAACACAATTAAGATTAAAGAACAGGTTAAGTAAAAAATGGGGGGAAAGCACATTTTTCTTCCTCTGGTTTGTAAACAGCAGGTTGATTCAGACATCTTCCTCATTTAGTAAATCCACCTAAAAACAATAGGCTCTAATGAAGTAAATTGGCAGCTTCACATTGCAGCATAGCTTGGCGGGGGGTGTTCTTTTGGTAAAGTAGTGTATTTTCATAGAAAACAAAAAACATGAGTGTATCAAGTTAAAATCTTGGTGACAAACCAGTGCTAACTAGCACATGTCTGCATGTCACCAGAGGTGGCTGTGCCTGACATTTCCTGGAGGACAGCCTATAGTTAAGTGGTATTGAAAGGCACCACAGGCATTATAGCAAATGTATAGGGGAAAATGAACAACAGTGGGGCAGAATCAAGCTATTTGAGCTAATGGCTGATGCTGTGTTCAGTGTATTATACTTGTGCCATTCCCATCACTATGACCTAGGTGTGTCAGTGTTTTCATAATAGAGCTACTCTTTTAGAGGTTTATAACCTGGCAATAAAAACTGGCTTCTGGCAAAAACTTGACATACAAGACAAGACCTCAGCAAGAAAGTGCTTCTTGAGAAATCATATTGTGTTGGAGGGAGAGGGTATGGAATGTGATTTGTTGTTTCAGATGTCCGTTTGAGTTTCTGAAACTCAAAATACAGCTCTGATTTGGGAAAATGGCATATTGTAAGTTATTCAATTACAAGGAAGAATCAAATTTGTGAAAAGAAAATTTGGCCAAACAAAGCTTATTGTTCCAGGTTTAGCTGAGAACATTTTTATCTTTCAAAATGTTCTTTCTAGTCTTTTCAAAGTGGGAGTATATGTAATGACTCACAGTCTTTTATTTTGATATATAGAAAAGGCATGATGGTGTAAAGAGCGGGGAGTCAAAAGGAGTTTTATTTTGGGAAGATCATATGTAATGATATGTCACTTGTTTTTGAAGCTGAGCTCCTTAATAACAGTTAATTCATTAATCCTATTATTAAATGTCATAGATTTATTACATCTAAACATTGAAAAAAATCCAACTTTCACAAAGAGCTGGAAGATATATCTCTCTTATCATTACCATTATCACCCACTGTTCCTTGCATCTTTAGTCTGTGCCCACTAGTGCATGGGTGACTTGGATAAACTCACGTAACATTCAGTATTTGAGCTCATGGATCTTTGATTCATAGGCTATCATAGAGAGATATATGCTCAAAGAAAAAAATAAGATAAAATGGAACACAATTTACAAATACATATGCTTCTGCGAGTAAAATATTAGTGACAGTTTGTAGAATATAAAATTTAGAACCTGTATTTTAAAGATTAGCGTGGAGGCATGGAGCTTATTGGGTTATAATAACTGGGGTGCAAAGCAGGAGAGAAGAGAAAGTTGGGAGCTTTGAAAAACGAATAATGCTAAGAGGGGAGAGGTGGAGACATTAGCAGCACAGTGATTCCTGAATACAGATGTAAATGGTGATTTTGATATTATTAATAATTATTAATATATTGTTAACACTACTAATATACTTAGTAACTATTTTTGCTGATAATCAGTTTACATTATGCATTAGGCTGCTTCACAAACATAACAGAATAGCAGTTTTCTCACAAACAATATTATTGTATATTTCTCCTTAGACAACATCTGTCAAGCTTAAAAGTACAGAATAGCATTAGATACATTAAGTTAAATGTGGATACTCACACTTTTGAGCTACTTATGAATTTTTCAAAGGGGAAAGAAGAAACTGGAGTGGCTTTCAGAAAGCCAAGCCTCCTGACTCTTTAGTAGACTAACAGATGTTTGCTTCAGTCTTCATAAAGCAGATATTCTCTGTTGTATGACAGGGTATCATTGTCAACACCTTGGCTCAATTGATTTAAATAATGGACATTTATTATTCAACTTACATTAATATGAAATGGAAAAAAAAATTATAAAATCTTTCAAAGGCAGGATTGAAGAACTGAAACCAAACTGAAAAATAATAATAATTTTACCCCCTTTCATGTTTATCCAGAGTTGTAGCAAAGACCTGACTAAACTAGAGGAAGCCCATTTGTAAAGTATTTTCATGAAAGAGACAGAATCATCTTTGAGGTTATAGAATTTTTTCTCTTTGTTAAGAAGAGCCATATCTTGCCTTACTTTAAACTTTTCTACTTGTGTAAGTCTTTCAATGTGACTCTTTGTTTAACACTGAATCTCACATCAGAGACTTGACAAGTTGAGAGGTGAGTTATCTGGAGCAAAAAAAAATTAAGGTTGACAGAAGCAGTCCTCCCACACAGAATTAAGATAAGATCTCAAATTCTTAAGTTCTTAAGCTAATAGTTTTAAGGAGATATTTTTATCCATACCACGAATACTGAGTAGACTGTAGGAAAAGCCCGTTTAGAGTAGTTTTACAGAGATCTTAGCGTGGAGGCATGGAGCTTATTGGGTTATAATAACTGGGGTGCAAAGCAGGAGAGAAGAGAAAGTTGGGAGCTTTGAAAAACGAATAATGCTAAGAGGGGAGAGGTGGAGACATTAGCAGCACAGTGATTCCTGAATACAGATGTAAATGGTGATTTTGATATTATTAATAATTATTAATATATTGTTAACACTACTAATATACTTAGTAACTATTTTTGCTGATAATCAGTTTACATTATGCATTAGGCTGCTTCACAAACATAACAGAATAGCAGTTTTCTCACAAACAATATTATTGTATATTTCTCCTTAGACAACATCTGTCAAGCTTAAAAGTACAGAATAGCATTAGATACATTAAGTTAAATGTGGATACTCACACTTTTGAGCTACTTATGAATTTTTCAAAGGGAATGAAGAAACTGGAGTGGCTTTCAGAAAGCCAAGCCTCCTGACTCTTTAGTAGACTAACAGATGTTTGCTTCAGTCTTCATAAAGCAGATATTCTCTGTTGTATGACAGGGTATCATTGTCAACACCTTGGCTCAATTGATTTAAATAATGGACATTTATTATTCAACTTACATTAATATGAAATGGAAAAAAAAATTATAAAATCTTTCAAAGGCAGGATTGAAGAACTGAAACCAAACTGAAAAATAATAATAATTTTACCCCCTTTCATGTTTATCCAGAGTTGTAGCAAAGACCTGACTAAACTAGAGGAAGCCCATTTGTAAAGTATTTTCATGAAAGAGACAGAATCATCTTTGAGGTTATAGAATTTTTTCTCTTTGTTAAGAAGAGCCATATCTTGCCTTACTTTAAACTTTTCTACTTGTGTAAGTCTTTCAATGTGACTCTTTGTTTAACACTGAATCTCACATCAGAGACTTGACAAGTTGAGAGGTGAGTTATCTGGAGCAAAAAAAAATTAAGGTTGACAGAAGCAGTCCTCCCACACAGAATTAAGATAAGATCTCAAATTCTTAAGTTCTTAAGCTAATAGTTTTAAGGAGATATTTTTATCCATACCACGAATACTGAGTAGACTGTAGGAAAATTAGTTTTTCTTTCCCATGTTTGAGAGTCACTGTTTTTACAGAGATCTTGAATCTTTTTTTTTTTTTTTTTGGTTGTTGTTGAATTTGTCCTAAAGAGAGACATTGCTAAGATTCACAGTTGCTAGAAAGTAGGAGGCTATGGAAAATACACATTTTTTTTTGCCTTTTTCTAACCATCACTTACTAGTGCCTAAGAAGTAAAATAATATATACATTATAACAGGAACTGAGAGGAGAACTGGAGATTTATTTAAAATGCATTGGGTTGCATGTGGAAATGTATAATTGAAAAGGTAAAAAGCAAACAAATAAAAAGCAATAAAAGGTAGTCTTCAAATGCCAGATATGAGAAGGAAACTCTAATCCTCAGTAATAAACTAGAGTTGAAGTTGAAAGAGCAGGAATCACTCACCAGTTTAAAAACTGGACTCTCAACACTTGCTCAGAAACCTGAGCAGAGAAAATAGTCAGTGTGCATAGCAGAGAGCAGGAATGAGGCCTCCCGCATAAAGACTGATGCCTTATAGAAGTGGTTCTTTCTGTGAAACAAGAACTCAGATAATTTAAGCACTAGCAGTGAGACTGGCCGCAAAAGTTAAGTCATGCAGCCTGAATCTCTGGTCATTCTGAAAAGCCTTATGAGGTTTTAGTAAACTTCAAGCCTGCCAGTGTGAACATTACAAATGAAAACTGACCCTGCACTAGTAAAACCTAGATATCCAAACCATGGCAAGAAGGAAAACACTCTGATAAAGAAGAAAACCATGGCAGAGAAGGGAAAATGTTATGCTATACAGAAACCCAATAACCCTAGCATAGATTAAATTGTATTTAAAAGACTCTCTGATAAGCAATTAACTTGTATCATATATCTTTCTCTTCTACACTGAATCTCACATCAGAGACTTGACAAGTTGAGAGGTGAGTTATCTGGAGCAAAAAAAAATTAAGGTTGACAGAAGCAGTCCTCCCACACAGAATTAAGATAAGATCTCAAATTCTTAAGTTCTTAAGCTAATAGTTTTAAGGAGATATTTTTATCCATACCACGAATACTGAGTAGACTGTAGGAAAATTAGTTTTTCTTTCCCATGTTTGAGAGTCACTGTTTTTACAGAGATCTTGAATCTTTTTTTTTTTTTTTTTGGTTGTTGTTGAATTTGTCCTAAAGAGAGACATTGCTAAGATTCACAGTTGCTAGAAAGTAGGAGGCTATGGAAAATACACATTTTTTTTTGCCTTTTTCTAACCATCACTTACTAGTGCCTAAGAAGTAAAATAATATATACATTATAACAGGAACTGAGAGGAGAACTGGAGATTTATTTAAAATGCATTGGGTTGCATGTGGAAATGTATAATTGAAAAGGTAAAAAGCAAACAAATAAAAAGCAATAAAAGGTAGTCTTCAAATGCCAGATATGAGAAGGAAACTCTAATCCTCAGTAATAAACTAGAGTTGAAGTTGAAAGAGCAGGAATCACTCACCAGTTTAAAAAACTGGACTCTCAACACTTGCTCAGAAACCTGAGCAGAGAAAATAGTCAGTGTGCATAGCAGAGAGCAGGAATGAGGCCTCCCGCATAAAGACTGATGCCTTATAGAAGTGGTTCTTTCTGTGAAACAAGAACTCAGATAATTTAAGCACTAGCAGTGAGACTGGCCGCAAAAGTTAAGTCATGCAGCCTGAATCTCTGGTCATTCTGAAAAGCCTTATGAGGTTTTAGTAAACTTCAAGCCTGCCAGTGTGAACATTACAAATGAAAACTGACCCTGCACTAGTAAAACCTAGATATCCAAACCATGGCAAGAAGGAAAACACTCTGATAAAGAAGAAAACCATGGCAGAGAAGGGAAAATGTTATGCTATACAGAAACCCAATAACCCTAGCATAGATTAAATTGTATTTAAAAGACTCTCTGATAAGCAATTAACTTGTATCATATATCTTTCTCTTCTACACTCAATATCCAATTTTAAAGATCAAGAGTATAAATAGGAAAATGCCAGCATAACTCTAGATGTGAGGAAAACCTATCATATATGTCACATAGGTTTTGATGAATTGCTGCCATATGTAGTAAAGACAGTATATGATTAAGTGAAGTACTAACTTTAAAAGTTATAAACGACCAAATGTCACTAATACATCATGACCAAATAAAATATAACATATGAATACAAAGCTCATTTTATGTTGAAACAGCAATCAATGTAATTCTGACTAAAAATGAAAAAGAAGTCTATGTAATCTTCTTAATAGATGCAGGGAAAGTATTTGAAAACAATCAGTATTAATTCTCAATTAAAAGTAACCAATAAAAATTCTCAGAATAAGAAAAAGGGGAATTATTAGTCTGAAAAAGTGCATCTAAGAAAAATCTACAGCCAAAATCATAATTGAAAACTGAGTGATACTTTCTAAAATGAGTAGCAAGGGAAAGATGTCTATTCTCATAACATCTATTCAACTTTACACACTATCCAGTAAAATAAAGCAACAGAGATCATTAAAAATAACAAAGAAGGAAAGATCAATAAAAAATACACAGATTAGAAAAGAAGAATAAAATTTTATTGAATTTGATTCAATCATCTATACAAATAGATCCTACAGAATGTAGCAAAAAAAAAAAAAAAAAAAAACAAACCTACTTTTAACTTTAGGCCAATTGAAGCACACAATCTAAAATAGCTGTCTGCTCACACACATTTATCATTACTTGAAATATGATCTGTTTTTTGATGGACTGATTGGCTGATTGTCTGTCTAACCAAACTAGAAGATTAAACATGCCTGTAATAGCAAGAACACTGTTTTGTGCACGACTGGTTCCTTTATACCTAGAATAATGTCAGGACTGCCGTAGATACTAAGTGAATATTTGGTTAATGAATAAACTGAGTTAGGAAACACTCGAAAGAAGAAAACCATGGCAGAGAAGGGAAAATGTTATGCTATACAGAAACCCAATAACCCTAGCATAGATTAAATTGTATTTAAAAGACTCTCTGATAAGCAATTAACTTGTATCATATATCTTTCTCTTCTACACTCAATATCCAATTTTAAAGATCAAGAGTATAAATAGGAAAATGCCAGCATAACTCTAGATGTGAGGAAAACCTATCATATATGTCACATAGGTTTTGATGAATTGCTGCCATATGTAGTAAAGACAGTATATGATTAAGTGAAGTACTAACTTTAAAAGTTATAAACGACCAAATGTCACTAATACATCATGACCAAATAAAATATAACATATGAATACAAAGCTCATTTTATGTTGAAACAGCAATCAATGTAATTCTGACTAAAAATGAAAAAGAAGTCTATGTAATCTTCTTAATAGATGCAGGGAAAGTATTTGAAAACAATCAGTATTAATTCTCAATTAAAAGTAACCAATAAAAATTCTCAGAATAAGAAAAAGGGAATTATTAGTCTGAAAAAGTGCATCTAAGAAAAATCTACAGCCAAAATCATAATTGAAAACTGAGTGATACTTTCTAAAATGAGTAGAAAGGGGAAAGATGTCTATTCTCATAACATCTATTCAACTTTACACACTATCCAGTAAAATAAAGCAACAGAGATCATTAAAAATAACAAAGAAGGAAAGATCAATAAAAAATACACAGATTAGAAAAGAAGAATAAAATTTTATTGAATTTGATTCAATCATCTATACAAATAGATCCTACAGAATGTAGCAAAAAAAAAAAAAAAAAAAAAAACAAACCTACTTTTAACTTTAGGCCAATTGAAGCACACAATCTAAAATAGCTGTCTGCTCACACACATTTATCATTACTTGAAATATGATCTGTTTTTTGATGGACTGATTGGCTGATTGTCTGTCTAACCAAACTAGAAGATTAAACATGCCTGTAATAGCAAGAACACTGTTTTGTGCACGACTGGTTCCTTTATACCTAGAATAATGTCAGGACTGCCGTAGATACTAAGTGAATATTTGGTTAATGAATAAATAGATGTTGAAGGAGCAGAAGAGAGAAAATACTCTGCAATTGTCAGACAAAGCCATGGTGGAATGACTTGTGCTTATACTTTACAGATACATTCAAGATTTACAGGTAGGAAAATCGATGAGAACTTCCCAAGCAGTGAAAGAAGTCGGTGCCTTTGAAGCAAGAAAACACACATCTCTGCAATCCTTTGCACATGCTATCTACTTTGGAAGTCCATCAATAATCATAGTAGTGTTTTCCATGAAGATACCTCTCAAGTCTATATTCTACTTTCCACTACAAGGCAGCTTCCTCAGTATTTCCAGTTACATGGTTTTTCATCATCTTAAACTAACACTTTCTAGATTTATCCCTGTCTTTGTTCCTAAGGTGTCGATATTATCAGAGTTACCCTGTTGGCCTTTGCCTTCTTATCCTATGAGTTAACATTTTTGTCGATTTTTTTCTTATAATATCCTGTATTCTCTTCACCCCTACTGCCATATCCAGTCCTAATATGTCATGCTCTTGACTGCTTCCTCTGACACTAGACTCTTCCTTTTTAATTCATCCTTCTCAGTAGTGCAACATGATCAACCCTAAATTATACTTTTGGTATGTCATACAGTAAACTTCTGGAATTATCAACAATGCTTACTTTCAGAGTCATAGCCAATAGTCAAAGCCATCTGAACTTGGCACCAATTGACTTCCCTTTCTTCTTTTTTTGAAGTTTCAATTTTTCTCACGTTTGTTTTTCACTTGCAGTAGTCTATCGTTGTTCTGTTGTTCTTTGTTTAATGGTGCTCTCCATTCCTATTTAACCTATACTTTCTTTGAAACCTGTCTCACATCTTCCCCCTGCACACAACTTCCCTGACAAATCCATTGAAAAATATCTTCTGCATATTTTGAACATCATCTCTCTGATTCATTTGGAAAGTAATCATGTATTTCCATGGAATACATTTCCCTTCTTTTATAGGGAAACATTATTTAAATTTATTATTTCATTTTGCCTTTTAATTTCTCCTTTCTCTAAGAGGATTTTCAGTTCTTTCGGGGGCAGGGTTAAAATCAAGGTGTAAAGGAACCGAATGTGTAGTCTCAGATGCCTAGGTCATCTTGTACACTATTGCCAAATTAAACTTCATAAATAGGTTTGCCACCCACAGGATCACAAGATGTAACTGCAGTATATATTTACACATGCTATCTTTTCTGTCTAAAAGTTTATTTACTACTATTTTACATATAAAATTCCCTCTGAGCCTTTAAAGGTTCACTTAGGCGCAGACTCATTTCAATTAAAATGTCAGTAACTTCTCTGTGGAATATTTGCTACTACTTCTTTATTGTTAGCTCAGAACCAGAAAGTTCTTTTTTGTTATAGCCATTGTTGAACAAAGATTTTGATTTGCAGGAATTAAGAACATAGGCTTCAGAGTTAAATTAGGATTCAAAATTTTGTTTGCCCCTTTATTGCCTTTATGAGCAAGAACAATTAGGTGTGATCATATGTGGCACTCACTTCACTGCCTAAAAATAACTGTGAGTAAATGAAACCAAAATGCCTTGTTTTTGTCATCCTATAGATTCACAAAAAGAAAATGGATATCCAGTCCTAATATGTCATGCTCTTGACTGCTTCCTCTGACACTAGACTCTTCCTTTTTAATTCATCCTTCTCAGTAGTGCAACATGATCAACCCTAAATTATACTTTTGGTATGTCATACAGTAAACTTCTGGAATTATCAACAATGCTTACTTTCAGAGTCATAGCCAATAGTCAAAGCCATCTGAACTTGGCACCAATTGACTTCCCTTTCTTCTTTTTTTGAAGTTTCAATTTTTCTCACGTTTGTTTTTCACTTGCAGTAGTCTATCGTTGTTCTGTTGTTCTTTGTTTAATGGTGCTCTCCATTCCTATTTAACCTATACTTTCTTTGAAACCTGTCTCACATCTTCCCCCTGCACACAACTTCCCTGACAAATCCATTGAAAAATATCTTCTGCATATTTTGAACATCATCTCTCTGATTCATTTGGAAAGTAATCATGTATTTCCATGGAATACATTTCCCTTCTTTTATAGGGAAACATTATTTAAATTTATTATTTCATTTTGCCTTTTAATTTCTCCTTTCTCTAAGAGGATTTTCAGTTCTTTCGGGGGCAGGGTTAAAATCAAGGTGTAAAGGAACCGAATGTGTAGTCTCAGATGCCTAGGTCATCTTGTACACTATTGCCAAATTAAACTTCATAAATAGGTTTGCCACCCACAGGATCACAAGATGTAACTGCAGTATATATTTACACATGCTATCTTTTCTGTCTAAAAGTTTATTTACTACTATTTTACATATAAAATTCCCTCTGAGCCTTTAAAGGTTCACTTAGGCGCAGACTCATTTCAATTAAAATGTCAGTAACTTCTCTGTGGAATATTTGCTACTACTTCTTTATTGTTAGCTCAGAACCAGAAAGTTCTTTTTTGTTATAGCCATTGTTGAACAAAGATTTTGATTTGCAGGAATTAAGAACATAGGCTTCAGAGTTAAATTAGGATTCAAAATTTTGTTTGCCCCTTTATTGCCTTTATGAGCAAGAACAATTAGGTGTGATCATATGTGGCACTCACTTCACTGCCTAAAAATAACTGTGAGTAAATGAAACCAAAATGCCTTGTTTTTGTCATCCTATAGATTCACAAAAAGAAAATGGATAGATTCTTTGATTTTTCTTGTTTTGTTAAGTTTAAAAGGTGTGTGTAACCATATACAAACTGAGTAAGAAGTGGCCGGAGAAGATGTTGCAGATTAGGGCAGCTACTCTAATTAATTCTTCAGGGAAATCCCTCTCACTTTTGTTTTACATAATTTTACTTTGATTAAATTTTGTAGCTTTTCTCTTGTCTTTTATTTGCTTATCTGATAGCAACGTGTGGTCATTTTCTTTGCCTTTTGAGGTCTCTAGTTGTTATTTTCTTTCATTACAAAACTTTCTTATAAAAAGAGTATCAAAATACATATTCATACTTAATGTTAGAGGAACAAAAACTGGAATAGTTTTATTCACCTGGCAGCTATCTTGCCATTAAACATTTATTTTCCTAGAATATGCCAACATAGATAATGTTATCACATTTTATTTTTTGTCATATAATCTCTTTATCTTTTGAGAAATAAACTGCCAACTTCTGTTATCCTAGGTAATACTGGTTTCTTCTAAGCATGGACAGCTCTAAAAATATTTAACAACACAATAAATATTATTAACTGAAAGAGGAATACTTCACACAGCAAATTTAGTTTGAGAGACTTTATTATATTTGTCATTTGGAATGCTTCTGCCTTCTAATAACAAAAGCCCTGACTCAAGATGACAAACCATAAGGAAAATGTATTATCACTGTAATAGGAAGTCTTGATTCATGATGGGTGTCTTGGTTGATTTATTGGCACAGCCATATGATCAGCTATACCAGTTGTTTTTTATTTATTTATTTTTTTAATTTCTGGTCTTGCCACGGCAAACAGTTGCTGATGGATGCAACATTTCCAGCCATCAAATCCAAAAAGAATAACAAAAAGAAAACAAAGAGATCATTTTTTCCTTCATTTTCTCCTAAGAAATAGGAAAATTCTCAGAACCCACTGACCAAAATATCTCCTCTCCCATACCTCATTGGTGAGATTTTTTACCTTATAAACATTTCTGGACCAATCAAGTTCACTCCTTGCTCTGCAACAGGCAAAGTTCCCAAGGCCAGTTTCATAGTCATGCAGGCTATGCAACAACACAAGAACCTGAACTTGGAAGAGTTCATTCTTAGGTTAATATGCTGTTAATATCATCTTGGAAGTCTTAATAATTTTTAAATGAGAGATCTGTGTTTCATTTACATTGAACCTCCCAATATTATGTGACTGATTCTCCATAGTCCCTTGAATCTCACTTTTGTTTTACATAATTTTACTTTGATTAAATTTTGTAGCTTTTCTCTTGTCTTTTATTTGCTTATCTGATAGCAACGTGTGGTCATTTTCTTTGCCTTTTGAGGTCTCTAGTTGTTATTTTCTTTCATTACAAAACTTTCTTATAAAAAGAGTATCAAAATACATATTCATACTTAATGTTAGAGGAACAAAACTGGAATAGTTTTATTCACCTGGCAGCTATCTTGCCATTAAACATTTATTTTCCTAGAATATGCCAACATAGATAATGTTATCACATTTTATTTTTTGTCATATAATCTCTTTATCTTTTGAGAAATAAACTGCCAACTTCTGTTATCCTAGGTAATACTGGTTTCTTCTAAGCATGGACAGCTCTAAAAATATTTAACAACACAATAAATATTATTAACTGAAAGAGGAATACTTCACACAGCAAATTTAGTTTGAGAGACTTTATTATATTTGTCATTTGGAATGCTTCTGCCTTCTAATAACAAAAGCCCTGACTCAAGATGACAAACCATAAGGAAAATGTATTATCACTGTAATAGGAAGTCTTGATTCATGATGGGTGTCTTGGTTGATTTATTGGCACAGCCATATGATCAGCTATACCAGTTGTTTTTTATTTATTTATTTTTTTAATTTCTGGTCTTGCCACGGCAAACAGTTGCTGATGGATGCAACATTTCCAGCCATCAAATCCAAAAAGAATAACAAAAAGAAAACAAAGAGATCATTTTTTCCTTCATTTTCTCCTAAGAAATAGGAAAATTCTCAGAACCCACTGACCAAAATATCTCCTCTCCCATACCTCATTGGTGAGATTTTTTACCTTATAAACATTTCTGGACCAATCAAGTTCACTCCTTGCTCTGCAACAGGCAAAGTTCCCAAGGCCAGTTTCATAGTCATGCAGGCTATGCAACAACACAAGAACCTGAACTTGGAAGAGTTCATTCTTAGGTTAATATGCTGTTAATATCATCTTGGAAGTCTTAATAATTTTT
The DNA here is from genome assembly GCA_022376925.1 of Tragulus kanchil. Lineage (NCBI taxonomy): Eukaryota > Metazoa > Chordata > Mammalia > Artiodactyla > Tragulidae > Tragulus > Tragulus kanchil. The sequence continues at coordinate 25,256,007 of JAIOJX010000004.1, forward strand.
AAATGAGAGATCTGTGTTTCATTTACATTGAACCTCCCAATATTATGTGACTGATTCTCCATAGTCCCTTGAAGTAATTAGCTATATAGAGGCAGAGAGGGGTAGTGCTTCTAAGTCTCCAAAAAAAGAGATTCTGTTGGAGGGATGCTGGTCAGACCTCCAACAGGTTTTATTCCATTTATTATTTGACATTAAAATGGTTATACTCCATCCTAAATCATCAAGAGAAACAACAGTAAAATGGCCAGTACTTCTCATACTAGAAAATTGCTTCCTCAGGTTAAAGAAGCCACTGAGTAGAAATTAGAAATTGGTGGTGTAGTGGGAGATTTAAAGGGAAGTGATTAAGAATGAAAATGTTTCTTCTTACATCGTTGCTTTTGACATCACCCCCAGATCATAGCTGACCTGCCTGATGAGAGACTGATTCTCCTCCACTGATACTTATTAAAATTATCCAAACTTAACACGTTACCCACTTTTGACTTATGTACACACAAATACACACATTAAAATTTTTTCAGTGCCTCTTATTACAAAAGAAAAGCAGAAGATCCTTAACCAATATTACAAGGGCCAACATAGCTCTGCCCTCTACCTCTCTTACATCATGTAGCATTTCTTGCTACTTCAGTCTCTCATCTCTGACCACCTGGGTTTTTCAATTTCCTTAAAGCTCCATGTTGTCTGCAACAGAGGAAGCTTTGTCAAGCTATTTTGCCTGCTTCCACTTTCCTCTTGTCCTGTTTGTCACAGTGAACTTTTATTCATACTTAGTATCAAATTTGGGGTCATTTCCTCAGAAAACCTTCCCTACATCCAATTCCAGATCCAGATGTTTTGTTATGGAGCCTATTAAATTATATTACTTTCTTTCAAAGCTGGTATCTCAGTTCACATGCACACTGTTATCAGTATCTGCAATTTGTAGATTAATACTAAGAAAACTTAAACCTAAGAGATTAAGAATAGTAATAAAAGTCAGCCTCATGAAGTTTTTCAAAACTTGGCTTGCAACAGGCAAAGTTCCCAAGGCCAGTTTCATAGTCATGCAGGCTATGCAACAACACAAGAACCTGAACTTGGAAGAGTTCATTCTTAGGTTAATATGCTGTTAATATCATCTTGGAAGTCTTAATAATTTTTAAATGAGAGATCTGTGTTTCATTTACATTGAACCTCCCAATATTATGTGACTGATTCTCCATAGTCCCTTGAAGTAATTAGCTATATAGAGGCAGAGAGGGGTAGTGCTTCTAAGTCTCCAAAAGAGATTCTGTTGGAGGGATGCTGGTCAGACCTCCAACAGGTTTTATTCCATTTATTATTTGACATTAAAATGGTTATACTCCATCCTAAATCATCAAGAGAAACAACAGTAAAATGGCCAGTACTTCTCATACTAGAAAATTGCTTCCTCAGGTTAAAGAAGCCACTGAGTAGAAATTAGAAATTGGTGGTGTAGTGGGAGATTTAAAGGGAAGTGATTAAGAATGAAAATGTTTCTTCTTACATCGTTGCTTTTGACATCACCCCCAGATCATAGCTGACCTGCCTGATGAGAGACTGATTCTCCTCCACTGATACTTATTAAAATTATCCAAACTTAACACGTTACCCACTTTTGACTTATGTACACACAAATACACACATTAAAATTTTTTCAGTGCCTCTTATTACAAAAGAAAAGCAGAAGATCCTTAACCAATATTACAAGGGCCAACATAGCTCTGCCCTCTACCTCTCTTACATCATGTAGCATTTCTTGCTACTTCAGTCTCTCATCTCTGACCACCTGGGTTTTTCAATTTCCTTAAAGCTCCATGTTGTCTGCAACAGAGGAAGCTTTGTCAAGCTATTTTGCCTGCTTCCACTTTCCTCTTGTCCTGTTTGTCACAGTGAACTTTTATTCATACTTAGTATCAAATTTGGGGTCATTTCCTCAGAAAACCTTCCCTACATCCAATTCCAGATCCAGATGTTTTGTTATGGAGCCTATTAAATTATATTACTTTCTTTCAAAGCTGGTATCTCAGTTCACATGCACACTGTTATCAGTATCTGCAATTTGTAGATTAATACTAAGAAAACTTAAACCTAAGAGATTAAGAATAGTAATAAAAGTCAGCCTCATGAAGTTTTTTCAAAACTTGGCTTGGATCATCTTAGAACCACTAATGGGTAATATGCAAAGAAAGAATTGAGTCACAGCCATAATCAGACATTTTGTTTGTTGAGAATATGAGTTAGATTAACTAACCTTCATAATTACATTTAACTTGTGTGTGTATTCACTCAAACATACAGTTTTTGAGTCACCTACAGAATTGCCTATTTTGATTTAGCAGGAAAGCAGAAACAATATTTGAATACCCTGATTCAATGACAGATCTGTGTTCTTTTGTTTAAATTATTTCTGAGGTGCCTTGAAGATTATTTTAATATCTAAACTTTAACCTAATTATTTCATTAAGTGCTGTCCAATCATTTTGCTGGCTTTTGAATCTTCTTACATTTGCTTAACAAATTTGAACACTGAAGTATTATGCTAATGAACCTGGTGGGCTTGAGATGCTTCCTAATGAAGTCTAGACGACAGGTTTTTATTTTTCTCATTTGGTTGTCCTTCAGTAAAGACATTAAAGAAAACTTTAAATTTATATTGTCATTTTGCCTTTTTCCAAGTGTTACCAATATATTCAGTGATCTGATTACTCATTAAAGACCTAGACTTACAAAGGGAGCTACAGACTTAAAAACACCATGTGTGTATGAGTGCATGTATATATTTCTGTATGTCTGCATCTATCTATATACAGATTGATCCATACATAAACACACACATAAGCAAAAAAGAAAAGCAGAAGATCCTTAACCACTATTACAAGGGCCAACATAGCTCTGCCCTCTACCTCTCTTACATCATGTAGCATTTCTTGCTACTTCAGTCTCATCTCTGACCACCTGGGTTTTCAATTTCCTTAAAGCTCCATGTTGTCTGCAACAGAGGAAGCTTTGTCAAGCTATTTTGCCTGCTTCCACTTTCCTCTTGTCCTGTTTGTCACAGTGAACTTTTATTCATACTTAGTATCAAATTTGGGGTCATTTCCTCAGAAAACCTTCCCTACATCCAATTCCAGATCCAGATGTTTTGTTATGGAGCCTATTAAATTATATTACTTTCTTTCAAAGCTGGTATCTCAGTTCACATGCACACTGTTATCAGTATCTGCAATTTGTAGATTAATACTAAGAAAACTTAAACCTAAGAGATTAAGAATAGTAATAAAAGTCAGCCTCATGAAGTTTTTTCAAAACTTGGCTTGGATCATCTTAGAACCACTAATGGGTAATATGCAAAGAAAGAATTGAGTCACAGCCATAATCAGACATTTTGTTTGTTGAGAATATGAGTTAGATTAACTAACCTTCATAATTACATTTAACTTGTGTGTGTATTCACTCAAACATACAGTTTTTGAGTCACCTACAGAATTGCCTATTTTGATTTAGCAGGAAAGCAGAAACAATATTTGAATACCCTGATTCAATGACAGATCTGTGTTCTTTTGTTTAAATTATTTCTGAGGTGCCTTGAAGATTATTTTAATATCTAAACTTTAACCTAATTATTTCATTAAGTGCTGTCCAATCATTTTGCTGGCTTTTGAATCTTCTTACATTTGCTTAACAAATTTGAACACTGAAGTATTATGCTAATGAACCTGGTGGGCTTGAGATGCTTCCTAATGAAGTCTAGACGACAGGTTTTTATTTTTCTCATTTGGTTGTCCTTCAGTAAAGACATTAAAGAAAACTTTAAATTTATATTGTCATTTTGCCTTTTTCCAAGTGTTACCAATATATTCAGTGATCTGATTACTCATTAAAGACCTAGACTTACAAAGGGAGCTACAGACTTAAAAACACCATGTGTGTATGAGTGCATGTATATATTTCTGTATGTCTGCATCTATCTATATACAGATTGATCCATACATAAACACACACATAAGCAACTACATTGTTTTTTAAGAACTTAATTATACCATATCCATTTATTCATTCACTGAATATCTGTTGACTCTCTACTATGAGCACAGGTACTCATCTAAACAGTAGAGTAACGAACCAAATAGATAAAGTGGGACTGTCATTTAGCTTACATCCTAGTAATAAAGACAGATAATGACAAAAATAGATAAATAGAATTTGTTCATATATTTCACATACTAGTAAGCACTGTGAAGATAATGTAGGGTTAGAGAATGATTGAGATAGGGAAGAGAGTTTGTACTTTAGGGAGTTATGGGAGATCTATCAGAAAATATGATATTTGGGCTGTGACCAAAATGACTAGAAGGAAAGAGTAAGTAAATAGCTCAGAGTAAATTTAATTTAACCTTGAAGTAAGAATTGAGTTCACCTTTATATAGCTTGAAACTTTAGTTGGTTAAAGCATGTGTTCTAAATCTAAAATTATTGGGCTTGTTCTGTTTTTATTTCCTGCTTTGTGATTGCGTGAAAGGGGAACATCTGGCTATTACTAAGAAAGTCAAGGACTCTTCATCCTCAGATGACATTTTTGTCCTGCTTGCCTCTGATTGACTATGCTGTCTTGTTCAAATTACTTAACATCTTGGATGCTGTTTTAAGCATTACTTAAAAGTTTGTTTGTTTTTAAGAACAGTCATTCCTGTCCTGTTTTCTAGCTGGAAGATAAATTGGTAAGACAAATTTTTTTTCAATTAATTTTAAGTGCTGTCCAATCATTTTGCTGGCTTTTGAATCTTCTTACATTTGCTTAACAAATTTGAACACTGAAGTATTATGCTAATGAACCTGGTGGGCTTGAGATGCTTCCTAATGAAGTCTAGACGACGGGTTTTTTATTTTTCTCATTTGGTTGTCCTTCAGTAAAGACATTAAAGAAAACTTTAAATTTATATTGTCATTTTGCCTTTTTCCAAGTGTTACCAATATATTCAGTGATCTGATTACTCATTAAAGACCTAGACTTACAAAGGGAGCTACAGACTTAAAAACACCATGTGTGTATGAGTGCATGTATATATTTCTGTATGTCTGCATCTATCTATATACAGATTGATCCATACATAAACACACACATAAGCAACTACATTGTTTTTTAAGAACTTAATTATACCATATCCATTTATTCATTCACTGAATATCTGTTGACTCTCTACTATGAGCACAGGTACTCATCTAAACAGTAGAGTAACGAACCAAATAGATAAAGTGGGACTGTCATTTAGCTTACATCCTAGTAATAAAGACAGATAATGACAAAAATAGATAAATAGAATTTGTTCATATATTTCACATACTAGTAAGCACTGTGAAGATAATGTAGGGTTAGAGAATGATTGAGATAGGGAAGAGAGTTTGTACTTTAGGGAGTTATGGGAGATCTATCAGAAAATATGATATTTGGGCTGTGACCAAAATGACTAGAAGGAAAGAGTAAGTAAATAGCTCAGAGTAAATTTAATTTAACCTTGAAGTAAGAATTGAGTTCACCTTTATATAGCTTGAAACTTTAGTTGGTTAAAGCATGTGTTCTAAATCTAAAATTATTGGGCTTGTTCTGTTTTTATTTCCTGCTTTGTGATTGCGTGAAAGGGGAACATCTGGCTATTACTAAGAAAGTCAAGGACTCTTCATCCTCAGATGACATTTTTGTCCTGCTTGCCTCTGATTGACTATGCTGTCTTGTTCAAATTACTTAACATCTTGGATGCTGTTTTAAGCATTACTTAAAAGTTTGTTTGTTTTTAAGAACAGTCATTCCTGTCCTGTTTTCTAGCTGGAAGATAAATTGGTAAGACAAACTGTTTAACTGTATAGGGTGATATTTAAGGAAAAGTTTTGGGAACTGGATTTGTAACTCAATATCTATGAAAGCTTAGGTAAATTACTTAGCATTTATGAATCTCAGTTTCTGATTTGCAAATTATGGAATAATAGAATTCACATCAGAGTTATTATGAGACTGACAGGAGATAATTTATGGAAAATACCTGGCACATAGGAAATACTCTGAATAAATCTTAGATGTTATCACTCTTATTTTAATCAAAAAAAGGAGTTACCCTGAAAGTTCTTTGCAAATGAAAGAAACTCTATAAACAGAGGCTATAATTATGCGTTCGGTAAGTAGTCACACAGTAATTATTGGATAGTGGCTTTTAGCATTTTGCTAAGGAATAGTCTTTATTTTATTTATTTATTTTTTGCTTAATTTATGACATATTTTGAGTAGAGGATTGGGTTGTTTTCCAACCATTATAATTTGCCATAATTCATCACTGTTTTTTAGAAAATTCTGTCCAGAAATAGCTTTTTCACTTGGGATACTGGACATGTAATAAGTCAGCATATTTATTATCTCCAGGGAGGTCAGTATTCCTTATCCTCTTGTGGAGGAATGAATGTTTTCATCTGACACTCTAGTCTTAAAAGAGACAAGTATTCCCTCCTTATACACAATGTACAAGGTGAATGAAGATAAATGGAGACAGTTGTTAGATACTCAGAGGAATAAGTACAGTCAGAATAAAAGGGTCACTTCCATTTCTAAGCTTAAGAAAGCTAACAAGGCCATAGTGAGTAATTATATACTGAAGGAAAGGTGCAATTATTAATGGCACTGTCTCACTTTTAGCATTTTAATTGTCTGCCAGAAGACTATCCAAAGATACTGCATTATATTCTTTAGTTTTTACTTCTTTGCCTACTGAAGCTTTTATAATGATTTACATTAGTAATAGGCTTTCTCCAGTTCACTTAATTTAATCATCCTCATTTTATTCTGCCTTTGATGGAAAGCAATTAAAGAGAACATTAAAGAGAGTTCCTCCAAATGACAGCCCGCACCTAATAGACCCAGGTGTATGATAGTACATACCTCTCGGCTATGCAGTTGCTCTAGACGTTCTGACCATAAGGTAAGCACCATAGATTACAGCCCTACACTAAAGCAGGAAAACAATCTCATTTTGCAACAATAGGAAGACTAACAAAATAAAAGCAAACGTTTCTCAGACACTCACTCTGTACCATGTTCTGGGCTAATCTATGTGAATTTCCTCACTTGATCCTTATTTCCAAACTCTGAGAAAGGAATGTGTATAATCATTATACTATAAATGGGAAAACAGGCCTAGAGTGGTAAGGCAAGTTACCATGGCCAAGTAGCCAACGAGTTAGCACACATCCAAATTCAGGAGCCTGGGCTATTCTTAGGAACAACACTCTTAACCACCATTATATCTAAGCCAATATAAGTCAGATGATGTTACTCTGTTATGTACAACTCTCCAGAATATTCTCTTCAAACTTCACAATGTCTAGCTTCAATGCCTGAAACTCTCTTTTCCCCGGGTATTCATATATTTTCACTCCCTCGTTTCATTCAGCTCCATACTCAACATGCCACGTAAAAATAGAAGCTCCTGCTACTCTTATCTATTAGACTATCTTTTTCTTCAGATTTTTTTTCACTGCTCAACACCATATATTACCTATTTGTTTATAAATGTTCTTTCACTGTTCCTTATAATGTTGACTACAGAGAATTATGTTAAAACACTGTAGAGTTCAATAAATATTTGATAGATGAAGAAATTTATGAACAGATATTAAATAATAAGTAGATGAGTAATATAATATTAAACACAGTGCCTAGCATAGTGAAAGCATTCAATAGAGGTTGTTTCATTTTTTATGAAAAATTCTAATAATAATAATTATTTTTATCAAAATGATCAAAAATGATAAGATGAAATATACTAAAGGGTAAATAAAAATCCACTATCTTCAGTTCCTCTGAAGAGATCTAAACCACTGAGGTAGTAGATCAAATAACAGATATAATCTTGCTGCACCCCCTGAAAAGTGAACATTTATCCAATCAATGTAATGACTGCAAAAAGAGAGTTCACTAATAACATATTTTTTAGAACCCCAAGGTTGGTATGATAGTACATACCTCTCGGCTATGCAGTTGCTCTAGACGTTCTGACCATAAGGTAAGCACCATAGATTACAGCCCTACACTAAAGCAGGAAAACAATCTCATTTTGCAACAATAGGAAGACTAACAAAATAAAAGCAAACGTTTCTCAGACACTCACTCTGTACCATGTTCTGGGCTAATCTATGTGAATTTCCTCACTTGATCCTTATTTCCAAACTCTGAGAAAGGAATGTGTATAATCATTATACTATAAATGGGAAAACAGGCCTAGAGTGGTAAGGCAAGTTACCATGGCCAAGTAGCCAACGAGTTAGCACACATCCAAATTCAGGAGCCTGGGCTATTCTTAGGAACAACACTCTTAACCACCATTATATCTAAGCCAATATAAGTCAGATGATGTTACTCTGTTATGTACAACTCTCCAGAATATTCTCTTCAAACTTCACAATGTCTAGCTTCAATGCCTGAAACTCTCTTTTCCCCGGGTATTCATATATTTTCACTCCCTCGTTTCATTCAGCTCCATACTCAACATGCCACGTAAAAATAGAAGCTCCTGCTACTCTTATCTATTAGACTATCTTTTTCTTCAGATTTTTTTTCACTGCTCAACACCATATATTACCTATTTGTTTATAAATGTTCTTTCACTGTTCCTTATAATGTTGACTACAGAGAATTATGTTAAAACACTGTAGAGTTCAATAAATATTTGATAGATGAAGAAATTTATGAACAGATATTAAATAATAAGTAGATGAGTAATATAATATTAAACACAGTGCCTAGCATAGTGAAAGCATTCAATAGAGGTTGTTTCATTTTTTATGAAAAATTCTAATAATAATAATTATTTTTATCAAAATGATCAAAAATGATAAGATGAAATATACTAAAGGGTAAATAAAAATCCACTATCTTCAGTTCCTCTGAAGAGATCTAAACCACTGAGGTAGTAGATCAAATAACAGATATAATCTTGCTGAAGAAAAGGAACACCTCCTCATTCTCCTGGAAAAGGAAGAAAATATATCCCAAGTTGAATCTATTTTTTAATCAGTAATTAATGGTCAGTTCCAAATTCACATCGTAAACCCTAGGTGCAGAAAGAAACAACACATATAAAATAATTTTCCCTGGAGTGAATTTTAAAATTTGAAATACATCAGCTCTAGTTAAAAATATATTACAGTTTATTTTGATGCATGTATATATTAGGTCATATGATTAAATAAGATAATATAAACTAAAATATAGAGGCATTCATATGCATTTGTTATATATTTTCAATTCCTATATTATTGAAGAACTGATTAATCAACTTAAACACAGAGAAAGGTAAAGAACTTAACTAATTTACTAAAAATGATGTTCACATTCTGTAGTTTAGGATGACCACACTGTTTATTCCATGGATTACTCTTTAATGATCTTTTGCTAAACACAGTGCCAATTGATGGCATAGAATTATTTTTTATAGCTCTCCTAAACTGACTGTAGATATTAGGTTATCAAAATTCTCTTAAGGATACATGTAAAACTCATAGATCATCTTAATCATTAAGCAATAAAGAAGTATTTTTAGAGAAAGATGAATAGAATGTCTCTAGCAACATACCAAATTGGGAGAAACAATTATATAATTAACTTGTAGACTCTGGCAATGCTTTGGTAAACAGTGCTAGCATCAGCCTTCTGTTTCTATCATATATGTCATTTGTATAGGACCCAGATGGCCATAGCTACCTGACTGATACATCTACTACTTCAACAGGGGCAGAAGAAGTTTCTAGTTGCCAGATTTCTGCTATGTTATTCATAACTGATACTTGTAGAGATGGATTCTGAGAGTAAATCCCTGTAATACTTCACTATATTTTAGGAAATCTGAGACCAAGTTAAACTCCTTCCTTGGTCTTTATTGATGGTAATAGCTAAGGGATACAGAGCTTGTTGCTTCTATACAGATAAAGCAAGTCAATAGTGTAATAAAAAGTCAAGATATATATGAAACAAGCAATGGAGTCAACCCCAAGGTGTGGATTCCCTGTGTCCAGTTAAAATGAAAGCCTAGAGGAACTCTGTATTTTTGCTGATTTAATTATATGTTAGCCTAGTATATTTTAAATCACTATCCCTTTTTTTTTTTTTTTTGCCTAAACTAGTTTGAGTTATATTTCTTTACTTACAACCAAATAAGTTGTAATTAATATTGTTAGAACTACTGTTTACCTGCTCATATCAAAAAGTACAATTGACACTTATAAGCATTATCAAGAAAGGAATTTGAAGTGGAAAGAAATAAAACCATTTTTTTGTCAAATAAAGAAATCATCTATAGTCTTGATCAATAATCACAACAGATTATTAACAGTTAAAATTATCAGCCACTAAACTAAGTGGTAAAAACAATCAAGAAACTGGCATATGAAAATAGAAGTAAAAGCATAAAATACTTTGAGTAAGAAAAGATAAGGATTGAAATGGGAAATAATTAATAATTTTAACATTTTAAAGGGAAGCATAGGCTTCTCTTGGCATAATTAATCTGTAGAGGGCAAACTTAAACACACTAAGAAAACAATTGGAACCAAATCCGTTATGCATTATTACAAGTGAATAGAGTGGATAGGCTATGTTGTCATAAAGACCTATATATGTTTCTATTAATGACTGTAGATATTAGGTTAAAACTCAATAAAAATCATCTTAATCATTAAGCAATAAAGAAGTATTTTTAGAGAAAGATGAATAGAATGTCTCTAGCAACATACCAAATTGGGAGAAACAATTATATAATTAACTTGTAGACTCTGGCAATGCTTTGGTAAACAGTGCTAGCATCAGCCTTCTGTTTCTATCATATATGTCATTTGTATAGGACCCAGATGGCCATAGCTACCTGACTGATACATCTACTACTTCAACAGGGGCAGAAGAAGTTTCTAGTTGCCAGATTTCTGCTATGTTATTCATAACTGATACTTGTAGAGATGGATTCTGAGAGTAAATCCCTGTAATACTTCACTATATTTTAGGAAATCTGAGACCAAGTTAAACTCCTTCCTTGGTCTTTATTGATGGTAATAGCTAAGGGATACAGAGCTTGTTGCTTCTATACAGATAAAGCAAGTCAATAGTGTAATAAAAAGTCAAGATATATATGAAACAAGCAATGGAGTCAACCCCAAGGTGTGGATTCCCTGTGTCCAGTTAAAATGAAAGCCTAGAGGAACTCTGTATTTTTGCTGATTTAATTATATGTTAGCCTAGTATATTTTAAATCACTATCCCTTTTTTTTTTTTTTTTGCCTAAACTAGTTTGAGTTATATTTCTTTACTTACAACCAAATAAGTTGTAATTAATATTGTTAGAACTACTGTTTACCTGCTCATATCAAAAAGTACAATTGACACTTATAAGCATTATCAAGAAAGGAATTTGAAGTGGAAAGAAATAAAACCATTTTTTTGTCAAATAAAGAAATCATCTATAGTCTTGATCAATAATCACAACAGATTATTAACAGTTAAAATTATCAGCCACTAAACTAAGTGGTAAAAACAATCAAGAAACTGGCATATGAAAATAGAAGTAAAAGCATAAAATACTTTGAGTAAGAAAAGATAAGGATTGAAATGGGAAATAATTAATAATTTTAACATTTTAAAGGGAAGCATAGGCTTCTCTTGGCATAATTAATCTGTAGAGGGCAAAAACTTAAACACACTAAGAAAAACAATTGGAACCAAATCCGTTATGCATTATTACAAGTGAATAGAGTGGATAGGCTATGTTGTCATAAAGACCTATATATGTTTCTATTAAGCATATGGGATTATAGAAGTGCGGAGAAGCCTCCTCCAAGAAAATTGCTAGGAATCTGTATGTCTAAATCTAGCTTCCATTCCTTATGTCTCCTTTCATTCTTTCAAATATAAACCTAAACTGATTCACTGTTTCTTTGCTCTGATGTCCCTAAGGTAGTCACAGAGCACCTTTTCAACAACTGATTCTATTTGAAGAGAAAGATGGTGTCAGGAGAGCTTCATACAGGAGGCATAATTTCCCTTAACCCACCCTTTTCTTCCAGTGGAGTTAGTCAGCTCTTATTGTGAGCTGTAGCTCAGTCTCGACTCTTAGTCATTGTACTGCAATGATCTGTTGATTCTTGGCATTCCCCATCAGCCTGAGAGCAGCTGGAGACCAATGACCAAGTTGCCTCCATCTTTAAATTCTCAATGGTGAACAGACTGTGTGCCACATTGTAAGGGATCAACAAACTTTGGGTAAATTGAGAAAAATTGTGCCATCACTCCCAGAAGCATTCTCTATAACTCTCCATTATAACACCTAACATATTATAATTTATTTTCCATGAATCTATAAAGAGAAAGCTTCTCATTTTATTCATGTTTTTAATCTTTGTTGTTTAGTACATAGTAGGTATTTAAAATATTGTTGCATGTGTGAGTGAACTAAATGAGTGAACAGGCAAGTTACTGAATATTAAATGTGGTGAAATGAAGGAAAAATGATTATTGACCTTTTGGGCATGAGAATTGAAAGGATGGCTGGGGTAGTAGATAACACATATCTTGTTGGAAAATATTCAGTTTAGATGCAATAGGAAATCCAGGACAGGAAATCCAGCCCAAAATCATTTGTCCTCACTCTACTGTGGTTCAGTTACATTCTGGAAGTTTTTCTCTTTGACTTTACTTATGTGATTCATCCACCTGGAATAATCCTACTTTTTCAACTCTCTTGTCTTTCCCTCTAAGTCCTCTTTGCCCTTCAAGATCCTATTCAGATTTCATATCCTTCCAAATTTAACCCCATCTCTGCCAAATGGCATGCAGGACTCCATCTGAACTGCTTTATATTTCAGATAGACCTTGACACAGTCCACTCTATATTATTATGTTTATTTGTACAATTTTTGTCTTCTTCAGTACATTTTGATGCCTTGAAAAGCTTTTTTTTTAAATTTATTAAAATGTTATTTGTTATTCAATTTTTCTGTATGTCTAAATCTAGCTTCCATTCCTTATGTCTCCTTTCATTCTTTCAAATATAAACCTAAACTGATTCACTGTTTCTTTGCTCTGATGTCCCTAAGGTAGTCACAGAGCACCTTTTCAACAACTGATTCTATTTGAAGAGAAAGATGGTGTCAGGAGAGCTTCATACAGGAGGCATAATTTCCCTTAACCCACCCTTTTCTTCCAGTGGAGTTAGTCAGCTCTTATTGTGAGCTGTAGCTCAGTCTCGACTCTTAGTCATTGTACTGCAATGATCTGTTGATTCTTGGCATTCCCCATCAGCCTGAGAGCAGCTGGAGACCAATGACCAAGTTGCCTCCATCTTTAAATTCTCAATGGTGAACAGACTGTGTGCCACATTGTAAGGGATCAACAAACTTTGGGTAAATTGAGAAAAATTGTGCCATCACTCCCAGAAGCATTCTCTATAACTCTCCATTATAACACCTAACATATTATAATTTATTTTCCATGAATCTATAAAGAGAAAGCTTCTCATTTTATTCATGTTTTTAATCTTTGTTGTTTAGTACATAGTAGGTATTTAAAATATTGTTGCATGTGTGAGTGAACTAAATGAGTGAACAGGCAAGTTACTGAATATTAAATGTGGTGAAATGAAGGAAAAATGATTATTGACCTTTTGGGCATGAGAATTGAAAGGATGGCTGGGGTAGTAGATAACACATATCTTGTTGGAAAATATTCAGTTTAGATGCAATAGGAAATCCAGGACAGGAAATCCAGCCCAAAATCATTTGTCCTCACTCTACTGTGGTTCAGTTACATTCTGGAAGTTTTTCTCTTTGACTTTACTTATGTGATTCATCCACCTGGAATAATCCTACTTTTTCAACTCTCTTGTCTTTCCCTCTAAGTCCTCTTTGCCCTTCAAGATCCTATTCAGATTTCATATCCTTCCAAATTTAACCCCATCTCTGCCAAATGGCATGCAGGACTCCATCTGAACTGCTTTATATTTCAGATAGACCTTGACACAGTCCACTCTATATTATTATGTTTATTTGTACAATTTTTGTCTTCTTCAGTACATTTTGATGCCTTGAAAAGCAGGGAAATGTTTTTATTTCTGTTTAAAATTTCTAGACTTTTCACACAGGAATGTGTATCATTTATGTGTATTGTATACCATTCAATGGCACACAGGCTCTGTCGCCACCAACACTTTTGGGACCTCATGGACTGTGGTACACCAGGGTCCTCTGTCCATGGAATTTTCCAGGCAAGAACACTGAAGCAGGTTGCCATTTCCTTCTCCAGGGAATCTTCCTGTCCCAGGCATTGAATCTGCATCTCCTGTGTCTCTTGTATTGGCAGGCAAATTCTTTACCATTGAGACACCTGGGAAACCCATACCATACAATATACTATCGTAATAATGGTTAGAAATATATACCTAGAGATTATGCAAAAAACAATATAGGTACATTAAACACTATATTTATGTGTTAGATGTATTAGAATAATAGATAAATTAGTGTGTGAGTATTTCAGTTTTAGGAAGTGGTCTAAGTATCTAAACAAAATTAGTCACTGTTTGGAAGTATCAAAACTGACAGCCCAGGTAACATAACTTTTAAACTACATCCATTTTAAAGATAGTACAGTCAAACTTATTTTCTTCTCGTAAGCTCAGGATGTTATTCTGTGTGTATATGTGATGCAGACCAGAACCTCAGAGAAATATAAGGTTTGAAAATATTGTACATTCATGGGGTTTGCATAAATTACCTTATAGTTCTTTTTTCTCTTTTTGTTCCCAAATGGTTTATCAAGCTTGGGAGAAAATATTATGCATAATTGCTCCACCTTAGATTGCAGTATACTATACAAAACTAATCATAGATATTTATAGCCTGCATAAACTCTGTTTGCCCATCCATGGCAAGCATTTAATAAAGCTAGTTCATCTGGAAAGGAAGTTAAATTAAATAATCCAAAATGAATGTGATGCGTATTCACCAAAAATGTGGTGTTTAGATTGAGCTAACAAAAAGGAAGTCAGGCCTCAGCAAAGACGGACAAGCTAGATATTCAGTCTCTCCCTCTGCATAATACATTAAGCCTTTCCCTAACTTTTGTGTCCATTCTTTTTAGACATTGTACCTTGGTCCATTTTTATTAAATCCTCTAAAATCTAATATATCTCTATTATATACTGTGTAAATATAATAAAAAATCATCCTCTGGCTTCTATATACAAATCTAGCACCTATATTAGAATATTCAAATGAAATTTTAGGGATCAATTTTATTTTCTTAGCATGAGGGAAAAATTGATTTAAGTGTAAATGTGCATTCAAGCTAAAGGAAGAATGGTAAAGTCAAGTCTGGTATTTTCCATCCTAAGGAATAATCACTCTGTTTTAATTATATATATATATATATATATATATATATATATATATATATATACACATATATATTTACAAAAAAAAAAAAATCAGCCCTGAGGGTAGTTAACTGAGACCACATTCCACCATCATTCAAACTAAAGAAATACCTGAGAGCAGCAAATAGCAATGATAGGTAAAGCTATTTTGACTCACTAATAGGCTATCCAACCAGAATACAGTCCACGATCTCTTATTTGCAATTTTAAAATTCAAATACCCCTAAATAGCAAAAATATTAAAAAAATCATTTGGTATCAAAATGTGTCTTGACCTGATAGAAAGTGGTACATACTCTTTTCCTTTTTGTGTAACTAGCCATATGTTTTGCTAAAGACATATCAATGGTGGTATTACCCCTGGTGCTTTTTTACTGAAGTCAAAAACCTTTTGAATTCTGAAGTACATATGCCCCAAGGACTCCAGATAGGGTAGTTTAGATGAGATGAACTCAACTCGTGGCCTTAAACCTGCAGCAGTGTTTCCCTCTTCACTCCAAATTTCTATTTACAAAACTAATCATAGATATTTATAGCCTGCATAAACTCTGTTTGCCCATCCATGGCAAGCATTTAATAAAGCTAGTTCATCTGGAAAGGAAGTTAAATTAAATAATCCAAAATGAATGTGATGCGTATTCACCAAAAATGTGGTGTTTAGATTGAGCTAACAAAAAGGAAGTCAGGCCTCAGCAAAGACGGACAAGCTAGATATTCAGTCTCTCCCTCTGCATAATACATTAAGCCTTTCCCTAACTTTTGTGTCCATTCTTTTTAGACATTGTACCTTGGTCCATTTTTATTAAATCCTCTAAAATCTAATATATCTCTATTATATACTGTGTAAATATAATAAAAAATCATCCTCTGGCTTCTATATACAAATCTAGCACCTATATTAGAATATTCAAATGAAATTTTAGGGATCAATTTTATTTTCTTAGCATGAGGGAAAAATTGATTTAAGTGTAAATGTGCATTCAAGCTAAAGGAAGAATGGTAAAGTCAAGTCTGGTATTTTCCATCCTAAGGAATAATCACTCTTTTTTAAATTTATATATATATATATATATATATATATATATATATATATATAAACATATATATTTACAAAAAAAAAAAAATCAGCCCTGAGGGTAGTTAACTGAGACCACATTCCACCATCATTCAAACTAAAGAAATACCTGAGAGCAGCAAATAGCAATGATAGGTAAAGCTATTTTGACTCACTAATAGGCTATCCAACCAGAATACAGTCCACGATCTCTTATTTGCAATTTTAAAATTCAAATACCCCTAAATAGCAAAAATATTAAAAAAATCATTTGGTATCAAAATGTGTCTTGACCTGATAGAAAGTGGTACATACTCTTTTCCTTTTTGTGTAACTAGCCATATGTTTTGCTAAAGACATATCAATGGTGGTATTACCCCTGGTGCTTTTTTACTGAAGTCAAAAACCTTTTGAATTCTGAAGTACATATGCCCCAAGGACTCCAGATAGGGTAGTTTAGATGAGATGAACTCAACTCGTGGCCTTAAACCTGCAGCAGTGTTTCCCTCTTCACTCCAAATTTCTATTTACATTCAACAATTTGAGAAGAGTTTTGGTTAGAGACAGGGAGAGAAGGGAAAGAAATTAGAAACATTGAGAAATGCATTTTTACCTCTTTTAATACTCTGCTCAAATGAGCTTTGACTATGTATATTTAGAAGTGTATGAAGCAAAAGTTGAAATTATTTTCTGAGTTATTGAAAATTTGGGTCAAAGCAGATCCCTTTCATGATCCCTGTGATATAGTGAGGTGTGCATCAGAGGAGAAGGCAAGTCTCCGCATCACTTCTGGCTGGCACTGAGAAAGCTGCAGAGCAGGAAGTGTGGGAAAACTGGACTCATGACATGCCCACTGGTGATTCCTTCATAAGAATTATGGTCTATTGCAGCCATTGATTTTGAAGTGATTTGAATGAGTTGAAAGTCATTAGATGTTACTAAATGAATTCTGGAGCCGGCAAGGAATGTCATGGACATAAACTGGGGACTCTGACATGGAATTATGAGTCCATACAGACTTGTCTTTGGGAAAATCCAAGAAATAAGTGAGAAACATTTTTAGGGAACTAAGTTCTTGAAAATACATGGATTTCAGAAGTATTCTAATAGGGACATCATTATAAAAAATGCATTGATAAGATCAGGTAACATTTGGGTTTGGTAGTTTGCAGTTTTGTTTGTTCATTTTTACCATCAATAATCAGCTGATAAAAGTATAATATGGACAACCTGCTGAGATCACAAATACACCTTAAATTCCACAAAACTCTCATCCTTATTAGCATTATTTTATATATTCTTCAATTAAAATTTCCAAACCTCAACATTACTTGATTGTAGAAATTGGTATCTTTGCCTCTAAAGAAACAGTGTCAAATATACTAGCTTCCAAATCCTTTCGATACAACTCACTAATGTCTTCTTGATTTGCCTATCATGGCTACATTTATTTTCACTGCCATATTTCAGGCATTTATTAGCTCATATCTAACATATGGCAGTAATCTTCTAACCCGTGTCTGTACCTCAACTTTTTCATTCCTCCAATTCTTTCTTCTAATGTCAGAGCTTTGTGATTAAAGTCAGATTTAATTAGCTACTTATATTTCTCAAACTCTCTCATTGATCCTCCATCATAGGATAAATACCTTAAATCCTCATCCTAGAGACTGTAATCCTTGATAATCTGAATCCAATGCACATTCCCAGTTTTATTCAATTTAGCCTTCACCCTATACCCTGAACACCACTAACCATTAGTTGGATTTTCTATTTATTCTCTAACACCCAGTTCTGTCTCCCTTGGAATACATATCCCCATTTCTAACCTCCCAGTGGAACAAGTCCAGACCCACCAGTTCATTCAGTTTATGTGGATTTACTTTCACTGTTAGAAGTTTTATAAAATCAAAAGAAAATGTTCCAATATGGGCTCCCTTAAACAAAATGGTTCTTTGTTCTTCTATGTAAGAAGGAAGTCATTTTCTACTTGTATTACAGATATCAGCAGAGATGGGTCTCAGTCTGACTATGAATGAGTTGAAAGTCATTAGATGTTACTAAATGAATTCTGGAGCCGGCAAGGAATGTCATGGACATAAACTGGGGACTCTGACATGGAATTATGAGTCCATACAGACTTGTCTTTGGGAAAATCCAAGAAATAAGTGAGAAACATTTTTAGGGAACTAAGTTCTTGAAAATACATGGATTTCAGAAGTATTCTAATAGGGACATCATTATAAAAAATGCATTGATAAGATCAGGTAACATTTGGGTTTGGTAGTTTGCAGTTTTGTTTGTTCATTTTTACCATCAATAATCAGCTGATAAAAGTATAATATGGACAACCTGCTGAGATCACAAATACACCTTAAATTCCACAAAACTCTCATCCTTATTAGCATTATTTTATATATTCTTCAATTAAAATTTCCAAACCTCAACATTACTTGATTGTAGAAATTGGTATCTTTGCCTCTAAAGAAACAGTGTCAAATATACTAGCTTCCAAATCCTTTCGATACAACTCACTAATGTCTTCTTGATTTGCCTATCATGGCTACATTTATTTTCACTGCCATATTTCAGGCATTTATTAGCTCATATCTAACATATGGCAGTAATCTTCTAACCCGTGTCTGTACCTCAACTTTTTCATTCCTCCAATTCTTTCTTCTAATGTCAGAGCTTTGTGATTAAAGTCAGATTTAATTAGCTACTTATATTTCTCAAACTCTCTCATTGATCCTCCATCATAGGATAAATACCTTAAATCCTCATCCTAGAGACTGTAATCCTTGATAATCTGAATCCAATGCACATTCCCAGTTTTATTCAATTTAGCCTTCACCCTATACCCTGAACACCACTAACCATTAGTTGGATTTTCTATTTATTCTCTAACACCCAGTTCTGTCTCCCTTGGAATACATATCCCCATTTCTAACCTCCCAGTGGAACAAGTCCAGACCCACCAGTTCATTCAGTTTATGTGGATTTACTTTCACTGTTAGAAGTTTTATAAAATCAAAAGAAAATGTTCCAATATGGGCTCCCTTAAACAAAATGGTTCTTTGTTCTTCTATGTAAGAAGGAAGTCATTTTCTACTTGTATTACAGATATCAGCAGAGATGGGTCTCAGTCTGACTATCAATCACTACTGTTCCACCATTTGTCTTGCCAAGTGCTGAATAAACCTTGATGGGTTCGGCATCTGGAATGCAGTTAAGTTTTGGAATGCACTAAAGAACGTGTGTTCAGAGCCTGGTGTTCCGATGGTGAGATGATAGATGGGTATGGCTCTGGTGACTCCAACACTTTCTTTTTGGTCAAATTTACAAGTTTTGAAGAACTGGAAGGACATTACTCACAATGATACTTGGCCATTTATAAGTTGTGCAGTTTAAACAAGTGAATCAATTGCCTCTTCAATTGCTAGCAGGCAAGGAAGGAGTGAAGTCATTTGTTACATGTACTTCAGGTGACAACAAAAATCTGGAATGGGACACTCTCTTGAAAATCTTGCTTGTTGACAAATGGAGGCATAAGGAGCATGGGGCTCAGGATATCAAAAAGATCATTTATTTGTTTTTATAAGAGAAGAAATATATCCCAGATATTTATTCTATAAAAAGTATGTCCAACACGATGTCTTAGTTGTGACAATGAGAGCCATATCCAGATTACAGAAGCAGTGTGTTTGTGCTATTGTAGGCATTCAGAGGCACTTCGAATGATAGATGCCAAGCTCTTCTTTTCTTAATTTATTAAGAGAAATTAATTAATGTAAAAAATATTTGAAATAGGTTTTATGAATAAACCTTCCTCATCTATCTAATATTTATTTAGTCTGTAAATCACACCATGTTTTATAGTCATTTCCCACTAGTCATCTGTCTCCTTCTCTATTTCCTTGGCATCTTTACATAGCTCATTATGGTTTTAGTTGGGCAGCAGGATCATATTATTCCTTTCCCAGTTTGGCTTTCTCTTTACAAAGAAGAACTTCTGTTCTTTTGGAAGTGTTAGGTAATTCACTTCTGTTCTTATTTTTATCCTTCTCTATTCATTACTTCCCCAGAGAGAAGAGTAGACTTTAACTGCTGACTTTGAGGAAAGCACAAATACGTGTAACTTTCCCATTCCCAAGCTCTTGCTTACTTGGTTGTTTATGTATCCTCTTCTATTTCTGTGTGATAAACAAATGTGAGTTAGAGCTAAGAGCTTGTCTTCTGGCTAAAACCTGGGGGATCATATTTCTATCCTTGCTGTTGAGACTCCTGCAACTGATTGATTATCCAACTTGGAAAACCTATCTCAGCCAATGTGGATTACATGATCAAGAGTTAGAGGAAGAATGTGAATCCAGCTGCTCTTGCAGTACTAACTTGTTCTCCAGACCATCCATACCAACAACAAAGTTAATTATTATACTTAGATATGTTATATTATCAGAAATCTAGAAAAGAGTGAATATTATATGTATTTTCTAAATCTTTTGTTTAGTTTCTAACTCTACTTTTTTGTTTAGTTTCTAACTCTACTTTTTTATATCTAAGACTGAATATTTTAAAAAAATGGAAAGAGTAAATTTATTAAAATACTTTTCAGCTAAGTTTATTGGTTTAAAGCCTACATCTTTGGCAGGATGTTTAGTTTTTTGCTAGAAAGTATTAAACTAGAACCATTTTGAGGGTTTTCATTATTTCCTTAAAATAAATTGTAATATCATACTCATTAATAAAATTATTTAATTATATGAAACATATTATTTGCATTCAGTGAATCAGGTGGACTCAATTTGAATCCATATGCCAATCCAACTTCAGTAACTATCAAGACATGGACATTTGTTTTTCATCTACATTCACTTCCCTTCTTCTCTTATTATTTTGAAGTGAATCCCAGAGAGCATATTTTTTCATCTGTAAATCACACCATGTTTTATAGTCATTTCCCACTAGTCATCTGTCTCCTTCTCTATTTCCTTGGCATCTTTACATAGCTCATTATGGTTTTAGTTGGGCAGCAGGATCATATTATTCCTTTCCCAGTTTGGCTTTCTCTTTACAAAGAAGAACTTCTGTTCTTTTGGAAGTGTTAGGTAATTCACTTCTGTTCTTATTTTTATCCTTCTCTATTCATTACTTCCCAGAGAGAAGAGTAGACTTTAACTGCTGACTTTGAGGAAAGCACAAATACGTGTAACTTTCCCATTCCCAAGCTCTTGCTTACTTGGTTGTTTATGTATCCTCTTCTATTTCTGTGTGATAAACAAATGTGAGTTAGAGCTAAGAGCTTGTCTTCTGGCTAAAACCTGGGGGATCATATTTCTATCCTTGCTGTTGAGACTCCTGCAACTGATTGATTATCCAACTTGGAAAACCTATCTCAGCCAATGTGGATTACATGATCAAGAGTTAGAGGAAGAATGTGAATCCAGCTGCTCTTGCAGTACTAACTTGTTCTCCAGACCATCCATACCAACAACAAAGTTAATTATTATACTTAGATATGTTATATTATCAGAAATCTAGAAAAGAGTGAATATTATATGTATTTTCTAAATCTTTTGTTTAGTTTCTAACTCTACTTTTTTGTTTAGTTTCTAACTCTACTTTTTTATATCTAAGACTGAATATTTTAAAAAAATGGAAAGAGTAAATTTATTAAAATACTTTTCAGCTAAGTTTATTGGTTTAAAGCCTACATCTTTGGCAGGATGTTTAGTTTTTTGCTAGAAAGTATTAAACTAGAACCATTTTGAGGGTTTTCATTATTTCCTTAAAATAAATTGTAATATCATACTCATTAATAAAATTATTTAATTATATGAAACATATTATTTGCATTCAGTGAATCAGGTGGACTCAATTTGAATCCATATGCCAATCCAACTTCAGTAACTATCAAGACATGGACATTTGTTTTTCATCTACATTCACTTCCCTTCTTCTCTTATTATTTTGAAGTGAATCCCAGAGAGCATATTTTTTTCATCTGTAAATTGTGTGTATCTTTAAGTCATATTATTTTAAAAATTTAACCACGGTTCCACGCTTGTACCTCAAAGGAATAATTTTTAAATACTGTAAATATTTAGTCAGTGTTGAAAATGCCAATCCTCTCATAAATGTTATTTATATTCCTTATGTTATTTTCTTGGTCTGTATCCCAAACAGGTTCACCTGTTGCGTTTCATTGATACATGACTTATGTCCCATTAGCTATAGGAAACTGTCCCTTTGACCTTGACCATTTTATATCTGAGAAGTTTCTCAAAGTTTATATTTTTTTGATTATATTTCTATAGTTATTTTTCATATATTCTATCCTATTTTCCCATAAACCACCTCCAGTATGGTAACCACTTAATATATGTGGCTATTTAAAATTAATTTGAACATTCCCATAATGGTAAAAATTCTGCTGAATAGTGCTGATCCTAGAGGATTTATAAGATTCAGCTTTGATTTTTTTTTCAAGAGTTTTTCAGAGTGAGGCTGTGTTCTTCTACCAGTAATAATGCAACCTCTCCCTTCTGTGATGTTAGCGATTACTGAGGGTCAATATCTAGTTCCATTACTCATTAGTATTAGTCACTTAGTCCTGTTCACCTCTTTGTAATCCAATGGACTGAAGCCCACCAGGCACCTCTGTCCATGGATTTTTCCAGGCAAGAATACTGGAGTGGGTAGCCATTCCATTTTTTCAGGGATCTTCCTGACCACTATTCATTAGAGACTGTAAAATGTTTATATTCTAATTATACAATTTCTCCACTTATGAACTAAAGTTGTTATATAGAAGGGAAATCATGCATATCTACTCTATTGCCAGTTATAACAGTTCTTATAGAAAGAGTGGAATCAATGTTTGATTTTCTAAACTCTTCATTGTTTATTTTTCAAAATTAACTAAAATTATTAATTGAATTTTTTTGAAACATATTATTTGCATTCAGTGAATCAGGTGGACTCAATTTGAATCCATATGCCAATCCAACTTCAGTAACTATCAAGACATGGACATTTGTTTTTCATCTACATTCACTTCCCTTCTTCTCTTATTATTTTGAAGTGAATCCCAGAGAGCATATTTTTTTCATCTGTAAATTGTGTGTATCTTTAAGTCATATTATTTTAAAAATTTAACCACGGTTCCACGCTTGTACCTCAAAGGAATAATTTTTAAATACTGTAAATATTTAGTCAGTGTTGAAAATGCCAATCCTCTCATAAATGTTATTTATATTCCTTATGTTATTTTCTTGGTCTGTATCCCAAACAGGTTCACCTGTTGCGTTTCATTGATACATGACTTATGTCCCATTAGCTATAGGAAACTGTCCCTTTGACCTTGACCATTTTATATCTGAGAAGTTTCTCAAAGTTTATATTTTTTTGATTATATTTCTATAGTTATTTTTCATATATTCTATCCTATTTTCCCATAAACCACCTCCAGTATGGTAACCACTTAATATATGTGGCTATTTAAAATTAATTTGAACATTCCCATAATGGTAAAAATTCTGCTGAATAGTGCTGATCCTAGAGGATTTATAAGATTCAGCTTTGATTTTTTTTTCAAGAGTTTTTCAGAGTGAGGCTGTGTTCTTCTACCAGTAATAATGCAACCTCTCCCTTCTGTGATGTTAGCGATTACTGAGGGTCAATATCTAGTTCCATTACTCATTAGTATTAGTCACTTAGTCCTGTTCACCTCTTTGTAATCCAATGGACTGAAGCCCACCAGGCACCTCTGTCCATGGATTTTTCCAGGCAAGAATACTGGAGTGGGTAGCCATTCCATTTTTTCAGGGATCTTCCTGACCACTATTCATTAGAGACTGTAAAATGTTTATATT
Source organism: Tragulus kanchil (assembly GCA_022376925.1). NCBI lineage: Eukaryota > Metazoa > Chordata > Mammalia > Artiodactyla > Tragulidae > Tragulus > Tragulus kanchil. The sequence continues at coordinate 25,280,399 of JAIOJX010000004.1, forward strand.
CTAATTATACAATTTCTCCACTTATGAACTAAAGTTGTTATATAGAAGGGAAATCATGCATATCTACTCTATTGCCAGTTATAACAGTTCTTATAGAAAGAGTGGAATCAATGTTTGATTTTCTAAACTCTTCATTGTTTAGTTTCCAAAATCGTGAATTGGTAACTAGAATATTTTTTGAAGGGGAGAGGTAGTAGCAAATATTAATATCAATTTGTGAATTTTAAATTGATATAATTCAATGCATTGAATTTTTATTTGCATTAATGCTCCAAACATCACTTCAGCAACTCTTCAAGTTGACTCCCTGAGTCATTTTTTTCCCCATTATTTTAGAGTTCTTCATCACTTCTTATTTTCTGGTGTGACAAAATGTTGCAGTTTATCAAGCACATTCCATATCTAGACCTTGTACCAACTATTTCTCCAGGGAGGGCTGGCTATTTTTATCCAGAAGTAATTTTGTTAGACCATAATCTCAGTAGTAGGGGCTCGTTGCTACCAGGTTGTTTTCAGGTATTTTCAGTGGACAGACTCGGAATTTTCTTTTAAGAGAAAGTACATCATGTCCTCTTTAAAATTAAAGCACATACATCCATTCTTCCATTTCCAACTGAATTCAGACCTACAAGCATTTTATCTAACCTGTACTGCCTTATGTCTATATTTTCTTTCTCCCCAGGCTCAGAAACCTACTTGTCACAGTTGCCAATAACAATAGGAATTATAGAATATGTTTACTCATTTGCTTTGTTTTATGATGCAACAACACATCTTCAGAGGTCCATTTTCAAAATGATGGCCAACAATATTATGACAGAAAAGGTGAAAAAATTGATCCTTATATAGTGCAAGTTATTATCTTTTAAAGTCACTTGGTATAGTGCATCAGAGAAAAGTAGAGGTTAGTTGTCATTGTTCATTGCATGCTTACTATTAGCTACATACTTCTCCAAGTGCTTTAAATGGAATAATTCACAATTTGAAAAGTAAACCTATGCAGTCAGTGTTATTTTACATATGATAGAACTGAGGTAGAAGTTAGTTTGATAGCTTATTGATGATTATAGGGCTAGAAAGTGGCTCAATAGGAGTTTGGATTAAAGGAGTCTGGCTCTAGAGCTCATGTTCTTAACCACTTGATATCATCTAGGATTTATTAGAGGTGGTTGAACATGAAGTTCTTTAGGAAAAGAGAAACTATTGAGTTCCTAGTAGCAGTTATTTAATTTGATATATCTTGTACGGTTGTTATTTGGACTATGAGTTTATATATACATATATATGTTTATATATATGCTAACTATGAATATGCTATTCTTGTGCATAGTATGTGTATGTGCTAATTATTATCTTATCGCCAAATGATCTTACACTGAGACAAGTTAATGGAATAATTTTTATTGTGATTGAGAGAGATCTGTGTTGTATCCTCAATTTGGTATAGCTAGAGTGAGCTAAGCACGTTTTATTTCAAAAGAATCTCTGTTTAAAAAAGACTGAGGCTTCTGTCCTATCTGAAGTGAGCATTACAATAGTTACATCTGTTTCTTATTTTGAAAGAAAAAAACCTACAAATCTTGTAAATATAATCTGATTTGTACATACAAAGCATGATACACTGCTGATTATATAGTGATGAATGTAAGTTTTCAAGCTATATGAAAACACAAGTATCTCCTTTATGGAAAATCAAAAATAATTATGTGTATTAGGCCTTTTGTGTAAATGTCTAGAATGGAAAGTCTTTACCTAATATAATGCATAACATTATAGGTAATTATCAAAATATATAAAAGAATCTATAACAATGATCATAATAAATTTATTGAACTTCAGTTTCTATATTAATAATTCTAAAATAAAGATTTCAAAATTAGAATATATCCTCATAGCAAATGAAGGCAAGGGAAAGGAGAAAAAGACTAAGGGATAAAAAGCAGAAACAAAACAAACAAGCAGAAAATATTTCATGCTTGAAAAAAAATAGCTTCCTAAAAATCAATCAAATACTTCATGCTGTAATTTTACATAACAACTATGTTTAGTTGTTTTGTTGGTTACTTTATACTAAGGTAGAGACAAGAGGAACTTTGGGATTAACAAAACCCCAAAAAGTAAATGTAGAGATTTGGATTAAAGGCTAGAAAGTGGGGGCTCAAATAAGGAGTTTGGATTAAAGGAGTCTGGCTCTAGAGCTCATGTTCTTAACCACTTGATATCATCTAGGATTTATTAGAGGTGGTTGAACATGAAGTTCTTTAGGAAAAGAGAAACTATTGAGTTCCTAGTAGCAGTTATTTAATTTGATATATCTTGTACGGTTGTTATTTGGACTATGAGTTTATATATACATATATATGTTTATATATATGCTAACTATGAATATGCTATTCTTGTGCATAGTATGTGTATGTGCTAATTATTATCTTATCGCCAAATGATCTTACACTGAGACAAGTTAATGGAATAATTTTTATTGTGATTGAGAGAGATCTGTGTTGTATCCTCAATTTGGTATAGCTAGAGTGAGCTAAGCACGTTTTATTTCAAAAGAATCTCTGTTTAAAAAAGACTGAGGCTTCTGTCCTATCTGAAGTGAGCATTACAATAGTTACATCTGTTTCTTATTTTGAAAGAAAAAAACCTACAAATCTTGTAAATATAATCTGATTTGTACATACAAAGCATGATACACTGCTGATTATATAGTGATGAATGTAAGTTTTCAAGCTATATGAAAACACAAGTATCTCCTTTATGGAAAATCAAAAATAATTATGTGTATTAGGCCTTTTGTGTAAATGTCTAGAATGGAAAGTCTTTACCTAATATAATGCATAACATTATAGGTAATTATCAAAATATATAAAAGAATCTATAACAATGATCATAATAAATTTATTGAACTTCAGTTTCTATATTAATAATTCTAAAATAAAGATTTCAAAATTAGAATATATCCTCATAGCAAATGAAGGCAAGGGAAAGGAGAAAAAGACTAAGGGATAAAAAGCAGAAACAAAACAAACAAGCAGAAAATATTTCATGCTTGAAAAAAAATAGCTTCCTAAAAATCAATCAAATACTTCATGCTGTAATTTTACATAACAACTATGTTTAGTTGTTTTGTTGGTTACTTTATACTAAGGTAGAGACAAGAGGAACTTTGTGGAAGAATTCAAAGAGCAAAATACACCTAAAGCAGAATGGTCTAAATGGAAAGACTAGGCTCTATTATCCCTCTATTTTATCTAGCATGGGAATGAAGTGGGTGTTGTATACCCCCTCATTCATTTTCCAGAGGTCTCTCAGAGCTGAATTTTAGTTGGTGTGACTTCTCAGAGACTGAAAGCTTCAATGAGCAGTGAATTCTCCAAAGAGACTTACATATATACATTGCAATAAATAATCAGAACAGGAGCTCTCCTGATGAAAGGAAACTACGAATTGGGGGTGGGTGATGTCTAAAGTCAGAATCATATAAACCAAAGACTTAAAAAACAGCTGAAGAAAATATCCTTAACTTACCTTTCTCCATACCAGAAGCTTTAAAAAGATAATCTACAGTGTATTTACTGTATCCAAGGCCTAAGGAAAAGTTTACTGGTTCAGAAGTCCAACAAACCATACACCATTATATAAGATTTATGAAGAACGCCAGTAAAGCTGCATAACTCCAAGTGGGGATAAGTCTCCTATTGTGAAAAGGGCAAATATTCTTTAACAAATGCTTCCATTGGCAAATTGTTAATGGGGCTATCATGAAGGACTTATGTGATGATCCGGGAGATAATTGAGAAATTTGGGAATGCTTGTTCTTCTCTGCCAATCTGGCTTATGTTATTTCTGAGCCAAACTATTGACCTTTTCTTACTTCTCTTGCTAATTTGTGGCACCTAAAGGATTACATAGCCAAACAATTTTAGAGAACCTTTTCAGCATGAGGATCGAACAGGGCTTAAATTTATTGGATACTGCTGCATTTAACCTATTTAATTGGAACACGTTAATTAGATCTAATTGCAAAGTTATTTTAATTGGAAAATCAAGCGTTGCACTAATATTGGTGTGCATGATTAAACAAAGTAACTGAGGTCACCAGTAGGTTCTGTAAGATTCATTCCTATGATTGATTAAGTATGAAAGTTAATCAATTTAATTTATGTGATTGATGTTGATTTTTTCCTTTTGAAATTGCATGTTTATATCTAATTCTATCAAGATCCTCTGTGTGGAATGCCAGATAAACTACAGCAGCTCTTCAAGTTGTTTATTTTGGTATAATGATGTGTTTATTTCTGATCTGAGTAATTTTAACATGGCTTTTGTGTCACTAATTAAGATTTCCAAGTTACTTGAGATAAAATTAGATTTTCTATTAAGAAAATGTAATTTTCCAGGGGAAATAATTCGAGTAACGTGGGAAGCTTAACCTATTAGTTCCATTAGTGGAGTTGATAGTTTATTGCTTAAAACATAGGACACACAGCTCAGGAACAAAGGTGTCCCTTTTTTAATCATCTCATTGTCAAGGTGCTTTGTATTTCCCTATGACTATGATGATAATTGTAATAATAATGAGATGAACATTTATGTAGTGCTTGTTATGTGCTAGGCATTGTTTTAATTTCAGAAAATATAATAGCCCATCTAATAACATATTATGTAAATACTTTTGCTCCTGTGCATTTTCTTTTATGAAAGTCACAGTGGTAATATCTTCATGTGTATTGGATGCTGTCTTCTGCACCGTGGCAAAACTACATTGTTAAGTCATAACAAGTTAACATTATTCACCCAAATGACACAGTTAGTAGGCACTTGATAAATTCTTATATATAACATTGTAAAGATTGAGCCTCTCCATATGATTGAATCTATACCTTGATTAGTCAGGGTTCTTCAGAGAAACATGACTGACAACATGAGAACTAAAGCCAAATGGAGATATTCATATCTATATATCTTATCTGTCTGTGTCTCTGTCTATATCTACAGAGAGAATTATTTTAAAAAATTCTTTTAAGAAGTGGCTCTTTTGATTCGGGTGGAGACATGGCAAGTCTGAAATTTGTAGGACAGGTTGGCAGGCTGAATAGTTAGGCAGGAGATGTTGCTGTAGTTCTGAGTCTGAAGTTGTGAGGTAGGCCACCAGGAAACCGGAAACCCAGGCAGGAGTTGATGCTGCAGTCTTTGAAAATTTCTCCTTCTCTAGGAAAACTTAAGTTTTGTTCTTAAGGGTTTTAACTGGTTAGAGGAGGTCCATCAATAGTATTGAGGATAATCTGCCTTACTTAAAGACAGCTGATTCTATTTTTTTTTTAACACTGCTGCTTGTTTTACGTGTTTATTTTTGGTTCATTTTTAGACATTGGAATATAATTGCATTCTTGCCTTATCATACTGTTCATGGGATTCTTGTGGCAACAATACTGTAATGGTTGGGCATTCCCTCCTCCAGTGGGAGAAGGCAATAGAGGATGAGATGGTTAGATAGTATCACTGACTCAATGGACATCAATTTGAACCTTGGGTGATGGTAAAGGACTGGAAACCCTGGTGTGTTGCAGTGCATGGAGCCACAAGAGTCTGAAATGACTTAGCAACTCAACAACAACAACATAATTGCTTTCCAATGTTGTGTTAGTCTCTGCTATACAACACGGTGAGTCAGCTATGTGTATACATATATCCCTTCCCTCTTCGATCTTCCTTCCACCCTCTCTTACTCCACCCATCTAGATCATCCCAGAGCACCAAGCTGAACTACCTGTGCTATACAGCAGGTCTCCACCAGCTCTGTTTCACACAAGGTATTGTATATATGCCAATACCAACCTCTTAATTTGTCTCACTGTCCCCTCCTCCCAATCCCATGTCTACCTGTCCATTCCCTATGTCTGCATTCAAGACAACTGATTCTAGATGTTAACCACACCTACAAAACACCTTTACAGAAAAGATTAGGCAAGTGTTTAGGTACATATCTGGGTACTATAGCTGAGTCGATACATAAAATTCAGCATCACATACCTTGAATTCGTATGAGTGGTATATAAAGATGAACAGGATTCCTGAGAAAAAATATATAATTCAGTATAGTGACACATCAATGTAGTATTTTTCCTCAGCTAGATAATAGTACTAATAACTTCGTTATATGTTTGCAATGTTAAAGTTGCGATGAACACTGAAGTTCAGTTCACTGAACAACTTTTCTTAAGTAGTTTCTTCCTTTCCTTTTAATTTCCCAAATTCCCTTGTAGCTTGGAGACCATGGAAACCAGTTTTGCTGCTAAAGACATAAGTCTGCTAAGGAAGACATACTGTTATGGGAAATTTTATTATTTTTACCTAAATAAATGAAATACTGCTTAGATGTTCCTCTTGCCTTTCTTCTTACTCAAGCTACAGAAATAAAGCCTACTAGAGCAGCAATAACTGGCGGCATGAGGACCAAAGCCAACACCCTAAAGATGGTAGACCTGGGAAATAGGAATAAACAGCTTCCTGGAGGGTAGTGCTCAGCTCTTGCTTTAGGCTAATAATCTCTGTCAGTGGATTTTTTACTATATAAAAAAGAAGAGGGAAAAAAAAAAAAAGACAAAAAACACTCCTGTTGAAGCTATTGCAAAATATGTTCCTTGGACTTGTTCACTTGTTTTGGGGTTTTTGTTTTCTTCTGTTGGTCTCTGTATACAAACCTAACTGCAAGTTTTCCCTGTTTTTATTATAGTAAAGGGAGAATGAGCTTAAATTTATTGGATACACAAAATAAATTGTGACATAGAATTGAACAATCATCTGTCATAACCACTCTCTGTTTATCAGGAGAGACAATGCTAAAAGAATCTTGTAGCATTACAAATTTTATGAAACAAAATAAAGTGTTCTTGTAAGAATATGCAGTGTTTACTACATGGGATGATGAAATCATCTACAGTTTGTTTCTGAACTGCTCTATGTTGATTCCCTGATTTCTGACATGTAATGTCTCATGCAAAGGATGCTAGGACTTGTTTTTCTGTAGAGTCTTGGAAGATAACACTCTACAAAAAGGAAAGGAGAGAGATATAGGCAATTATACAAGTGAGAGTTGTGTTAGAATCTTTAGAATGCTATACTTTTTTCCCAACTGTGTATGAAATTAGCTCCTCCCCTTCCCAGGGATGAAATGGCATGGTAGTGGTACCAAAAATATAGACTTATCTTTGTTTTGTTCTTGTTTAAAATTTATTATCTGGTGCACATTCATGAAAACTGTGTCACTGAATGAAGAAAAAACAGACCAATTAAATGTTCAACTACCAGAGACATTTACCTCAGAAGTACTTATAGACAATCATGATGAGAGCTTAGGCTGAGCAGGAAGTTACAAGTGGATGATTTCTGTGAAATCTTGAAGTGTATACAAGAGGACTACCAATTTACTTAGCAAAATCAAGATTATAAGAGTATGGTAGACTTCTTACAATTTTAAGTTAGAAACATTTTATAGGGATATCTTTTGCAATTTAAAAATCTTAATACATGTGTGCATTGATGTGTGTTTGTATATATATGTGTGTGTGTGTGTGTGTGTGTGTGTGTGTATTTATGATGTATAATAAGTAGTAATATTATATAGAATGATAGATACAGTGTAGAATAGGGAATGTATTCCATGGGTTTTAATGATCTTGAAGCATAAATACAGACAGATCTTGGCATTTCCATGTGTTGCCTTCTGTGTATTAGCAATAACTTCCTCCATTGTTCAGAAAACATCACTTCAGTGTCAGGCAAGTGATATGAAAACAGCTAATTCTATATGTAGTGAGAAAGTTGCTTACAAACTGTCAAAGGTTATAAATTTGATTATTTTACATATTAGGGAAAATATGGGAACATTACATCTGCTTTCCAAGATGGCATCGATAGGTTGGTGACAACAGATACATGTCCTAATACATTAGGCATACAATCAGAATTCATTCCAGGTCCTACCATCTTCTATTTTCTCTCCAACTATGAAAAATTTATTCAGGTATTATTAACCAAGGAACCTGAATTATTGTTTGGTTTTAGAAAAAATACAGGAATACACATTTATAACCATATCTCTACCTAAAAGAGAAGACAAAATATAGTCAAGAGAACTTCTTGGTTCAGGGGAAATGTGATAATGAATATTTCATTTAGAGAGTAAAAAATATTACATGTTTAATAGTACATAGACAGTATGTCTAAAACTAACTGCCCAGTATGCTAGCAACTAGCCTTTTGCAGCTGTTGAACTCTTGAAATGTAACTTGTAGTTGTTGTTCAGTCACCAGGTCGTGTCCAACTCTTTACAAAACTATGGACTGCAGCACATCAGGCTTCCCAGTCCCTCAACCCTGTATTCAGAAACTGTGTCACTGAATGAAGAAAACAGACCAATTAAATGTTCAACTACCAGAGACATTTACCTCAGAAGTACTTATAGACAATCATGATGAGAGCTTAGGCTGAGCAGGAAGTTACAAGTGGATGATTTCTGTGAAATCTTGAAGTGTATACAAGAGGACTACCAATTTACTTAGCAAAATCAAGATTATAAGAGTATGGTAGACTTCTTACAATTTTAAGTTAGAAACATTTTATAGGGATATCTTTTGAAATTTTAAAAAATCTTAATACATGTGTGCATTGATGTGTGTTTGTATATATATGTGTGTGTGTGTGTGTGTGTGTGTGTGTGTGTATTTATGATGTATAATAAGTAGTAATATTATATAGAATGATAGATACAGTGTAGAATAGGGAATGTATTCCATGGGTTTTAATGATCTTGAAGCATAAATACAGACAGATCTTGGCATTTCCATGTGTTGCCTTCTGTGTATTAGCAATAACTTCCTCCATTGTTCAGAAAACATCACTTCAGTGTCAGGCAAGTGATATGAAAACAGCTAATTCTATATGTAGTGAGAAAGTTGCTTACAAACTGTCAAAGGTTATAAATTTGATTATTTTACATATTAGGGAAAATATGGGAACATTACATCTGCTTTCCAAGATGGCATCGATAGGTTGGTGACAACAGATACATGTCCTAATACATTAGGCATACAATCAGAATTCATTCCAGGTCCTACCATCTTCTATTTTCTCTCCAACTATGAAAAATTTATTCAGGTATTATTAACCAAGGAACCTGAATTATTGTTTGGTTTTAGAAAAAATACAGGAATACACATTTATAACCATATCTCTACCTAAAAGAGAAGACAAAATATAGTCAAGAGAACTTCTTGGTTCAGGGGAAATGTGATAATGAATATTTCATTTAGAGAGTAAAAAATATTACATGTTTAATAGTACATAGACAGTATGTCTAAAACTAACTGCCCAGTATGCTAGCAACTAGCCTTTTGCAGCTGTTGAACTCTTGAAATGTAACTTGTAGTTGTTGTTCAGTCACCAGGTCGTGTCCAACTCTTTACAAACCTATGGACTGCAGCACATCAGGCTTCCCAGTCCCTCACCATCTCCCAGAGTTTGCCTAAGTTCCTGTCTATTAAACCAGGGATGCCATCTAACCATCTCATCCTCTGCCACACTGCTCTTCTTTTGCCTTCAATCTTGCCCAGCATCAGGGTCTTTTCCAGTGAGTCAGCTTTTCACATCAGGTGGACAGAGTTTTGGAGTTTCAGCTTCAGCATCAGTCCTTCCAATGAATATTCAGGGTTGATTTCCTTTAGGACTGACTGGTTTGGTCTCCTTGAAGTCCAAGGGACTCTCAAGAGCCTTCTCCAGCACCACAGTTCAAAAGCATCAATTTTTGGCACTCTCTCTCCTGTATGGGAGGCCAGTCTAAATCAAATATGAGCTATCGATTGAATTATACACTGAGTTTTAAATGCTTAGTGAAAAAGAATTTATAACATTTCATTAAGAACTTTTAAAATGATAATATGTTGAAATAGAGTTATATAAATTATGTTATTAAAATTAATTCATTTTATTTTTATTGTGTTACTATGATTACTATAAAATTTTATGAATTGTTTTCAAATGCCACATGAGTTGTAAAGTTTTATATTTGTATTGAACAGTGCCATCCAGAGACTACATCTAGCCTATCTATCCAGCTTCACTCATTTTTGTTACTTGTCTGGTACCTATAAACATATAAGATCTTACCCCCATATATAGGATTCAAATTTGCATTATTTCTGGTTTACATATGAGATTTTTTAGATATTTCAAAAATTCATTCCAGGTCCTACCATCTTCTATTTTCTCTCCAACTATGAAAAATTTATTCAGGTATTATTAACCAAGGAACCTGAATTATTGTTTGGTTTTAGAAAAATACAGGAATACACATTTATAACCATATCTCTACCTAAAGAGAAGACAAAATATAGTCAAGAGAACTTCTTGGTTCAGGGGAAATGTGATAATGAATATTTCATTTAGAGAGTAAAAAATATTACATGTTTAATAGTACATAGACAGTATGTCTAAAACTAACTGCCCAGTATGCTAGCAACTAGCCTTTTGCAGCTGTTGAACTCTTGAAATGTAACTTGTAGTTGTTGTTCAGTCACCAGGTCGTGTCCAACTCTTTACAAACCTATGGACTGCAGCACATCAGGCTTCCCAGTCCCTCACCATCTCCCAGAGTTTGCCTAAGTTCCTGTCTATTAAACCAGGGATGCCATCTAACCATCTCATCCTCTGCCACACTGCTCTTCTTTTGCCTTCAATCTTGCCCAGCATCAGGGTCTTTTCCAGTGAGTCAGCTTTTCACATCAGGTGGACAGAGTTTTGGAGTTTCAGCTTCAGCATCAGTCCTTCCAATGAATATTCAGGGTTGATTTCCTTTAGGACTGACTGGTTTGGTCTCCTTGAAGTCCAAGGGACTCTCAAGAGCCTTCTCCAGCACCACAGTTCAAAAGCATCAATTTTTGGCACTCTCTCTCCTGTATGGGAGGCCAGTCTAAATCAAATATGAGCTATCGATTGAATTATACACTGAGTTTTAAATGCTTAGTGAAAAAGAATTTATAACATTTCATTAAGAACTTTTAAAATGATAATATGTTGAAATAGAGTTATATAAATTATGTTATTAAAATTAATTCATTTTATTTTTATTGTGTTACTATGATTACTATAAAATTTTATGAATTGTTTTCAAATGCCACATGAGTTGTAAAGTTTTATATTTGTATTGAACAGTGCCATCCAGAGACTACATCTAGCCTATCTATCCAGCTTCACTCATTTTTGTTACTTGTCTGGTACCTATAAACATATAAGATCTTACCCCCATATATAGGATTCAAATTTGCATTATTTCTGTTTCATATAAAATATTTCATATCCATATGGAAAACAGACATATTAGTCCTACATAGATGAGATTTTTTTAGATATTTAAAAGCAGTATAAATAAATACCACAAACTATCTTACTGTATTTAGCTGTCAAAATTTAGAAGACTGTTTTTAGGATTATGGGCTTCCCTAGTAGCTCAGATGGTAAAGAATCCACCTGCAAAAATGTGAAAGACTTGGGTTTGATCCCTGGGTTGGGAGAATTCCCCTGGAGAAGGAAATGGCTCTCCACTCCAGTAGAATTGCCTGAAGAATTCCATGGACAGAGAAGCCTGGCAGGCTACATTTCATGGGTTTGCAAAGAGTTGGACACAACTGAGTGACTTTCACTTACACTTACTTTATGATCATAGAGTAAGGATGTCTTTGAGAGACCATTAAACAGTTGTAAACTGTTTGTAAAATAAATCAGTTTTTGTACAGATACTTTGTGTAGACATAGGGTTAAGATAATATATTACAGATTCACAAACCATTAAGTGCATTGAATGTGAGAAGTTGTCTATTTTTGTAAAGGTTATTACATGTCTGTGCATTGCTATCTGTTATATCCACAGCAAAATCTAGAGTAGCAATATATACTAAAAAGTTATTATATATCCTATGAAATGTATGAATATACACAATAAATGAGATTAATGAAATTGATAAATTGCATCACATTAGTTCAATTTTAGAATCTGTGAAAAGTAAATTCATGTCAGGACAGATTTGCCACTAAATTAGTTCTCAAAAAAACCTTTTGTTGAGCACCACCAAAGTGCCCACTGGAATTACTTGGTTTCATTAAACTTTCAGAATCAAAGAATTCTTATATAACTTAGCAGGACTAGTACTTTAGGTACTTGAAGACTGACCTGTTAATTTTGTTGTTTCATCTTTTCTGTCAGTCAAATAGATGTAGCTCTTCAAAATCTTTAAGTACCATTGACCCTGGAACTTATAAAAGATGGAAAGAAACAAAATAATGATAGTGTCTTTAGTCTAACTTGGGAAACCTTTTCAGTAGCAATTATCCACTTTCATATTACAGTTTTTGGTATCAGAAACTGTATCTTTTATTTGCTAAATTTAAGAACCAAACTTTTTTTTTCTTATCTCCTGAAAATCATTGAGTTGTTTTATTACTTGCAGAAAGTTATGGAGAGAAATAATGTTGATTATCTTGTATCTCTTGTTTAGCACGATAATAAGGTTTGCTTTGCATCTCCATTCCTCCTTCCATGGTCCTAATCCAGATCCTTCTAAATCTTTTGGCAAAACTGCTGCTTTAGCCTCTTTATAAATACTATACCTCCGTATGTTTCCCATTTGGAATCTACTAGACTCTATACTGGCTTCATTCAAGCTTATGCCTCTCACTTCCTGAACCCTATTATACCAGACCCTTGGTTAGGCAGTTTAGATCTTTTTTTTTTTTTTTTTCCTCATTGAATTCTTAAAATAAAATTTGGATACTAAAATGGCATTAGATAACTCAGAGTTTAGGATACTTGACTGAATTCAAGAATCTTGTTAGCGATACAGTGAGGATTATAATTGTAGTTTGAAAAACTGATTTTTGAGTTTGTTTCCTTAATGTGTTTCTCTTCCAGGGGAAATCCCTACAGATTTACTGCATCATTTTCTATAACTTCTAGAGAGTACTCTAGAGAATTCAATATGAATTCAAACATATTTCAATGTAATAATTTATATAATTGTGCTATAGGCTTTAAAACTACAAAACTATACAGGTTTTCTTGCTTTATTTTTTTTGGGGGGGGTAATGGTGTTTATGTATTTTAATCATCAGTACTAATAAATTATCATTCATTTATGTGTCTTTTGTTTTTCCTTGCTTAATTTATCTGGTTCGAACCTCTAGGTCAGACTGAATGCTGACTAGAAATAGTCAGGTGAATATCTTTAACTTATTCCTTACTGACGGGAAAAATAAATTCAGTGTTTCAGCATTAACTATGATGTCAACTCTAGGTTTTCTGTAGATGACCTTTCTCAAGTTGAAAAAATTCCCTTCTATTTCTGGTTTACTGAAAATTTTTTATCAGAAATGGACAACGGAGTTCCTCAAAGGCTTGTTTTATATTTATTAAAATGATCATGTTTTTCTTTTTTACATCTCTTAATATGATGATTTATGCTATTTTGAATGTTTAAACCAGCTTTGTATTATGAGGATAAACACCATTTGGTCATGATGTGTACTGCTCTTTGTATATCACTGGATTTGCTAAAATTATATTAAATTTTTACATTTATGCTTAAGAAGAATATTGGTTCAAAGTATATTTTCTTTATATACTGTTTATCAGGTTTGATAGTGAGAAAATATTAACCTGAAAGAACAAGTTGTGAAGTTTTTCTTTCCTTACAATATTCAAGAAGAGTTTGTAAAAAGTGAATTTATTCTCTCTTAAATGCCAAATGGAAATCACCTGTGAAGACATTGAGACTTAATGTTGTCTTCATAGAAAAGTTATTACCTATGATTTTAATTTATTTAATAGATCTAGGATTATTAAGATTACATATCTCTTCCTGAGTAGACTTTGATAGTTTGTATCTATTAAAGAGTTTTTCATTACCATCTAGGAATGAATTTATTGGCATAACATTTTTTGTAATACCCCTCATTATGTTTTTAATTTCTTATAAAATTTATGTTAGTGCCAGTTTTTTCATTTCTGATAATTTATTTCATCTCACTTTTTTTTCCTAATTGGTCTGGGGGAAGGGTGTAAAATTTTATTAATCTTCTCACAGAACCAGCTTTATAATTTGTTTTCTAAATATATTTTTCAGTGCTTTATATAATCAATGTTTACTCATCTTTAATTGCTTCCTTCTGTCTAACTTGGTTTTCATTTTCTTTCTTTCTTTATTTTCTTATGGTGGATGCTGAGGTCATTGATGTGACACTTTCTTCTTTAATGACACAGATGTTTAAGATGACATATTTCTCCCTAAGTTTTGCTTTGTCAACATCTGACATATTTAATTAGTTATATTTTCATTATTATTTAGTTCATAAAGTATTGCTTTTTTTTTTTGAAATTTTTTTGATTCATGGGTTATTAAAAGGTAGATTACCTAGTTTCCAAATTTTTGAATATTTTTCCAGAAATCTTTGTTTTTCATTTCTAATTTCACATCATTATGGTCAGAGAACAAACTCTGTATGCCTAAAATTATTTTAAATTTAGTGAAACTTTTTCTGTGGCTTCAAGTAACACTTATCTTCACAAATGTTTGGCGTGCACTTCAAAAGAATGTGTATTTTGCTTTTGTATCAGCTGCTGAGATTGGACAACAGAAATCTTTTATAAGTGTTATGTATTTATACTTGATATTTTGTATCAGTTTATAATCATTGTATTTTGAAGCTCTCTTACTAGGAGCATAAACACTAAGGTTTGTTACATATTCCTGATTTATGAATCATTTTTTAAAATTTTACTTTTATAGAGTTTTGTTGTTTACTGCCATACATAAAACCAGTTCGGCCATAGGTATACACATGTCCCCTCCCACTTGAACTTCCCTCCCGTCTCCCGCTCCATCCCACCCCTCTAGGTTGTTACATAGTCCCTGAGTTAGTTCCCTTGGTCTTACAGCACATTCATATTGTTGTCTATTTTACTTATGGTCATGTAAGTTTCCATGTTACTCTTTCCATACATCTCACCCATTCCTCCCTCCCCTCAGTGTCCATAAGTCTGTTCTCTATGTCTGTTTCTCCATTGCTGCTCTGTATGTCTCCTTTGGAAAGATATATGTTTAGGTCTTTTTCCCATATTTTGATTGGGTAGTTTGTTTTTTCAGAATTGAATTGTCTGAGCTGCTTGTATATTTTGAAAATTAGTTCTTTGTCAGTTGTTTCATTTGCTATTGTTTTCTCCCATTCTGAGAGTTGTCTTCTCACCTTGTTTATAGCTCCTTTTGCTGTTCAAAAACTTGTAAGTTTGATTAGTTCCCACTTGTTTATTTTTCTCTTTATTTCCATTACTCTAGGAGGCAGGTCATAGATCTTGCTTTGATTTATGTTATTGAATGTTCTGCCCATGTTTCCCTTTTTTATAAATAACTTATTTATATCCCAAATACTTGACCTCAAATTGTCTTGTCTAATACTGCTACAGCAGTTACAGCTTCTTTTTTTTATTACTTTTAGCATGATATATTATTTTCTATTCTTTTACTTTTAATTTACTTGTGATTTTATATTTAAGATGTTACTTGTATATTTAATACAAATAGATCTGTTTTTCCAATCTGATAATCTTTGCATTTTAACTGGTGATATGTAGACCATTTTAATGCAATTACTGACATGTTTAGATTTAAAGAGAACAAACTCTGTATGCCTAAAATTATTTTAAATTTAGTGAAACTTTTTCTGTGGCTTCAAGTAACACTTATCTTCACAAATGTTTGGCGTGCACTTCAAAAGAATGTGTATTTTGCTTTTGTATCAGCTGCTGAGATTGGACAACAGAAATCTTTTATAAGTGTTATGTATTTATACTTGATATTTTGTATCAGTTTATAATCATTGTATTTTGAAGCTCTCTTACTAGGAGCATAAACACTAAGGTTTGTTACATATTCCTGATTTATGAATCATTTTTTAAAATTTTACTTTTATAGAGTTTTGTTGTTTACTGCCATACATAAAACCAGTTCGGCCATAGGTATACACATGTCCCCTCCCACTTGAACTTCCCTCCCGTCTCCCGCTCCATCCCACCCCTCTAGGTTGTTACATAGTCCCTGAGTTAGTTCCCTTGGTCTTACAGCACATTCATATTGTTGTCTATTTTACTTATGGTCATGTAAGTTTCCATGTTACTCTTTCCATACATCTCACCCATTCCTCCCTCCCCTCAGTGTCCATAAGTCTGTTCTCTATGTCTGTTTCTCCATTGCTGCTCTGTATGTCTCCTTTGGAAAGATATATGTTTAGGTCTTTTTCCCATATTTTGATTGGGTAGTTTGTTTTTTCAGAATTGAATTGTCTGAGCTGCTTGTATATTTTGAAAATTAGTTCTTTGTCAGTTGTTTCATTTGCTATTGTTTTCTCCCATTCTGAGAGTTGTCTTCTCACCTTGTTTATAGCTCCTTTTGCTGTTCAAAAACTTGTAAGTTTGATTAGTTCCCACTTGTTTATTTTTCTCTTTATTTCCATTACTCTAGGAGGCAGGTCATAGATCTTGCTTTGATTTATGTTATTGAATGTTCTGCCCATGTTTCCCTTTTTTATAAATAACTTATTTATATCCCAAATACTTGACCTCAAATTGTCTTGTCTAATACTGCTACAGCAGTTACAGCTTCTTTTTTTTATTACTTTTAGCATGATATATTATTTTCTATTCTTTTACTTTTAATTTACTTGTGATTTTATATTTAAGATGTTACTTGTATATTTAATACAAATAGATCTGTTTTTCCAATCTGATAATCTTTGCATTTTAACTGGTGATATGTAGACCATTTTAATGCAATTACTGACATGTTTAGATTTAAATAGATCATCATACTATTTATTTTCTGTTAGTATCATTTATTCTTTGTCCATTTTTTCTCCTTTTAGCCTCTTATGGATTAATTTAGTATTTTTTGATTATTCTGTTTTGTATCTTTTTAATAAATCCCTTAGCTATAGCTCTGTTTTATTATTTTAGTGAAGTAAGACTGTTTTTAAGCATAAGACAAGATTGAGTGCCTGCCTTCAGCACTTGTGTTCAACATTTTACTGAAGGTCCTAGCCTGGTAGTAATGCATGTAATAAAGTAAATTATCAAATAAGACAGAAAACTGAAATTTTCTTCAGATGAGTATTTTTCTGAAGTTCCTAAAAGAGTCAATAACTAAATTATTCAATGCAGATTACTATTTAAAACCATATTAAATTATATATTAATGAAAAATAACACCTTCAGAAAATGTTCTTTTTACACTGCGTATTTATATTGAACATATAACCATTTGTGGAGGTAGCATCTAAGATTGATTATATCTAATAATAATCATTCTTGATTGATTAGAAATAATTGATCTATTAGAAATAATCAAGATTATTCTTGATGGGTTTATCTTCTTTTTATAGGTTTACATACTTTGTTCACTTCTGGTTTTGTTTGTAAAATTTATATGCCCTAAGTTGCATACAACTATGAGAACTAACTTTTAACTGGTTTTTTAGCTACCTCATGGAGGAGTATCTTACTTTCTAGGTTCCCATCATCAATCAGTCTCTCACTGGACTATACATGATTCCTAATGAATTTTGTCACATATTTCCTTTATTAGTTTAAGAATAATTTATTCAGTAATTTTAGTTGTTTTCAATGAGAGGATTTATCCTATTTCCATCTGCCATACTTCCAGAGAAATGTTTGCCCTATATAATTTTCATAATTCATATACTACATAATTCATATATATATATATATTTTAGCTTGAGCTTTTGTTAGAGTTTCATTAGGTTAATTTTAACCTAATTTATCAACAAATATCTATTGACTAACTTACCATGTGCTTCCCCCTGGTAAACAGAAAAGTTATTAAGATTCAGTCCCTGTCACTTGGGTTGTACATGATGAAAAACTTGCCCCATTCTGACTTAACAATAAAAGCATTTAATTGATGTCTTTATCTGACAAGTGAAAAGTTGAGAATGATTTCACATGGGTCAGCAGCTCAAGTGCAGTAAGCTGAGATCTGGCTTCCCTCTGATCTGCCTGCACTGGTGCTGACTTCTTCACCACACTCTACACTGTGCATTATCAGCCCTTTGTGTCTAGGCTTTTCCTCTCATGGAAGTGTCTGGGTTTCACATCCCCACCTTTTATCTTGCATGAGAAAAGGAGAATTATTTTTTTGATAATAGAAAGCTGCAAAATAGAAAATGAAAAGTTTTCCTCATAGAAAACCAACAGGTGCACATATATATCTCAGTATTATCAGCCTATTTACAATCTTTATTTGTACATGGACTAGCTACTCCAAGATACTGGGATATTCTGATTGGCATGACCAGGAACTGAAGGTGGCCTTAAGTCAATCTAAATCACGTGACTGATAGGAACGGTTGAGAGGAGGGAGTTTGCAAAGGTAAATCAAAAAAGAATTAAAAATAGTGAAGGTGGGAAAGATGGTACTGAAGAACCTATTTGCAGGGCAGCAGTGGAGATGCAGACATAGAGAAGAGACTTGCAGATACAGTGAGGAAATGAGAGAGAGAGGCAAATTGAAAGTGTAACACTGCAAAAAGTACATCACCATATGTGAAATAGAGAGCCAGTGGGAATTTGCTGTATGGCACAGGAGCTCAACATTCACCAAAATTTATATGCCCTAACAACTATGAGAACTAACTTTTAATTGGTTTTTTAGCTACCTCATGGAGGAGTATCTTACTTTCTAGGTTCCCATCATCAATCAGTCTCTCACTGGACTATACATGATTCCTAATGAATTTTGTCACATATTTCCTTTATTAGTTTAAGAATAATTTATTCAGTAATTTTAGTTGTTTTCAATGAGAGGATTTATCCTATTTCCATCTGCCATACTTCCAGAGAAATGTTTGCCCTATATAATTTTCATAATTCATATACTACATAATTCATATATATATATATATTTTAGCTTGAGCTTTTGTTAGAGTTTCATTAGGTTAATTTTAACCTAATTTATCAACAAATATCTATTGACTAACTTACCATGTGCTTCCCCCTGGTAAACAGAAAAGTTATTAAGATTCAGTCCCTGTCACTTGGGTTGTACATGATGAAAAACTTGCCCCATTCTGACTTAACAATAAAAGCATTTAATTGATGTCTTTATCTGACAAGTGAAAAGTTGAGAATGATTTCACATGGGTCAGCAGCTCAAGTGCAGTAAGCTGAGATCTGGCTTCCCTCTGATCTGCCTGCACTGGTGCTGACTTCTTCACCACACTCTACACTGTGCATTATCAGCCCTTTGTGTCTAGGCTTTTCCTCTCATGGAAGTGTCTGGGTTTCACATCCCCACCTTTTATCTTGCATGAGAAAAGGAGAATTATTTTTCTGATAATAGAAAGCTGCAAAATAGAAAATGAAAAGTTTTCCTCATAGAAAACCAACAGGTGCACATATATATCTCAGTATTATCAGCCTATTTACAATCTTTATTTGTACATGGACTAGCTACTCCAAGATACTGGGATATTCTGATTGGCATGACCAGGAACTGAAGGTGGCCTTAAGTCAATCTAAATCACGTGACTGATAGGAACGGTTGAGAGAGGAGGGAGTTTGCAAAGGTAAATCAAAAAAGAATTAAAAATAGTGAAGGTGGGAAAGATGGTACTGAAGAACCTATTTGCAGGGCAGCAGTGGAGATGCAGACATAGAGAAGAGACTTGCAGATACAGTGAGGAAATGAGAGAGAGAGGCAAATTGAAAGTGTAACACTGCAAAAAGTACATCACCATATGTGAAATAGAGAGCCAGTGGGAATTTGCTGTATGGCACAGGGAGCTCAAACCCAGGGCTCTGTGACAGCCTAGAGTAATGGAATGGGGTAGGAGGCGGCAGGGAGGCTCAACAGGGAGGGCACATATGTATACCTATGGCTGATTCATATTGATGTAAGATAGAAACTAGCACAGTATTAGAAAGCAATTATCCTCCAATTAAAAACAAAACAAAAAATAAGGAAGGTGAATGGAGGCTAGAAAGGTGTGTGTGAGGAGAATAATTACTGCTGAGCTCCATTCCATCTTTTAATAATTTATGAACCAGGAACTTTAAAATTCCTCATTAAAACTGATAATCATTGAGAATAGTCAAGAAAAAATGCCAAGACTTAAACATCACACTGATGTTAGACTAGACTTCTCTGACTATACTTTCTTGATATATTTGTCTCTGCATTTTAAACATAATCATAACATTAGATTTATTCCTATAAATTTTTATCCTGATGATTTTTCACCATCATTCTACTTGTTGAGTGTTTTCAGAATCTTGATTCTGCCAACTATTATATCAACTTACCCTTCCAGGATGAGGTCACCTGGAAATGTAACAAGAATACCTCTTTTATCTTTATTCACAATATAGAAAAAAAATGTTTCATAGGAAAAGGTCAAAATACACTGGTAGAACTTTTGTTGTGTGGATACAATTTTGAATAAGCAATCATTAGTACACAATAAAATTATGGTACAAAATTCAGTCATTTCATCAGTATCCATGTCAGGTTGCATTAGTAATATCCAGAGTAAGTATTCATAATTATATATGATTATAGTCAGTATTGGCCTTTTCTGGTAGCTCAAATGGTAAAGAATCTGCCTGCAACATGGGAGACCTGGGTTTGATCCCTGGGTTTGGAAGATCCCTGGAAAGGGAATAGCTGCCCACTTCAATAGAACTGAGTTTGCAAAGGTAGAAAAAGTGGTAAACTGAAGAACCTATTTGCAGGGCAGCAGTGGAGATGCAGACATAGAGAAGAGACTTGCAGATACAGTGAGGAAATGAGAGAGAGAGGCAAATTGAAAGTGTAACACTGCAAAAAGTACATCACCATATGTGAAATAGAGAGCCAGTGGGAATTTGCTGTATGGCACAGGGAGCTCAAACCCAGGGCTCTGTGACAGCCTAGAGTAATGGAATGGGGTAGGAGGCGGCAGGGAGGCTCAACAGGGAGGGCACATATGTATACCTATGGCTGATTCATATTGATGTAAGATAGAAACTAGCACAGTATTAGAAAGCAATTATCCTCCAATTAAAAACAAAACAAAAAATAAGGAAGGTGAATGGAGGCTAGAAAGGTGTGTGTGAGGAGAATAATTACTGCTGAGCTCCATTCCATCTTTTAATAATTTATGAACCAGGAACTTTAAAATTCCTCATTAAAACTGATAATCATTGAGAATAGTCAAGAAAAAATGCCAAGACTTAAACATCACACTGATGTTAGACTAGACTTCTCTGACTATACTTTCTTGATATATTTGTCTCTGCATTTTAAACATAATCATAACATTAGATTTATTCCTATAAATTTTTATCCTGATGATTTTTCACCATCATTCTACTTGTTGAGTGTTTTCAGAATCTTGATTCTGCCAACTATTATATCAACTTACCCTTCCAGGATGAGGTCACCTGGAAATGTAACAAGAATACCTCTTTTATCTTTATTCACAATATAGAAAAAAAATGTTTCATAGGAAAAGGTCAAAATACACTGGTAGAACTTTTGTTGTGTGGATACAATTTTGAATAAGCAATCATTAGTACACAATAAAATTATGGTACAAAATTCAGTCATTTCATCAGTATCCATGTCAGGTTGCATTAGTAATATCCAGAGTAAGTATTCATAATTATATATGATTATAGTCAGTATTGGCCTTTTCTGGTAGCTCAAATGGTAAAGAATCTGCCTGCAACATGGGAGACCTGGGTTTGATCCCTGGGTTTGGAAGATCCCCTGGAAAGGGGAATAGCTGCCCACTTCAATAGAACTGCCTGGAGAATTCCTTGGACAGAGGAGTCTGGGAGGCTACAATCCATAGGAATGCAACTGAGTAAATTTCTTACACATAGGACTGGGTAAGATAAGAAATAAGATAAAGATTAGGTTTATTTGTTGTACAGATTTCATGGTTCAAAGAAAGCAGACAATGATTTCAATGCATCCACTTTGATCATGTCAAAACAGGCAAAGGAATTCATTTTTCCTGTGTTCAAATATTCACATATATAGTGTGTATCTATAGGTTCTTATTTTGTAAAACTACTTACACTGAGGGTTACTAACCATCTATTAACAATTCAGTTCCCTTCCCAATTGGTCAGGCACTGTGATGCTGTAAGTTTCTGAGTTCAAACTCTCCCATTTGGCCTTTTACATGACCTTTATTTCTTCTGCCTGTTTTCATTTCTCCCTGTTTAATCATTCGGTATGCTATGTGAACCGATATTTGGTGAGATGTGTTGTGTGGCTCATGTAGTTAATAGATGGTACATTCTCTAGATTAAAGAAGCCTACCAACTCAGGAAAAAAAGACATACAAGTAGAACTATAACAGCAAACCTTGCCAATCAAAAAGCTTCACAGAGAATTTGAAGGGGAAACACTTCCTTTTATACACAAAGACAAGGTCAAGACAGGAAATTTCCTTTTGGGCCTTCTTTGGTTAGCAGTTTTTGTGGTTTTGCTGTTATTTTTATTTTGTTTGTTTTTGTTGAAGACCATAACACACCCCACCTACACTGACGCCCTATCTCTTATCCCTGAACCATCGCTGAAACTGAAGTCTCTAGGTCAGATACTGCTGACTACCTCAGAGCAGCCATAGCAGCAGCTCTCCACCTGCTTCTCAGCTAGCTTTCTTCATTTGGGACCTCTTCCACTGAAATATTCCCATTTCCTTTCAGCATTCTTAATTTGTTTTCTTCACCATATTTATGATCACAACTGAGAACTTCATAAGATTAAAGTATGAAACTAAGATTAGGCCTACTCTAAACTTAAGTTAGCTACTTTAAAATATAAATCCTTCTTCTACAGGTTTTATTATTATGTATTTTTTCTAAACATTCCTGTGTTTTATCTTAATTTTATCATTCTGTTCAACTCAACGTGAGATAGTCTCCTTTTCAAAAGTCACCTAAAATTTGTTTGAGCTTTATGTTTTGAGTAGCAGAGTCCACTTTTAATTCACTAAAAGGAGAATAAAAAGAATCTGCCTTATCCATTTCAAATTCTATTTTTAGGTAATATCATTATATATATTAATATGTTAGCTCTAAGAGAGTATACTAAGAGAGTGTTAGGACATCTGGGGACACAATTCATTATGCTATTGCTTGCTTAGAAATATGAATTTCTAATATAGTATGATTAAATTTATCTATAATGTATACTACTGTAGCTTATTTGTTTCAGTGCATTTGTGTTTGTATATTTCCAGAAAGCATGAAGTATGTAGGAAATGCATAGCCACATTCTCTTTCAGACTTTTTTATATACTTCCATTGCTGAAATAAGGAATTTATAAGAGACAAGAGACAGAAGATATAGTAAAGAAAATCAGGTTTATAGTTCCTGATTTTTAAAAATAATTTCTATTAGACGGCTTGCTATCCTCTCCTGTTTGGGCTATAACAATTTACAGTAGAGAGAGAGAGAGAAAATAGAGATATATACTCAGAGGTATTTCATGTTATTTTCATCAAAATGGAAGTCTTCTATCAAATGTGTACTTTTCATAATTTGCATGTCTTTATTTTTCCTTTCTGAAAATGTGCTAATAGATTTAAATCACAATAAAAGGAGTGACCCAAATAATTTTTTCTCAAAATAAGAACACTTTTGGCAAGCATCAGAACATCAACTCCTTCATACAATACTCTTTACAATTCAACTTGACCTTGAATGCAATTGCTTTTCTAGCTGCAAGTGCTATTCTTAATATATAATGCCCACTGTGTTGTCAGTAGCAGATCTGAAATGTGCAAGATTAGAAGGAGATATACAGCCAGGTGCACTTCACCATATTTATGATCACAACTGAGAACTTCATAAGATTAAAGTATGAAACTAAGATTAGGCCTACTCTAAACTTAAGTTAGCTACTTTAAAATATAAATCCTTCTTCTACAGGTTTTATTATTATGTATTTTTTCTAAACATTCCTGTGTTTTATCTTAATTTTATCATTCTGTTCAACTCAACGTGAGATAGTCTCCTTTTCAAAAGTCACCTAAAATTTGTTTGAGCTTTATGTTTTGAGTAGCAGAGTCCACTTTTAATTCACTAAAAGGAGAATAAAAAGAATCTGCCTTATCCATTTCAAATTCTATTTTTAGGTAATATCATTATATATATTAATATGTTAGCTCTAAGAGAGTATACTAAGAGAGTGTTAGGACATCTGGGGACACAATTCATTATGCTATTGCTTGCTTAGAAATATGAATTTCTAATATAGTATGATTAAATTTATCTATAATGTATACTACTGTAGCTTATTTGTTTCAGTGCATTTGTGTTTGTATATTTCCAGAAAGCATGAAGTATGTAGGAAATGCATAGCCACATTCTCTTTCAGACTTTTTTATATACTTCCATTGCTGAAATAAGGAATTTATAAGAGACAAGAGACAGAAGATATAGTAAAGAAAATCAGGTTTATAGTTCCTGATTTTTAAAAATAATTTCTATTAGACGGCTTGCTATCCTCTCCTGTTTGGGCTATAACAATTTACAGTAGAGAGAGAGAGAGAAAATAGAGATATATACTCAGAGGTATTTCATGTTATTTTCATCAAAATGGAAGTCTTCTATCAAATGTGTACTTTTCATAATTTGCATGTCTTTATTTTTCCTTTCTGAAAATGTGCTAATAGATTTAAATCACAATAAAAGGAGTGACCCAAATAATTTTTTTCTCAAAATAAGAACACTTTTGGCAAGCATCAGAACATCAACTCCTTCATACAATACTCTTTACAATTCAACTTGACCTTGAATGCAATTGCTTTTCTAGCTGCAAGTGCTATTCTTAATATATAATGCCCACTGTGTTGTCAGTAGCAGATCTGAAATGTGCAAGATTAGAAGGAGATATACAGCCAGGTGCATAGAGTTTATGAAGGCCAGATTCAGTCCCGTTGCCATGTAGTGTTAACTTGAAAGGATTGTTAACCATAAAAAAGCAGCCCACCATGAACTCAGCTACACCTGAATTCAGCTGGTTAATGCAGGTTCCACTTCTTTGCTTGAGGTGAAATTCACATGAACTATAAATGCTTGATCAGGAGTATTTCTCTGACTTTGCCTGGCCAGGAAGGCCCACAAAGAGAAAAGCCCAAGGCCAGGAGCATCCTGCTGGCTCATTGTTTCTACTCTATGGCTCAGAAATGAGGAAATAAACAAGGTATCATTAGGCTGTATGGAGAAGTCAGACTTTTTGACATTTCATTCTCTGACCTCTCAGTAATCTTAGTTATGATCTATTTATTTCTGGCTCTAAGACAAAACAAAGAAAAAAACCTTCCAACCTGAATATAGAGATCCCTTTTTCACTGTTTTCCATTTGAAACCACTAATGTTAAATGATGAGACTGGTCTGATGATTTGTAGCACCAGGACCAAAGGTGTCAGTCTTCTCTTACAAGAAGGGTTACAGCCTGGATTGGAACTGGAAATGGAGAAACATAATTAAGGATAGACTTAAGAAAGAGCTAGAGACTTGGATATGGGTAAATGGAAGAAAGAGGGACTTACATAGCTGCACAAAAACAAAACCAACCAGTGAAACCACACATAGCACTTTGGAAGGACTTTAAAATTAAAGGATTGGAAAATTTTCATCAAGGTCACATGCCAAGGAGATATTATGAAATACACGCTATCTTCTGCCTTTCTTTGTAAAATGAAAGAGAAAGTATAAAAGATTGCAGGTCAAACAAAGAGAGAAGGATGGTTCAGAAAGACAAATACAGTGACAGTGGTGCATTGGATGGGTAGCTTCAAATGTTTTATTCCTTCAACAAGTATTTATTGAGTCACTATTTTTTTTTTGATCCAGGCACAATACAAAAAGCCAGGGTTAGTGTAACATGTGTGCATGCTATTTGCTTCAGTTGTGTCTGACTCTTTGTAACTCTCTGGACTGTAGGTTCTCCTGTCCATGGGATTCTCCAGGCAAGAATACTGGAGTGGGTTGTCATGCCCTCCTGCCATGCCCTTGCTTACCCAAGGAGAGACCCCATGCCTTCTTCAACCCCTGTAGCTCCTGCTTGGCTGACAGATTCTTTACCCCTGAGCCCTGGGGAGAGCCCCAAGTACAGTGTAGGAAACCATAAATTTAAGATTATAGTTATGTTATTAACAGAAAGGAAATAGAGGTGATGGAGATAATCATACAGAAAACCACACTAGTATACAGATGATCCTTCCTTGGGAAAGTGAGTTTCAAACTGAGATAGGAGGAAGACATAGCTGTTTTTTAAAAGAGAGTGGTTGGGGCTTCCCTGGTGGTCCAGTGGGTAAGGACACCGCCTTGCAGTGCAAGGGGCGCCAGTTCGATCCCTGGCCTGGGAAGATCCCATCTTAGTTATGATCTATTTATTTCTGGCTCAAACAAAACAAAGAAAAAACCTTCCAACCTGAATATAGAGATCCCTTTTTCACTGTTTTCCATTTGAAACCACTAATGTTAAATGATGAGACTGGTCTGATGATTTGTAGCACCAGGACCAAAGGTGTCAGTCTTCTCTTACAAGAAGGGTTACAGCCTGGATTGGAACTGGAAATGGAGAAACATAATTAAGGATAGACTTAAGAAAGAGCTAGAGACTTGGATATGGGTAAATGGAAGAAAGAGGGACTTACATAGCTGCACAAAAACAAAACCAACCAGTGAAACCACACATAGCACTTTGGAAGGACTTTAAAATTAAAGGATTGGAAAATTTTCATCAAGGTCACATGCCAAGGAGATATTATGAAATACACGCTATCTTCTGCCTTTCTTTGTAAAATGAAAGAGAAAGTATAAAAGATTGCAGGTCAAACAAAGAGAGAAGGATGGTTCAGAAAGACAAATACAGTGACAGTGGTGCATTGGATGGGTAGCTTCAAATGTTTTATTCCTTCAACAAGTATTTATTGAGTCACTATTTTTTTTGATCCAGGCACAATACAAAAAGCCAGGGTTAGTGTAACATGTGTGCATGCTATTTGCTTCAGTTGTGTCTGACTCTTTGTAACTCTCTGGACTGTAGGTTCTCCTGTCCATGGGATTCTCCAGGCAAGAATACTGGAGTGGGTTGTCATGCCCTCCTGCCATGCCCTTGCTTACCCAAGGAGAGACCCCATGCCTTCTTCAACCCCTGTAGCTCCTGCTTGGCTGACAGATTCTTTACCCCTGAGCCCTGGGGAGAGCCCCAAGTACAGTGTAGGAAACCATAAATTTAAGATTATAGTTATGTTATTAACAGAAAGGAAATAGAGGTGATGGAGATAATCATACAGAAAACCACACTAGTATACAGATGATCCTTCCTTGGGAAAGTGAGTTTCAAACTGAGATAGGAGGAAGACATAGCTGTTTTTTAAAAGAGAGTGGTTGGGGCTTCCCTGGTGGTCCAGTGGGTAAGGACACCGCCTTGCAGTGCAAGGGGCGCCAGTTCGATCCCTGGCCTGGGAAGATCCCACGTGCCGCGGAGCGGCTGGACCCATGTGTCCAATTACCGAACCGGAGCACTGGGGCGCATGTGCCCAGAGTCGGTGCTCTGCGACAACAGAGGCCACCGCGATGGGAGGCCCACACGGGCCAAAGAACAAAGATGGATGAAAATAGATAAATGAAAGACCAATAGAAGTGGCCCGCCTGCTCCCCTCCCTCCCCACTCCACCCTCCTCAAATAAATAAATAAATAAATCTTAAAAAAAAAAAAAAAGAGAGTGGTTGGTGAGGAAGTAAGGTCTGCACAGAGAAAACTGTGTGCTAAAGACCCCATGGCTGGAAGGAATTTAATAGTTGTGGGTAATTAAAAATGGGGAATCAGAGAATGAAAATGAATAGAAATTTAAAGAGATGAGGATCTCAGATATGATTATTCATGGTTTTGTAAGACACATAAGACAAGTGGAAGTCAAACTTAAATGCAAAGAAGTAATCTACAATCAGTAAGAGCAGATATAGGCTGAGTGGTAAGGAGGCTACTTTTACAAATGGAGAAGAGTGATGCTGATAGATTGATCTGGGGTGCTAATGGATAGAATTAAGAGAATGGGAAACTATAAGATATATTTGGGAGAAAAATTCAACATGCAAATATATGCAACAACAACAAGCTAATGCAGGTAATACCCACCATCCCACAAAAGCAACATGTATCAGAGACTATTCACTTTGCTTGGGCCAATTCCATCTGCAGGATGAATGCCACTCTCTAGTTCAGGTTCACAACTTTTAAGTGGCCCCTATTATGATAAAATAAATCTTAGCATGGAAAGGGCTGGTGCAAGGAGGTAATTGAAAATTCTTGAGGAAAAACATGTAGCCTTCTTCAACCCCTGTAGCCCAGTTCTTTACCCCTGGGC
Source organism: Tragulus kanchil (assembly GCA_022376925.1). NCBI lineage: Eukaryota > Metazoa > Chordata > Mammalia > Artiodactyla > Tragulidae > Tragulus > Tragulus kanchil. Next base: position 25,308,898 of record JAIOJX010000004.1, read on the forward strand.
CCTGGGAGAGCCCCAGGTACAGTGTAGGAAACCATAAATTTAAGATTATAGTTATGTTATTAACAGAAAGGAAATAGAGGTGATGGAGATAATCATACAGAAAACCACACTAGTATACAGATGATCCTTCCTTGGGAAAGTGAGTTTCAAACTGAGATAGGAGGAAGACATAGCTGTTTTTTAAAAGAGAGTGGTTGGGGCTTCCCTGGTGGTCCAGTGGGTAAGGACACCGCCTTGCAGTGCAAGGGGCGCCAGTTCGATCCCTGGCCTGGGAAGATCCCACGTGCCGCGGAGCGGCTGGACCCATGTGTCCAATTACCGAACCGGAGCTCTGGAGCGCATGTGCCCAGAGTCGGTGCTCTGCGACAACAGAGGCCACCGCGATGGGAGGCCCACACGGGCCAAAGAACAAAGATGGATGAAAATAGATAAATGAAAGACCAATAGAAGTGGCCCGCCTGCTCCCCTCCCTCCCCACTCCACCCTCCTCAAATAAATAAATAAATAAATCTTAAAAAAAAAAAAAAAGAGAGTGGTTGGTGAGGAAGTAAGGTCTGCACAGAGAAAACTGTGTGCTAAAGACCCCATGGCTGGAAGGAATTTAATAGTTGTGGGTAATTAAAAATGGGGAATCAGAGAATGAAAATGAATAGAAATTTAAAGAGATGAGGATCTCAGATATGATTATTCATGGTTTTGTAAGACACATAAGACAAGTGGAAGTCAAACTTAAATGCAAAGAAGTAATCTACAATCAGTAAGAGCAGATATAGGCTGAGTGGTAAGGAGGCTACTTTTACAAATGGAGAAGAGTGATGCTGATAGATTGATCTGGGGTGCTAATGGATAGAATTAAGAGAATGGGAAACTATAAGATATATTTGGGAGAAAAATTCAACATGCAAATATATGCAACAACAACAAGCTAATGCAGGTAATACCCACCATCCCACAAAAGCAACATGTATCAGAGACTATTCACTTTGCTTGGGCCAATTCCATCTGCAGGATGAATGCCACTCTCTAGTTCAGGTTCACAACTTTTAAGTGGCCCCTATTATGATAAAAAATAAATCTTAGCATGGAAAGGGCTGGTGCAAGGAGGTAATTGAAAATTCTTGAGGAAAGAAAAAACATGTACCTGTGGGCAGGTGGGGAGCTAGAGCTTTAGAAGAAATTTATAACACTTCTTTCCTTAATATTTTTTCCTTAAGTGCATGTAAGTAGCATTCTCTGCCCAAGCTTGACTTGATATGAAGCTAGAGAATGAAGGGCCATGGAGAATGGAGGTTAAAAATATGTAAGAAAGTAACACATCCTAGAGTTCTGCCACTCACGGTGTCTCCTCTTTCAGGAGGCTTATAAAAACTGCAGAATATCAGATTCAAACTCAGTCCTACTAGATCAGAATCTACATTTTACCATCTCTGCAGGTGACTTGAATAGGCTTTCACATACTGAGAATCACTATTTTAAAAAATACACAATAAGCGTTTCAGCGATGGGATGGGATATGGTGCTGATTTGCATTAGTCAGCAAATTACAGTCCTTTTGCTACTCAGCCTTCCTCAGCATACATATCCATAAAACATGATATTTTTTAAAATGCTGTATGCATGTTCAAGTATAGCATTAGCATGGGTCTATCTAATACTATTAAGAACTGAAATAATAGAGAAAACCCCCCAACTTCTGAAAATGACAATGGATGAAAGTAAAGTCAATAACAATGACAAATGAGAAAGAAAAGCATAAGTCAGAGCTCACATTTAATGAAAGGAAATGTCCACCTGAGAATTTGAGAAAGAATGTATTGCTAACCACAAAATTAAATCAAAAAATTCTTTTAAGTTGTCTCCCCATGAATTTCTTATGTTTCCCACTTTTCTTTCAAAAAGTCTTATCTTCCAGTAATCTACTGTAGCCTAACAAATCACCCCAACATTTACTGGCTTAAGACAACAGTGTATTATTATCTTTCTTTTTTTGCAATTGACTCAGGTCATCTATATTTGGGAGAAAAATTCAACATGCAAATATATGCAACAACAACAAGCTAATGCAGGTAATACCCACCATCCCACAAAAGCAACATGTATCAGAGACTATTCACTTTGCTTGGGCCAATTCCATCTGCAGGATGAATGCCACTCTCTAGTTCAGGTTCACAACTTTTAAGTGGCCCCTATTATGATAAAAAATAAATCTTAGCATGGAAAGGGCTGGTGCAAGGAGGTAATTGAAAATTCTTGAGGAAAGAAAAAACATGTACCTGTGGGCAGGTGGGGAGCTAGAGCTTTAGAAGAAATTTATAACACTTCTTTCCTTAATATTTTTTCCTTAAGTGCATGTAAGTAGCATTCTCTGCCCAAGCTTGACTTGATATGAAGCTAGAGAATGAAGGGCCATGGAGAATGGAGGTTAAAAATATGTAAGAAAGTAACACATCCTAGAGTTCTGCCACTCACGGTGTCTCCTCTTTCAGGAGGCTTATAAAAACTGCAGAATATCAGATTCAAACTCAGTCCTACTAGATCAGAATCTACATTTTACCATCTCTGCAGGTGACTTGAATAGGCTTTCACATACTGAGAATCACTATTTTAAAAAATACACAATAAGCGTTTCAGCGATGGGATGGGATATGGTGCTGATTTGCATTAGTCAGCAAATTACAGTCCTTTTGCTACTCAGCCTTCCTCAGCATACATATCCATAAAACATGATATTTTTTAAAATGCTGTATGCATGTTCAAGTATAGCATTAGCATGGGTCTATCTAATACTATTAAGAACTGAAATAATAGAAAAACCCACCAACTTCTGAAAATGACAATGGATGAAAGTAAAGTCAATAACAATGACAAATGAGAAAGAAAAGCATAAGTCAGAGCTCACATTTAATGAAAGGAAATGTCCACCTGAGAATTTGAGAAAGAATGTATTGCTAACCACAAAATTAAATCAAAAAATTCTTTTAAGTTGTCTCCCCATGAATTTCTTATGTTTCCCCACTTTTCTTTCAAAAAAAGTCTTATCTTCCAGTAATCTACTGTAGCCTAACAAATCACCCCAACATTTACTGGCTTAAGACAACAGTGTATTATTATCTTTCTTTATTATGGTTCTGCAAATTGACTCAGGTCATCTGAGTCATTCCAGCTTGTGATATTTTCAGTCAGATGGAGTCTGAGGTTGGGAATATTTGAAGGCTTGACTGACTCCTATGTCTAAGGTTGTTCATCATATGACCGGCAGCTGGGGCCTGCTATCCTCTGGTTCCTGAACTGGTGTGGTTATTTGAATGACTACACATGGTCTCTCCATGTTCTTGCCTCTCATTTCAGAGAGACAAATAGAGGAGAAGTGAGTAGAGAGAGGAGGGTAGGAGAGAGAAAAAAAAAGAAATATTTTTAAAGAACATTAGACAGACTTGAACAGAATTTCCACAGGTAGAACAGAATATGTAATCACTACAAATTAGATGCCGTTTTCACCCCTCCCTAAATATAGATTGCATTTGCATCATCATCTCATCTGCTAAATGTCATTTTAAAATGTGAATTTTTAAATGTCAGCTAACAAGGAAGTTTGACTACTCTCTCTTGTTATTCTGACTCTGCCAGTCTATTATTAGGGACATTTTAGCAGTTGATTACTGATATTCCTAATTAAGTATTGGTTGGTGTAAACTGATTGAAGGTGACATAATTTCTGAAATATCATGTGGTATAGAATCATCTGGATAGTTATAGCAAAGTTGCATATCCCCCCGCTCCCCTTTTTTTTTGGCCAAAATGCATTAAGTAGTTTTGTTCAAAGGAATATAAATTTGTAATGTACTTGTTAAAACTCCTACTGAGCCATCAATTACATGCTCTTAAAAGTCACTGCTCAGGGGTCTCATTGAAGAAATTTCTGTTTCAAGTGGAAGAAGGGACAAGAAGCCTACACAAACTGGAAAACCTTTATAGTCTTTTTCACTTGATAACCCTGTAATTCTTGCATTCCCTTCTACATTTAACCTGGGCAAATCATAGTGGGCCTTCTCCTTCCCCACCAAAAATCTTAAGCCTGCGGCCCATGAATCTATCTCTAATTTGCCCACTTTTCTTTCAAAAAGTCTTTCCAGTAATCTACTGTAGCCTAACAAATCACCCCAACATTTACTGGCTTAAGACAACAGTGTATTATTATCTTTCTTTATTATGGTTCTGCAAATTGACTCAGGTCATCTGAGTCATTCCAGCTTGTGATATTTTCAGTCAGATGGAGTCTGAGGTTGGGAATATTTGAAGGCTTGACTGACTCCTATGTCTAAGGTTGTTCATCATATGACCGGCAGCTGGGGCCTGCTATCCTCTGGTTCCTGAACTGGTGTGGTTATTTGAATGACTACACATGGTCTCTCCATGTTCTTGCCTCTCATTTCAGAGAGACAAATAGAGGAGAAGTGAGTAGAGAGAGGAGGGTAGGAGAGAGAAAAAAGAAATCGTTTTAAACACCATTAGCCAGACGTGAACAGAATTTCCACAGGTAGAACAGAATATGTAATCACTACAAATTAGATGCCGTTTTCACCCCTCCCTAAATATAGATTGCATTTGCATCATCATCTCATCTGCTAAATGTCATTTTAAAATGTGAATTTTTAAATGTCAGCTAACAAGGAAGTTTGACTACTCTCTCTTGTTATTCTGACTCTGCCAGTCTATTATTAGGGACATTTTAGCAGTTGATTACTGATATTCCTAATTAAGTATTGGTTGGTGTAAACTGATTGAAGGTGACATAATTTCTGAAATATCATGTGGTATAGAATCATCTGGATAGTTATAGCAAAGTTGCATATCCCCCCGCTCCCCTTTTTTTTTGGCCAAAATGCATTAAGTAGTTTTGTTCAAAGGAATATAAATTTGTAATGTACTTGTTAAAACTCCTACTGAGCCATCAATTACATGCTCTTAAAAGTCACTGCTCAGGGGTCTCATTGAAGAAATTTCTGTTTCAAGTGGAAGAAGGGACAAGAAGCCTACACAAACTGGAAAACCTTTATAGTCTTTTTCACTTGATAACCCTGTAATTCTTGCATTCCCTTCTACATTTAACCTGGGCAAATCATAGTGGGCCTTCTCCTCAACTCAAGCCCCTTAGACGCTTTCTAAAAGAGACTCTATTAATTGCTGCTGCCGTTGTCACAATGAAATTATCTATCCTCTGAAAAACTTGACTCTCTAATTAATGTTGTAACATATGTGCATTAATCTGTCTGCTCCTCCAGTTCTCTAATGAGACACAAACTCACTATAAGATCTTTCTTAAGAAATAATAAACTGACTGACTTGGCATGACACCATCACCTAATTAATAAAATGGTGACAAGTTTGAAATCCCTGTAGTGTGGTTTTTCTTTAAAGAAAACTGCTTTGCAGCTTTGTAAAGGGACACGAGAAAGGATGTAAATTCAGCAGTTAACAGCCTTTGACTACACAACAAGGGCTTAGACGGAATCAATACTGCCAGAAGGAATTTTCCCCCAATAGTCCAGGAAACCTGGAAATGCAAGAAAATAAATCTGCATCAGAGAAAATGGTCTGTTTATAGTGACATCTAGTGGTATTCATTTTTATACTTGCCCATTCCTAAATGAATTCCCAAGGAGGATGACAAATACAGAAAACTTACTATTTATTTTTTTTTTATCAATACAATTTTACTATTGATGAAATGCAATGGGAGTAAGAAAAATATTTCACAAAACCTCATGAATAGGTATTGTCAGGTGATCTGAAGAACCCATTTTTGAAATTGGTATGGGCAAATGGACTACAACCGAGATGATGAACACAAGAAGCAAAGTCTGCTCTGATGCATAAATAGATGTATTTCTTGAGATTGAAACATATGGCCACGTATTTTTTTCATATCTTTATTTCAAATGAAACCAATCAATCAGTTGATTCATGAATCATCTTTTGAAAAAGGTAAACTAAGATAACTAAAAGGACTGCTGACTCAGAATAGTGACAACCCCTATTTTCCGCTGGATGCCACTAGTAGAGTTTGACTCACTCTACTAAAAATACACGTGTCAGGGACTGGGGGGAGCAGTGTATGATATGGAAGCAGAGCATAGTTCTGACAATTATGGAAAACCTTTATAGTCTTTTTCACTTGATAACCCTGTAATTCTTGCATTCCCTTCTACATTTAACCTGGGCAAATCATAGTGGGCCTTCTCCTCAACTCAAGCCCCTTAGACGCTTTCTAAAAGAGACTCTATTAATTGCTGCTGCCGTTGTCACAATGAAATTATCTATCCTCTGAAAAACTTGACTCTCTAATTAATGTTGTAACATATGTGCATTAATCTGTCTGCTCCTCCAGTTCTCTAATGAGACACAAACTCACTATAAGATCTTTCTTAAGAAATAATAAACTGACTGACTTGGCATGACACCATCACCTAATTAATAAAATGGTGACAAGTTTGAAATCCCTGTAGTGTGGTTTTTCTTTAAAGAAAACTGCTTTGCAGCTTTGTAAAGGGACACGAGAAAGGATGTAAATTCAGCAGTTAACAGCCTTTGACTACACAACAAGGGCTTAGACGGAATCAATACTGCCAGAAGGAATTTTCCCCCAATAGTCCAGGAAACCTGGAAATGCAAGAAAATAAATCTGCATCAGAGAAAATGGTCTGTTTATAGTGACATCTAGTGGTATTCATTTTTATACTTGCCCATTCCTAAATGAATTCCCAAGGAGGATGACAAATACAGAAAACTTACTATTTATTTTTTTTTTATCAATACAATTTTACTATTGATGAAATGCAATGGGAGTAAGAAAAATATTTCACAAAACCTCATGAATAGGTATTGTCAGGTGATCTGAAGAACCCATTTTTGAAATTGGTATGGGCAAATGGACTACAACCGAGATGATGAACACAAGAAGCAAAGTCTGCTCTGATGCATAAATAGATGTATTTCTTGAGATTGAAACATATGGCCACGTATTTTTTTCATATCTTTATTTCAAATGAAACCAATCAATCAGTTGATTCATGAATCATCTTTTGAAAAAGGTAAACTAAGATAACTAAAAGGACTGCTGACTCAGAATAGTGACAACCCCTATTTTCCGCTGGATGCCACTAGTAGAGTTTGACTCACTCTACTAAAAATACACGTGTCAGGGACTGGGGGGAGCAGTGTATGATATGGAAGCAGAGCATAGTTCTGACAATTATGGTAGACCTTTTGTTTAGAATGCATTTTTTAACTGTTAGACGTTAAAAGAATAAATTTTTGAAATGAAGTACAGAATAGTAAGCAAACATCTTACTATACACTAAACATCTTACTATATATTAAACATCAAAACAGTAAGCAACAGCTTTTAAAAATTGTAGGCTTGTTACCATCCAAAGGCTTACGAAGTTTCTATAATTCACTCCTGCTACTTCAGGAGAGGAGAAATTTTGACAAGCAACGCTTTTTCAAAGGAAAGTTTTGCTTCGCATGAGTTCTGACATTTGTCCTTCAGGGAGAGTCCACAGAGAAATCCATCATATGCATTACTCATCATACCTCCTGGATCTTTTTAGGGCAGACCTCATCCATTATGGACAGATGCCTTAACTCAATCTTTCATTCAACTAATACTAATGGCCACCCACATACCAACCTTGGTCTGAACCAGTAGAAGCTCTTACTCCTTGAATGTCCATGTCTTCACTTCTTTACCAAAAAGAAGCTTCCCTGGTGTGACGCAATTTCTATCTCCATCACTGTTCCATTTTCAACAGTTATCATCAATATTCTACGATATTAAACGTAAAGTTTCAGAGTGTCCTTGAAGTTTATGTCTGTCCACTTGTACCCTCTGTACTTCAAGGAACATAGAAACTGCTTTGACCTTTGAGACCCTCTTTTCCCTTCACAAGATGAATCTCACACAGCTTGACACGGTAAGCATTACTTCAAAAGCTCATCATTCCACTTTATTCTCCCATGTGATAACCGTTTTGCCTGCAAGTGTCATGGGTGAATATTTTGAAAGACCAAATGTGACAATAATACGTCCAAGTTCTACTCAGAGCATTTAAGCAAACACCTTCTCCTTAGAATATATAATAAAGCTAAATAATTTGCCTTTTTCAGGAATGAAGATTTGTCATTGAGGCATAAGTTAGTTATACAGTGGCATGATTTAAATACCTCTTCTTGCCCACAGAAGGGAATTATGGTAAACAGATTCATAGAATTTCTCACCTAAAATTTTGTCTGAAAGTTGTAGGGCATAGCCACTGGCAGATTTCAGAAGCTTTTTAAGTGTGGGAATTGAAAATGCTTCATACATGTACCTAAGGATAAGGAGAAAAAAATTGACTTTTAACATCTATCCACAGGCTTGAATTTGACTGACATACAAAATCTTTCTAAAGGAACATATTAACATTCAGTGGAAATATTTAGTGATGCAACGTGTGAAACACTCAGTGTACATTTGCATCCCTAAGAACATATACTACCTTTCCATCACCTTTGGTTTTGCTTGTGCTGAAAAAAGTCACCACTGCCTGGCAAAGTGCCATCTGTCCTGGTGTAAAACCAACTAGCAATGAGATTTGGTTTTTCTGACAGTGGCCAGTGTCTCAGCAGTATTTTGCAAAAGAGGTTTTCTTGGTAGCATCCAGTTAATAGCACCTAGTGATCTATGCATATACATATTGAAATTTATCAATTGTAATTTAAAATAAGTGATGAGACATTAATCTTAACTATCATGATACCTGATGTGCCACTTGTCCATCCATTAATGATTGTAATAGGTATCACAAGTGTCTTTTGTTGCTTTACTCAGAGAATAACCGGTCATACGTAATTCTCCTATCCCTCCTTTTTCAGTCTTACGCTGCTTTTATTTCATCTGGCTGAGTGCCTCGTGACTCATAAGTTCAATCTAAGCTTCAGTCAGGTTGATATTCATCTTTGTAGAGCTGATCCAGCTTCAAGTTCAGAGTGATTTCAGTCTTTTAAAAGAAGGTGTCTTTGGCTACTCTGGCCTAGTGATTCTCAAGATCAGCTTGCATATTAGAATTACCAGGGAATGTTGTATGTATAAATCAGGCCTAACTCAGATATTCTGTACTGTGGTTTAATAACCTTGTGGTTTTAATGGTTTAGTTTTGTGTGTGTGTGAGAGGGGAATGGAAGATGGTGATACAAGACAATGATACAAAATTCAATATAGCAACTTCTCCTAAGAATATATAATAAAGCTAAATAATTTGCCTTTTTCAGGAATGCAGATTTGTCATTGAGGCTCAAGTTAGTTATACAGTGGCATGATTTATATACCTCTACTTGCCCACAGAAGGGAATTATGGTAAACAGATTCATAGAATTTCTCACCTAAAATTTTGTCTGAAAGTTGTAGGGCATAGCCACTGGCAGATTTCAGAAGATTTTTAAGTGTGGGAATTGAAAATGCTTCATACATGTACCTAAGGATAAGGAGAAAAAAATTGACTTTTAACATCTATCCACAGGCTTGAATTTGACTGACATACAAAATCTTTCTAAAGGAACATATTAACATTCAGTGGAAATATTTAGTGATGCAACGTGTGAAACACTCAGTGTACATTTGCATCCCTAAGAACATATACTACCTTTCCATCACCTTTGGTTTTGCTTGTGCTGAAAAATGTCACCACTGCCTGGCAAAGTGCCATCTGTCCTGGTGTAAAACCAACTAGCAATGAGATTTGGTTTTTCTGACAGTGGCCAGTGTCTCAGCAGTATTTTGCAAAAGAGGTTTTCTTGGTAGCATCCAGTTAATAGCACCTAGTGATCTATGCATATACATATTGAAATTTATCAATTGTAATTTAAAATAAGTGATGAGACATTAATCTTAACTATCATGATACCTGATGTGCCACTTGTCCATCCATTAATGATTGTAATAGGTATCACAAGTGTCTTTTGTTGCTTTACTCAGAGAATAACCGGTCATACGTAATTCTCCTATCCCTCCTTTTTCAGTCTTACGCTGCTTTTATTTCATCTGGCTGAGTGCCTCGTGACTCATAAGTTCAATCTAAGCTTCAGTCAGGTTGATATTCATCTTTGTAGAGCTGATCCAGCTTCAAGTTCAGAGTGATTTCAGTCTTTTAAAAGAAGGTGTCTTTGGCTACTCTGGCCTAGTGATTCTCAAGATCAGCTTGCATATTAGAATTACCAGGGAATGTTGTATGTATAAATCAGGCCTAACTCAGATATTCTGTACTGTGGTTTAATAACCTTGTGGTTTTAATGGTTTAGTTTTGTGTGTGTGTGAGAGGGGAATGGAAGATGGTGATACAAGACAATGATACAAAATTCAATATAGAAAACATATATGGTTAAAAAAAAAAAATACACCATTTACCCCAATTCTCAGTCACTCAGCTGTCTTACCTGGAGGCAACTACCAATACATCCAACCCTCCCTCCTCTCCTCTCCATTGGTAACCAGAAGTCTGTTCTCTATGTCTGTAAATCAGTTTCTGTTTCGTAGGTAAATTCATTTTTGTCATGTTTTAGATTCCACATATAAGTGGTATCATATGGTAATTGTCTTTCTCTTTTTGTCTTACGTTGCTTGGCATGATTAACATCTAGGTTCATGAATGCTGCTGCAAATGGCATTATTTTGTTATTATTTTTTTTAATTATTGTTATTTTTTTTTGCCACTTCTATTGGTCTTTCATTTATTTATTTACATCCATCTTTGTTCTTTGGCCTGTGTGGGCCTCCCATTGCAGTGGCCTCGCTTGCTGCAGAGCTCTGGCTCACTAGTTGGACACATCGGTCTAGCCGCTCCGCGGAATGCAGGATCCTCCCAGGCCAGGGATCAAACTGCCGCACCTTGCACTGCAAGGCGGTGTCCTTACCCACTGGACCACCAGGGAAGCCACTATTTCAGTATTTTTAAGGCCAAGTAATATTTCACTGTATATATATGTGCATTTATATGTATGTGTACATATACATATATATATGTGTATATGTATGTATATATATGTGTGTGTGTGTGTGTGTGTGTGTGTGTGTCACATCTTTTTTATCCATTCATCAATGGACATTTAGGCTGTTTCCATGTAGCCTATGAACACAGAGGTTCTTTTCTATTCAAATTTTAATTTTGTCTGGATATGTGCCCAGGAAT